>JALMGF010000050.1:5835000-6435000 GCA_023333645.1 Sceloporus occidentalis | reverse complement strand
TAGTATCCCAACATTTGGCCCATAAATGTAATAATTATATATTTTTTTAGAACTTTATCAGTAGCAAAACAAATGCATTAATTAAGCAAGCATAAAGGTTGTAATGAGCTTCTGTCGTGGTAATGACTCGCTCTAATGTCATCTAGAATAGTTAATTTGATCTCATTAAACACACAGAGGTTTACATGTGGAAACAGGGCACGTTTCCTAAATAAATTTGCAGGTTCTGAGAATTTTGTGGGGATTTGTACATTGGGAATGGAATATCTTATTTGTGAGTATAATTGTAAATGCAATTTTTTTTTAGCAAATAAGAATCAACAAAACAACGTGGACCAAAAACATTTAACAAATGAAGAAAATCTCCAAGAAAACATTCTCAGTAATACTCAGGGTTCATAATTATAAAAAAAAATGAGGAAAGTGTAGTCACTATGCATGATCTGGGAGAGATAAGGGTCGTGGGGTATATAATAAAATGTATCAAGAAACCCAAACTTGCTCATCCATTGATCAAAGACAGAATACGTGTGAAATTGGTTTGAAGGGCCCCTGTCCTACATGTGCAGCACATACAATGTAAAACACTCGTACCCATGTTCCACGTTACATGTCTGCCATTTTGGTGCCAGAGGAGTGGGAATGGATATTATTGTATTGGTCTTGGTGAACACAGATACTTCTAGAAGCCAATCCTGGGAGATGATATTGATGCCAGATTCAAAGGGTCAGGTTGTAGCTGAACCAACATGGGCTCAAGCTAGTCTCCTGCTGAACACATGGCTCGGCTCAGCTCCGGAAGGAGGTCTAACCAGGGCTGAGCTAGCCCAAACTCCTCATCTTGTTTAGGATTTTTGGTACTTTCTTTATATTGGGCTCCAGACTGGTTGGCGTATGGCTCGGTGAACCAGTGTTGACCTCTAGATACGCTTGGTCACCAAGAAGCCTTGTAGACTACTCAAAACCAGGTGTCCCTGAGCTGCTGGTGATCAACACGGCAATGTTACCCCCCCACACACACACACCAGTACATACGCAGACTATACCTTTTATCATTAACTATGGAAATGCACTAAATGTCCTCAATGGAAAAAAAAATCCTTAAATTAGGTTGCGGCTCGGACGCGTGTTTTTACAGTGCCACGGTGCCAATGACTAAGGAAGTTAACACTCAGACTGTGAAATGTCAAGAGCAGATTGCAAATTTCAGAGCCTTGTAAAAGCCGAGAGCTTTGAAGGAGACGCAGGAGGCTTTGAGACGGGCTTTGTGGTTGGAACCAGAATGTAATTGAAGTGAGAAATGCATCCGTGATACATTTCCCTTTTTTTCCCACACTAGGTTGTAGATGTCAGGGAGCTCGGTGATCCTTCTCGTGTGATTAAGCCGAGAATAGCCAAATATTTCTTTCACAGGTCAAGATCTTAAAAGACACTGAAATAAAATATGAAATATGCAGACGCTGGGATAGAAGCAAATGACCCAATAATAATAGAATGCGCCCCTCTAAAACCGCCACTTCTGGAATTATAATGTGAGAGAAGGCAGGAGAAATATCTCCTCCAGCCACAGATAGTAATGAAAGTAGTGGATAGGATTTCATATCCCCAAATCTTTTCTGTGTCCCTGTGTAGGAGGGCCAGTTCCCTCTTTGCCATTAAGCGGCTGCCTGTCTTTTTGGGGATCATATTTAATTCTTTGGGGATCTCATGAGGTTCACACCAAGTATAAAGGTAAATCCGGATATGGACCTCGTTGCTTACTTGTGCCTACATGGATTCCGGTTAGAACCCAATGATGAGGCCAATCAATCCATCCATCAATGCTTTTTTTAATGTGTTTTTGGTCTTTTGAGGAAGATTGAGTGAGTAAGCGTGAGGGAAGACTTGAGGCTGAGTAAAGACAGGAAGCTGGAGATACGGCATTAAGTCCCTGGTTCCGTTGGGACACATTGCGCTTTACCAGTGATGTTAATAAACATGGCTTTTCTGCACCTTATGCTTTCTTACCCTAACCTTAATACGCCCGGCCTATGGCTGCTGGTGGTGGATCTTTTGGGAAGAGTCCAAGAAGCTCTGTTCCTCCTTTGGCTTAGGCCTTGGAGTCAAGGAGTGGATTGCATATACGCCTTGCGGGCAACGCACTTCCCGAACTTGAGTGATACCAAATTTTCATCCACTGCCCATGATCCCTGCAAAATCTGGGACTGTTGGAAGGAATAAGATACCCATGAGAATGTTGAAATGAGAACTGCACACACATATAACATCTCAATGAGACACCATGACAAAAACATGGCCAGGCCATTCAAAGACAAAGTTTGTGTCCTAACGTTACGTTCTGTATGGAGTCTTTCTACGAACTCACACAGAAGGTGCCATAGAAGAAGACCACGCGCCCCTGGAAATGCAAAATGTTTTTTCTATGGTATAACGTGTTGCTTCTTCACGCTTCCGTCGCTGTATGGACTTGGTTAATATGTTGATGTTTGTGTTCTGCGCTGAGTCACACTTTGCCTTCTATGAGTCCCTCCTGCAGGAAAATGTTTACAAGCAGCAGATGGTGCAAAAACATTCAGCCTACTTTGGATCTCAGGAAATGTAATTTTGTTTAGGAAAAAAAGACACCTTACAGAAGATATGACATCATTACACAAATACATACGGGGACAGTACCGGCCACTCTCTGACGGCCTCTTCATTAATAGAGCAAGAGGTCGTCCATTCAGACTCAAAGAAAGGAATTTTCACCTAAAACAGCGAAAGATGTGGAATCCGCTACCTAAGGACGGGATTAGTGAAACGGGCCGGAGAGTATATAATATATAATATGAGGAATATACAGGGATATAACGGGTTATAAGGACGGGATTAGTTATACGGGTGGAGAGTATATAATATATAATATGAGGAATATACAGGGATATAACGGGTTATAAGGACGGGATTAGTTATACGGGTGGAGAGTATATAATATATAATATGAGGAATATACAGGATAAAACGGGTTATAAGGACGGGATTAGTGATACGGCCGGAGAATATATAATATAATATGAGGAATATACAGGATATAACGGGTTATAAGGACGGGATTAGTTATACGGGCCGGAGAGTATATAATATATAATATGAGGAATATACAGGGTATAACGGGTTATAAGGACGGGATTAGTTATACGGGCCGGAGAGTATATAATATGAGGAATATACAGGGATATAACGGGTTATAAGGACGGGATTAGTTATACGGGGGGAGAGTATATAATATATAATATGAGGAATATACAGGATATAACGGGTTATAAGGACGGGATTAGTTATACGGGCCGGAGAGTATATAATATATAATATGAGGAATATACAGGATATAACGGGTTATAAGGACAGGATTAGTTATACGGGCCGGAGAGTATATAATATATATGAGGAATATACAGGGATATAACGGGTTATAAGGACGGGATTAGTTATACGGGCCGGAGAGTATATAATATATAATATGAGGAATATACAGGATATAACGGGTTATAAGGACGGGATTAGTTATACGGGGGGAGAGTATATAATATATAATATGAGGAATATACAGCGATATAACGGGTTATAAGGACGGGATTAGTTATACGGCCGGAGAGTATATAATATATATATATATATATATATATATATATATATATATATATATATATATATAACGGGTTATGAGGACAGGATTAGTTAGAGGTTGTGGATCCAGTGAGGCCATACCAGCGTGAAGAAAGATTTTTCCCTTGGTTACAGGTCAAACTTTAAGGAAGATGTCACTTAAAACAAGAAATTTAATGATATATAAAGAGCTGAGCAGCTCATATAAAAAATGATTTCACGAAGATTAGGCTGACCGAATTTTTAAAAGCTAAATTTAGGGAATTTTTTTTTTAGCAATTCTGTAGCCCAATCATGTCTGTCCCCATACTGCCCCGTGGGGCAGTACTAGGTGGGGGGCGAATGGTTCTTAGCTGCCATCACATTCTATATTCCTATGTTAATTGTTTTGTATGGGCGGCAGTTTAAGGGTTAAGAGCGAGCAGTCAGTGAAATTACAAGACGGTCTCTTTGTCGTTTGGTGGCCCCGGGGCTCCCTCACCAGATGGTACCTGGTAACGTGCCAGAGGACTCCGAATATTTAATTGCAGGTTCTAGAAAGTTAGTCACCGAGGAACAAGCAGAAGCTAAATTTAGAAAATCTTCTAATTCACTAAAGGCTGACATTTTCCTTATTTATTCCAGATTTTAATAGACGGTGAATACGCTCGGATCCGTGCACCAGGGGGAGGAGGTCGTTACTTAGAGCGCTCAAGACAAACCAAAAGTGGGAATTGGCTTCTGAAGGGGGTCTTCAAAAAATGAATAAAAAAAGGACTTTTCTGTTTTTGGATTATCAAATATCATTACATAAGTTATGGTGGGTAAAAGGTGATGGAAAAAATATATTCTTGTCTTATATTTCCCAAGCAGGCCCCGGACAGGCCATCTGGCACATCAAGCAAAGGTCCGGTGAATCCGCAGCCCATGTGCCGGGGGGGGGCGGAGCTTAGGAAGTAGATATCGCTTAAACCGGCAGCGCTACTGAGCATGTGCACAATTCTGCACGTGAGCAATGGGCATTCTCCGGGATAGAGTGGCAAAGCTGGGACTATACCATGCAGAGCGGGACAGCTGGGAGGCATGTGCATGCTACGTGAGCAAAAAAACAAAAGGTACAGCCTGCCGTATCCGCCTGTTGGCTGTGCTAATGTGATTAGGCAGTCCACCATGTTAGCTCCAGTACAGCCATGCTTCCAAGTGTCTCTCTCCTCCCCCCGATGCCCCTCTTTTCTAGGAGGTCAGAATGTTTGCTGGGTATGAGGGTATCTCAGGGTTCTACAGCCCTAAAAGCCCGATAATTAGTAGGAACTTCTCCCCTACTGCCCATTGTAGGGGGACAGAGAGAAGGGGCAAGGGCTACGCATGCACAGAGATGGGGCTACCCCCAATTACACCTCAAATGGAAGGGAGGTGGATTAGAAAAGAACCTGGACAGGGAGTGGGGATAACCAGACGATGTTCGCTTGGCCGTTTACTGGACAACTGAATACTTACCAACTTTCCATTTCCGAGCACCAGTTTATTTGCGTGCAAAGTGATGTCATCACTGGGTCTTCACAATATACCCGGGATGGGTTATGACATCATTTCCTACTCTTTCCATGTTATCGGGATTGCGTCCCGGAATGTTCTTCTCCAGCTCTGTGTCATTGACGGATGTGCCGTAGCCGCCTGCAGTCCTGATAATTAAAAAAAAAAGGAAAAAGGCAAAAAAATAAAATAAATAATAATAATAGACGGGAAGGATTAGTGGGACTTGTAGTCGCACAAAAGGGCTGCAAATGCCAGAAATATCAGAATCACCTCGATTATCTGTCGAGGTCGTGACTCGAAGTCTCGTTTCATTCACTCCTATTTTTCTCTCTGAAATTGTTTCTCATCTGTTGCCAATCGGCTGCTACTTATCTGGCTGTTATGTCGGCTCGGAAATCTATTCCTCTTGTCGTCGGAGTTAATATAGTCAGAAAGACAAATACCGGCGGCATCAGGCAGACGCGGGGCTCGGCGATAACGGAGCTTCATTACCTCTTGTAAGAGCAAAGTTTATGATTGTAGCTGAAGTGGGTATGTATAAGCGACAAACCCAGCAAACACTGGGGCAACCGTGTCATGGAGACGGAAAGATTTTTTTTTTTTTTTTACTTAAAATGAGCAAGAAATACGAATTCTTAAACCATAAGGAAATTTTTCTGAGAGGGTGGTGGATAAGTGGAAGAGCCTCCCAGCAGAAGTGGTAGAGGGTAATACAGTGAGGGGATTAAACACGCATGGGATAGACATACGGCTCCTGAATCTAAGACGAGACCTGATTAAGGTTTGAGTCTTTACAGCAGGAGAAACGGGCGACTAGATAGTATTTTTAATAATGCATTTAATAATAAATAATACATTTGTATTTTATGAATTAAGATTATATTATAAATAATTATTATTAATGTAATTTAATTATATAAATAATTAATAGTAATTTTCATCCAAATTGAGCAAAACTATACAATAGGTTTAAATAAATTTAATTAAATTACACTTCATTAAAAATAATGAAATTAAGACTCTGTTAATGGCCTCAAACATTACGTTGAAGTATATATTTTTTTAAATGCTGCACGTTGTTGGGTGCCAAGGGGCTGGATAGGGATTTTTTTTACCCCTGAGGTTAATAGGTTGGCGGGTCAGGGTTAAATACTGTTAACCCTCTCCATCCCACACACTATGTGATGGAGGGAGGGGAGAGGTACGGATAGGCTTGTGTCTTTGGAAAAGGTTAACTTTGCTGTAATCCCCCCATCCTAATTAACAGGGGATGGCGGTGGGTGACATAGGTGGGTTTTATGCCCCCCAAGGGTGTCAAGGCATTGGATAAGGGGGCAATATGGCTCCCATAAGTTTAGCATGTGCACAGGCTGGTGGGTGGGGGGGTGTATAGGTGGGCTCTATTCTCCTTATAGGTTAATATCCCCTGCTGCGCATGCCCACCCCCTTAACAGGACGACCAATGAAAGGAATGCTTACACCTCTTAGTCTAAACTAAGAACACTTTGGGTTTCGCCCCGGAGACTCCTTGGGAGAAGCGCTGCTTTTACGGGTCTCCGGGTCGCCACCCGAAAACCCCGGGTCTCGGGAGCAGCGTTCTGACTCGCCCCACTCTCCGCCCATTTCCCCCTTAAACAGTGGCTTGTCCCACAACATCAGCGGGACCACCCACTGACATATACCGGGACAGCCCACCGACGTCAGCATTACTGCCCATGCCATCAGGGGGACTTCCTGTCTGCCCCCCAAAAAGGTCGCAATCCCGATAACATGGAAACTATATGTGAACCTTCCCCTAATCAAATGAAATCGAAGAGAGGAGGAACAATTATAAGAGGCGCGCTTTTAGTATTGGTCTGAGTGATGGCGCGATACAAACGGGAGCCGGGCCGGAGATTTAAAACCGCGTGGAAAAACGAGAGACTGCGGAGAGCTTTATCATAATTCCCCATAAATCAGATTTTAATGACAAATTCAATTACCCGGCCGAGTCTTCCTGTATTTACTCCAGTTTTATAATAACTTCTAAGGTTTTTTTTTTTAACAAGTTATACGGCCACGCGAGGTTTCTCTGGCGATGAATTACTTTTATCGTATTATTAGTTTTTTGGGGCGCATGGTATCCCGGTCATTTAAGGGTAAAAATAATGACATTTTATAACCATATGTTATTCTGAAGCACTATGCTGATAAACAAAAATTGGGGTGTTTTTATGCCATCAGAAAACAACTCCTAACCAGTATTTTTTTGGGGGGATCAAACAGAAACGCTGCCCCCTATAGGGGTGGGTGAGCAGCGGCAACAAAGCAGGTAGTCATAGGTAGGGTACTAATTTGGTGGAACCAGGTAGGGACGGAGCTGGACAACCCCGGCATGGAAATAAAAGAACTGCCCGCCCTGGGGGTCTGGCATTGAGGTGGCATCCCCAGGAGCGCTCAGGGCAAGTTCTCAGGTCTACAGCCGGAGTGGCAGCTTTATTTAGGGTCAGGGGATGCGATGTCACATGGTGGGACACTTGGTGGCCAAGTGTTGACCAAGGATGAGTTGGCATGCAAGCTGGGTGAACTCCGTCTTCACATACAGGTCTCTATGCGTGGCTGATGAGGCATGCCACCTCAGACGTGGCCATACTGACCCACCAAGAGGGTACAACCACCCCACTCGAGTCAATTACGTATCCTCAGCTTTACCGCTGCAGCTTCCAGTATCACAAGCTATTTTATTTTCAGCACATACACAACATTTTCTGAAATTCTGACTGCAAGTGAATAAGGAACGTGGGCTTCTTTCAAAGGAATTTTTGAGGTTTGATCTCTATTTTTAAGCTGCGTATAAGCGAGGGCCATTCACGCCGTAAGACAAAGCAGAACAATGGTCCGCGAGCTGTAATATACGCCTTTTGTAAGCGGAGAAGCGATTGCCGCGCTCACGGAGAGAGCTGGAAACTCGGCTGGTCCGGGATCCCAGGCAAATTACAGAGTCGAGCCGCATTCATCTCGGGAAATGGGCTTCTCTTTTTCACGTAATTGGACGCTGACACTATACTTCTACAGTACGATCGCTACCGTCGCTCCATGTTTATCTGTCTGGAACGCCAGCAGCCCCTGAATCACAATTAACTTAATGGACTCATCTGGAGCCGCAGCTCCTTCGAGCGGAAATGATTTCGGATGCATCGAGCCGACACAACTTCACGATATCTTGCGTCCTACACGATTTGTAACAATTGTTACCCAACATAGGGACGGATACAGATGTTTGACGGAAACCTTTTTTTTTTATTGCAAGTACTTTGAACCATTAAAGATTAATATTTTTTTTTTTTTATTATTTCATTAGAATTTTCACCAAATACCTTGTATCTGCTAATTCTGAAACATCGCGTTTTCTGTCGGATAAATTATGAGATGCTGAGATTGAGAGCTGACAGAGTGATCTTTACTCTCAATTTAGTTCCAGATCAGTAGAGATCTAGGTCAAAGCTCCTCTGTTCTAGATCAAAATCCCATTGATTGCTGACACTGGAGGTCGCCGGGGGTCTCTGACATATCGCCTCGGAACCCTGGTTTTCTCTAAATTCTTGGGGGGGGGGGGATTGTAAAAAAATAACTTTGGTTTCTTCAAAAGAAGGCAATGATATTTTGAATCCAAAATAGGCTCTTGCTGTGGGTTATAGGTTCGCGGACCTCGGTGGTCCGAGGTGGCAATTTGGTGATAGCCGGACGCCAAATACATTGATCAAAATGTATTTATACCAGGGTATTTTAGCTTAAACTTAGTTTTCGATTCAGAGAAAAGTTCTGGTCGCTGCCTAAAATATAACGTGCAATTTGATCATCGTGAAGAACAAAAACCTAAATATCTTTTGATTTATACATTTAAAATAACAAAGTATTTTGTATTTTATGTATATTTTGTTATTAAAAAAATAAATAAATAAAACAATTTTTGGGTATGTTTATCGTACTTTTTATTAAATCCGCAGCAGAATGACAGAAAGATAAGACAGCGAGACGAGGCGCGAGGGTCACGCTGTAACCTTCGGCAAGTGAGTGAGAGGAAATCCTCCTCCGGTGAAACGAGGCCCTTCCATTTTCTGGGCTTCCTGGTAAAGAACGTCCGAGTCCATGGCCGACTCCTTTGCCCTAAACAAGAAATGGGGACATTGTAATTAATTATATTGTCTCCAAGCGGTGGTGGGGGGGGGGACTACAGAGCGATAAATTCAAAAGGAAGAGAAGAGCAACTCGACAACCAAGCCCGACATTTCCATCATCTCTGTAAGATCTCTAACTCGTACCGCGGGACAGGGGAAGCGAAGTCACGGACTAAGGATCCCTGTGAGGTCCAAACTAGTTCACACGTCTACAGATTGTCTCAGCCCGCCACGCCTGTTCACCCAGAATGTATCCCTCTATTGACCCGCTTCAGACCCGTTCTGATATTGCCAGCCGGCTCGACGTACTCCGGGGCCAAGCAAGCATTCCTTTTTTTAAATGACTGTTCCTTTAAAAAGAACATTTAGAACGCGTCTAAACCCCAACATTCTCACTATTTAGAGAGTATTTGCTGAAGGACTAACTCGTTACGAGGCTTCACCAGGTTAAGGGCTATAGTTGCCATCTGGAGCCGATCGAAGGGTTGGAGACGGCGACCACCTGGCACTTAAACGGTAAAAATACTTGGAATCCAAAACAGGGCAGATCCGAAGACCGAAATGACTATTAGCGGGCAGAGGCGACGCTGCTTTCCTGATAAACGGCTTCATTTTGCGATTCCTGTTACCGGAATGTTCTCGGCTCCGAGAGCGCTCTCGTCTAGCTCTCTGCGTGTTCCGCAAGGACCATTAATCTCTGCTAATTACGCCTCGGAAGCTTATTGTAAGCAGATGTTATATTGCTTTATCTGCTAAAAATTTCACTGTTTAACCCCTTAATGACAAAGCCCGTACATGTACGGGCTCAAAATGCATTGTTTTCAATGGATTTAGGGACCGCCCATTGTCCTTAAGGGGTTAATCATTATTTCAGGTTTTAGTTAAACTCTCTGTTGCCGGCGGGACTGAAAGAACCGGACACGGTGCTGTTCGCGTGTCCAACGGCTCGCCGTGTTCCCGCAGATCCTCGTACGACACAAACCTCAAAGTTCATTAAAGGTCCTGTTCCACCTAAAGCCCTTTTGTAACGAAATGCGGAATTAGACGCCTTACTGTCCAATGCCCAAACTCTGAAATGATTCTTTGCTCATATATATATATATATATATATATATATATATATATATATATATATATATATATATATATACTAGATGTCTGTAACTAAAACGTGATGTCATAGAGGAAAGAGAATCGATCCGGGAGCGGGTACAGTGTATCGTGTGTATCGCGTGTAATGTGTGTGGTGCGTGACATACCTGGCCTGATGATGCTTTCGTTTCTGGGCCAGATATTTCTTTTTGATGTTCTGCAGCTCGCTGGCCAGCCTCTCGATCTCATATTTATATTCCTGGCTTTGGGTCTCGAACATGTTGAGTTCTGCCGACAGAACCTGCAATAACAGAACGAGTGAAACGTGACGAGGGTAATAACGGCGACAGTGATTGGACGTGACCTTCACATCTTGAGAACAGGACGTTAAGATAGCTGCTCCCATGGGACACACGCAAGGTGTCTTCCTAATACATTTATATCACTTAACTAACCGGTAAACACCATCTTTGGGATGAAATGTCCCATCAAACCACCTGCAGGTCACGATTTAGTAGATAAACCCTTTGCCACCAACGCTGCAGCCGGAAGATACAGCTTCGGGAGTTACCGAAGAGCTGCTCTTGTTCTGCTAATGAACGGTGGCAAGTAACACGGCTCACATCGATTTGCGTGCTCTCCCCGTTCATGTCCGCTGTGCTGCGTATTAATAACTGTTTTGGATTACACATCGTCCTGGGTAAGAACGCTTCCAGTTTATCAATGAACGTGGAGCAGATCTGTCCTGAGTTCTGGCCCAAAATGCTAATCTTTATTTTACTCCATAACTGCGCGGAAGATCTCACTGACAAAGCGAAGTCAGAACGAGGAAGAGACACGCAGAAGAAATAACCTCGGGGGTTAACCACCGGCTCTTGGACCTGACCTAGGCGTCCAGCCACAGCCGCCGAGCCGCACGTCTCTGTCCCGTCTCCTCCGCGGCCCCGACTCACCTTAAGTTGCTTGGTCTTTTCCCGTAGGGTCTGCTGGTATATCTGCAGCTGCTCGGCCGCCTCGGGACCCGGCTGACGGGCGAGGATGTGCTTCAGTTCCACGTAAAGCTTTTCCTTCTCCTGCAAAGCGAGAGGCACACGGATCAGGAGGCAGCAGAGAACACGGAACCGGGAAACAAAGAAACATCCCTCGCGCTTGTTTATTTCCCTGCTATTTTTTCTGTCGGAAATATTAAACTCTTGATATTTGGATTTCACGGTCGTTTTTAGGAACGCGCGTTCCGTTCACTGCGACGGCAACCGGCGGGTTCTAGGTATGTCAAGCAGAAATGCTTGAGTTCTCTAACATTTTACCGCTTGCTAAATGTCTGAAGCACCTTTAAGGTTTATTTTCGAAGCGATTTACTCTGGATATAACCTGCGCATTTGGAAAAGTTCATTAAATGCCAAGAAAAGGACAAAAAAAACAAAACGAGAAGGGATGGGTTGAGTTTACCGTCGGTGAAAGCGAACGAATGGATAAACAGAGGATTCCTCGGGCCGGCTGAAGTCTTAATAAGCCATCTTAAGGCGAAAATACGATTCTTCTTTGTAGCCGCTATACAGACCCATTAGGCTTATTTGCGAGACATCTCTATTTTGTTAAAAAAAAAATCTGTCGAATTATAGAATTTAAATATTGGGTGGGCAGACTTTGACGGTGATCGTGTTTTACTCCCCTGAATGGCTGCCAACGTTCTCAGTAATAAACCTCGTTGCTAAAAATACGGCGGGTGCTTAGCGATGTCCCCTTTCAGGGCAAATAATAAAAATATTTACTCTGCGTTCAATTAAAATGATGATATCAATAATTTTTTTTTTTTTTTATTAAAAATCACATTTTCAGCCTTATGACTCCATGTAATGGGCGCTGGCGCCGAAGTTAAACGCAGCATTAATCAGGACGGAATAAAATACGCTCGCGTGTTGTGTTAATAATTTTTTTTTAACGCATCGTATTTGTGGTTTTTAGGAAAATAAATGACTGGAGTCGCCCGAAGCTACTTAATATGTTACAAAAATGTAAACAAAAAATCGGATCGATGGATAAGTTGGACAGCCAATCGGGAGGGAGGCCAGCTGCATGATGGGAGATATAGTGATCGGTATACAGAATCCCACTACCCTGCCGAAAAGCAGGACAGAGGTAAAATCAGGACTGTCCTACGGACAGCTGGGAGACACGTGGTCTGGTGATGCGTGATCACGACCCATCGTTCAGCCTGATCATCCAACAAGGAAAAGAGGACCCGCTGTGCGCATGTGCAATGGGAGTGCTACAAGGTGCAAAACATCGGGCCATGGGGGAGGTGATGGGCTGCAGCTCTGGAGCTTCAGCTTCTGATAATACATAAGATATATATATAATTTTTTTGCTTTTTGAAGAACTTTAATATACATTCCTTGTTAATGGATCGTCTTTTGCGCTCAGTTTTCTTTAGGGGCTCAGCCCCTCCTGCAGCCTATTATGATCTCAACTCCTAGTTTAGTGAATAAGCCCCGCATGAATAATACGCAGAATAGCGTTAAACATAATGTTTCCGTAAATAATAATAGTAATATCAGCTCTCTGTGCAGGTTGTCAGCATCTGACGGGGAAGCGCTTGGCAGGTTCGCGGACTAACAGCAGATCCGACGCCACTAAATATCCCCGAAAACAAAAGGCCTTTATCTGGACGAGCGCAGAATGTTTCTAACGTAATAATAATGGCCGACATCTAGAGCAGCGATTCCCGCGGCCGCATCCATCCTCGTGCAGACAAAGAATAATACACACCGCTGGCAGTCGGAGGTTTTTTTTTTTTTAAAGGCCATGAGGCCGGTGCCAAGTTGTTTCATTCACAGCCTGCTGTGCGGAGCGTGAATAGGGACAGCGGCATACAATGCTACATGTTTAGACGGCGAGCCCCCGGCGTACGACGTCGCCCGGCCTCCGTGCCACTCAAACAAACACAAAAACGGGTTACAAAGAAGAAATGAGCCGTGCCTACGGCCCCCCGGACGGTAATTCGACAAACGGATTCAAGCTGTTTCTCTGTCTGCTGCTCCGGCGCATGTTCAGCTGATAACCACTCAATGCGCCACGGAGGGCTTTTCATTAAATTATTTTCATATAATATTGTTTGGCTTGAGTTTTGTACGGTTTGGTCCGGCGGGGATCTGCAGAACGATACAAAAGGTAACGAGGAACCATAGATACAGCCCGTGCCCGCCGGACACATCCCCTGCGTTGGGCAAAAGGGGCAAATGCACACCGGGGGGGGGTATTCGGAAGAAACTCCCATGCAAGGGGGGCGCCAGATTTTTAAAGGGACCTATCAGTGATCTCATGTAATAAAGTGCAGGTCATTTTTAAGCAACGGGTTTCAAAAGTACACAGAAACAACGTGTTTGTTGCAAAAAAATTATGATTATTAATATTATTATTGTTTTATATTATTATTTATTGTTTTATAGTCTTACTTGCCTTCTTATAGATTTTTTTTAAAAGGCATTTTTTTCTCCCCCAAAAAATCATTAATGTCAACGGACGCTCTGCTTACGCTATGCTGTTGTACAGATGGGTTACGATACACACAAAAAAAAGAATAAACGCTCTAATCTTGGGGGGGGGGGAGTAATTTTGATCGGAAATTGTTTCTGGAACTGATGAAGACGCGGGCATGCACTGCTCGGGGGGGGAATAATTCTCACAGTGAAATTAGAATGAAAATGCTGCGGAAAGAAGAATTCGGAATATTTAAAATAAAAGTCAAGACTATCGGTCCGGATTTAGAACGGGGCGAAAGACGCTTTTCAGTTCTCTGAGCGGCTTTTAGATGACCTGCTGGCTGTAAAACCGTCGATAAAGGCTAGGTTTTAACTCTTTAGGGACTCTGGCGGGTGATAGGAGGTTTTATTAAAGGGACCTGTTCATGTAGAATGTTCTAAAAATCAAAGCGGTCGCTCCTGACCAGGGGCAAGTTGGTTACAGCAGCAGAATGGTCTGGAAAGCCATGATTTATGGAGCGCTTTCTTCCTTCTGAGATGTCGAGGTCCTTCCATACGGAGCCACTTGGTCACCCGTTAAGCTCTATCGCCACCTGGTGCCGGGCTCAGGATTTACACCGCTGCGGATGCCATAAAGCTCAACTTCAAAAGGAACTGCTGAGACTCTGAGCAGCAATTACCCGGCAAGCGACGTATGGATCTGCCGCTCCTGCCTTTCAACTGTCTTTCTCGTTTAAACCTTTTATTTTAACCTTGTTTTTAACCCTGGAGACTTCACTGTAACCTGATTCTGTACCGGAAGCAGAGCACAAGCCACGATGCAATGAGTAACGTGGATCTATCAGGCCCTCTATAGCAATGGCACTTGCCGGGGGTATGAGAGCAGCAAAATAACCAGTATAAAACCACAGTAACTGGGGTAGTAGCCAGAATATAGCTACAGTAACCGGGGTAGCAGCCAGCATATAGCCACGGTAACTGGGGTAGTAGCTTGCATATAGCCATGGTAAATGGGGTAGTTACTGGCACACAGCTACTGTAACTGGGGCAGTAACCAGTATAAAGCCACAGTAACTGGGGCAGTAACCCAGTATAAAACCACAGTAACTGGGGAAGTAACCGGCATAAAGCCAGAGTAATGAGAATGGAACGCGAGAAATTGTTACCCGCAGGAGCAGCTCCTTCTCCACCAGTTGCTCCGTCTTGCTGATCAGGCGTTTTTGCAGCGTCTGGATCTTCTGGATCAGTTCGTAGGCGCTCGGGTCGCTGGCCTGCAAAGTAACATGCAACACGGTGGGTCAACGCAGCCCTCTGGAGCTGAATGGGTTAAACACTTAACTCAGTATTTGCTGAAACCCCCTTGTGTCTATTAATCAAAGTCAGTTATTTCCCTACAACCAATAAATCTAAAATAATAAACACGTTCCCCCTTACATTTTTAGTAATAAATACTCGGATGTATTTAGCGACGTGGGACCCTCATTCTCGTGGGTCCAGTAACACGAGGTCACGGCTACAGAGATATATTTTAGGAAGCCAGTGGATTATGCCGTCGCTCTGGGATTTTTTGCACTAGTGTTGCTAGGTTTAGCCGGGAGGCTCCGGGTAAAGCGTGGCTTCTCTGGGTCTCCGGGTCAGCAGGGAGGAACTCGTGGAGGTACGACATCCCCCACTCCTACCCCTCTGCAAATGAGCAACTTTCCTACGTGTGGGGGATTTAACGTTAGCGGACCACGCGCCGACATCAGTGGACCTCCAACTACGTCACCGGGACCGCCGTAACGCTGTCATCGCCTACCCGCCTTCTGAAAAGGGCAGTGGGAGCCCGGATGCTCTCCGGCACGCATAGCGCGAAGCTTCTTGTGTGGTTACCTCCAGCCTCCTCCACCTGTGGACATTCAGCGGCTTCTCCAGCTCCTCTTCCAGCGCTCGGCACCTGGTCCGCTCCTTCAACAACTCCCTCTGCGTGCGATACAACTCGCGCCTGCGTGATAAGCGAACCGTTTTCCTTTAGAAATAAACCAGAAGACCCGGCAGCAGCCCACATACCCAACCAATGCCACCTTAAACCATAGCAGGGGCCAATCCTTGGCTTTAAGGGGCCAATTTCAAACACAGGTGATCGATTTGCTACATGATAAATGTCTATCCCCCCACCCCATTGATCTGCAGACATACCAGGGATCTTCCTGAGCCCACCCTGATGTTCTCCAAATATTAACCCTTTAATATTCCATCACAAAGATTCCATCTAACAAAAGTCCTAAAGAAAACCAATATTCTCAAAATACCTAACGATGTATTTTCTTATTTAACGGACATACTCAGAGTTTACAGAATAATAAAGGGGGGCGCAATAAATGCGGCCATATAGTAAGTACAGTAGTCCTACAGACAGTTTGAAGGGGTACGATAGGTTACTATATGGGGTCCCTGCCCCAAAGAGCTTCCATTCTAAGTCAGGGATTCGGCTGTGATATAGCAGTGAGACCCTGGGACTGGGTTAAAGCCCGGAGACTCGGGAGCAAACCCTGACAGTCCCCAGGTACGATAATTATGTATAATTCAGGGTGGATGAGGCTAATGGGAGTTTCAGCCTCCTCTATTCTGTTTGTCAGATGTAGTGGTTCCATAAGACCCGCTATATCCCATGACATAGAAAGGCTTCAGCTTCTGCCTCAACCTGCAAACCCCCCGTACGGCGAACGCAGAGACAAAAATCTCAGGATGAAAGCTAGACGGCCTCCGCTGTTTAGTATGCAGATCAGTGTCAGCGTGTGTATCCGCACGGCTCGGCTCTGTGCCTGCAATGAACCAGCAACCGGAAAACAAAAATAACTAATATTACTGATAACGCGAGTGCAATTAATTTTATTATAAAGCACCGGGTCTCTGGGAGATTCCGAGGTCCCTGACACTTCCTGACTGCAGAGCCGGCATGCTAAGCGAATCCTGCCCCGTGCCCCTAACCCAGCGACCAAGCGGCAACACGACATTTAAACGTATCGAAAGCAGAATGCGGCTCCCACTCCTTAGCCGCGGTTGTAATGAGGCTGATGCCGCGACACAGGACAGAGGGCATGTATGCAGATCTTGGGAGCGGGTGTGTAATCCCTCGTTGGCGGTTGGCTGGCGGTATTAAGAGCCGAGTCTGATAAGTGAGGGGAGACGGCATAATGAGAGCCTGAGATGTGAATTTTAATTCCAAGGTGAGGCCGATTATCCAGCCGGGAAATAGTTGACTTTGCAAAGTCCAAGCGTCTCTTTGTTACCCAGATGAATGAGTGAAAATGACGAGCGCTAAGACGGCGACACACTGTTAAATGCACTAACATGTTAAGCAAATGAGCTTTTAACAGGACGGTCCAGCCACCGTATGTACCGTAATGCATATACCGTATTTGCTCGATTATAAGACGAGGTTTTTTTCAGAGCAAATGCTCTGAAAAATACCCCTCGTCTTCTAATCGGGGTCGTCTTCTAATCAGACCTCAAATAGAGTCTGATTAGGAGACTAAGATCCAGATCCCCCGCACCGCTGCAGGGGACCTGGATCCTCCTGTCTCACCCCCCCCCCCATCATACACACTTACCGGTGCTTCCTGCTGTATTGCCGGGGCAGCGGGTTGACGTCTACGCGATCCGCGTAGACAACGTCCGCTGCAGCCGGAAGGAGGTGTGGCTAGCAGCGGGGGTTGTCTGCGTCCGTCGCGTAGACCTTCCCCGACTGTCAGAGATCTCTGATCTCTGACAGCCGGGGAAAGTATACGCGACGGACGCATACAAACCCCCGCTGCCAACTCCACCTCCTTCCGGCTGCAGCAGAAGGCGACGTCAACCCGCTGCCCCGGCTGGAAGCACCGGTAAGAGAGGGCTGAGAGGGGAGAGAGGAGAGAGGAGAGAGGAGAGAGGAGAGGAGAGGGGAGGGGAGAGGAGAGGGGAGGGGAGGGGAGGGGGGGGAGAGAGTGTGTGTGTGTGTGTTAGTTAAATGGGGGCATAGGGCATTTCTGGAGTGGCGTTAAGGGGGCATTTAATAGAGCACTCTGCCTCCTGAAATGCCTTATACCTCCCTATATGCCACTCTGCCCCATAATATGCCTTTTAACCCCCTAAATGCCAGAGTGGCATATAGGGGTATAAGGCATTTCTGGAGGCAGAGTGCTCTATACAATGCCTTTTAACTCCCTTAATGCCACTCTGCCTCCTGAAATGCCTTATACCTCCCTATATGCCACTCTGCCCCATAATATGCATTTTAACCCCCTAAATGCCAGAATGGGATATAGGGGTATAAGGCATTTCTGGAGGCAGAGTGGCATATAGGGGGTCAAAAGGCATACCATGGGGCACAGTGGCATATAGAGGGTTAAAAGGCATATCATGGGCCACAGTGCCATATTGGTGTGGCAAGCCTGGGGGCAGATGTGCGTAACTGGGGGACAGGCTGGAAAATACAAGAAATAAAAACAAAAAAAATATTTTTCTCAATCACAGCTTTTATTAAAAAAAATAGTTTACATGAATTAACATTTACTGGTAAAACTTTTTTCCTTTAGGGTCGTCTTATATTCAGGCTTTTTCTTTTTTCCTAAGTTAATATTCAGATTTTGGGGGGTCGTCTTATAATCAGGGTCGTCTTATAATCGAGCAAATACGGTAATAGCTGCGAGGGTCTCCTTAAATGTCTGTGTTGTCTGTTTTGCAAATGCTTGGGGGGGGGGTCTGTAGAATTTACCCCTTTCCCCACCCTGTAGCTAAATATCATGTAAGAGTTATATTCGGCACTTTCCTACCACCCAATATGCCGTGGCAACAAATGTCAGACCATGGAAGGCAGCTGCAGCAACAAGACTGCAGTTTCAGCGTGGGATAAGAGCTTTACTTTTATTTGGGGGGGGGGGACTGTATGTTGAAGTACTCACAGAGGCTTAGGTTACTTCCATTCTCCTATAGTAAGGGTGTTAGGGACACTGTCCCTTTAAGAAGGTTTATCAGTTTCTATGGCAACAACCTATCAGTGCCTGCTTTTGAGCCACATGATGAAGCCCTGAAAAAACTTTGAATGAATCATAATTTATTATATTAATGGAATATTTCTGGGAAGGATTTAGGAAATTAAATAGTGTTCTTTAGTTTATACATAATTGTAAAAAAAAAAAAAGATTTTCATTTAGGGACCTAAATAACCCTACGATTCTACACAATATATTTTTCTATTTCTCTGAATACTTGGGCTACATGGATATTATTTTATTGTTTGTTTCTACACGTGTGACCAGCATATGTGCAGAAATCTGAAAGTTATGATATATGTAATAACGATGATGATAATAATAAATAATATATAATAATATAACAATAATAATAACAATAATCATAATATAAATCTGATTTGCTGCTTCCTGAAAGGCAGTAAACATTTTATTTTTCTTACCGTAAATCTTCCACATTAGACAGATTTTTGTTGAGGATCCCCTTCTGCCGCCTCAGTTTCTTGATCTCCAGTTTCAGAACCCGGATGTCCTCCAGCCTCTCCGTGTACTGAACTTCCCCCTTGTTTAGGACGGATTGCTGGATCTTGATCTTCTCGTACAGTAAGGCCAGTTCATCGTTTCTCCGGACCAGCTGCGTTCCCAGGATATCCCTCTCGCTAATAACCTGTCCGGGCGAAGAAGAGTTAAATTGTTTAAAAACAGACAATTTCATTTGGAAAACAAAACACGGCAAATTATTCCCAATTTATTTAGAAAGGAGCCAAGAAACTGATTAAAAATAATGTGAGTTCTGCCACATTTTGCCACAAAATTCCCAATTCTCTGATTTTTAAACTGAATGCTACTTTCAGCGTTTTGGTAATGTAAGGAAGTTTTACTTTTCTGAAAGGGTGGTAGATAAGTGGAACAGCCTCCCAGCAGACGTGGTAGAGGGTAATACAGTGAGGGTATTAAACATGCATGGGATAGACATACGGCTCCTGAATCTAAGACAAGACCAACGACTGATTAAAAGATAGAGCTGGATGGTTTTCATCTGCCATTAAATTCCAAGTTTCTAGATTGTAAGCTCTTTTTAGCATTGTACAGCGCTGCAGAATATGATGGCGCTATATAAATCAATAAATATAAAAAAATTGGGGGTAACACAAAATGCAGGGATGTGTTTAAAAGAGATTTTGGTATTAACGGCATTAACCCTGCAAATGCCACAAAGGAGAGCAATTAACTGGCATGCAGTATATTGAGAGGGCCACGGTCATCAGACGCTGCCTAGGATGGAAACGCAGGGCCACGCTCCTGTCTTATAGATCTCTGAGCGCGCATGGTCCCGCTGGGTTACCGAAACCTGAGAGAAATGATAGCCATGCCTGGTCTAGCTCTTTCTTTTGTCTCAGCCGCTCCGCGTCGGCTTCGGAGATTATCTTCAGCAGCTTCCTCTCTTCCGCTTCCTGATTTTCAATGAATTGCTTGGTCTCAATACTCTGCTGTGTCATCTTCTGCAGCTCAGCCTGGAGGGGGGAAGCACAGTAAGAACCCACCTGATAACCAGCCGGAAGGTGTAATGGAAACCCCCACGATACGTATATTTATAAAAATAATTATTAAAGTATTCTGGAAGATATTGTCCTGTATAAAAAAGGGGCATTGACCCGTATGAGGATAATAGAACTTTACCTCTGTATAAGTCAAAGGTAAGACGCCTGTTCCTAAGAAAGTACATTATGGAGCTTGAAAAAGCGCAGAAGGACGGGATTAGTTATACGGCCGGAGAGTATATAATATATAATATGAGGAATATACAGGGATATAACGGGTTATAAGGACGGGATTAGTTATACGGCCGGAGAGTATATAATATATATTATGAGGAATATACAGGATATAACGGGTTATAAGGACGGGATTAGTTATACGGGGGAGAGTATATAATATATAATATGAGGAATATACAGGGATATAACGGGTTATAAAGACGGGATTAGTTATACGGCCGGAGAGTATATAATATATAATATGAGGAATATACAGGGATATAACGGGTTATAAGGACGGGATTAGTTATACGGCCGGAGAGTATATAATATATAATATGAGGGATATACAGGATATAACGGGTTATAAGGACGGGATTAGTTATACGGCCGGAGAGTATAAAATATATAATATGAGGAATATACAAGGATATAACGGGTTATAAGGACGGGATTAGTTATACGGCCGGAGAGTACATAATATATAATATGAGGAATATACAGGATATAACGGGTTATAAGGACGGGATTAGTTATACGGCCGGAGAGTATATAATATATAATATGAGGAATATACAGGATATAACGGGTTATAAGGACGGGATTAGTTATACGGCCGGAGAGTATATAATATATAATATGAGGAATATACAGGGATATAACGGGTTATAAGGATGGGATTAGTTATACGGCCGGAGAGTATATAATATATAATATGAGGAATATACAGAGATATACCGGGTTATATGGAGGGGTAACGGCAGGACTGAAAAATACTATAGACGTCGGCAAAAAGGCTTCCATGCATTCAGGAAAAGCTACTAGCCCACCCGCAGCTAAACGTACACAACAAAGTTATTCTGATTTATACTAGGTTCCCTTTTAACCATTAAAACTCCTGGCAGGCTTTAAAGAGTTAAATAACATAGTATATAGGATCATAGCTTACAGCTTCTAAACACAAGACGCACGGACACGGAAGTTTAAGTATCAGCCGCTGCTCCGACGGCTAGAAACCCCGGCTACGTTTATAATGTAATCCAATGTATAACGCCGTGCCCCAGAAGATAAATATTCCGCAGCTCGGTTACTTTGGTGCCGAAGGCTTATCACCTCCCGGTCACCGGCTCTGACATACCGCGCTCAGCAACATAATAATGAGGGCGATGGGCTGCGCTGCCCAGGGCCTGATACTAATACGCTGGTGAGTTTTGGACACATTCCCTGATGAATAATTGAGCAGCTAAAGAACTCGCGTCAGACTGATAGCCGGAGATCTCTAGGCCGGTAGACAAAATGAGAAGCTTGTAGGAGAATGAAGTCCCACGCTGGAAATTAGATTCTCGCTGCACATGACGAGCGGGGGACGTGAAGGGAGATGTGTTTAAGCCGTCAATAGCTTCTTTCTCCTGTGGGTCGTTTGGCGATCTGTCATAAATGCAATCTATCTCTAACAAGTAAAAAATGGTGAAGGCAAGAGCGAGGAATGGTTTACAATCTGGTGAGGAACGCGTGGGGGCCGTGGCACATGTCTTGTGCTCTGTGGTAGAGTGCGACTACATCCCCAACGTACCTTTAGGGATTCCTTCTCTTTCTCGATGCGCTGGTAGTCAAGGTGCACCTTCACCAGAGCGGCTTCTTTGGATGTGATCTCCTCCTTCAACTGGTCCACCTGGTGGTTCATGATTTTAAGCTTCCTTTTCATTTCTGTTATTTCATCCTATCAGGGGAAAAAAAACAAAACACAAAAGTCAACATGAAAACAATAGCGATCGGGTTCTTCTTGCCAATGAACCCAGAAGAACTACAAGGGACATCAGTGGTAGAGATGCAACTGGGCTCCAATGATATCATGACCTACGCCATCATTGGAAGGATGAGTTCCACGTCACTCAGGTCCTCAGATGTCAATAGATAATAGAGACACCAGAGCAGGGAGCGGTGGCACCAGCGTAGACACCTGTCCATTCTTTGGTCCGCTACTTTGAGAATCCACGATAATAAAGACGTGACGACCAAGAGGGATTGAATCTTTACCTGAGCTTCTATGAGGTTCTTGCTGTACAGGTTTCTGTCGGATCTCACAGCCTCGTACAGATTCTGCTGTTGCTTCAGTTTGGTCTCGGCCTCGGCAATCTTCTTCTTGTAGTCGAAGATCTGCATCTCTCGCACTTTAATGTCTTCCATGTGCTGAAGGACCTGCAATGAGGAGTTGTAAATAGTCACAGATCCGTAATACTGGCTCCATAAACTATCGCCCGGTTCTACCGCTGGATGGGGTCCCAACCATTGGATCGTATCACTGCGTCCCACCGCCAACAAGGCCCTATCTTATTCATTGGTTCTAACAAGGCGCTGCTCTCTCTAAACAAAGAAACTTTTGCAGATCTGTCATTATAATTTTCCATATAAAGAAAAAAAGAAACATTTAAGAAGCCTTTTTGATCTAAATCATGACAATTAAGTGTTCCAGGCTAACATAACGAACGGGGAACATTTTACATGATAAAACCAACATTTTTGGAACGCTTTGGGCATCCAGCAGTAGGAGGAACGTTGTTTCTGACGGAGAAGTGATCATTTCAGAAGAGTAAGTAGAACAGCATCTCTAAAACCTGCGGAGTGGTATATCTGTCCCATATACTAAACTGCCAACAGGCTTAAAGTCTGTTTTCTATGATTTTGCCGGATGTTCTCCAGCTTCTCTTCCGCGGACCCTTTGTTTGTGGCCGTCACGCAGGACTCGGAGGCTGTGTGGTCCGGGCACGGCGTGGCAGACCGGTACCCACCTTCTGGGTGAGGTCACTGGCCTCGTTGATGTAACGGTCCCTTTCTTTCTCCAGTTGGTAAATGATCTTCCGTTGTTTCTGCGCCTCCTCTTTGTAGTTATGGATTTCTTCTTCCAGGTTTTTCTTTGACTGCTCGTGGAGCTTAACGAGGTTCACCTGCTTGTCGGTCGCGCCGGTCGCTTTCAGGAGGTTCTGTAACGTATTCAAGCATGCAAGGAAAAAGTATATATCAGAGGAGCGTTAGGACAAGACATCTCGGTCTAAAACAAGAGGGCCGGGGGCTTGGATACAATGCAAGAACCCCCAAGGATCAAATAAGGTTTTTAAGGCGGACAAATAGCAGAAAACCCCTAAAACACTGGGGTCACATGAAGGGGCAGATACAAGTTAGGAGTCGCTGGGGAGAAAAAAGGCTGAGATTAAGGAGACAGAGAACATAGGAGCCAAGAAAAAGAGCACTTGGCTGACGGTTGACCTTTTCTCTCGTCCAGATGCATTTTGCTGTCACGAAGACGAGCGCTTGGCTCTTTAATCTATCCTCGTTATGCCGTCTCTCTGACAGTCGGCGTCTCTATTAATGTTTTTCCGACCCCGGGTGGCAGATCCAGAGCCTTCCCTATTATGTCGCCCGTCAAACAGGACGCGCGCGGCTTGTTCTCGGGCCCGAGAAGCCCCCGTAACAGGCTCTTCGCCCCAATGTGTCTGCCTATAATGATGGCAGGTGCGAAAGCCCCCCCGCTATACCTGTCAGCGAGGTCAGCGAGCAATTTACCATCTGTATAAAACGCCATTACCCCGACTACAGCCGAAATGATCGCGGCAAAGCTATCCGTTACCATCCGAGCATCCAATGCGTCGCCAGGAGGCAGCTGGCTGGAGATCGGACTTTTTGCATGAAAATGGGTTTTAGCACAAAAAAAATACCACATTTTTAAGATACTGGCTAAAATGCCTTAGTACATATAATTATTATTAATAATATATATATATATATATATATTAATGTACACTCTCTGTTATGGATTATGCCAGTTCTGAAATTCCTGGGTGAAATATTTAGCAAGTGAAACATCTCCTGGTAGTAGTTGATATGCAGAACAGCCATCCAGAAAAGGTGATAGAGGTTAACATAGTGTCAACGGGCAAAAAACTTTTTAATGGAGTCACAAGCCCAAATTATATGTAAAAGAGGGTGGAAATGTGATCTGGTGCCGAGTTATGTTATAGCACTTTGGCTACACGCTGCGTTACATATCCAGCCATCGCTGTCACTCGCTCCATCAGGCGGCCGCCGGCCTTAAAGTGCCAGGGCTTCCTCGTCATCACCCGTCCAGCCCGGTCTCCTGTGCGCTCGTTTTAGTCATTTAGTAATTATAACACTTTTTTCCCCTAACCGGTGCAAGACCCACAGGGGAGATTAGTGAAAAATGCAGATAATTTGTGGGAAGCCTCTTCCCGGACTCCCCGCGTTGTTTTAGAGGACGGCGCGTGAGCCTCTAGCGCTACGGATTGTTTCCAGCAGCGCAGGTCCCTCTGTAACGCTATTATCACAAATACGTCAGGACGAGGGGCGTTTTAAAATGTGATGCAGTATTAAGGAGGAAGCTTTCATGAACAGGGAGAGTATTCATATTATCAATTCAAAAGGAAAACTGTTTAAACTAGAAGCTTATATTTAGCCAGGAAGTTTTAATTTACCGAGAGGGTTGTAGATAAGTGGAACAGTCTCCCGGCAGAAGTGGTAGAGGTTAATACAGCAAGGGAGTTTAAACATGCATGGGATAGACATACGGCTCCTGAATCAAAGACAAGACCAACGACTGATTAAGGTTTGAGTCTTTATAGCAGGAGAAACGGGTGACTAGACGGGGGCCGAATGGGGCCGATCTGATGTCAAACTGAATGTTTCTACCAGTACAAGCTTCCACAAGCTCCGTTGGCAGGGGAATGCCAGAAGGAGCCCTGAGGATCGCAGCCTGTCACGGCTAATACAAACGTTAACAGCAAGTTATTCTGTTTTCTGAGTTACCCTCGCCTCCCCGGTGCTGCCGCCGGCAGGAAAGATCTCCCCAATTACATCGAACTGCCCTTCCTAATTTCAGCCTCCGAGTTTCTTACTCCGTTTATCACAGAGGTTGGCGATTTCAATTCACAATGTATATTACAGCAGTTATCATTTCCCCCACTTTAATCTGACATCTAGACATCTTCTGTCTGAGTTACAGAATGAGTCAGGTTTCCATGGAGACCGTCGAGTGAATGAACGCCGTCTCACCTTGTTCAGTAAGTCTCTCTCCCGTACCAGATCGTCCATCGCCTTCTTATCGAGTTCTGCTTGCTTCTTTGCCATCTCCATCTCTGAAGCGATAGAAACGCACCGTACGCGGCAGATTAAAAACCCCCGATCCCAGAAAAATGATTTTAACCCTTCGATGTCACCTTCTGGATTAATCTTTGGCGGTATGATCACAGACATGAGATCACTGATCTAGTGCTGCTGCTGAATCCAGTCTTCTGGCAATGCTGGGGTTAAAACATTGCAGCAAAGAATGCATATGCTGTTTAACTCCTTCAATGTTGAAAATAATCAGCAATGCATTTCTTAGCAAAAGGGGTTAAGGACCGGTCAGGACCCCGAGCCAGCTGCGAGATCTGCCCCGCTCGTTAACCCCGTACCTTTCTCTAATCCAGCGATTTGGTTCTTCAGCGTTTCGCGCTGCTGTTCCACTTCCGTCTTTTGTTCTTCCATCTGCCGATACTTTCTCTGGATGGCCTCTCTGGCCTTTGTCAGTTTGGATATCTCCTGGCGCATCTGATTCACCTCGTCCTCCTTCGCCTGGGCAAATAAAAAAGTAATGCGTGAAGTTCGTTGCTTATGATCCGTCCTCATAAGTAAATAGGGTATTTCCAAAATTTGGGGCATTTATGCTAATCACGGATTTATTGCTCTGAGCGAAGAATATTAAAAAGTCACAATAAACTTTGGTAAAAAGATTTCTCTTTAGTGTCTGAAAAAATACATTTCTCCCAAAATAATCTGCCTAAAACCATGATCAATTTGATGAGAAAAAAGGGGTCTATTCAATAAACGGTGCGTTGACAGGAGAGTTGTGTTTCAGCTTCTATACATTATGAAGGCCTGTCCATGTGAGCTTCTGCTGCAGGAACAGCTTGGCCGGCCCTGCATAATGTATAGTTAAATCAGTAAGATATGTCCAAAGTCTCCCGTTGGAATATGCATCGTACAGGGTCACTTTAGCCCTTCATGCTGGAAGAACCTTCTGGTGTCGGCCCTTCATAATGAATGGTCAAACCACAACTCTCCTGCCAGCTCTCCCTTTAGTGAATAGACTCCGATGATTTGTATGTCTGAGCTATTGCAATAAATCGCCGTCTAGTCTTTGATGAATCGGGTAGATGAAGGTGCGGAGAAATACCGCATATAGTATATAGTATATATAAATATAGAGCACGGACTCCCTCTAGTGCCATATGAAGCTATATCGCCGGCTATGTTTATGGTGCTTCTTACTTTTGGGGTTTATTCACTAAACTGCGAGTTTGGAGGTGAGCTTAAGCTAGAGAAAACATTTTGTCTATCTGAAAAGGGCAAATCTTTTACCATAACCGAGTTAATTAATGAAAATGACATAAATCTGGTGCTTTTGGATTTTTCGATGAGTGTAGCTGTTTTCTAGATACTTTCAAAGAAAAGGTCTGGTTTACCCCGGAAGCTGAGAAAAACGTGGCAAAAGTAGTGTATCACTGCTCTGTTTTGTATCATCTCCTTGTCCCACCATTACAGGGACCAATCAGCTTTATGGAGGATGAACAGCAACTTAACAATAGGGGGGGAATAATAGTGGAGCTCCCGAGAACAGGTAGTCAACATGGCTGCTCTCATGGTTCACACGTGACATGGGTTTATAATACACATATGTTGCTTATTTTAATCGGTAGATCTCATGATAAGGGTATATTTAGTGTCCCACATTTTCCGCTGCTCTAACATAAAGCCACCCATGCCCGAGGAAGCAGAACGAATCGGAGCTTGGCACCCCAGCCCAGACTGGCCATCTGGCAGATCAGGCTGGCGGGTCACTGGCTCTGTAGTGTGTGGCCACCCGCTGGATACGCCTCCTGGTCTCACGCTACGCGAGGACAAAAACCTAGCGTGTCGGCCATGCATATCAAGACGTCGGACGCATTACATCATCAGGCAGCCGCTGGCCTTAAAGTGCCAGCCCTGTTTATACCTCTCATTATGGAAGTGGAGGTCAGCAGGGTCGGCAGATCGCACACTGTATGGGAACGCGGCAGCAGAAACTTTACCTTGATCTCCAGGACTTTCTGCTGGTTCTCCTGAGTGATCTGCTCATTGAAGATGTTGTGTTGTTCGTTCTCCTGCTGGAGCTTTGCGTTCCTCACCTGGAACTGTTCCAGCTCTTTGGAGACTCTTTCGTTGAGGATCTTTATTATATTATCAAAAAGACACAAGGAGACAAAAAAAAATTCTTAAGTAAGTAAGCAGCTGACGTCTGGAAAAAAACTTTCACGTAACGGCCAATCTATTAGGAGACAGGGCTTCAACGATCAAAAAGCAAGCAGATTCTGGGTGAAATTAAAGTCCATTTAACCTAAAAATGTAAAGTTTGAGCTTCGGAGCAGCTGGCGGATAAATATTTAATGTGCGTTCTGCGAAGCCGGGCTTGCATGTCACTGCAATCATCGCAAACGAGGGTTTTACCAGCTGCGGGGAAGAAAGACGTTCCCTCTCCGAACATCTAGAAACAGTTTAACTGCAATTAGTGACACGTTGGCAATGATTAGTACCATAACGTTTATTTGTCCCATTAACCCACTCCAAACCTGAGATCCGCTACCACGCTGCGAGAAGACGAGCGGCGCTGAACGATATTGGCGGACTATGTCCAGATCGCAGCCATGTTGCCTTTTTCTTAAGTTCTCATAGATCTTGAGGGCAGCTGCGCTGAGCGGCCGGGGGGTGGTCACTGCGACCGAGTCACCCGGGATTCCCTACCTTGTGTTCTTTGAGCTGCTGTTCCAGCTTCTGAAGTTCATCCTTGTTCTTGAGCAACGACTGCTGGAGCGTTTTCACTTCCGTCTGCTTGCTCTCCAGCTCGTTTTGGGTTTGTTTTAAATCCTTTTCCAGCTTCTCCTTTTTACGCGAATCGCGAGACGCTTCGTTTTGCCGCATCTGGATTTCTTGCTGGAGCTGAAGGCAGATGGAAGAAAAATGTTAAAAAAACACATTATGAACGACATTATAACCTTACAAAAATGAGCTTCTGTAGATCAATGAGAGTTCAGCTTCAATCCCACGTAGCGGAACGGACATGCGCTTCAGCACAAGTGTGGGCATTAGTTCATGTTAATAAACGTGAGTTCATTATCCAGAGGAGACTGAAGCCTCCTGTAGAATAAGGAATAATAAACGGATGTCCATGCAGAACGGAGTCCAACATGTAATAAATATGTGCTTGAGGTCTACGTCACATGAAGAATAAGTTGCATGTTATATGTGTTTTATAAGGTAAAGAAGACGTCATAAGGGTGAAAGAGCCCTGTCTGGTTAGGAAGGGGATCCACAACGTGTCCCCAATGTGTGAAAGCCATAGAAACCTCTGCTATGTTCTGCTCCGTGTCCTCCTTGGCCTTCTCGGCTTCCTGCTGTTGGTTGATGGCGGCCATCAGGCTCTCGCGGAGTTTCACCACCTCTGCCAGCAGCTGGTCACGTTCCTTTGTCAGATCCTCCTTGAAGCTCAGTAACTCGTTGTAACTAAAAGAGAGAGAGAAAGAGAGAAGACTCCTTCAACCCAACACTAATTCATTAATCAGCTCCATAAGATCTGTGGCAGAAGCTGTCACAAACTCCATCATCTGCTCATTTCTGTGTCCTGAATTCTAACCTTAAAAAAAGCTGCTTGGACCAGTCAGCATCCGTGGAATCATCACTTCTCCGGGCCGCAGGGGTTTAAATCTCCTGGGAGTGGCATTTAAGCGTGATCCCTCCCTGCCCTATTCCCCTCCGACCCCCATTCAAATGTGTTTAGGACTACCCCTGCTCACATATGTGGCTAACCCCACACCATGTATGATGCCAGCCCCCAAAACTCACAATGCCACTCAACAGGAAGGAGTAATTATATATACATATATAGTTCACACTACCAATCAAAAGTTTGGGGCCACTCTGGGGCCAGCTGTTCTCAAGGAAAACAAGGAAACTTCTGGCTGCAACATAATTACAAAAGGTTTTTCTAACTATCAATTAGCCAATTACCGAACACACTGTGCAATTGGAACACAGGAGTGATGGGAGTGATAAAGGGCCATTGGAACAGAGGAGTGATCTGAGTGATAAAGGGCCATTGGAACACAGGAGTGATGGGAGTGATAAAAGGCTATTGGAACACAGGAGTGATGGGAGTGATAAAGGGCCATTGGAACACAGGAGTGATGGGAGTGATAAAGGGCTGTTGGAACACAGGAGTGATGGGAGTGATAAAGGGTGTCTGTACGCCTATAAAGTGATCCTATTAAAAATCAGCTGTTTCCAGCTACAATAGTCATTTAGAACATTAACCCCGTCTGCGCTGGATTTCTGATCTTTTTTTTACGTTGTGGACAAATTTGCTTTTCTTTCAAAAACAAGGACATTTCTAAGTGACCTCAAACTTTTGAACGTATATATATATATATAATCAGTAAGGATCATAACATAAAGGTGGATATTAAACGGTCAAATGTAGGATTCGGGGAAAGAAAGGAAGGAATAAAAATTGCTCTATACCTGTGCTCTTGGCCGGTTGATAATCCAGAGCCCTGCTCGACCAGTTTGGACAAGTTACTGATTTCTTCTTTCAGCGAATGAATGGTGTCTTTTGCATGCTGCTCTTTTTCATACGCGGCGTCCACCATTTTCCAAGCCTTTTCGATCTCCTAATTAAGGGGACAACCCAGAAAAGAATCAGATCCCAAAACTAATCTATAATGCATCAACCAAGATAGATATCTCCAACTAATAGAATGTCTCTCTGACTCAAGTCTATGAAACAAGGGACTTTAGTGATGTCCTAAGAGTCAGCTCAGTGTGGGGTTTGAGTATCATTAACGTTAACCTCCAATATTGTTTATAAAGGACTTATTCCTCCCCTTTCATATACTTGAATTGTGTCACCATACCTGGGAATTGTCTGGGTTTGAGTTGGGGGCTCCAGGCGAAGCCCTGTTCATCAGAGTCTCCGGGAAGCTTTTTCTTTCTTCAGGCCATGCCTAATACCCACTCACTTTCCTCCCACTCCTCACAGGCTGCCTAGGGCTACCCCTGAGTGTGACTAGGATCTAGCACATGGGTAAGTCACACAGGGCACCTTCACTAATTTTGCCCAACGGCTCACAAGCATGGCTTCCCTTTGGGTCTTCGTTCCTACCTTTTTGAGTGATGCGATGGTCGCTTGGTCCTCCTGGGATAATTTAAGGGCCGTGGCCACTTTGGCAGAATTAGCCACAATCTCCGCATTCAGTTCCCTGCATTTTGTCATCAAACGTTTTTCATTTTCCGAAGACTTTTTCAGGACCGAGTGGAGCTTCTCGTACTCTATCCGGAACTTCTCCAGACTTTTATCCCCGGTCAGTTCGTTGAGAACCTCCTGGAAGTCCTTCTCCAGAGTGTCAAAGGCATTTTCCTCACTAATATTTTTATCTGCTTTTTCCTTTGAAAATACAAAAAACACGGAGTGAACATGCAACAGATAGCACCTGGAAAAGGGGATTAACACGCAAGAAACCCCAATTTAAAGGGACCCTCCAGCCATCACAAGCGCTTTGATGCATATGCCCCCCCCCCCCCCCCCCCCGGTATACTGCATGCAAGAGATGTGTAACGACCGCCAGTCAGCTGTCAGCTCCGGCGCTGGTTTCAATGGGAGCTCTTTTAGCCTCTGCAGCTTCTAAGCCAGTTAAGTCATTTTTATTCTCTCTCTCATATATATATATATACCCCATCGTTACAATACACGAGACACCCACATCTCAGTATCCCATTTTATAATACATGACACCCCAGATCTTACTCTCCCATCATTATAATACATGAGACACCCCACATCTCACTGCCCCATCATTATAATACACGAGACACCCCACATCTCACTGCCCCATCATTATAATACACGAGACACCCCCACACCTCACTGCCCCATCATTATAATACACGAGACACCCCACATCTCACTGCCCCATCATTATAATACACGAGACACCCCCACACCTCACTGCCCCATCATTATAATACACGAGACACCCCACATCTCACTCTCCCATCATTATAATACATGAGACACCCCACATCTCACTGCCCCATCATTATAATACACGAGACACCCCACATCTCACTCTCCCATCATTATAATACACGAGACACCCCCACATCTCACTACCCCATCATTATAATACACGAGACACCCCACATCTCACTACCCCATCATTATAATACACGAGACACCCCACATCTCATTACCCCATCATTATAATACATGACACCTCACATCTCACTACCCCATCATTATAATACACGAGACACCCCACATCTCATTACCCCATCATTATAATACACCAGACACCCCCACATCTCACTCTCCCATCATTATAATACACGAGACACCCCACATCTCACTCTCCCATCATTATAATACATGAGACACCCCACATCTCACTCTCCCATCATTATAATACACGAGACACCCCACATCTCACTACCCCATCATTATAATACACGAGACACCCCACATCTCATTACCCCATCATTATAATACACGAGACACCCCCACACCTCACTGCCCCATCATTATAATACACGAGACACCCCACATCTCACTCTCCCATCATTATAATACACGAGACACCCCCACACCTCACTGCCCCATCATTATAATACACGAGACACCCCACATCTCACTCTCCCATCATTATAATACACGAGACACCCCCACATCTCACTACCCCATCATTATAATACAGAAGACACCCCACATCTCATTACCCCATCATTATAATACACGAGACACCCCACATCATTATAATACACGAGACACCCCACATCTCACTACCCCATCATTATAATACAGAAGACACCCCACATCTCATTACCCCATCATTATAATACACGAGACACCCCACATCTCACTACCCCATCATTATAATACATGACACCTCACATCTCATTAACCTCCTCATAATATAAAGGGGTACTCCATACTTTTTATTGCTTCCCTAACAGTAATATGGGGGGCCCCCACATCGTCTTGCCCCAAATATTATGATGGATCTCCCACGCAGTATATATGCGGATATACACCCCCCCCCCCCCCCCCCGAGATGCACCGTGGGGCCCCCTACCCACTAGATAAAAAATCTGGGTGTCCTGCAGAGTGGCTCCCGGGCTCACCTCAAGCATGATTTCACCCCGTTGGGCGCACAGTCCTGCGCTCAGTGGTAAAGACTCGTTTACTCCGTCTCCTAGCAACCATCCATCGCCATAGCAGCCTAATCTAGCAGAGCGACGACGCCAGCGGCCATCATTACTGCTGGCAAAACGTCAGCGGGCGGTATAGGAACTCGAAGAGCCTTGTTTTTAACTTTTTTCGTGTTAGCGCCCCCTGTAGGGTGTACGTGGAGTCGCAGCCCACGTATTTTTACTCAGTATTCCTATTCTACATTGAACATTCCGAGTGGGAGACGAAGGTGAGTGAAGCCATGTTTGTACCTGGCAAATGCCCCCTATAACGTGTGGAAGGTCTGACGCAGGTGTTTTTACCTCTGAGGTGTCCTCTCATAAACGGGGTGAGTCTTTTCACCTCATGAGAGGTCACCTATCTTATAATTCCATTAATTGTTAAAAAATAGTTGGATTTTGAGCTCTGTGGAAAAGTATATAAAATGTTTTGGTCACGACAGCGTGACACGGTTATGGCCATTTGTTGTGACACTTGTGGATCCAATGAGGGGGCCAATTTCCAGGCTTTATTTTATTGATATTTTCCTGTCTCCTTTTAGGGCCACTATGTCTGCCATTTAGTGGTTGCGGCCATTGTCAGCCAACCGGCCCTCTTCAGGGAAGAAATGGCAGCTCTGCCAGTCACTGATGGGGCCCTCGCACGGACACTCAAAGAGTATGAGGAGAGACTGAAAACTCAGCGCCAGGAGAAGCTCGTGAGCAACAACGAGACCCTATAGGCTTACGTTCCGGGATATTCTGCGTACGTCAGTATTTTTTTTACCGTAATTTAAAATATCGGGGCAGGACTTTACCAACACAAATTCAGGAGAGCTCAGGAAGCAGGAGCGTAACTTCCAAGGTCACAGGGGGCGCAATTGTCCAGGGGGGGGACACCCGCCCGGTTTACCCCAGCTGAGACCATGCATCCTGATTCCTGGCTTTGCCGAGGCCCAGGGGGCAGCATTGGGCAGTGAGACTTGGAGAAGGGGACGCAGCGCTCATCATCACCTCACGGTAAGAAAATTTAGGATTTTATGGCACAAGCAGGCTGTTTGAAGGCACTGACAAGCATACCTGGGAACTTCTTAGCTCCGGCTACCCGGAGCCTTCCCTTTCGGGACGCGGCCAGGACTGCATACTGACGCCGGCGGGCGTTCCCGGTGATGGCGGGCAAATGGCCGAAACCGTAGGATTCGGGTGTTGACTCAGAGGAGAGGTGCTTCACCCGCAGATCTGCGGGTCAAACCTGGAGAGTTCCCAGGTATGCTGACAAGCCGTTTAATGGAAAAGGTGGCACAGGCAGGCTGTTTGGAGGCAATGATAAGCTGTTTTATGGCAAAGATTGCACCAACAAGCATTTTGGAAGCAAAGATGGCACTGAAAAGCTGTTTTCAGGCAAAATATGTTACTGTGGGGCATTGCTGTACTCAGGGGGGGGGGGGTATACCGCCGCACATATGATGTACAATTAAACCAAAGCAACACTGAAATATATGTGAAAAAACACAGAAATAATGTTACTGGAACATTTGGCAGATATACTAAAAAAGTAGCAAAATTATTGTAGTGAAAAACCCAGGGTTGCCTACTTCTTACTATAGGGTGGTTTGATATCGGTGACCACTGTTGCAGTTATAAACCACTTATCTGTTAAACATGTTTTTTGACAGCGAGCCCAAGGAAATCTTTGCAGGTCAACCCAATTTCATATCTGGTGGAGCGGGGGTAGTCTTTCCTAGCTGGGAGAAACATGAGATGTGGGTAATAATACGGAGTTAATGGGGGGCGAACTCTTCTGTCCGGGGGGAAATCCATAGAGGGGATTCTGATGAATCCCCTCATATGCTTTTACCGGCCCCCCAACTACTTTTTGTGCAGGAAATAATGTGTTCAGCCGAACAGCTCTCCTCATAGGCGACGGAATTACTTCCAGTCAGCTGCAGCGCTGGGTCGGACAATGATTTGGGCAGAGGAGGTCTGTTGAGACCCCAGTGAGTATGTGTGGAATATGCTCCCTTTGATTTGAATTGGAGCCGTTTCCTGATAATGATTGACTGCTTCAAGCAGCCAATCAGTGGTGAGAATCCTTAAACCACAGAGGGAGTAGGAAGCTGTGGCTTTGCAGCTGCAGTTTCTCTGTAAGCAAATACATTTTTTGAAACATTGAACTCTGCAAATGGAAGTGCTTATTACAGATTGATTTTAAATGCATTGTTTGTTATGCCGATCGGTGCCGCACTGCGTGGGGAATCCCATGCGTTTAGTTAGTGTTGGCTCAATGCCCGGCCCGGGGGGTAGGAAATATCTGCTAACCCAACAACCAAAATCTTTACGTATATTTCCAAGTGCTTCCGCTGCAAGCCATATATATTCAAGGGATGGACAGAACCAGGCCCAGACTGGCCGTTTGGCACACAAGACAAATGGCCGGTACCGTCTGATATAAAAACATTACGTGCATCTGCAGATATGTAATTTAGCGGCTGCTTAGTCCTCCCCAATCCGACCCTGGACAGACCTTTACAGAGCTTTGGATGTGACCGGTTCATGGCATTTATGTGACCAATTAAAGAATTTAGAATAAACAGGACTTTATAGAAAACCTATAAGAGACCCAGAACGGTTGCAGTCAGGGTGTAAGTGCCTCCTCGAGTCTATATATCAGGTGAATGATTACAAAGCGAAGGACGCACTAAAAGCTGCTCACACGCGTCGCACGTTCGTCTGTAAGTGCCAGGATGCCCAGTAGGTGGTGCTGCATCGCCATTGTCTTCATTATGCGTCCCTCAATCCTGTTCTAATATGCCTGCTGAGCATGATGGGAGTTGTAGTTCACCAAAGCCAGAGAAAGGTGGGGATTTTTTTTGGGGGGGGCTTGCAAGTCGCTGCAGGTATATGGGATCTGAGGCCTTCACAGCAGTCGGTGAAAACAGCTCACCGGGGAAATATCTCTCGTAAACTGTGATTTAGCATCTATTTAAAAAAAGCTGAGGTGGTTATTGCACTTTGTCCCCGAGATGATATAAATCCCCACACGCCCTGCAGCCTGCATTCTGTATATCGACTCCTGGTCTCCGGTACACGTATCCACTCACTGAGACACAAACAGAAATAGCCGCCAGCAAAGAGATATTTTAAGGCACAGGATGAAAAGCTCCCTTTACAGGAAATTTAGTTGATAAACAGGGCTGTACAGGGGAGGACTAAGTGGCCCTGGGACTTTAAGGACAGGGGTCAAAAATGACATACATAGGCAGCAGCACGTTATGTTTTTGTACACACACGGGGTCCGGTCACATGTACCCAGCCGGGCCACACGCTGCAACGTGATCTGCTACTGGAGTGGCCTATGGGGTAAATACAGGCTTCTATTGGCCGGTGGCCCTCTGGCACTTCTCCGGCATCCCAAGTGGCCAGCCCGGGGCCCGTGATAAATGATTTCCACGCTTGGTGTACAAGTTATGCCATACGCTCGGACGGTATCTATATAAGGCCAGTCTGTGCGCCATTCCAGGGATGGCTTTGTGATAACACGCCATTCCGTGACACATGTATGTTCCACCAGGCGTGGAAAATCAGACAAACGTAGAACGGGGATTAATCCAGAGGAGCCTTCAACACAGAGCGACGATTCGCTGCAAATTTTATTTCAATAAAATAGCTCTTTCTAAACCAAATGACAGAAATATTCCCTTTTTTGTACAGAAAGCTTTGTTTCCGTCGAAAGAAAATTGTATTCACTCTTGAAAATTTCCTTTATTGACGCTGTAACATAATTGTAAAAAGGGTTTTCTAACCATCAATTAGCCTTTTAAACTTAAACTTGGATCAGCAAAACAACGTGCCATTGGAACACAGGAGTGATGGGAGTGATAAAGGGCCATTGGAACACAGGAGTGATGGGAGTGATAAAGGGCCATTGGAGCACAGGAGTGATGGGAGTGATAAAGGGCCATTGGAGCACAGGCGTGATGGGAGTGATAAAGGGCCATTGGAACACAGGAGTGATGGGAGTGATAAAGGGCCTCTGTACACCTATGAAGAGATTCCATTAAAAATCAGCCGTTTCCAGCTACAATAGTCATTTGCAACATTAACCCCGTCTGCGCTGGATTTCTGATCCATTTCATGTTATTTTAAAGGACATTTCTAAGTGACCCCAAACTTTTGAACTGTAGTGAAGTCTATACACAAAAAAAACAAATTGATATTTAGTTTTTTTTATACACATTAACATGTTTATTTACTTCTTTTTACACATATCTAATAACTGATTTGCTGATTAAAAAAGAAAAATGTTGTTGGTAAATTGAAATATTTTAAATATGTCTGCGCTGCTTTCAGATATATAAACGCTGAGTATTTTTATATCCTTTTAGGTAATGTTAATTTTATTAAATATAAAGTAAAATGTAATTATTTAATGTATTGAACATGTGTCTAAAGCGTTCTTACCCCAATTTTAGGGTCTCGGGGTGAAGGGGCAGATTCTCAGGGCCAGCCAAGCTCGTCGTGCAGCAGCTCACTTTCGCAGCCCTTTATAATGTATAGGCATACTTGGGAACTCTCTGGCTTTTGCCCCAGTCTCGGGGTGAAGGGGCAGATTCTCGAGGTCACTCCTTCCTATTCTCTCCGCTGTGATCATATATAAGACTCCCTGTTGGGAGCCAGTAGGTTATGGTTGATATACCTGCTTGAATGCAGGTGACGCAATTAAGTGTATCTTTAAATTATGACAAGTCACTGTTCCTATAAGGGCCGGTATTAGAGTTTTTTGGTTAACACGTTCGATTACATAGAACCTGCATGATGGGCCATTAAAGGATTAATACTCTATTGTCCTGATTATAGGCCAAACAGCTCTACTTTGGTGCTATTTCAAGGAAAAATGAATTTAAAGAAAATACACATTAGTAGAAGGGTAAAACACTATGTTCTCTCATACTCTTACTCAGGCTCTCTCACACTCTCACTCACTCTTTTACACACTCTCACTCTTACTCTGTCACACTCTAATTGTCTTTATCAGTTTCTCCCTACCTTCTCCTTGGATCGCTTGCATGTCCCCATCTCCTTTTCCGCAGCTCCGCTTCTTCTCTTGCTTCTTTTTGTTCTACTGTCTTCTATCTTCGTCCGCTTCTTCCCGGTATCTGTTCCATGAACTAGGCCTCCCGGAGGAACGGAGCAAAGGCTGTCCCCGTGGTGCCCTGTGCCCCAATAATGTAGACGGAATCGCACAGAAAGCGAGGCCTGGTTCATGGAGCTGATACGTGGAAGAAGCCGACGAAGACAGAAGAACAAGAAGAGCCAAGAGAGTAAGCAGAGCTGCGGAAAAGGAGACGTCTCAACCCTTATTAGAAATCGGAACAAACAGCCTTTAAAAAGCGAAAATTAATAGCGAGCATTCGGCTTCTTCATCCCCAGCTGCGACTTTTGGAACACACGAGATTGTCCGTCTCCCTGGCTGGCGCTCTGTGCCCGGCGGCTTAAACAGAAAGTCCCTGTGTCTTTAAACATTCGGTCACAGGCAATGCTAGGTCTGTTAACCCCTGTATGTCCAAAGCGGTTCAACTTGTTCCCAGAAACATGAAATACTAAAGTCAGTTTAAGTGCTATTTCTGGAGCGCGGCTGATTGGTTAATCGCAGTCCTTTCTGTGGCAAAACCGCGTCACACTGCGATGTCGTAACTACCGTCCGCCTCGTTAAGGAGGCTATTTAGATTTTCTACCAAAAATTGTTACATAAATAATTTTTTTTTCTTGAAGCCCCAAGGTTGTGAAAATGAAATAAGATGTTACACATTTAAAAAATATTACAAGTATATACATTTTGTAAACATTTAGAGCGCAGTGAATAGCGCAGTCTTAGTCTGAGGCAGCGATGATGAGGGTATATCTGACGGTCTAAAGAAACCCTTTCGACATGAGAAGACGGAGGAAGTAAGCAGACCAGCCAGGCAGGGAAGGTGTTAATACCGGCTATATTTAGACAGTTGTTCCCAGCCCTGGCTCTCTACTCTGCTGCCGCCTCCAGACCGCCTTAACAGCAGCCCTCGGCCCCCCGGCCCACTCACAGAAAGTTGGGCTGTGTGATGACAGGAAGCCAGTGAGACGGCTCAGAGGGAAGGCTTCTACAGAGCAACTCGTAACGCATCCCGGGCTCCCCAACCCAAGCTGCAGGAGAACATCGCGGCCCCTGTGGCACTTAGAGAAGGAGAATATTGTGGCCCCTGCATCACTTGGAGAAGGAGAATATTGTGGCCCCTGCGACACTTAGAGAAGGAGAACATTGTGGCCCCTGTTATATCTGGGGCAGGTGAAAATCTCTATTGAATCAGGAGCTGCAGAGCCTCGTTCACAACACGAGACGCAGGGAAGCCTCGCTTCATTCTCAGGCTTCATTCCTGCAGCTGCCGCCAAAGCGGAGGAGTCACCTGGCCTCGATATGACAGAAGGGTTAACGAAGGTCTCTGTCCTCTGATAAGTAAGTGGAGTTTATCTTCTTTTCTCTTTTCAGAAACTTAATGCTAAAGAAAAGGAAAAGTGGAAGGAGTACGGAGCGAGGAATGCACTTTTTTCCCGCTTTAGAACTCGTTTTCTGTGTCCGGAATCCCCAAGTATGAAGTTTGGGGGTTGACTGGCTTAATTGGCTCTTAATCTGCGTTAACTCTTTGCTGTCAGGGGGCAAGGAGTACACTTAAAACGGTGTATTGGTATCTCTATTTAATACGAGTAACTATGGCACAGAAAGTGGAGCAATCAACGGGAAGGTTTCATTGGTTGCCATGGCAACACCGGAGCGCTCCTGGTGCAGAGTTTGGAAAGTGGTCTTAGTGCTATAGTAACCAATGGAATGTTCCAGCCAGCAGAAAGATTCCAGCGGTTGTTATAGTGATTCAATTTTTTCCCAACTTTGCACCAGAATTGCTTTTATTACGCTCCCCCCCCCCTCTTTTTATAAGGAGGGGTATTTAATTTGATAAAGTTTTTTTTTATATACCCTTCGCTGCAGAGCCATAATATTTGGGAGTTCGATGCCAAGTCCACATCGTATCTACCCCGGGGGTATTTATAACTCATCTTACAAAAGACTCAAAACAAAAAAAAGTCTCTTAATCAACAGAGCATCGGAAACACGTGAAAAAAACCTTTATGATTCCCGAGGAGGTTTTCAGGTATTCTAGTCATTTTGCACCTGCCCGACTCGTTGTTTTAGAGACATTTAACTCGGTTATAAACCTCCTCCTAGTTCTGGATCCCTGCAGAAGTCAGGAATATTAATGAGTTACTTTGTATCTTACAAAGATTATTGTAACAAATACATAACATAACCGTCTGTGAGCTGCCATCTAGCTGAATGGCACTTTATATAAAGTTCCTGGCAAGAATTATGGGCTTCGGCATGTGAGCTTACAGTCTAAAAGATACTAGATCACCAGCAAAACTGAAACAGGCTAACTGCATGCTGGTTAATGAGTCCTAATTATGAGAGACAGGAATAAGGAACTCAGTGTATACAGTGGAGAAAGGGTTAACCCCACTCCCCCAGCCATATCATGCTTTTTCAAAGCCATGTTAAGTGGGAAAGATGTGACTCGGGAAGCGGGGGCCGCTGACGCTGTGAGGATTTTAGGTAGCAAATCAAATGGCTCTAAAACTCATGGAAATAAACTCACCTGCATTTAAGCAGGGATATCAACCATAACATACGTGTAGCAGCTGGGAGTCTTATACAGAATTACAGATGGCAGTCTCTGTGGCTCGTTGCCATGGCTGGCATCAGTCTCAAATTTGACTGAATAGTCCTGATAGGAAAGTGTGAACAGTTTGAAGCAGATAATAAAATATGGCTTCATAATTACACAAAACAGTGTGATGTTGCTGGTTCCTGTCCAAGACACAAAAACACAGGGCAGGAGAAACCCAAACCTTGTACCGACAATCACTGTTCTCAATAAGTTGACAAACGGGATACTGGCATCTGTAGTGGTGATGAAAGAGTTAATGCTGGGGGCAGAGAGCGTCAACGAGTTCCATTGAGAGTGGGAGAGAAAGTGTTAATACGTGGGCATTTACATTTTCCATATCTGGGGGCAATGCAGTAGTTAATACGCAGGAGGGGCATTGCGTGGCCTGTGCCTCGTGGTGTTTAGAGGGTTAAAATCGGGGTACGAGCAGGCTGAGATTTGCACTGGTTCTGCCATGTCTAGCCGGCGCCTCCAGCTCCAAAGGGATAAACATGTCGTTTTTATCTGGGTGGAGGTAGCAGTGCCTCACCTTAATAATTGCAGCAGAGAACAAAGTAGAACCTGTGTGCGGAGTCTCACCACGAGCCGAGGTGCTGCCGGGTGCGGCCGGGGTCGTGAGGATCCAGAGAGTCTAATCCCGTATCGAGGAATGGCAGACCCCGCTTCAAACTTACAGGTTTAGCTCACAAGAGGAGGTAAGATACCTGCGTTCATATCGAATGCTCTGATACGGGACTCTTGTATTATCTGGGCACAAATTAACATTGAGGGTTTTTTCCTCTCATTTTTATTTTTGCTGCTGACGTTTCTGGATGATAAAACTGATGGATCCCCGTATTCTGGAGAGAATGCAGGGACCGCTGCAAGGGGGCTACCGAAAGAGGACATACTACATGGCAGGGACTGAAAGGGTTAATTGGCAGGGCCGGCAGGAGGGCAACAAACCCACACAGTCTGCCCAAATATCCACCAGGATTCGGTTCTTCTAAATCCGCTCTAGACTTGGGTTTTTAAACTAGACCTCCTAGACAACTCCTATCACATTCAGCCAGCAGGCTGCCTCTGCCAAGTAGCCTTGTTCACTGTACCAATTCCTTGGAATGCTGGCATCTGCACACGAAGCCTAAACAGAGCGAAGCTCGTGTGCAGAAGACGTCACTTATTGCCGAGTGTCCTGCTACCGAGACGAGAGTAGGTCTGCCCTGGTGGGAAGTTCCTGGCCCATTCTAGAATGGAGAGATCATGGCCTGACATCTTATCGCACACGGGTCCAGCCCGACGTTATCCTAAACTTCATACTTTCCTGGACCTTCATCCGGAACCCGTTGTTTTTTTGTCTGGTGATACTCAGGAAGCAGAGGGTGTAGCCGCTGTATCAGGGTTTCCTGAATCTGACATATCATGCCTCTCTCCGGGCCGCAGGACGCATCAACTTATTCTAAAATACATACGCCGTGCGTAAAATATCAAGGTCTTGTTTTATTATAAAGTGCGGGTAATTTATTATAAAATAAATAAATCATGTTTTAAGAATAAATCCAGAATAATGTTTGCTTTACCACAATTGTTTATGACAATTATGACATGTTTGGTGACATCTGCCATGAAATGTTCTTTAGGGGCCAGTTTCTCGGGCATTGTTTTAAACTGTTCTTTTATTTTTCAGGTCCGCCATGGCCAGCGGGATATTCAAGGTGTGTATGATTGTTGTAACGGCTATCGTCAACCACCCGCTCCTCTTCCCAAGGAACAATGCAACTTTGCCGACCACCGATGAGGCCCTCATACAGAAACTCAGAGAGTATGAGGAGAACCACAAAACCCAACAGGAACAGCTGGAAAAGCTCCTGAGTGACCAGGAGACCCCTCAGGAAGCGCTTGCATTCTGGGATATTTGGAGCGCCATGTCAATGTTCTTATTACTTTTGATTGAAGTTTTGAGGCAGGATTTTATGAATAGGAACTCGCAGGATCCCGGGAAAGAAGAGGACACGTTCTTATCGGGAAACATGTTGAAAGGCGTGTCTATTCCCGAGAAGACCATCTTGGCAGCGTTTTATGACCAATGCATCAAAGTGACCACCCACGAGGCCGCCAGGACCCGAGAGTTTGTCGAAGGGTTTGTGGACGACTTACTGGAGGCTTTGAGAAGTCTATGTAATCGAGATGCTGACATGGAGGTGGAGGACAGCGTGTGCGTTGGGAGTACGTACGAAAACTGGAGAGTGAACAAGCCATTAGAATGCGATTTGATCGTCCCGTTCGCCCCACCGGAACCATTCCAGTTTGAATGCCAACCTTGGGTCATTGACCAGTCGATTACTCCCCATAAACAAGGCTACGGAACAATCCGAGTTTGCAGACCCAATGACAAAGAAGCAGGCTGTGTCTGTGGAAAGACCAAACTTGGCGAGGATTTGTTATGTCTTGTTCACAGTCAAAACATAAAGAAAAATGACAACGAGGATATGAATTTACTATGTTCCAAAAACTCAAACTACCTTGCTAAGGACCAAGTTATGATGTGGTTCCAGACTTCTCTAACAAAGGCGTGGAGCAAGATCTCCCACAAGTATGAATTTGACCTGAATTTTAGAAATTTGAATATTCCAGGGGCCTTGAGAGTGAAATTCAGATCTGGGAAGGTGATCAGCTTTAATATCACACCCGTGGTACAGTACGAAGACTCTGACCTGTATCTCGTGTCACATTTCCCCAGCGCACCAGAACCTCAGGACAACATTTATTGGGACATCTCCTTCGCCGTTTATGAAAAGAGGTTCCTCAAGGAGGTTGCCAAACATCTCCCAGATAATTCTTGCCACCTCAGCTGCTTGCAGATCATGACCTTCCTTTATTCCAAGCAGTGTTCTATATCCGGACAAACCGGCCTGACCACTTACCACCTTAAAACCGTCCTCCTGCATCTCTTGCTGGTCAGGCCGTCTTCGGAGTGGGACAGGTCTCACTTAGACAGTCGGCTGAAAGACATGCTCAGAAGCCTGGAGAAATGCCTGCTGGAGAAAAAACTCAACCATTTTATGGTGGGGAATCCTGACCTTCCCGAGTCCGTCAAACTTCCAGAAGTCTTTCGTCTCGCGGAACCTTTTAACCTTTTCCGTCCTTTCGTTCTGAACAGAGACCTTTATCAGAACACGCTGGCCACGTTTTATGAGATGCTAAAGAACGTGAACGTTTTGGTCAATGAGTATACGTTGCACACTAGCTTGGAATGATGTTGGCCGGACCCGCGGAAAGTTCGATTAAGCAATAAAAGTAGTTTTTAATTCATGTTCGCATTCAATGGAAAGGCTTCTCGGGATATTGAGTTATTGGCGCACACATTAGACAAGCTCCTTCCAGGATTGTCGGTTGTCCTGTTGGGCCGGGTCCGGGCAAATAATGATAGCAAGAACTGTGCGGTATATAAACGGAAACATGAATATTGAGTCACAGAGTGTGCTGAGTGGTGATAACATATTTGGTGAATAACATATTTAGATGTCACTCTGTATGGGATTCAAGCCTCTTGCCCACTAGGTGTGACGTGTTAATTTATTATGAAGAAAAGGGGTATCTTGAACCGTAGTTATTGGTAAATTTAACAACATTCCACAATTTAAAAAGGGTTTCCAGGATACTTTTCCCCATCCCAATATATTATAGCTTCTCACGATCATGGTAAGCGGGTCTGCAAGTGGGACCCACGCAGAATAAACCTTAATCTGCACCAGACGCAGAGATACCATCACATGGGGAAGAAAGTATAAAGGAGGGATGTACAAATCCCGGAATCAGGTGTGTGCGTGTGGGGGCAACTAAGCCAAGTTCTGTGTATCCTTACCTAAAAACAAGTTATTTATTGAGTCTTTAATTGAGATGCCTGTGTTGAACATGGGATATCCAGTAATTGTGTCCAGTTTGTGGAACCCTGTTGAGTACTAAGATTTTTGAAAGCGCGTATCTCAGTAACGAGATGAAACCAAATACTCCGAGAGGCAGCATTGTTGTTACAGCGTCTTGTGGCTGCAGTACCTACCCCAGCCTTTTACTTGAGAGGTGGCGCTGTTTGCTGTTCTAGTCTACGCTAAGCCGTTATCCTCCATAATGATGGCCTCCCTCTCTCCCTCCCTCTCTCTCCCTCTCCTTAACCTTTAAATGAATAATATTAATATAATAATAGTAAAATCTGGTTAGTGGGCCAGCTATAACTTGACTCTAATAAAATAACTATTTATTTTTACTATTATGTTTAATCTGTACATTAAGAGGCTTCAAAGCTCCACGTCCTGCATACAGTTTCATTCAGCTCTGTTGCCCATTACAATTATACACCATGCCCTCTCTCAGGGGTAACAAAGGCTATGAGAAAAAAATTGCTTACCCTGTAGCATTAAGGGAAATGTGATATCTCAAAAGCAAAGTTCACAACCCTTTCCATGTACTCCCTGTATACCCTGTTTTTAAATAGCTATTAAATGGAAATGATTCACTTAAATACTACAAACAAAAATTCATACAAAAAGGGTGAGAAATTCTAATAATCCACTACTTGAACTTTTTAACGGAATGTATGTTTATCACACTGGGAGTAACAAACAAATGTATTGTTTTTAATGCAAAGGTTTCCTTTTTTTATTTTCCTTGTAAAAATAATGAGTGATTAATCAGGAATTTTCCATCACGTCCGTGAACATCTGCCCTGGGGGGCTTTTACCAAGTGGCATTACACATAACAAAGAGTGTGAAAGGAGGCATACGTTTGCCAATTTCTTTCTTCCTATAATTACCGCTGTGACACATTGTAGAATACGAGAGGTTATATGGGGAGGGCGCGGCGGCTGCTGCTTTGAGTACCACGTTACACTTTATAAAGGCAGAGAGAGAGAGAGAGAGAGAGAGAGAGAGACTGTGAGATTAAGGACCTCGCGTCACGCATTTCTTACTGAATCCAGAGAGTGGGGTAGCCTCAGTCTACATGTCTTATGTCCTATTAGTCCTCCGCAATGTATTATATACAGTGATGTATTCTGATCTAGGGGGGCGGCAGTCCCCCGATATAAACCCCAGGGGGCAGATTCTCCTCTTAGGCAATCCCCCCCCCCCCCGGTATCCCGTTGCACAATGGGCCAGCTACAAGAGAGATCTTTGATCTTCCCTACCGGCTAATTTGGGCAATGGAGGCTGTGCCGGCTCAGCAGAGCCTCCATAGACTTCATTAGAAGGCGCTGCACGACTAAGACACCGCGCGCCCGGATATGGTGTCATATCCTGACATGCCATTTCTTAAAGGTGCGCAACGCCTTTTATTGTATTTGGGACGCCGGCCCCTGTGGGTGTAGGGTGGTCCCACAGGTAGGTCATTCGCTGATTTTAAACCCTCCTGGCACTGAAAGGGTTGACGAGAATTCTTAAGATTTTTTATGTTTATTAAATGTATTAAATCATTGCCCCTCTTTATAGCAGATTTCAGATAATCTAGGCTCATTTCACAAAATTATGGACAGATGTTGGCGATGGGTCATCTTGCTATATAATACAAGTATACCAACATCTCCGAAATACATTTAATAATAATAATAATTATTGATTGGTTTATACAGCGCCATCATATTCTGCAGCCATGATTAAACAGGACAAGCAGAAAGCAGCTGACAATCTAGAAGGAACCATGGAGTTCAGGGAACGGTTTTAGTGCCGTTAAGACATTGCGCTGGGTTTTGGGGGCTCAGGAAGGATGGGATTGCAGGAAGGAAGGGGCAGGAGAAATACCGGTTATGTACACATGCGCTTGACATTTGCGAAAAGGGACTGATTTTCTGAAACACAAACAGCGGGTCACATTCTTTGGGTCGTTGCGCAGGCTTGGGTCTGAGGTTCACATAGGAATCTCCTGCAGCGAAAGATACTGACGTCATTCAGAAACAGAATCGTGCACCCCCCCCACACACTGTATTAGCCACTTCTGCTGGGAGGCTGTTCCACTTATCTACCACCCTCTCAGTAAAGTAAAACTTCCTTACATTACATTAAACTTGGTAGGTGGTCTGTTTGCTCACCTGGTCGGAAATCAGTCCTGCTTATTTGCAAAGGAAAACTGAAACAGTCCTACATTCTACGCATTCACTGTTCAGACCTCACGTCTCTGCTATGAAATGAAGCGCTTTGCCCCTAATTAACATAAAAACATCACCATCTGTCTACTGAAAAATAATAAAGCAGCGCTAATGTTTAGGGATATGTTGGATCGTGCAGATGGTCCAACGGCATAGCCGGGAACTCTCAGGGTTTGACTCCGAGTCTCAGGAGTTTTTCCCCCAATCTCAGGGTGAAGGGGCAGATTCTCCGGGTCGCACAGCCTGGAGTCCTCTGATATCTAAGCCTCTGTATTAGTACGCGTGCCAAACGTTATCAACGCTCTCACAAGGACGAAAGTTGTACTGGAATTTCTATGTATCTATAGTTTTAATGATTGATATTTTGTACCAAAGTCGTCGCTGGAGCCCGTTGAGGTTTTGGAAGCTCTCCTAGGGGTGTGTGATGCTTTGATGAGGATCTGTACTCATTTAAATAGCCAGAGGGGCGCTTTCTGTTTTGGATGGGGGTAGTTAGAAGGGTCATTACAGTATCTATAAGCTTGCCTGTATAAACATGGCAGCCTCCAAAGAAGATCCACAGTGGTTGACGGTGTCCCCGGTCTTCATCTTCTGGAATCACACTTCCATGAGGGATATGTGACTCCTACATTCCCCCGTGTTAACAAAAGGCCAGCAGGAGGGCCGTACCGCCAAAAAAATTGAACCATTGAAGTCTTTAAGTAGAGATGGGGGCCAAAAGGTCAGCTCTTGGCCATCGACGACAAATTGAAATAAATACAAAAATGTGATGGCTAAATAATAAATTACAGCTTTCTATATAACTGAGTGAGGCATCCAGAAGATGAAGAATACATTTTACTTTCAAAATGCTAAAAGCCATTTCCTGCTGGTTCTATACACATTATCGGAACTTTTAGGGCTGTAGAACCCTGCGATCCCCTCATATCCAGCAAACATTCTGAGCGCCTAGAAAAGAGGGGCATCAGGAGAGGAAAGAGGGGCACATAGGAGGAGGAAAGAAGGGCTTTGAGGAAGAAAAGAGGGGCATCTGGGGAGGACTAAAGAAAAGAGGGGCATCAAGGAAGGAAAGAGGGACTGGGTAAACTAAACGGGAACACTTAGGAGGTATGCAGTTTTGAGACGAGTCTCTGCTCCCTGCGCTGGGTGTGTTCACTTTACTTTAAGCCGCTGTGTTCTGTAATGTTTCCCAAACAGCTCTTAACACTCCGACGCCTGTTTACTTCTGAATGCTAACAATAGCCCACATTCTATATGTTCTTTTGTTTGCCAGACACCGTCGTATACGAAGCTCACCCCTCCGTACAGCCGGAGAAGAGTCTTGTAAAACGTGTCGGCAGATAAACTCATAAGAACGATCAGTTTAGGAAGGGACTGTGTGCTTCTTACAGAAAATAGAAATATTTTGACAGACACAGGAAAAAAAAGCACAATAAATGTATACAAAAGTTTAATATTTTATTTGAGTTTATTTTTGGTACCACTTCTAAAATTCTACATTTTCTATACATTAAATATATTAATAAATGTAATTATATATGTACTAGAACCTCACCTTTATCCATATGCAATGGGAGCAGCCATCTTAACTTCCTTCCATGTCAGGATCTACACAATTATTCCTCCCCATCAACTTATGTCAACCCTGCAGTTAAGTTGCTGATTGTTGTCGACTGGTTTGGGGAGTGAAGGTAAAAATGTAAGGACTAAAGGACAGGACATTGATTAGATAATGCTGACTCTGCCACCGATTTCAGCTTCTGTGAAGTGATATTTGTTTGTATGAGTTCTCGATCTGTTATCTGACCCCCAATCTACTAAACACCCCGACTCCTTATAATACTGTTTGTGGGGGGGAAATAGAATGCCTCAGTCTTATTATCCCAGTTGGACTCCCTGACTAATGAAAGTCTATAGAGGAAGGGACTTCATTAGCATTGCCATAAAGCATCAGCTCAGTGTGGTATTTGAGTTGGGAAAGTCACCCAAAATATCACATGACTGACAGCAACGGCGCCTCCAGATCTGCAGATAAAGGGACGTTTATAGGAACAGGTTTTTGTCAATGCCAACCTACATTACTGTATACAGCCCTGGAGGTTATTACTGTATACAGGGCTGGGGGTTATTACTGTATACAGCGCTGGAGGTTATATTACTGTATACAGCGCTGGGGGTTATATTACTGTATACAGCGCTGGGGGTTATATTACTGTATACAGCGCTGGAGGTTATATTACTGTATACAGCGCTGGGGGTTATATTACTGTATACAGCGCTGGAGGTTATTACTGTATACAGCGCTGGGGGTTATATTACTGTATATAGCGCTGGGGGTTATTACTGTATACAGCACTGGGGAGTTATATTACTGTATACAGTGCTGGGGGTTATTACTGTATACAGCGCTGGGGGATTATATTACTGTATACAGTGCTGGGGGATTATATTACTGTATACAGTGCTGGGGGTTATTACTGTATACAGCAATGGGGAGTTATTACTGTATACAGCGCTGGGGGTTATTACTGTATACAGCGCTGTGGGGTTATATTACTGTATACAGTGCTGGGGGTTATTACTGTATACAGCACTGGGTAGTTATTACTGTATACAGCCCTGGGGGTTATATTACTGTATAAAGAGTCGGGTTATGCTCAAAGGGAGATATATTTTCTCCATAGGACTTTTTTTGTTTACTGTTGTAATAAGTGGAACAGCACCTTTAATCCTGAAAGGAGTGCGTTGCGTTCGAAAGAGTTCTGTACTTCGGCACAGAGAGGTTTAAACGCTCTATGGTATATGACTCACTTGTTTCAATTTCACTGGCTGATTATAAATCATTGCCGAAGCGTCAACTCCCTCTGTAATCTCTTCACGACTAAGGAAAGAAAAGGACCTTTTTCTGCACCTGAAATATATATATATCTCACGAAATGTGGCAGGAAGCCAGATCTACTAAGTGACGTCAAACAAGACAGCAGCGTGGCTTCTCCTCCATGAGCCGATGCAGAGGAAAGGCCCCGGGCACTTCTTAAGAAAGTCAAGATTAAATATTGTCCCCGAAGCCCTTTCTGCCTCGAGAATTGAGTAATAAATGGAATATTTTATTAAAGGGACACTCCAGCCATCAAATGCATATAACAGCTGTTTGGTCCCTTTACATTTTCATGTTGTCCCTTTTTGCAAATGCATGGGGGGATTATGTAGAATCCCCCCCATATAGATTTGCCCTTTCCCTCACCCTGAGGCTGTTTAGCTCCCTGTACACCCTTGGTGCCCTGGGTGCAGACCCCTATGCACATGCATGAAAAGCACTTCCATTGATTTCAATGAGAGCGATTTCCTGCCACTGATTGGCTACTTCGAGCAACTAACCAACGGTACCAATAGTGAAACCACAGAGAAGAAGGGAAGCTGCAGCTTCTGTTTCAGTTAGGTGCTTTATTTTATTTTAATTCCTCCTGGTTTTGGAAGAATGGACATTAATGTACTCGCAGAGATAATGTGATACGGACACTTCTGCTAAAAATTGTTGCTTAATCAGAAAAAAACAGATTGCCTCATTACCATGTTAACAAATATCGCAAGATTGGGCTGAGAACTACACAGCTAATATGTTGCTAAAAATATTGCATAATTTATATTACATGAACAAGTGTTGAAATATGCCGACATACCACACCTTAAAGGTGCTGTTCCACCTACTCTGCTGAATTAACACTTCTGTAACTAATTGCAGCATCAGAAACACCACTCGATGCCCAAACACCTCCCAAAAATAATTATTCAACCATGTAAAAGTTTGCCTCATCCATCATTTTTGCTGAGAACACGGAATTGTCACGTGACGCACTCCAAGGCATAGGATAGCTGTGTGATCCCTTTTTTGTAAAAAAAAAAATATTTAAATGGCACATTTAGGTTTTCCCAGTTGTGGCCACAAGGTGGTGCTGTGCTGCGTGCCCTCCTGCCAGCCGACAGCCCGTAGAGTGTGCGAGGGGCACTTTTGTTTTAAGGGGTGCAGTTAGAGGTACGAGTGACTGCGGGGATTAATCAAGATTTTTAATGCCACTTATTAATAACCAATCATGCACATGAGCGAAGCATTTAGAAGAATCCATTCCCTGCTGTTTCTATACATTATCTGGGCTTTTAGGGCTGTAGATACCCTCATACTCAGCAAACATTCTGACCTCCTAGAGAAGAGGGGCATCAGGGGTTGGGAAGACAGGGCATAAGGGGAGGAAAGGGGGGCATCTGGGGTGGAAAATGGGGTATCAAGCATGTGGGGACCATTTGGGGACTGGTGAAAAATCATAGGACTTTATTTCATTTTTTGGCAATATGGAAATTGTGAAGGTGGGAAGATTCTGCTAGTTTCTGAAAGCTCCCGGCAGTCTCTTTGGTGACCTTCGGGGCGTTACTAATTTCCAAAAAGTTCTGGGGTTAAAGCTCACTAGTCACTGGGACTTTGTCCTGGACTGAGCTGACTCTGAGGTTGCTGGTTTTTAGTTAACGACATATATTAACCCTTTAATGTTTTATCTAATGTATAGATGGAGGAATTATTTCATGAAATTACCGAGGGACAGGAGACACTAAATATTAACCTTGTGCTATTAACATGGGTCAGTGATGATCCGGATCAACCTGATGTGTGCCGGGGAGGGCTTGCCAGTGGCCATCTGGGAAATGCGGGGGGCGCATACTTACAGGGGCTAGATTAATAATAACCTTAGCTATTTAGTGCTTAATCTATTAGTTGCGAGCTGGGCAAGATGTACATACGAATACTATATTTAAATGTGACACCTTTTAAATTTGTACATCAGGATTACCCTTTGTAAATCACCCCCATTCTCTATGTTGGTATGATCCACAGATGGAATTATATTTGGAAGCCTGTGTTGTTACATTTTTTCTTGGACTTCGCGACAATGAAACTGATGATCATGTAGTGCGTTAGGGGGTTGGAAGGAGATTCTTGTGCTGAGTTTGAAATGCTGTATTATAACTATAGCAACCAATAGAGTGGCCCAGTCAGATGGTTACTAAGGTGATAAGATCACTATCGGTTGCTACGGTGAAAAGTCAAACTTTGTCCTAGAATAATTTTTCATACCCTCCAAAAAAATTAGAACACCTGTGTTGGGTGTGGCAAGAGATAGAGAGGGTGGAGCCAGACCTGGAAGTGGGCGCGGTCACCCACCTGCTGCACCTTCTGGTGCTCAGCTGCAGATTGTTGCGAGGTGGCCACGTGGGATCTGCGACGGCGCAGACGCCCATTGATTCTATGGCTCCCTGGACCGGTCAAGGGAGATTAGAAGAGCCCCCTACTGGCCCATGATCCCCACTGCCTGCTAAAGCAGGACTTGATTTAGGGGAGGTAGTTATGGTCACAGACTACTGGGGCAGTTCTAGGTCTGTCACTCTATGGAAATCGGTTCATGGTATTTTTTAAGGGTGATGCACCAAATAATTTTCTCGCCCTTTGCCCCAGGGGTGGTTGTAGTGTTAGGTTTGTAACATTTGCTGAAAAATGTGCATGCTTCTACCAATAGCTGCCAACGGTCCTGAATTTGCTAGGTAATAATCAGGGATTTGTTCTGACAAATGTCCGTTTATTGGGACTGGTGGTAGCTCAGCGTACTTAGTGCCGGATCGGAGACCAGCCGATGACTTTAGAAAAGGGGGGACATTGGAGAGAAAAAAAGGATCAAAGGGATTTGGGGCCCAAAGAAGGACTGCCCCTATTAAACAGGGGCACTAGGGATGTACCGATTATGCACTGATTATTATCAAATAACAGCAAATAAAAATATTACAATAAGTGGTACCCTACATGATCTATAATCCACGCAGGTTAATAAAAAGACCAATGGTCACCCTGCTACGAGGTGCTTTGGGGTAACTCAGTGTTACCTCTAAGGTGAGTGCTGAGGACACACAAACCGCAGAATAGTGTAAGAGCTGAATTCCTTAACTTTTTCACTGCTGGTCTGCTCACGGAAAAGGGGAAAGGTTTGGAGGTGTAGGGGAGTTTGTGTGTGATGTGTCAAAGTTTGGTGGTGGAAGGGTTAACCGGCAGTCCAGATCATCCTTGCGGAGACTTGGCTCCATTAAGGGACTTGTTTGTTTCCAGACCAAGAGGAAGCCGGTCCTTCAGAGGAAAGAGCTGAGGCTACTTCCAGTTGGATATTAAATGGCTGCACATCAGACCAGATGGAACAACGAGGAGATTTGCACCGAGACTGTACTGCCTAAAAAGAGGTACCCCCTACACACAGCCCCCAATGCCCCCGCACCCTTTACTTACCCCACACGCTCTAAACAGTCATCGGGGGGGGAGGGTTATAATTATTATTAACCCTGTATCCGGTACAATTGCCCTCTGTTATGCCTCTTTGTACAGGGAAAGGGGTGACCCCAAATAAGCATTAAATATTCCCCTATGTTGGCACCTTTCCGTACAGATGTATTATTAGTATGCAGGAAACGGGGAGGGGACATTAACCCTTTCTGAAGCCGAGAGCGGACAATGCATTTAACAAAACAAAGCATTTCATGTGTCCTGCGCGGAAAGGTTTAAGACGGGCTGGGTCTATTCAGCGCTGTGGAATCGGTCGGCGCTTTATAAATAAATGTAATGTAACGAGAGAGAGTTTTATTTCGGCTCCTTGACTAATACATGTTCCTGGGAACTTTCTAAATGAGTGGACCCTGAGACTGTTGAAATATTAACCCTTTAACACCCTTTCATGAAGATTCTATGTAATGACTTGCCAAACTGTCTACCCAAATGGCTCTAATACCGGCCCTCATGGAAACCTTGACTTGTCATTATTTAAAGATACACTTTATTGAGTCACCTGCATTCAAGCAGGGACATCAACCATAACATACTGGGGGCAAAAGCACCAATTGGGAGTCTTATATATGATCACATCGCGGGGAGAATAGGAAGGAGTCAACTCCAGACTGCGTAACCCAGAGAATCTGCCCCCTCACCCCGAGACTGGGGCAAAAACCCTGAGCGTTCCCAGGTATACCAAAGTGAGCTTCTGTTGCACAACCAGCTTTGCTGGCCCTGTACAGTGTATATGAAAATTAGCTAGATTTCTCAAGTCTCCTTATACATTAATTATACATTAGACAGGGCCAGCCCTGGAGAAATTAGTGATGACGCTTGATAATGAATAGCGACGTGAGAGTTAAAACCACGACTCTCCTTTCAGTGAAGCCTGGAGCGTCTGCGGCTGTGGGGCAGCGGGGCAATTGGTTTGGGTGACAGCAGATCTGCCCAGACCAGTCTCGCCCTCTGCAGGGAGTAGTCAGACACGGAGCTACCCATCCCATGCCAGGAATCTGCCCCGTTTATCCAGCAACACTAGTAGGTGAAAGAGTCATTAAAACTGATTACAATGACAACAATCCACTGTTAACCCCTTCAGTGCCCAACAGCAGGCTTTCCACATTGATGTATAATTGCCCCTGTCTGCGGTGTATAGGACGTGGCGCCAGAACGCAGTGTTTAGATTTTTTTTCACAAAATTTTATTTTTTGTGCGTATTTCGATGTAGTGGAGAAAATAATTTTGTTTTTGTTTCGTTTAATACATTTTTGGAACTATATTTGTAGATAATCGTTACCTGGGCTCTGTCTTCTAAAGATTGCACTTTAGTGATTGTGTCCTCCCCTTATCCCCCACGTCCAGGCGTGTGCCTGTTGTCTTCTCGATCCTGGCAGACTGTCTCGCTACCTGTCCCTGCCTGCCTTTCCAGTGACGTTGGGGCTTCTGGAAGGTGTGTCTTACCTGTTCCCCTCCCCCACCGCGTTTCTTCCTCCCTGCTGGGATCTTGTGTCCCTGACGTACCGTGGTTGTCTCACCTGGACAGATTCAATTAAGGAAATACCTTTATAAGACCACCCTGCTCCCGCCATCTGACCCCAGACCAGGGGGAGAGGAATGTGAGTTTATTTCACCCCCCCTCCGGATCGCTGCTGTGGACAGGTAAACAAAAATCTTTACTTTTCCTCGTCTCCCTGTTTTCTCTTCCCACCTCTGTCTTCATTCTCATGACGCTTCCAGCAAAATAACCTTTACTCTCTATCAACCGCCACGACTCTTCTTAACTCCGTGGGTTCAGAGCTGACACGATCCCCCATGATGGTTTTGCCACCTCTGTTGAAAACTTTATGTAACTGTAGCGTTTTGGGCTTTAGTCCTGTGTCGGAGGTAATGCTCGATTGTAAAATGTGCCCCTGGCCACGCAGCCCTTTAAATTGGCCACTTATGCCACATACATCCAGAATAGCAGTAATGGGTTAAAGTATCTGGTGAAAGGTGAGAAGCTGTCACCATGTCGCTCTGTCCTGTGAAGGGTCGCTTTTGGTCATAACTGACCCAGACTCCACCGGAGGAGATCACGTTTCTGACTTTTTTTGCCTTATTCTGTCCCAAAACAGCCTTTATTTTGGCTTCCGGTTTATATATACGGAGCAAATGGGTAGCTGCACCCAAGAGATATGCAATAATTAACCCCTTCATGGAGGAAGGTGTGTAACCTACTGGGTTACAAGAAGTAAACAAATCCTTGGGCATGGACGGGTTAATTCCTTGGTATTTGCTGTTCTGATATGTAACTCCCATAATGCTCAGTCAGCCTCTAAAGCTACCAGAGCTCTTTGTGTTGGAATGCCCTGCGTTCTGTATGAAGTGCTAAGTCAGCCACGTTACTCCACGTCTCGCAGTTATCAATTCCCGTGTGTGCTGCGTGGTGTGGCCCAGGGCCCAAAATGGGCCTGGAAAAGCCTTTTCATTAGAAACTAAAGGGTTAAATCTGTGTAACTGACTGGGTCAGCACGACTGGGTGATCTTTGAGCGCCCTGCTGTTTATAATATTCCTAAAAAACTGTCCCTCCCGTGCCATTGTGCCGAAGGCATGCAGAGAGAGAGCGAGGGTTGTGATCTCGTTACGGGTTATGCAAGGGTTAACCAAACCTTATACGGTTACAAATTGGAATGTTCCAACTTTGTATCCACTCCTGTTTACAAACAAAGACTCTTTCCTTCCTGAACCACAAATTCCAGCTTTATTATAAAAAAAAATAAAAAATGAAAATATCCAAAAATGTGGATTTATTTATTTATATAGCGCCATCATATTCCGCCACGCTGTACAATGGGGTCATGTGATATGATCAGAGGCTAAAGGAATTATTTGACCTGCTGCCTTCCCAATATTAAAAACGCTGAGTAGCTATTGGTGAATTTTGTAGGCTGACCCTATCTCGCTTTTTTTACGAGAAAATGCGTACGACGTCACAGGGTGAGTTTATTTCTCAATGCGGACTTTAACCCAATTTAAGCATAAATATAAATGCGTTAAAATATATGCGTATATATATATAATTGGTAACAATCAGATGCTGCAGGTAGATTATTCTTGATTTAGAGGCTCTAGTGTGTAGCTGTCAGCCCGGGTTTTGGAAATTTCAGACAAAATTTCCTTTGTGTAATAATTTGCTTAGAAGTTTTATGTTCATGACCGGCTGTTCTGTTCACACCTTAATGAAATTTGAAATCTTCTTCATAACTTCTTCATAAATCCATAAGACAACTTTTTAATGTCATATAGGTCTCGTGGAACAGCCTCCCAGCAGAGGTGGTAGAGGCTAACACAGTGAGGGGATTTAAACATGCATGGGATAGACATACGGCTCCTGAATCTAAGACGAGGCCAACGACTGATTAAGGTTTTAGTCTTTACAGCAGGAGAAACGGGCGACTAAGCGGGGGCCGATTCTGTTTTTCCGTCTCCTAACTTTCTGATATTAACTCAGTTTTTGTCTTTTTTTTTAATCGAAGATGGAGTGAACATGGAAGGCGCAGGAGACAATAAGAAGACGCAGAAGGACCGCGCTCGCCGTCCCAGGGATAAAAAGCATCGGAGGCGGGCAAGAAATGTAAAAGGCCCGGAGGAGACGGCTGGAAGACACGAAGGGAAGGAAAAGTTTATGGTCTCCTTGGATAACTTAATGGATAAGAGACGGCAGAGTCTGGAGGACAGCTTGTTACACGCAGAAACTGGAAAGACTGGAACGGAGGCCAGTATAGTCACAGGCCAAGGATCACATGACCCAACACCACTGAGTGATATTCAGTACGAGTTGCACGGCGACTCGCTAACCAGTGATATCGGGGATGAGTCACATGACCAGTGTACAGCCAGTGACGTAAGAGACGGGTCACTAGATAACGCCATAACAGAGGAGTTTGGCACAAGCACCGGCGAGGAAGACGTACCCGACGACATAAATACGGAAGCTTTTAGCCATGAGGAGGAAGAGGCAGGTGAACCGGAGAAAGAAAATGTTTTTTTGGGGCTGCAAAAGGTTAAGGAGATGGCCAGTGAAGACAGTGAGGATTGGGAGACGGCCAGCGAGGAGAACGCTATGTTTGAAGAAATGATTGAGACCGTGGGTAGAAATACAGAGATGACAGAGACACACAACTTGCCGTTTACAGACAGAGCGCAGTCCAAGCTTAAAGAGACTCAAAGTGAACATTTAGAGAACAAAACTGACAAAAATGTGTGTTCTGAAGAGACAGACACTGACAAAAAGGAGACAGATACCGAGGTGACATGTGGAGAGGCTGAAAGTATCATTACAGAGACAGGCTGCGGTGGTGAAGGAACTAGATATAGTCTCAACTCAAGAGAAGAGGTCAGGGAGGTGGTGGAGAGCGGAGAGGCAGTCAGGGAGGTGGCAGACAGCGAGGTGGCGGTCAGGGAGGTGGCAGACAGCGAGGTGGCGGTCAGGGAGGAGGCGGTCAGGGAGGAGGCGGACAGCGAGGTGGCGGTCAGGGAGGAGGCGGTCAGGGAGGAGGCGGACAGCGAGGTGGCGGTCAGGGAGCAGGCGGACAGCGAGGTGGCGGTCAGGGAGCAGGCGGACAGCGGAGTGGCGGTCAGGGAAGAGGCGGACAGCGGAGTGGCGGTCAGGGAAGAGGCGGACAGCGGAGTGGCGGTCAGGGAGGAGGCGGAAAGCGGAGTGGCGGTCAGGGGGGAGGAGGCGGACAGCGGAGTGGCGGTCAGGGAGGAGGCGGACAGCAGAGTGGCGGTCAGGGAGGAGGCGGACAGCAGAGTGGCGGTCAGGGAGGAGGCGGACAGCAGAGTGGCGGTCAGGGAGGAGGCGGACAGCAGAGTGGCGGTCAGGGAGGAGGCGGACAGCAGAGTGGCGGTCAGGGAGGAAGCGGACAGCAGAGTGGCGGTCAGGGAGGAGGGGGACAGCGGAGTGGCGGACAGCGGAGTGGCGGTCAGGGAGGAGGCGGAGGATGCGGCTAAAGAGAAGGTTAGGGTGGAGGCTGAGGTTGAGGTTAAAGAGACTGTCTTAGAGGAAATTGAGGATGAAGAGATGCTCATGGAGGAGGCTAAAGAGACTGTTAGTGAAAAGGTGGAGGCAGATACAATCAGGGAGGAGACCGAGGCTACAGAGACAGTCTGGGAGGAGATGAAGGCTGGGGTTAAAGAGATGGTCAGGGAGGAAGATGAGGCTGAAAAGACTGTCGGGAAAAAGAGGGAGGCGGAAGCTAATGAGACTGTTAGGGGGGACTTGGAGCCTAAAGAGGTGGTCAGGGATGTGGAGGCTAAAGTGACAGTCAAGGAGGAAGGAGAGACTAAAGATATGATCATGGAGGAAGAAGAGGCTAAAGAGATGGCCAAGGAGGAGGCAGAGACTGAGGTTAAAGAGACAGTTGGGGAGAAGGCTGAATCCAATACTAAAGTGGTGGCAAACAATGATGAAGAGACAGTGTTACAGCAGGAGATCACAATTGCTGGGTACAAAGAAACCTCAATGGAGGACAGTAGAATCTGGACCAATGAAGTGAGTTCAGACTATGAAATAAATCAAAGTGCATATGATAATATAGACAGGGGAGAGACTGTCACCCAGAGCCTGGAAACAGCCAGTGATGGAATAAACAGAACTGATGCCGGTTCTGAGGATGACATAAATGCAAGCGACATCCCCAGCCACATAGAGAAAGTAACAGCAGAGATAGAGGCAGGGAAGAAAATACTTGAGAGAGCAGAGATAGGTGAAAATACCTCCATGAAAGTCTGTGAAGAGGAAGAGACAGCTACTCTGTATAGCAAAAATGACTGTCAATTAGGAGATGGTTGCAGGTGTTTATACAACAGAGATATCACTGGAGATAAAGAGGGAGACTCTGAACACTTAGATCAATTGGCCAAACAGAGCATTTCCCAAGAAGAGAAGGATGACAGAGAGAGAGTTCGAGAGTTCACATTATGGGATATGGCGGCCGAAGTTGTAGGCAAAGGACATGACACTGAGCATGAGGAGGAATTATTGCTGCTTGACAATCAGGTGGGCAACTTAGAAACCACCGGTCTTCATGAAGGAAGGCTTGACCAAGATATAGCAAGTGGAACGAAGGCTGACATACAGACAGATTTAACAGATGGGGAAAGAGAGCATGTTAAGGTTACAGAGATGGAAAGCAAAAGAGAGGACCGACATGAAACACTCCACGGAGAAGGAGCAGAATCTGTCTGTCAAGGAGAGGATATGCCGCCTTTCTGTAGAAAGGATAGTCAAATTGCAAATGAGAAAAAAATGGACACTTATGGAAAGGAAACCCCAAGTAACGTGGAGCAAGTGTCTATGGAGGGCAAAGATCTACTACATTTTGAGGGAGAAAAGGAGGGAATCGACTTAATCTTGCTGAGGCAAAAGGTGCATGAGACAGATTTCCAGAAACAAAAGTCAGCGAATGAGTGGGTACAAGAAGATAATGGCGATAATGACAGAGGACCATCACTAAGTAATGTCTTAACTAGCGCTACCTCTGCATGGACGGGACTGTATGGTCAGATGGTGGAACTTTCAAACGAACTTCAATCCCAGAAACGAGAAGGGGATGTTGTATTAGGTTTATCTGATGAGCATTTGGCCAAATATTCCCAGTTCCCCGACCCACTAAGACCTCTTATAGACCCCTCTTTCTCTAGCTATGAAGGAGAAGTAACAGATCCACAAGCAGTGATGCAAAGAGATACAGAGTCCGCTGGAACAGATCTGAGTGCGACAGATCAACAGGATCCTTCAGAATGTTTGCAGGAGACGGACAGATGCCAAACAGCCTCACAAGAAGATGAAAGAATGTTTTTCCGAGTCAGAACGGGACGTTTCCCAGAAATGACTGTGGACAATATCCAATTAGAGACAGTCGACAGGTTGCAGAAAAAAGATGACTTATCTGAAGATCAGGTCTTGGATGAGGGCAGTGTGGCCCCTAATGCAGAACGGCAGCAGAGTAATGCAGTCCTCGATGATTCACAGGAGTTAAGGAGCAGCCGTTTCCCAGTTGACGGTTATAGTGTTGGATTTATCCAGAATGACAGAATACCAACTACGGAGACTCCGTCTGTTTATGCGCAGCAGTCCCCAAGTCTCTTGAGTGCAGCTCTACAGCCACCTTTACTGGACGCTAAAATTGGGGAACCTGCAGGATCTTCCGCTCTCCAGACAGTTCTTAAAGTTGACGGTGGTGATACCTACAAAGAACCTGATGTCAACACACCTGCTGGGAAGACTGAATCGGAGGGAAAGTTCACATTTTTCCCCACACAGATATTTAACCCCGTTCTACTTCTGAGTCAAAGTCCCGAGGAAAGCGGGTTTTACAGCGAAGGTAAAATCACAGACAGCAGTACAAAAGGAGAAAGCCATTGCTTGCGTCCTGAAGATGGCCTGACAAGAGGCCGGTCAGGCGCTGACATCAGTAAATCTGGCTCGCTCCTCCACTCCAATGAAAACAGGAGCGTAAAGCAACCTAGTGGCCCACCTGCCTCTCCTTTGTGGCTGCCTCCCCGTCCTTCCCGTTATGTTGGTGACACTGGTGCATATTCTAAGGCAACGGACTCTAAGGCCTCTAGGCCGCTAGATAATCATTTGATCAGAAGGGCTACCATAAGACACAAAAAAGGCAGCTACTCGGTTTCCGGCCAAGACAGCAAACGATATGGTTCTACGTTTCCTCCTGCTACGCAAGGTAATTCAAAGGGAATCAGAATAATCGGCACCAAAGCACCCGCATCGAGTTCACCGCAATCCGGAACGTTGACTCGGCAGGAAAAGATTAACGAGGAATCAGAATCGGCGTTTGGACAAACTGGGAATAAACCTTTCCTCGAGCAGCTGCCAGGTAGGGCGAAGGAAATGTTTTTCTGTAAAAAGGGAACGTCTCACATGGGGAGATCTAAATGACTTGAAAAGGTATTATATAGCTCGTCTCTGGAGTCAGTCGTGGTTAATAGCTCTAAATGAAGAGATTATTATTATTCTTCAATCATTATCAGTATTATGCAGTTTATTATTAACATTAACTATTAGTATTAATAATTACTGCATAATACTGTCCATTCTCCAGCAATCAGCTTGACAAAAAATGGTAGACTTTGGCTTATGCTAACCCGAGCCAATGAGCCACCATGTAAACATGGGTAAGAGATTACAAAGTGCTTTGGAACAAGAAAGAGATTATTATTATTAATATATATTTTTTCACTGCAGAGGAAGAGTTGATTGGCAAACAAATGGGTCCAAAGAGCTCAGAATCCATTGTCTTAAGGTAGGCTTTTTGGTTTGGGGTCTAAAAGGTATGTTCTACCATATTTAGTATATCAGAGATTTTTTGGTTAACAGAGGGCTTGGGGGAGTATGTTTCCATTACTTCCTTTATGCTAAACATGTCAGTGGAATGTACTGGAATTTCTCATAGCATCTACTCCATTCCTGGAGATCCCCAAATTTCATACCATTCACGCTCACACAGGCCCCTCTAGGCCACATAAGAAATCCACAAAATCCTTTTGGAGGATGGTTCTGACACGAGCTGCTCCTCATAGTATTTCTAATCTCGGGGGGTGAAACTCAGATTCCTCAAAATGCAAGCTGTAACTTAACAGAAGGGGATCATTTTAACAAAACATGGCTGTCCCCATAATACTTTGGTTTTGTACACGCTAAATAGTAACAGATCGGCCTATTGAAAAGACATGTAACCGTATGTGTTTGTACATTGTATATAATGTTGGATACAAAACGCTCCAATATTACATTCCAACTTTCTGTCTATGATTGTGACACATACATGACTCACCTGCTGGATTTATACACGTATTCTCGCTGCAGGAATGTTTCTTCAGAATAAATTGCCCCTGGAGCTTCCATCGTTCCTAGTCCTCATAAATTCCTTAATAAAGTTCTATTTATATGGTCATATCTTAAAACTGACTTAAACCAATGATAGATTCTCAAAAGCTCAATGGTCGTTTTGGAGAAACCCCCAGTCCCTAATATTACTATGTTTTCTGCTAAATATCTGATAGACAAGAGGATGGACCTATTATCACATGGAATGAAACTCTAAGTTGATCATCCCTGTTCTTTATGTTCTTTGAGCCACAGGAGGTGCATACGCACACTACTGTTTAAAGGTTTGGGGTCACTCAGCTGTTTTCATGGAGCGATAAAGGGCCATTGGAACACAGGAGTGATGGGAGTGATAAAGGGCCATTGGAACACAGGAGTGATGGGAGTGATAAAGGGCCATTGGAACACAGGAGTGATGGGAGTGATAAAGGGCCTCTGTGCACCTATGAAGAGATTCCATTAAGAAATCAGCCATTTCCAGCTACAATAGTCATTTACAACATTAACCCCGTCTGCGCTGGGTTTCTGATCTATTTTGTGCTATTTTAATGGCCAAATTTAGCTTTTCTTTCAAAAACAAGGACATTTCTAAGTGATCCCAAACTTTTGGTACTGTATTTCTAGAAACAAGGTAACCGATTGCTGTTATATTTAAAGCAGATCTGAAACTTTTTCTGATCTTGCACAACAGATTAAAATAATATATGAAGGGTAGATGAATTATTCCCTAATTTTGTATTCAAAAGTCCTAAAACCTGCACCAGCTTCGGGTTGGTTGTGTTGTTTCCAAACCATTAATGGCCTCTTTCGTATAGTTTTTACGCGTGGGTTCAGCTAAGCTCTCGGAGCCTGGATGCCGCTTCTAGGACACGTTAGAAACATCTCGCCGCAGTTACTCAGAGGTTTTGGAAAAGTCCCAAGGACAGACTTTGTATACCTGGAGGCACTTCCCGCACTCATGCTGGCACACGTCGTTGGCACAGTATGTGAGAAGTCCAGCACTGAAGGAGTTAAGAAAGGCTTACCACAATTCTTAAGCACAATACACATATTATTTGTTAATTTCATTGCCGATTCTAAAATTTTTATTGGTTTTCCTTCGGCTAATTTCTCTCGGTTTCCTTCTCAGGGTGAAGCGTCCCGGCGTTCCGCCTTCTGAGTCGGAAGCCCTTCGGAGTATGCACCGCCGACGCTCCAAGTTCATTAATTCCTGTGAGTGACGTAGGGATAAAGATTAAAATTACAAGATTCATTGGGCTAAGACTGTTTGTCGATACAGTCTTTGCGTAGACGTGTGTCCAAAAGTTGCAAGGGGCAAGCATGGCTAATATTTTGATTGTTGATGGTGTACAGAATGGTTTCCAGCAGGGGGTGGTAGATAACTGATATAAATAGATTAAAAAAAAAAAAAAAAAAAAAAAAAAAATATATATATATATATATATATATATATATATATATATATATATAAATGCTGCTGTCCTGTACAAGAAATACCATTTCAGAATGAAGGTTTTGAGTTTTTGCACATGGTGTGGGCAGACCAGATGGACCAGTTGGTATTTATCTGCAGTTATATTCTGTATCTAGGTCACTCCACCCTGGCCGTGGCTTATGTGTCATAACTGTACCTTGTTAGTTCCCTGAAATGATGTTGTGCGTTACATTTGTCTGCTAATTATAGCCATTGCACATGATCGTTGATTAAAAGTCTGTGGTGTGTGATGTTGAATGACTAATCTTGACCAGACCCCGTGTTGGCGTATTATATGCCTTTGAGTCTTTACGTGCCAAGTGCATTATTTTACATTTATCAACATGGAACTGCATCTGCTGCACTCTGGGTAATTTTCCTCATTTAATCCATTATTAGCCATTTGGATGTTTCCACCATGAATATCTACCCTTATGCAGACCTTTTGTATAGTCGGAGAAACAACGCACCTTGCCTTTCCAGAAGTTTTGTAATAATCGCAAAAAAATAATTCTGGTTAGGGCAAGCTTTGAGCATTCAGCAAATGTTAGTTTCAATCTCTGGTTTGCTTGTTTCCTATATGGCTGCATAACGTTCTAATATAGTTCCTTGGCTTGCAGATACCTTCTCATTTTTTGGGCTCAGATATACTAAGAGTGTGATTTTGTTAAATAATAAATTTTTGTTTTGAATCCCCAGCCAGCCTTCTGTACCAGGAATACAGCGACGTTGCTCTTAACCAGGAGATCCAGCGACAGGATTCCCCTTCGGAGGAAAGGGATCCAGGATCACCAAGGCTCCGGCGCCGCGCTCTGTCCTCCCAGGACTCGTACCTGCAGCGTCTGTCTGTCTCTTCGGCTGATTCGCTGTGGCAGGACATCCCGCTGATACGGGGCAGCTCAGTATTTCTGTCGATGACACGAGACGAGCAGAAACTTCAGGAGGTGAGACGCTCTCTCCGAAAAACATAACGTGAAGATGTCTTATTCTGCTTGGACCAGAAAGAATTTCCCGTGCGGTTCATGGGGCGGCTTTTCTATGAAACCTTTTTATTGATAACTTGGAAGGTTAGTGATGACAGGAGTCATCACTTAATGTTGCCTGTAGGTGGCACTCTGGGCACACTACAGAATTCTCGTGCCCATATAATTGTCGATTGACAGTAGTTTGTAAGTGTCCAGACAGCTTTCAAACATTGAGCCTCCATCTCTGTGATACCAAATGACCTCTTCAGCAAATATCGCACAGTGAGTTACGCTTTCACTAACATGTGCAGTTGTAAAAGTATTACTCCCTCTCCGATCTTCTGTATTGTTGCATATTTTTGCCGCTGAATGATTTTAGATCAAAGCAAAACCTGAGTGAAGAAACAAGTAATTTTGTAACTTTATCACGCTCAGCGAATAGCTAATCGCCTCCTCAGATTCTGGTTACTCCACCTTTGACGAGACTGTGATAGAAATTTTTCCCCACTGCTCCATGTGAAGGGGCAAATTTATTTTCATTGTTTAAGATCGGGAACCAGTCCCCATGTTGGTTTATTGCCTCTCCCTTACAGTGTTTCTGATACCCTTTTTTTTTTTTTTTCTTCCACTTTTCCCTTTTTCACCTTTGTTGCTTCTCTCTGCTTTCTGATCTTGGTCTCTCCTCTTCTGTTTTTCAGGCAAAGTTTGAATTGATCATGTCAGAGGTGCTGTACCTGCGCAGCCTAAACATTGCGGTGGATCATTTCTTGCACAGCACAGAGATGCAGGAGGTTCTTGGCACCCAGGAGCGACAATGGCTCTTCTCCCGTCTGTCTGAAGTGAGGGACGCCAGCTCGGAGTGAGTACTGCATGTCCCTGAATAACCCAGTTCTTGGCTCAATTAACATTACCCTCCAAACTCTTCCTTACTGATAAGAGAAGTAGATACAGCAACAGATGGATACGTGGACCCTGTGTGTTATCATGCATCATAGATTTAAGTGGTCTTCATGTTCTCTTCAGCGATCAATTTAGCCTCTGTTTCTTTACTTGCAGTTTCCTATTTGATTTGGAGGAAGAGTTTGAGAACAACATGTACAACTTCCAGGTGTGTAATGTGGTGATCAGTCATGAGCCGAATTTCCGCAGAGTCTACCTGCCGTATGTCACCAACCAGACCTACCAGGAGAGGACCTACCAAAAGCTGATGTAAGAAGCCACAGAGGGACAGAAATGTCTTCTTTGTTTATTGGGAGTAGTACTTTTGTGTTCTAGAATATTGCCTTCAGAATTTGGTTTACAAGCAGAACGTAGAGAATTGAAGAAGTTTTAATGGATGGTTCCTAGTGCTGGGTATGAGGTGTTGATGTTTATTACATTTTATTTATTTTTTGTTCACGTACCAGGACTGACAACCCACGATTTCAGCAAGTTTTGGCGAAGCTGGAAAGTGACCCCGTGTGCCAGAGGCTGAGCTTAAAATCCTTCCTCATCCTCCCCTTCCAAAGAATCACACGACTTCGGCTTCTCCTCCAGGTAGTTATAGGGTAACTGGGGTGTACAATTAGCTAGAGTCTGAATATCCCTGTCTAATCCTGTTGTTATGGGTTTATATAGAATTTGATGATATTAATCTGTTACTTGTGATAATAGATAAAGGACTTTTCCAGAGTTCTTTCCTGGAGGCTCCTTAACCTTATCGGAGTGAAAAACCTTTGGAAAGCCGTTGGGTTTCTTCTTCTTCTCTATTCTGCTATAGCTGCTTCTCTCGTGCTCCTACCTCCCAAAAATCCTCTCGCCTTTGGTTTTAACAGAATATATTAAAGCGCTCTGCCCCTGGGTCTAATGAAGAGCTACAAGCGACAGAGGCCCATAACGCTCTTGAGAAGGTGAGAAAGAAGGACTTGCTGCTACATTTTGAAAGCCATAGGGGTCCAAATGATAACGTGACTTTTTATTGGGGGGTCCACGTGCCTTAGCAGGAGTTAGACCATTCTGAATATATATATTCTGGGGTTCAAGACCACAATCCAGCTGCCCCCCTTTTTATTCTCCAGTGTCTGGGACAGTGTCGTGTACGATGCCCGGACAAGCAGGGGTCCCAGCCTCTATAATGCGGGGTAACTGGGCACTCTCAGCCCGCTACCCGTGTCTGGGTCCTTGCAGGCTCTAGGGCCCAGATGGCTTCTTTCCATGGATTGGTGCCCGGTGGCCCACTTGCGAGCATTAGGGCAGGGCAGTGGGTGGATGATGGTGCAGGGACCTGTCTCGAACATTCCTGATGGCATCCCCGGTTCTAATTATTATTGCCTGTTATTAGAACGTTCCATCAGTTGTTACATGCGACAGTCTAGGACTTTTCTCGGACGCATCAAATACCAAAGATTCTAATTAATTTCTTTCTGCTTCTCCATACATCGCGCTGCTTTTGTGAATGCGTCTGGACTCTCCGCAGCTCATAAGAGATTGCAACGAAAGTGTACAGAGGATGAAAAACACAGAGGACCTGATTCTCCTAAATCAGAAGATCCAGTTTGAATGCAAGGTGAGAATCCGGATCGGCAGACTAAGAGGACGGGGGGCTTCATCTACCTCCCTATCTTAAAAATGACAGATATTCACAATTTATAAGGTGATATCTGTGCTCGTAAAATGTCAGTGTCTTCTGTCCTCAGCTTTCGTACTAAACCCTGATACATTTACAAACATGTCCCTTTATTAGCCGATTCCTGCACCAGTTAGATACATTGGCTGGGCATTTCTAGAGTTTTAAGATGTCTAGAAAAGAAAGTTCTATACCTTTTTAAAAACATTAACACAGAGAAGATGTTTAGTGCTATAATGTTGTTTTCACATAAAAATAAGAAAAATGTTTATTCATGGATTTGTAGTCTTAAACTGCTGCTATGGCAACACCCTGTTAGTGGTCTTTCTTTGTCACATGACAGCAAGGCAGATTAAATGTGAATGAGGCAACATTTGATGTGGAATAAGAATGATTTCTGTTGGCTGTCTGGGTATTCAGGAGTAATGGGAGTGATGCTCCCAATGCTGTATTTAGTCTCCTTACTCGTAACATATTAACACTGTCTGCTGTTCTGTGTTCGCAGATATTTCCCCTGATCTCGCAGTCTCGCCGGCTCGTTAAACACGGAGAGGTTTCATCGCTGGAATTCAACTCTCTCAGTTTCAAGTGGAAGATCACGACTCGGCCTGTTTACTTGCATCTCTTCAATGACTGTCTCCTGCTGTCTCGTTTGAGAGAGTGAGTCTAAACATGTCTTTTGGCAATAGCCCGAGCCGAGACCCGAGGACAAACAATAGGTCTGTCTTTCCTCGGAGGATCTATCGGTGCCTTACAGCGCTCGATTGTCAAGATTTTTCTTTTTTTTTAGAAATGTGATTCTTTAGGTGTGTTAGGTCTTTATCTCCTTAACTGTTGTGAACTACAACTCCCATGATCCCCAGTAATAATGTGCAGAATCAAACATTTCCTAATCATAGGGTTTGAAGGACAAGAGTAGCTGGAGAGCTGCATTTTGGCTACTGCTGGTTTTGTTTTTCACCCCCGGGATTTGTGTTAATGAGATCCAATTCCACGTGATATTTAAGCGGTTAAACATCAAATGCTGTTTTTGTACGCTGCGTCTGCCTCCTCCTCTGGCACTCAAAAGGTTAATACATAATTTCTACACTACTTCCTTATAACTGGATACTTGGATCTTGTATGTTTTTGTTTTTTGGTCAAAGATACCTTTTTTTTTTATTGTGTCAATGTAGGAGTTACGCAGACTTTCAGGAGCTCACAGGTCCCTTCTTCAGATAGAATAGCGCTGACTTTGTATTTCTGCTCCGCAGGGGCGGTCGCTTCGTGGTTTTTGACTATGCCCATGCATCTGACGTGCGCGTAGAAAGGTGTGAGATGAAACTGCACGGGAACCAGAAAAATATTTTCCGTGTCTTCCTACGAGACAGCGCTGCTGGAGCACGGGAGACTTCCGGCGTGGGACGCGAGAGCGCCCAGGAAGGCAGGGAGATCGAATACATGTTTCGTACAGAGACACAGTAAGACCAGCCTTGGATTTTTACTCTGAATTAGACTGCATGGAGTAGATGGTTCTTTATTTCTTTAATAAGGGGGTAATTTATTCATACTGAAGGCCATTTTCAGCACATGCAGAGTTCTGGAGTTGCTGCTAATGCATTAAATATCTGAGTTACCATCTGGGATCTACTCGCTAAATGTTTGGGGGCCCCATTTACCCCCGGGGGGGTAGTGACATGGGTTTATTTGTAAAGTAGAAGTTTGCCGGGAAGCTGAACCTTCAAACCTCTATAGGTAGGGCTGAGCTGGTCATGTTTAGTTAACATGGGCTGATTTCTGGAACGTCATCTCGCTCCTTTAACTTAGTGACATGGCTAATGAGGTTGGTCTTACAGCCATCTCTATCTGAGTTAACTATGCTTTATACAAAATTGTTCACAATGGACAGATCCAATCTGAAACATGAATGCCTTGTTAGTATGACTGTGTTCGTGTGTGTGTTAGCATGAATGTGTGTGTTAATTTGTGTTGGTATGTATGAGTGTGTGTGTAAATATGTGAGATACAGGGAGGGGCAAGGGGCCGATGGGGCCACCTGGCTTTACCTGCCCTCTAGGCCAGAAGTTGCAAGCCCTCCCCTGGTTATAGAGATCTTGGCACGTCACCGGCTTCTGTGCACCAGCTAATATCACATTTATCTGTTTGTGGTTTTGCTAGACAATTTATCCTATTGGGGGTCCCCTGAGTGCTTGGCTGTGTCCTGTGTGTTATACACGGGTAGAACTGAAGCTGTGGGTCTGTTCGGAGGCTCCGGTTACAGTTATCCTGCTATCTGTGCTACATGAGAATCAGTTTCATGTTACCGTTCAGTTACAGCAAGTGAAGATTTATCCCATATCGTGTCCCAAAACTAAATGTGTAAGAATAATGTGACGGTGGAGGAGCCAATAATTTTCTTTATCTTTAGAAAGTACATCTAATTTATTCATAATATGAGTACTTGGCTGCGCATGGCGTCTCGCATTCACTCCCCATTGTAGCGTGCAGGTCCGCCGTGGCTTACACTACCGTCCAAAAGTTTAAGGGTCACTTAAAATAACAAGAAATGGACCTGAAATCCAGTGCAGACGGGGTTAATGTTGTAAATGACTATTGTAGCTGTAAATGGCTGATTTTGAATGGAATCTCTCTTTATCACTCCTGTGTTCCAATGGCCCTTTATCACTCCCATCACTCCTGGGTTCCAATGGCCCTTTATCACTCCCATCACTCCTGATCTAAGTTTAAGTTTAAAAGGCTAATTGATGGTTGGAAACCATTTTGTAATTTATGTTACAGCCAGAAATTTCCTTGTTTGCATAAAAACAGCCGAGTGACCCCAAACCTTTGATTGTTAGTATACTTTGGCATCGATTTAGGGTCCTGCTCAGTAATCTCTCGCCTTTCATGTTATGCTTCACTGTCGCCTTTTAACAGTTTTATGTGTTCCTCTCTTAGGAGCCAGAAGCTCAGGTGGATCCTGGCTCTCTCACCACCCAAGGAGGAGACGGATTTCCTGAAATATCATGGTGAGAGAGGGGGTTCTTTTAGTTTTGCAGGCGTTGATGGGAAGTTCAGCAGTGATGGCGTATAAGGCCATGCAATAAAAAGTCTACATTACGGCATTGCAGTGAATTTCCTAGAAAAATATACAATTCAGGTTCTCCAACTTGGGGTCAAAAAGTAAAGAGTAGATGCAAGCATTAATTGGCTGTTTTTGAATGAGTTGTGTTAAGGCAATGGGTGTTAACGTGGGGGTGAAAAAAAGAAAATTAGGGGAAATTCCAAGAAATATATTCATGCCTATAAAACATTTTTTTAGGCCTGTCTCAGATGCAGTGTTTGAAGTCTTACAAATCACGAGAAAACGACGAGCTGTCACTGGACAAAGCTGATATCATCATGATGACGCAACGCAGCGAGGACGGTGAGTGCTGCGTGTGACTGTCAATCATCACATCTGAAAGTTACACTTTAAACACCGTCTGCTAAATTTAATTGTTCCATTCCTAATTCCGAGGACATGAAAAATTTGGGTGAATGCAATTTGAAAAAAATGGAGAAAATACCCCAATTCCCCGCTGCAGGGGGAAGGGGCTTATCTGCAGATATTTGAAGCAATGCACTACCACAACTTCACCACAAGGCGGTGCTCTTACACTCAGGAAAATGTTTTTACCCCTGTGAGGTTAACTCAGTTTCGTCTTATTAACCAGTGACATTCACCATCACCTCTAAAGACCTATGGGGGGGGCCCTCAAACTTTTGAGGCAAATTCAATGGGTCTCCTTTAACCCTTGGAGAGCAGGGTGAATGATGCATCTTATTACTGGACTATATCTGCCTCCATCCTCTTCGTCGTCTAGTTTTAGTTATTACCCCACCACCCGAGTCTCTTCTCGCCACCGGTTCTGGTAAAGTTCTGGTGTTTGTTTTGTTCAGTGACAAGCCTGGTTCTGATGCGTCTTTTTCCCGCAGGATGGTTTCACGGCGTGCGTCTCTCGGATATGCAGTCAGGGTGGTTTCCGCAGTCTCACGTACAACCCATCAGCCGCATCGCCTGTCTCCGAAACCTGGAGGAAGAGCAGAGGCTGCAGACGGCCAGAGCAAAACTGCAACCGTACAGCGCCAAGTGACAAACGCCACGGGCCCCGGAGTAACGCAACCCTCGGCTGACCCACCTGCCTCCTCTGTGCATTGCTTTCGCCTCTTTTCCCGTCACTTGGGGTCATTTCCAAGGTGACAATAATTGCTAAAGATATTCTGCAGAGTGTCTGATGTAAATTTCTCATCTGTTATGTAATAACCTAATCTTAACTATAAATTTTAAAAAAAAGTTGTATTTATATTTTTAATAAAATGCCCATTGTTCGACAATTGTGTCATCATTAAAGTAGCGCTGTGCACACCGCCAGTCGACGGTTCTCCGTGAAGATGTGACCGTGCGAGACTTCCTTAATTGACAGAAACCTTGCGTTTACTGAGCGCAATGCTCCATTCACAGACTGATAAGCAGCTTTAGAAAAGTTTAACCCCTTAAGGACACACCGGAAAGCTGTCAGATCCCTGCTGTCATGTAGGGGATCGGACATTATGCCACAGCAAGCTGCCCCCCCCCCCCGCAAAAAAATCAATAAAATCAACAACAAAAATTACACGCTTAATAAACATTTTTTTGTTAGAAATGGGCTGATAACTCTCGTGGATAGCAACTCCAATCACCCTCAGCCAGGCTGATAAGGGTGGCGGGAGTTGTGGCCCACAAAAGCAGGTGCACTGGAGAACCGAAAGGCTGTCATTGTTGTGAAAAGTACTGTTTTATCTAAAATGTTTGTGTAAAGTACTGTGTTTTAACCCTTTATTTGCTATATGTCTGCTCTGCCTTATTCTGTGTGCTGTTGCGCAGTGAAGCGAGCGTGTCACGTGGCGTGTTCCATGAAAAGCCCACGCATGCGGAGTATTTCCATAATCCGGAGATGCAGCTCCATATGCCGTGGTGGGTTTCTCTGCAGTTACGTGTAATCTGTGCAAACAACCCTATGAAACGTGGAAAAAAGTGACGGAAATTAACGTCACGGCTGCCTTTGCCAGAGATTGGCGACTGAATGGCTGCACGATAGATGCTTCTGGGTTGTCTTCGCTCCAAAACTATATATTTTTGTGGGGGTATTTTGAGCCTGTGGGTTGCTTAACAGTCCCAAATAGGACATAGGTTTTAGAGAAAAAATCCCATTTTGAAAATAGAAAGGGCATTCTGTGCCCCAAAGAACTTAAAAGAAAAAAAAAATTCATATTGGGTATCAGGACAGTGCTATTTTGGTCAAATATATAAAAAAATTATACTAAATGTTGGACTATATGTCTAAAACACTATCAAAAGAAAGCACTATCTGTCTTTAACTATATAATTTGTGCAGGTGCACAAAAATATTTAAAAGAGAATCACGGTTAAAGAAACAATGTGAAAATGCAAAAAAACCCCCAAAACCCCAGGTTATTAGCCCTCAATGAAGACCCTGCGGTTTTTAACACTTTGGTGGGACTCTTTTCACAGGCACACATTAACAGGAAGTAGCGAGGATGCGAAACGTCTGCGTTTATGCTTTGGTTCCTGTCCGTGCTCATTAAACTCGCTAACTGCGTGGGCCGGCCGAGGGCCAAATCCTGGCCGCCGCATTCCTGGGCTATTTGATCTCATTTTTTTCTGCTCACTGATTAAGAACAATTAAAAGGGCCGAACCGCGCTAAATCCCCGTCTGTCTAACTCTGCGTTGTTTATACTTCTCACTAGCATAAAATGAAACATAAAACAGCTAGAAAAATATAAAAAAGTATAAAAGTAGAGTAGCATCGATTTTATTTTTGACAATTACTGTCTGTTTTATATGTTGGGTTTTTTTAAACCAGTTGTAGTTTTGCCCCATAATATAATGTTTTCAGGCAGCTGTATATCAGCTATTTGTATGATTCTCGCTCAGTTATCTGATACCCGATCTACTAAACCCCCCGACTCCTTACCATACTGCCTGTGGGGAACAATAGAACGGCTCGGTCTTAATAATCCAGCTAAGAAAAGTCTATAGAGGAACGGACTTCATTAACATTCCCATAAAGCATCAGCTCAGTGTGGTGTTTAGGAAAGTCACCTAAAATATCAGATGATAATGTTTACTAAATCACCAGAGGTTTATTCTCTCTGCCTGCTTGGAATTATTACTTCATTAGAGCGACGATCACAATGAGGGGTTATGTAAAAAGTTTTTAAAAAACCCAATGTGAGTTTAAATGTCCTCAATGGAAACAAGAAAATTTCTCGCTGTAACGATGGCAGAAGAGGTCAATTAGCCTTTTATACTTTAAATACAACATGCTATTGGAACACAGGAGTGATGGGAGTGATAAAGGGCCATTGGAACACAGGAGTGATGGGAGTGATAAAGGGCCATCGGAACACAGGAGTGATGGGAGTGATAAAGGGCCATTGGAACACAGGAGTGATGGGAGTGATAAAGGGCCATTGGAACACAGGAGTGATGGGAGTGATAAAGAGCCATTGGAACACAGGAGTGATGGGAGTGATAAAGGGCCATCGGAACACAGGAGTGATAAAGGGCCATTGGAACACAGGAGTGATGGGAGTGATAAAGGGCCATTGGAACACATAAGAAGAGTGATGGGAGTGATAAAGGGCCATCAGAACACAGGAGTGATGGGAGTGATAAAGGGCCATTGAAACACATAAGAAGAGTGATGGGAGTGATAAAGGGCCATTTGAACCCAGGAGTGATGGGAGTGATAAAGGGCCTCTGTACACCTATGAAGAAATTCCATTAAAAATCTGCTGTTTCGAGCTACAATAGTCATTTACAACATTAACCCCATCTGCGCTGGATTTCTGAGCCATTTCATGTTATTTTAATGGAGAAAATCTGCTTTCCTCACTCACTCAAAACTTTTGAATGGCAATATATATATATATATACACACACACACATATACATACATGTACATACATACATACATACATACATAGGCCTAATGAAGGTCCACATTAGGAGAGCGCTGTTGCTTGTTTGCGATGTATGTAATAAAGCGCATGCGAGCGCTGCGTCAGTTACGTTTAACTTTAATGAATGCAGTTTAGAGTATCTTGTAATAAATATCACACGAGTGACGTAGGCAGAGCGCGGGGAACCCCATGCCAGACCCTAAACAAAGTGCAGGGTGACCCCAGGCGATGAAATTACCAACCCCCTCCAAACTGGGGTTAATCATGTCAGCACCAGGATGTAGATGGCCAGGCCAGTATTGAAAGTTTGAATCCACATATTAAATGTTAGAGTGAATGTAACCCTTTCAGAGACACCTATACTTTTGTTTAACTTCTTGTCTGCCAGGTGATGGACCAGAGACACACGTTACCGCAGAATGATGCTCCTGACCTTATTTACTAATGGATAAAATTTAACAAAAGTTTAAAGACTTCACCCCTTTCCCTTTTTTGCAGCACGTCACTGGTTAGCCACAGCTACTGCAGAACCTCCTGTGAGACGAGCAGGTACCCACCAAGTAAAGTAGTACAAAATGCAGAGACTTATCAACAGCCAAGAACATATACATATATACATATATATATATATATATATATATATATATATAATAGTAGACTATTCCTGGCTTTTTTGCTGCTGCATGTGACAGCTCCCATCACACTTAGCCAGCAAACAGCTAAGGGAGCTGCATCCTACATCAGCAAAAAAAAAAATAAAAAAAAAATAAAAAAAATCACTCTCTAAAATAAGAACCCTTCTCAGGAAGACCTCCACCTCGTTTAACACCAGGGAAAAGTATAATATATTAAATATATGAGTCCTGAAACTCATTACCTGCATTCAAGCAGGGGGTTTCACTATAATATGTTGCCAAACTAAATAACCAGTAGGTCAGCTTTTAATTATCTTAATAAGTATATCCCAAATACACCCCAAACCTCCATGCTAAACCCAAAAGGGTGGAGAACCTTCTGTCTCACCTGGTCCTAATGAGAACCCAACTCTTGGACCAAACCAACAACATCTACAAAAGGGGTGACCCTTGGCCCTATCATAACCAATTCTAATAAACCCTCAGCCCTTTCACTATTGGCATAGCCATTCCACAAGACTCTTCATTAATAGCTTCCTTTATTGTATCTCATCTTTCATTAACTTAATGACACTGGAACAATTAACCATTTAATCAACCGCCCCTCCCCCAAGGGGAGAGTGGGAGAGACCCATACACAGGAGTTAAGAAATTGAGCAAAAAAATCCAGAAAGCTGGAGAGAAAAAAAAAAATAGAAAAAGAAAGTTTTGCAAAAAGGGAGGCCAGAAGCTAAGAGATAGAAGCCTCAAGGAATGGATGGAGAAGAAGGCTGTGAGCAGGAAGGAGGCAATCAGCTTGGTAACAAGAAATATATCAAATCCCTAATTATCTATTTATATCATGATTAGCAATGGGGAAAATTAGCCCTGATCGGGATTGTTAATGGAAATGCTAAAGATCATATAATAATAGCCAACCAGGACTGCAATGAGGGAACATGCTAATATATCTAATTACCACCATATTATCCCCAGAGCTGCTCCAATGAATCATGAATATTACCCCAGAGCTTGATCCATCTAGTGCTTCAAATAAGACTGTTAATCAGGGAGTCTGCGGCTTGCATTATTAATAATATAGTTATGGCTCCCAGGTGTCTCTTTTTTTGGCATTTAGTTATTAATAATATTTAAATATTTTTTTTCTGTAAGTTAAGTATATTGAGAAATGAGAGGGGGTATTTGCTTAGACATGGAGAGGGGGCTTTCTTTTGGTAGCCAGTTCTACTTAATGTGGCTCAGGGCAAAAAGAACCCCCAAATGATACATTTTAATACATTTTTTAGGATGGGGTTTTATAGATTCAAGGAACCGGGTTTAGGATGGAGGTTTTTAATTAAAGGCAAAAATGATATTGTAATTAATGCAGCTTTAGTTATTTAAACTGGTTCAGGGATCAGAGACTTGTGAGTTTAATCGGGGTGATTTATTCAGCTGGTATGGGAATATTTTCTTTAACGCAGTGGAGAATAATTTATAATAAAGTACTTAATTACTGTTAATTAGGTTAATATATATATCTATCTATCTATATATATATAAAAACGAACAATAAATTGGGCTAACATACCAAATTAGTCTTTGCTGATGGTGCGGACTGGCTGCTGTCAGGCAGGTGCCTATGGGCTGCTCTGACATATTATTATGTTATATTCTGTAGCACTGTTACAATTGAGGGAAAAAAGACTTAACAAAGACAATTTAAAGTTGACAATAAGTTTGACACACTTTAAGATTTGCTGGTATAGGAGGACACAAGGGTCCCGCTCTTGCAGACGTATGACCTTGCGGTGAGCTGGGGCACTTTAATTTCTCAAAGTCTGGCCCCCATCCGGCAACTGGATCTAATGTTTAATGCAAGACTCTTATTAAAAATGCATACTTTTATCAATGGCTCTGACGTAGTCCAGCACAATGGGATATTTTATTGCGTGTTAACGGTTTGAGTACTGGGGTGGTACTATAGATCCCCGTATCTAATTTATACATGTTGCTGGCCGCTGCCTTTAATGCTACCCTGTGCGATGCATGAACCCACAGTGAATTAATGATTTCATCAAGTTCATACATCCTTGTCGGTTATGGTCCGAAGCATGTAAAAATTAGATGTGTCCAGGGAAAAAAATGGCCGGTACGGTAACTGTAGGCGGCGCGCGCTTTCTGGTAGTACGGTAAATGTCCCTCATCTGCTAAATGAACACAGAGGAGAAATCTGTGAATGATTTAACGGTGCCAGAGCTCATGGTCGGGGGTATCCAGCCATAAGCCACGCACTGCAGCACCCGATCTGCTGCCGGAGCAGTACGGGGGCCACCGATGGCCAACCACTTCATGCCTAACAAAGCCGGTGATAAGCGGTAGCATCAGCTAAAGTCCATCATTTACCAAATAAAGCCCATTGTCTTAAAAATGGATATTAAAGGGGGGTACAAAATAAAAGGGGGGTACAAAGAATTCTAGGGCTTATTGTGAGCGTCCACAGGTGCAGCAGAAGTTTATTCCCTTAACTGTGAGTTTGAAACATTTCAAAGTATCATGCATTTGGGAGGAATGTCATGGAATACGAGGTGTCTTCTCTCTTGTAGGTTCCAACGAGGAGGAGGAGGAGGATGAGGAACCTTCGCTGCTGTGCACGGAGCGGGAGGTAGAAGATGATACCGAAGGATTTAACACGGTTATTATCCAAGGACGGACAGATGACTTGGAGACTTCTGACACCGGGGACTATCAAATAAATGCCCCGGAAACTACAGCTGGCGAGGGTGGTCACTGTCAGCTGAGTCTCCTGACGGTTTGCGGGCCATTGCCCGAGTCTACGGGTGGATGTTACTCTACCTACGGTGGGGAGGTCTCACAAGGTCCAGGATACTTTTCTACCAGGGGCCAGTTCCAGCCCGAAGATTTAAAGGTTGAGAGAAACTTTTCGTCGACGGCTCCTCCTCCACGTCGTTCCGCTCGCTGCGCAGCCACGTATCGCATCCCAACCTTTGTCTATGACACTGGCCCCGTAGGAGAAAGGCAGAGGGGTAAGTGCCCGGCAGACCATGTCGAGGAGACCTCAGCGCCCTGCAGGAAGAAGAGCCGGACTCTCTACAGCATAGGTGAGCAGTGGGATTCTTGCAGAGGACATGGTCTTTGTCTCATTACCATCTATTCTCATGTGACACAAGGTCATTTCTTTGGCTCTCTCTCGTTTTCCTCCAATATGTATCGCCTTTTGAACTTGACGTGCTTTAACCTGCCTGTCTGTCCTTTAAGATCAGCTGCAGGAACTGGAGCGCCTGTTTATGGAAGACCATTATCCAGACAATGAGAAAAGGCGAGAGATCGCAGACATCATCGGTGTCACTCCGCAGAGGATAATGGTAATTCTCCAATTCTAGTTTTTGCCTCTACGATGGAAATTGGTGGCAGCGAGAGTCATTCATTCCCCTTTCCTAGATGAAACCAGGAGAGTATGGAAAGTGATGGAAGGGATGTATGTCCCTATTCAACCATTTCAACACTTAATTAGACTGCTAGTGCCCCCACTGCTCTCTCCCCAACCGCTTTCATCTTCCATTCCATGATCTAGAACCCAAACCTTGGTGGGATTATTTAATTAATAATTCCTGTTGGGGTGCTTGCAAGACGGCAGATACGACGACAATTATGTAGAACTTTTTTGGTTGCCAAAATGTAGTCCTCTGCTAAATGTGTTTTTTTTTTTAATATTTTTTCTAGGTTTGGTTCCAAAACCGTCGAGCCAAATGGCGTAAATTAGAAAAAAACTGTGTCAAGGCTGGAAAGTCATCCATGTCATCGAACGCTGGGGCGCCTCATTCGGAGAGTGCGGCGATCGCAGTCTCCACGGCATCTGCACTTTCGCACCCAGAAGCCGTCGCACTTAATGTCACTTCGTCCCATCCTACATACGCCACCATTCCAGCCATCCGCAAAGGGTGAGAGAAAGAGCAAAGTTAATCGCGAGGGCCACGGAACCAGGGATAACCATTTCTCCCGCATATGCTATATTTATTGCTTTCAATGAAAAACAATGTAACACGACATTTTCCTGATGGTGCTATTCTCGCTTGTTATGGGCATTTGTGAGCGTAGATCATTATGGAATATCCTTCTATTCATCTTTACACATTCATTTTCTTTTTTAACAGGCTTTCTGTCATCCCCGGCTCCTTTCACCCAGCTCCTCAGCCCTGCGACGTTATTTCTCAGCACAACTGTAGCTTAAACAGCACCGGTTCAGGTTTGTGTTTTGTTTTAATATATATATATATATATATATATATGTAGCTCGTCATCTGTTTTCGGGATGAGAAACTAGAAACATAGAATTTGATGGTGGATTTTTTTATTGGGGGTCTGCTGTAGAACACATTGTTATTGGTTGTTTATCTTCATTATTTATGTTTTGGATGCTGTCTTCATCCTCAGGTTTGGGGTCACCAGCAGAAATGTGCCTCCCGCCTTCCCAGGAATATCCCCCTGCTTTCCCCAGCCCCCCGCCTCTGCGCCGTGCCGGCCTGCCAATGTCTTTGGCCTGTAACCCCAGCACCCACATGGTGCCGCTGATGCTGGATACCCCCGAGAGCACGTGCACGCCGCCTTCGTCCGACGGGGACGTGTTCACCTATAACATTCAAGAGTAAGTTATCTGCCCTGTATGGCTGACGAGGCCAAGTTCATGATGTTCCTTACTACAGTTCACATGCTGGAAGATTTCATTGGAATTGGATTTTTTTTTTAATGTTCACTTAGTAATAGACACTGCCCAAAAAAGAAATTCAGCCATAATTATCAAATTAAATGTTCTCAGTCACTCTATCCTAAACTAAGCTTCACGATACAATAGTACGTAATAGACGTGGGGGAGACATCTGTGGCATGACACAAGCCAAGCTGGGACCGGGCTTAATGATGGACTTGGTTTGTCAAGCTGCACATTATTGGAGCCAAACTTAATCAGTACAGTACAAGTCACTGGGTTCTTTCACTCACCCTCCTGTGCTTATTGGATGATAGCCTAAAACCCATATTTCTGGCAAAACATGTTGACAGTTTATACAAATTGGCATAATTAATTTTTTTTGGCCAATATTGTCTTTTGATTCTAGATCCCCGACCATGCAGGAGGCAATTGGGACATCAATGAGGTTTGGCGGCTCGTATTACCAAAATAATCAGCTGGGGCATTTCCAGATCCCACAGTACTCCCAGTATACCCAGTACCAGCGGCTCCCGGTGCACAGTCTTACCCCGACTTCTCCTGAGGACACCCATTTCCTGACTTTGCCTGGAAATAATGGTGGGTTGCTGGCCTATGGGAGTTCTGGGACTTTCCTCCAAGGGCGAGCAGGGGGACACATCCTCCTACAGCCCGGCTCAGGTAACCACTTTCACCTTTATTGGTGTTAATATTACTTTTATTGTATCTTGATATGTTAGATTCTTTGCAAACCAAATAGACTCCCCTACATGTTGTCTTCACATTCTTATTATTTTGACCCCATAAAACATCACTGCTCCTGTTCTATTTCAGGGGGTGAGCCAAACCTCTCTGGACTGGGGGTCAGTTGCCCCTTTTCTTTCCTCCCTGTCGCCAAACCAAAAGTGTGGGTATTAAAATTAAAGTGTCCCCAGAGCAGTGTTTGATCTTTTGGCAGATGGGGAATGGGTATTCCCTTACCCCCTCGCACAGCCAAACCAGCCTCCATAACCGGTTTGTCCTTTTGGTTGCCCCTAATCAGTGGGGTATCAGACTCCCCGGGACCAGTCCTTTGAAGTACCCAGTTATTCATATTACCACCCCAAATTTCCTAACTCATTTCCCATTATATAACCTCTCTTTTTTTTACATTGTGAATGACTGAAAGGTGGTCAAACTCACCAATTCTGTGGCCAGGTAACCAGGGGGTGATAGTTTACTAGTGGTTTAGTTGTTACCCATACATGCTTTGTAAATCCATTAAAAATGGACCTAGTGGACCTAGTGGTCTGGGGCTATAGTGACCCAAATAAATGTTTTGGGTGGCATGGTTGAAGCTTTTGTTTTTTCACTTTGGCTGCACAAATGGTGAATGGTGAAAACGTATCATGTTGACCATGAAGATGAGCAATTTGCATCAAAGTCCTTCAGTGAGTTATTTAAAGTGACGCAATGCAATTAATACCTCCCGAGCAGTTGGTTTTGGGAGACGGGCTTCAGTTGGAAGTCTCACCTCCAGAGAACTTGGGGAAAGTCGAAGCTGCCTTTAGTCCGGGTATTTGTGAGTATGAAGAATTACGGTCTGGTTGAGGGTACAGGAAAGTCTTGTTCCAATGGGAGTAGTGTGTTCTGTGCACAGTATGGCAGGTGATGGAAGACTTGCTAGGCTGAACGTGCTTGATGGTGTGACACAGGGACAGCGCACATTTGTTTTGGGAAATCAGTGGAACCAACCAAGTTTCCATCAATGTCAATGCTTTAGTGACATCAGAGTAGCATATCACCGACACACACTTCACCTAACATGACAGCATGGTGAAAGCCAGGCACCTATTCATGGGAATGTCTCATGCAGCCTGGTTTAGCTATGAACCCGGTATTGGCGTCTTGGGGTTCTAGATTCAGTAAGGGATGGAGGAGGTTAGCAGCCTCGTAGAGAGTCTTTCTGCGTGCTACAGGGAGGCTAGAAAGACCTAAACATTTATTGTATCAATATATTTCTGGGGAAAAATCAAACTCTTCCTTTAAGGATTGTCTTCAGAAATGACAGGCTATGTAAGGCAGCTCTATTGTGCAATATGCTTTAAGATAACTTCATTAAAGCAGGGTTCTAGATAAGCAACGTCCACGGGGAAGGATACAATTTCCCTTTTAAGCATACCTTGTGCTTTTCTCGCTGTTTGCGCAGCTGTAATGTATGACTAATTCTCTGGCTTGCTAACAATGATGTATTGAATGTGTTTCAAGGCTTACCTTGCTCTCTAATTGTCTGCGAGCGCCAGAGGCAAACGGCTCACGCAAACAATCTTTTGTGTGTACAAAAAAAGCCAGGAAGTTACGACAAGAAAATGACGGCATATTTGGGAGAAGAAAATCAACGCATCTTATGAATGCTTGTACTTCAATGGCTTCGGAAAGGGGGAGATTGACATTAACTTCTTATCTTTTATTTTTTTTTTTGACAGCTGCACCTTTTCAAAGACTTTATATTTCAAAGTTTAGATTGTTTTAAATCGCTTCAACATTCACTTTATACTGTATAGCAAAACAAGCATGGTACCATGTCTAGTTTATATATAATAGTAGTTGCTACAGATCCCGTGTCTCGTATATTTACGGGAAACATTCCTACTCCATTAAGCTATTTTATTGTCGCTTGGTCGTCAATACAAAGAAAAATGTGTACTTTGTCTGAATTGCTGATATAATAAAAAATGCTTTCGCTTTTGGTGCGTTAGTAAGATTTGTGTTACGTACTTGTTAAATCTCAGCAGGGGGCCTAGCGTTTCATGCACCTTCGTGGAATGATCTGTATATCCAGAGCGCCGCCTTCCAGTGCCGACCTCAGCTTGGGGCAAGCCGCAGCATCCCGGACCAGATGCATTTTGCTCAAGCGGCGCCGCGTATTCTGCAGCATGCAAGCAACGCGCCTCCTGCACAGGTGACCGGTGAGAGGGAAAACACAGAGGGTGAGTGACACCATTTACCAATTTCTACATTTCTTATGTTCTAATAGGGAGCATTTGAATGGGGGGTATTTAAACTACGACAAATGCTACATTAGGGGAGCGATAACTAAAAGGTGAGAAACAATCATGCATGTCCTGGGAACAGAATATTGACATGTGCGTGTGTGTGTGTGTGTGTGTATATATATATATAATTGATGCCCCTCTTTTCTGGGAGATCAGAATGTTTGCTGGGTATGAGGGGATCACAGGGTTCTACAGCCCTAAAAGCCCCAATAATGTGTATAGAAACCGGAAATGTGTATTTCTTATTAACCACAATCTCAGAAAAAATCCCCCCCCCCCCTTAGTCATTTAAAATGTTGGGCCATCACATCACGTTAATTGCATGGATCCGTTAAATGGTAAATTGTCCCTCTAATGTCACCACACGCGTCTTCTTTCATTTCTCATTCTACCAAGATGACACTCAAGATATCAAGCCGCCACTGTGACATCACAAAGGCAGAGAACGGGTCATTTTCTGCAGAGAACGGGTCATTTTCTCCAGACAAGAAAATCACAAGTGAACGTCGGGAACTGAAGTTCCTGTGAATTGTAACGTTCAGACCTTAATGTTAATTTATTTATGTTGTAACCCCTGTTGGGTGACTGTAATAGGAGTTATTTGTGTTTAAGGGGGGGGCATTTCAGGTGGCATCAGATGATGACATTTATAAGCAACATATTGTTCAATAAAGACATTTTGTTGAGCGATGTCGTTTTGATCATTTATTATAATCTGTGTACTACATTTTTAAGGGTCACTTTCACGATAGAGGGAGGGGGGACAGCGAAAATAAACAATTCCAGAATGGAATTATACAATTAGATAAAAAGATTGAACACTTTAAGACATACAGTAAAGGAAGACGGTCCTTCTGTTGTGAACTTACAGTCTAAGGTTGAAGAAAAAGTATCTGTTGCTTGTGCTTTGTGTACATCTTTGCTTTTTGATCAGTGTCACATTGTATGAGATATTTAGTTTGAATATAGTAGATGGGTTTTATTAAAGCAAAACTATAAAATGTTACTTTCATAACGAAGACGTAACATAAAAGGGACGGGAAATACTTAAATAAGAATTATTCCACCTGTTTAAAACAATGACTGGGCTTGAGAAGCTGCAGCACCAGGTCTGCGACCACCCCTGTGTTTAATGTCACCGTCAGGAAAGCAACACCTCTCCCTTCTGTCAGTCTCGTCGCCGGCTGCCTGCACGCTTCAGGATTCATTTCAAAATCTTGACTCTCTTAAAAACTCTTCCCTCACCTACATCTCATCACTAAACGCTAAATACCCCTACCCGGTCTCTGCTCATCTCTTCATACCCCCCTACCTGGTCTCTGCTCATCTCTAAAAACCCCCCTAGGCAGTCTCTGCTCATCTCTAAATACCCCCCTACCCGGTCTCTCCGCTCATCTCTTAATACCCCCCTACCCAGTCTCTGCTCATCTCTTAATACCCCCCTACCCGGTCTCTCTGCTCATCTCTAAATACCCCCCTACCCGGTCTCTGCTCATCTCTTAATACCCCCCTACCCGGTCTCTGATCATCCAATGATTTGTCTCTCCCTGTCCTCTGGAATGCCCTCCCTGGCCTGTGACTTTCCTCCCGCCTTTGGTCCTTAAAACAAATCCCTCAAGCCCCAATTCTTTAAGGACGCTACGAACTTACGCCTTATCGCCCTTCCTCCCATTTCCTAGTACTTCTCCTGCGATACTTATTCTAGTGTGGCTGGTCCATGCCTAAAAATGACATATCTTAATAATACACCCTAACTCCTTCACGATTGTAAGCTCCTGGGATCAGGGCCCTCCTCATCTATTGTTCCTGAAGTCCATGTTATGTACTATTTGCCCATTGTACAGCGCTACGTTATATGATAGCGCTATATTAAACAATAACCATAAATTCAGAAACGTATGAAGCACAATAATATTAAATACCGTATACTGCCCTCATCTGAACATACAATGTGCATTACAAATGGCGCGCACCCCCCCCCCTTGTGACGCTACACCCCAGCACAGGAAGCGCCCATAGGGCAAACCACTTAACATAGGGAGGAGGGGAGTATCTTCCTGCAAGCTTCCTTGCGTACACCACCAGTCAGCAAAGTCATCGAAAGACATTTAGAGGAGGAAGTGGCAACCGTTTAAGGGGCACTGAAGAGGCTGGGGTCCAGGACAGCTGCCCTTTTTGCCCGGTGGTATGAGCGTTGTGATTACTGGGCTGTGTCTCGTACACTTCCGTTGTGAGGATTTCATACATTTTAATGAACTGAATTATTATTCGAAACACTTTGAGACTTCAAAGCGATTACACCTGTTCCCATTAATCATTTATATTGTTACGGTATAACGTCCTGTTCCTAAGGCTAATTATCGGGATTTATACCGCTTTGTGTCGCTACAACCGGTCACTTTCTTCTGTGGGGTTATCGCGCTGCAGGTAACCAGGCTACTGCCGCAAAACCTACGCAGAACCCACAATTCTGTGCGCCTTCACCTCAGCGAGAGGATGCCAACATGCATTGGCCAATAAGCACAAAGCCCGCGAAACTCTGTCCACGTGATGTCGGTGGGCAGGGACGCCGCTGGCCTCGTGCGCATGCGCCCTCAGTACGGCGAGGCTCCCAGGGAGCGCAAGGTGTTCGTGGCCCCAGGTGTCGGGGTGTGAGGAGGCTGCAGGCTGCTAACCTGGTGCCCCCTGCGACCCAGCCTCCGTTTCAATGTGACCCCCTGCCGGACTGCGCAGGGTTCCAGCCCAGGCTGCTTTGTTTTGTTTTATAGCATCACGTGACTTCGGGGCGTGGTTTCCTCAGGTTTCATTGCCAGCGGCTGGATCGCCAGGTGAGTGACGTGAGGGGGTCTCTGAGGGCTTCTAATTGCATCACACGTGGTCTGCAGGTCTCCCGCATTAAATGTGTTAATGCATGACGTCACGTGAGTGCCAGCCCTTGTACTGGTCATCCCAGGTGACACAGTGTGGATGGATGCTCTATGTGTGTGATGGGATACACCTGTGTGTGATAACACAACAACCTCTGTGAAAATACCACTCCTACCACTGTGTGCCACAAAATCAGGAACTGTGTGCAATGACAGCACAAAACACATTCACCTCTGTGTGACAGCACAGCTTCCTGAATTTGGCGTAGTGACACAGTCCCGTGTGACATCACACTGTCCTGTGTGTAAGAGCTGGTTACCGCTAGCCGGTGTGCAGCTCCACAGCCCCTGGTCCGAACCCCCTTCATGTGTATGTGGTTTGCGTGTGCCGTTCGTGTTCTTGTATGTGTAGTACTACACATGGGGGAGGGGGGTCTGTGATGATTGTGTGCAACCGGACCGTCAGGTTGTGGGGCAGTTGTTGCGTTTTGTTCATAAAAGCGCCCCATGGATTCGCAGCTGCCACTCGTGTTAAAGTGCGTATGACGGCCGGGGTGTCCCTTTAAATGACGCCGACCCTGGTCGCGGCATTAAAATGGTTCCAACGCGTTACTTGTGTTATGTGTACAAAGCGATTTATTTTCATGTTCCCAAACAAATTTAAAATGTAACCAAATTTTGGAAATTTGTACAAATGTCCGAAAAACGAGGAGGGATTCCTTCGACGCAAAGGGGTCCGAATTTTGTTTCCATGTTGTTGCTTTTTCAGTCGCTTTTAATTACGCTCTCAATGCCTGCCTCCTGTCGTTGGCGATCGATTCAGTGTCCATGTCTCCTTTTCTACAGCTCAGATTATTGCATCTTATTGTTCTTCTTTTTTCGTCCGCTTCTCCCCGTGCCTTCTTTCTTCGCCCTCTTCTCCGCGCTTCGATTGGAGGAGCGGGGGAGAGGCTGTCTCCGCGCCCTTCTTGAGGAAGTCCTCCAAGAAGCCAGAATTACGCAGGCGCTCTTGAGCAAGTGAATTGTGACGAATTTTGTTTCTGAATGGAAAAAGCCCCCCCCCCTGAATTTTGCCCCAACCAAGAGGGTAGGAAACAAAATTGATTGTCACCAAACAAATGGACCAAAAGTAAAATGAAAAATTCCTCCGAACCCATGCTCGCATACATGCAAGCACGCACACATACACCCTCCTCCCCATGCCTCTGTACACAGACCGTTAGCAAAGAGGTGACTAATTAACTCTTTCATTGCAAAGCTCCGTCCTCTTCGGGAACTGAAGTTGTCATCAAGTCCCCGTCATCCAGAGAAACAAGAACCTCTTTTGCGTTTAGCGTATTTTGTAAGCACCGGTGCCGCCCCTCCACAGTCGGGTTTTTAGCGTCGGTCAGCGGCAGGGAAGCAATCCCATCAAAATCGAATGGGAGTGGTTTTTTTGCGCATGCACGCGCCAGGGCTCCTCGGCACCTGTGGTACTCCTCTGAAGTGACCAAAATTGTGAGAAAAATTTCGTAAATACAAAAATACCCAAAGCGAGGAAGATCTGTAAGATTAGGCAGAAAGGGGCAAGATATAGATATAAAAATGCGAAAAGGAAAGTAAAACAAACGAAAAAAGGCAGGTGTGTAGAAGAGGATAAAGGTCTCGCCTTTTTCTGTCATTTGTTGCGGGTGGGTTTATCGAGGCGGAGGATCTACTTCAGGGGTCTGAAGACAAATAAGTGAACCCTACCAGGACAGGTTAAAGGATCTTAACCCTTTATAGCCTGGAAAAAATACGTGACAGGGGGGATATGATAGAAGCATTTAAATACTTAAAGGGAATCAACAAGGTAAAGGAAGAGAGTTTATTTAAAAGGAGAAATACTACCACAACAAGAGGACATAGGCATAAACTAGAGGGGCAAAGATTTAATGGTAACATCAGAAAATATTACTTTACGGAAAGGGTAGTGGATGCATGGAATAGCCTTCCAGCAGGAGTGGTAGATGTTAATACAGTAAAGTCATTTAAGCAAGCATGGCATAGGCATAAGGCCAAGCTAAATATAGGATAAGGGCAATTACTAAAGGAAAGTACTCAGAGGTTGGGCACACTGGATGGGCCTACTGGTTCTTATCTGCCGTCACTTTCTATGTTTCTAAGCGGACGAGGCTGATGGGATTCACCCCGAGCTCGGTGGGGTACGAGTAAAACTGCTACCGGATTTATTTAACGAATCATTGGTAACGGGAGTTGGCCCAGAGGATTGGAAATTAGCTGCAGGGAGGAGATGGGCGACTACAGTGGGGTACCTCGGAGGTCTCTACTTGGACTCGTTCTCCTTAATATTTTTATTAGTGATATTGCAGAAGGTCTTGATGGAAAGGGATGTCTTCTTGCTGATGTTGATGTTCCTGGAGGGAGAAGCCAAATGGCAAATGATTTAAGTAAACTGGAAAAATGGTCAGAGCTGCGGCAAGTATAGAAAAAAATAAATATATATATTACACACACACAGCCTGGAAGAAAGATGTGACAGACCGGGATAAGATAGAAACATTTAAATACTGAAAGGGAATCAACAAGATAAAGGAAGAGAGGAACACTACCACGACAAGAGGACACAGTCTAAAGCTAGAGGAGCAAAGGTTTAAAGGTAACATCAGGAAATATTACTTTACCGAAAGGGTGGTGGACACATGGAATAGCCTTCCAGCAGAAGTGGTAGATGTTCATACAGTGAGGACATTTAAGCTAGATATAGGATAAGGCCGGGTACTAAGGAAAGTACTCAGAGGTTGGGCAGACTGGACGGGCCAAAGGCTTCTTATCTGCCATCGCTTTCTATGTTACTGTGAGCGCTGGCAAATGCACTGGGGTGATTCTGCTGAACCCTAAGGGGGAAAAAAATGAAATAGTTAAAGGGGACATGCGGTTGTTGTGTACATTAGAGAGCGCGTGGAAGCTGGAGTGCCCATTAGCGCAGGTACGTCACCACGACGCTTCTGGTTTTGCCGCAGAAGTCCACAAACGGTTAATAATTTTATGGTGCCGGTAGAGAGAGGAAGCATCTGTATAAAGTTATCTGCTTTCACTTGTGTTCTCTCATCTCCCTCCCTCTCATCTCTCTCCCTCCCTCTCTCTCTTCTCTCTCCCTCCCTGCTTTTTATTGTGTTCACCACTTCCTCGTTTACTCGCAGTTGTTATAACACAAACCCCCCCACACACACATTAAACATCTGCTTTTGTTGTTTGGCTGAAACTTTTGATATCCTGTAAAAGAATTTGTTAACCAGATCAACAACAAAAACTATTTCCCCCACTACTATAAATCTAGTGTTTTTGGAGCATAAATACCAGCGTGTGTGTATATGTGTATACTTTATTGATAGGGTGGTAGATGTTAGCACAGTGGAGGAGTTTAAACATGCATGGGATAGGTGTATGAATCCCAAATCCGAGATCAAGGGGTTTGAGTCTTTACAGCAGGAAAAACCGGATGGGGCCGACCTGCCGGCGAATTCTACGTTTGCATTTTTCATCGTAAAAACCATAGATTTATGCTTTTGGATGTTAATGTGCTGGAATGTTTCGTTTGTTGCTACGGAGATTAGACCACGCTTGCCACTTTACACTATAAACACGAGTCCATCGCAGAAACGTATGACTATATATATTATAAAGTGTTAGTGTAAAGATTGTGTTGTTGTTCTTGTGCAAAGTGCTCGCCGCTAAGTGTGTTGTGGCTCGGAAGATGGTTGTGGATGTGCTTGGTGCTCGCCTGGCGGCCGGATGTCTTCTATAGTTCTATGATAAAGGTTTGTAACCGTAAAAAAAAGTTAGTGGCAGCTTGTCGCCTGTCCCTTTAAATGTCACCCCTGTAGCGTCATCCCCTATAGCAGACCCAATTTATGATAATTAAACGTTAATTTTTGGTTACAGCAATATACATTTATTTTTTTTTTACCTTATTTTCCCATTGGTGTAAAATAAAGCCTGCCTACTCGTTTCTAATGATTTGTTCCTCCTCGGCAGGATGGCGGGAGGCATGAAGGATTACCATAGAAAGGCTCTGATAAGGAAGAGGCTCCTTCTGTTAAAAGAAATGGTGCCCAAAGAGCTGCTGCAGCATCTGATGTCAGAAGGGATTTTGACAGAATACATGTACGACAAGATAGCCGTGAGTATGACAGACGCCGGCGACGTAACTCGTACCCCGCGGTGCGGCAGCTGCCTGGGGTTGGTTCCCTTTAGGATTCCCAGCTGAGCGACCCGTCCTGTTATAGGTAGTGTTATATCTTCTTGTCCTACCTAAAGATAGACGGTGCGGACTTAAAAGGACATTTCTGACTGTAACATAATTGCAAAAGGGTTCTCTAACCATCAATTAGACTTTTGAACTTAAACGTGGATCAGCGAACTCAACGTGCCATTGGGACACAGGAGTGATGGGAGTGATAAAGGGCCATTGGGACACAGGAGTGATGGGAGTAATAAAGGGCCATTGGGACACAGGAGTGATGGGAGTGATAAAGGGCCATTGGGACACAGGAGTGATGGGAGTGATAAAGGGCCATTGGAACACAGGAGTGATGGGAGTGATAAAGGGCCATTGGAACACAGGAGTGATGGGAGTGATAAAGGGCCATTGGAACACGGCAGTGATAAAGGGCCGTTGGAACACAGGAGTGATGGGAGTGATAAGGGGCCTCTGTACGCCTATGAAGCGATTTCCATAAAAAATCAACTGTTTCCAGCTACAATAGTCATTTATAATATTAACCCCGTCTACTGCTTTAAACCTGTCATTTTTATGTGTATTCCAGGCTGAGTCGATCCAGTACGATCAGAACATCGCATTACTTGACCTGCTTCCCAAAAGAGGTCCCCAGGCGTTCCAAGTGTTTTGCAAAGCTCTGCGAGATACAGAGCAAGAACACCTAGCCGACCAGTTAGAAGAGCAACTAATGGACGTAGATGTGTTTGCCACACCACAGGTGGGTTTATGTACGCTTTGGACTAGTCGGGTTACAACGGGACCTTATTTACTAACATGCGATAGATTGCAGTTACCCGCCTGTCAATTTCTCACCAAGATGTACATGGCCTTGGTGTTTAACATTTTGGTTCAACTTTGCCTGTAACCTGCTTTATGTCAGGGCTGGCCAAACCATAGGGTAATGCTAATTAAGGTTCCTAAAAGTGTGCCTTTTGTACCTAAAGTTTTGTACTATCTTATATTGATCTCTGGGGAGCCTTTCTGTAGCATAATATAGAGTAAGAATGAAGATGGCTCTGGGACCTACCATTTTCTGCCAATTAGTCTTTAGAGATATTACGGAAAAGCGCAGGAACCTGCACTCATATAAAAATTATTATATTTTTATATTATTGGCTCTTCTTTTTCTAGAAGAAGACATTTCCACCCCCCGTGCAGGAGACCGGCACCAGAAGAATGCTTTGGCCAGGTGAGAGACTTAGCCACCTTATGGTGAAATTCTTTCGATATTCACTGATGTAATTTCAAATATTTCACTTCCGCCAGTCGTTTCGGGCCGAGTTTATCAGCGAGGGGATGCGCCACAGCCTTAACGAAATTCTGATTCTGTTTTACACACACAGAGGTTTTCGCTAATCCGTTGAGATAAGAAATTTGATGCCTAAACTATGAATTATTAATATAAAACTTTGGCGAGGTAGCACCGCACGAAGGGCCGATTTCTCGTACCTTCTAACCGTTAAGTCAATATGAAGGAGGAAGCTGCAGCTTTCTAGGGATTTTTGGGACTCCATCTTGCTTCTGCTATAATAAACCAGCGCTCGCCCCCAGTAAGCATGCCCATCGCTGCCCGTAGTTAAATGCCGTAGTGCAAAATGCGCTGGCTGTAGGAGTCCTGGGGTGAGGGGGGGATAGCGAGAAGGGGCAGAGGGAGGGGAGCGAGAAGGGGCAGAGGGGGGGGTAGCGAGAAGGGGACGCCAGAACACTTAAGGCCGGCTCTGCGCCCGTCACTTTGAATAGGGATCACAAATAAAAAAATAAATAAAAAGGGGTAGAGGGGAGGGGGATAGCGAGAAGGGGTAGAGGGGAGGGGGATAGCGAGAAGGGGTAGAGGGGAGGGGGATAGCGAGAAGGGGTAGAGGGGAGGGGGATAGCGAGAAGGGGTAGAGGGGAGGGGGATAGCGAGAAGGGGTAGAGGGGAGGGGGATAGCGAGAAGGGGTAGAGGGGAGGGGGATAGCGAGAAGGGGTAGAGGGGAGGGGGATAGCGAGAAGGGGTAGAGGGGAGGGGGATAGCGAGAAGGGGTAGAGGGGAGGGGGATAGCGAGAAGGGGTAGAGGGGAGGGGGATAGCGAGAAGGGGTAGAGGGGAGGGGGATAGCGAGAAGGGGTAGAGGGGAGGGGGATAGCGAGAAGGGGTAGAGGGGAGGGGGATAGCGAGAAGGGGTAGAGGGGAGGGGGGTAGCGAGAAGGGGTAGAGGGGAGGGGGGTAGCGAGAAGGGGTAGAGGGGAGGGGGATAGCGAGAAGGGGTAGAGGGGAGGGGGATAGCGAGAAGGGGTAGAGGGGAGGGGGATAGCGAGAAGGAGGGGAGGGGGATAGCGAGAAGGAGGGGAGGGGGATAGCGAGAAGGAGGGGAGGGGGATAGCGAGAAGGAGGGGAGGGGGATAGCGAGAAGGAGGGGAGGGGGATAGCGAGAAGGGGTAGAGGGGAGGGGGATAGCGAGAAGGAGGGGAGGGGGATAGCGAGAAGGGGTAGAGGGGAGGGGGGTAGCGGGGAGGGGTAGGGGTGAAGGGAGGGGGGTAGCGAGAAGGGGACGCCAGAACACTTAAGGCCGGCTCTGCGTCCGTCACTTTGAATAGGGATCACAAATAAAAAAATAAAATAAAAAGTTACCTGTCCCGGTGGGATGCGCTTATTTTATCGTAACCACCGTATATGTGCTCTACGTTTGGGTGATTAACATAGTTTGCCTTTGTCCCCCCCCCCCCCCCCCCCAGAATCCTCGGTGCAGTTGTCTAACAGAGCCGCCCCCCCCCCAATCCTCAGAAGATAGTATTGACGATGGCGATGGCCCAGTCATGGTGCCTTATTGCAGTGTTGAGTTTTACATGTCCCACTACCAAGAGGTAAGTTATTCCATCCCTTTCCAACAACGTTCATGGACGTGAAATGGTTAATGTTCCTTTAGTGATTGCAGACATCTATATACTAATCATTAGGTCTGTGTAATGCACGAAGCAGTGTTAGTATATTGGAATGTCTAGGTATAAAGTATTTTTTTAGTATTGCGTAGTGCATATAATTTGTTGTGTTATTTATTATTAATAATAACGTAATCCCTGTATTTCTATATGTAATGCTACGTTTCCTTACTTTTAAGGCTTACAACCTTACCTCCTGCCCGCGTGGTCTCGCCATTATCATCAATAATGTTGATTTCTACACGCCGGACCTGGATTCTCGTAAAGGGGGTGAAGTGGACACTGCGTCTTTGAAGCAGCTATTTACACTCCTGTGTTATGAAGTCAGTGTCCATCAAAACCTTAAAGCTCAGGTAAACACATTGAAAACCTCACTATATCAGAACACAAACCGCATGAAAGGATTGCCGCAGTAAGAGTCAGTTTGATATCGAAACAGAATAGCACCAGAATCCCCAGAATACGACATTTTCAACGGCAGAGTCTTTCACGTATCTCTATAACAATGTAAAATCCCTAGGTTGTGTTCTGTCTCCTCTTTGTGTGTAGAAGCGGACTCTCTCTATAGTGTTATCTTCTCTAGCTGTACTCTGTATTCCGCTGCAGGAGATGCGCTGCGAGCTGACCAAGTTCTCCAGACGGTCGGAGCATGCCAGACTCGACTCTTGCGTAGTCGCCATTCTCTCTCATGGGGTTGACGGAGCGGTGTACGGTGCTGACGGCCGCCTCGTTCAGGTAAATCAGTCTCTTAAACCTGCTGGGTGCAGGCGCGATATTGTGTTATTGTACGGAGGGTATTAAACCTGGCAGCGGGTATGACCTCCAGGCCTTTTCTTTTTCTTATTTTTTATTTTTTTTTTTGTGAAATTTACTAATTCACTTTATTTCCTTTCCCAATAGCTGAAGGAGGTGTTTTCCATGCTTGACAACGCTCACTGCCCACAATTACAGAACAAGCCTAAAATGTTTTTTATTCAGGCCTGCCGAGGAGGTGAGTCCCGCAAATACGAATACATATTATATATTTATATATATATATATATATATATATATATATATATATATATATATATATATATATATATATATATATATATATATATATATATACTGCTCTGACAGCTGCCGTGCAAGAGGTTTAGTAATAAATCTGTAAAGGAAAATGAGTAGTAAAAACAGCAACTAGGTTTAATATACAGACAAAAGAATTATAATAGACAAAACAACATAGAAAATATATGTATAGGAGCTGCGCACACATCTTTTATATTTTAGTTTAGAAAACAGCTACAGTTACGCACAAATATAACCAACAATGAATTTAGGAAGTTATTTAAACAAAAATATATATTTTTGCGTTTTACTGCATGCAAATTGGTGGAGGCATTCTTAATTACTGGTTTGTAATGGATTCTCTTCAAAGGCGTACAGAGGCTCTATCACTCCTGTGTGCCATTGGCCCTTTATCACTCCCATCACTCCTGTGTTCCGATGGCCCTTTATCACTCCCATCACTCCTGGGTTCCAATGGCACGTTGTGTTCGCTGATCCAAGTTTAAGTCTAATTGATGGTTAGAAAACCCCTTTTACAATTATGTTACAGCTAGAAATGTCCTTGTTTTCCATGAGTGACCCCAAACTTTTGGACAATAGTGTCTGCCATCTGAATGCTTTTTTTTCTTTTTGTTATCTGCTTTAGAGGAGACAGACAGAGGAGTTGATCAGCGTGATGGCAGGGAGCAGTCGTCCTCTCCAGGCTGCGAGGAGATGGATGCTAGGAAGGAGCTCATGAAGGTTAAACTACCGACACAGTCGGACATGATCTGCGCCTACGCCTGTCTCCGAGGTGAGAGAATTTATAGCGGTCCCTGCTGGCTCCATGTAGTCTCTTAATATGTGTTACGTTTCCATCCTGTTTTTTTTTTAAATGTATATTTGCTGTGTCTTTGTAAATCAGGTACAGTTTCCATGCGGAATACGAAACGCGGATCGTGGTTTGTAGAGGCGCTTATGTCCGTCTTCTCTCAGCATGCTAAGGACACCCATGTGGCTGACATGTTGGTGAAGGTAGGCGTATTGGGGATCGTTCTTTAGTAACAATGGATTTTATTTTTCCTCCATCTTTCCTGATGGCTTTTAAAAAGTGTTTATGGGCATTCATTTTATAATTATAGTATTTTATGATTTATTATTCTATTTGGCTATAAAGTAAGTAGTTGGACAATTAATTTAGATTCTTGAAAATTTGTGCCATATGCCGGCTCTGAGACGTTAGCTGACTGGTTTAAAGACCTTTCTTGATGAAAATTTGAGGCAGAGAATAAACACCTGACCTAAGAGTCCAAATATTATTCCTTACTGGGTATTGCGATGTGTATCAATGAGAGAGTTTTATTTAGTGCTAATGGAAAAGATCTCCTTTACGTGGGGACCTGGAGGTTGTCGCTGCCGGCAGCCACGTGATCTTTAGAAACCTTTCTCTGCTAATAAATCCCCTCCCCATTAATAATAATTAAAAAAATAAATGTCTATTTCCAGAATTGCCTCCTAGTGTCTGATTTAGTGTTATGATGTGGCCTTTTGCCTTAAGTTAAATATACCTGAAGTTGCTGCTTTGTAACAATGTCTTTAGGAGGATAATGATTTGCTGCGTCCCTCGTGTTGACTGTCTGTCTGTCTGGTCTGTCCCGTAGGTGAACGCTCTGATTAAGGAACGCGAGGGCCACGCTCCTGGCACCGAATACCATCGCTGTAAAGAGATGTCTGAGTATTGCAGCACGCTCTGTCGCAAGCTCTATCTGTTCCCAGGCCTCCAGCCCTAGGGAAGCACTTAAAACTGCCCAAGCGACGAACCGGCTCTTAAATGCTTTTTGGAAAATGAAGAGTGCTTTATTTTTGTAGACGTCTATTTGTCTTCCACTTGTTTGTCTTATTTCCTCATGTTTTTTTCTACAAACTTGTATAGTATTCTAAGAACTGATCCAAACAGTTCACCATCCCAAAGGGTTGCTCCGTGAGAGGAAGCCTGAGCCCGGCGTGGCTGATGACCGACCTCTGGGGGGGGTTTCGTGGGCCGGGACTGGTTTGTAGGATTGATGAGGGGGGGCAGATACCAATAACTATATGAGCCCAGATCTCCATAGCCTTCATTTGCTATCAACGAGCACGATGAGGGATGGCTGGTGCCGGCAGCTGGGGTTGCTGGTGAAGAGCACGTCCCCCGAAGTGCGGTATCCGTTAGAAAAAAGATAAATGATAGAAAGATGGAGAAGAGGGCAGAAAACAACTTGAAAAACGGGTTATAGAAAGAGGAAAGGACACAGCTTGTTGCACTGAAGGACTAATCAAGAAGCCATGCCCCGTTGGCCCTTTGAAAGGGAGATTGAGTGTCATGGTGGTAAAAAAGGATAGATGGGAGATTAAAAGAAGACTAGTTGAGAGCAAAGAGGGTTAAGACGGCGCTAGCCGGGGTTATAAAGGTGAGGAAGGCTGTTGGAAGATGAGGAGAACGGGACGGAGGAAAGGTTCAGGCAAGTGTCCATCACCACGGATCTCCTTAACGGGACACGTGAGTACCCCATGCTGCCCCGCCAACAAAGAATTTATATGAAATATTTAAAGGGATTTAACATGGGGGTAAAGAGTATTTCAAAGGAGGAGAAATGTTAGAACAAGAGGCCATCATCTAAAATTAGACGGTCAGAAAAGTCAGAGGATATTAATGGTCCAGCAACTTGGTCCGCGGGAGCCCCTATTCCCGGAGGCGTCATCCTGCACAATGAACAATGGATTTTGTCCGGCTGGTAACATTCCTTAACTGTACAGCACTGTGGATTATGTTGCTATTTCCATATATTTTGATACAGAGGTTAGCACAGCATCTACGAGAATTTTATGCTAATTAATGAAGTGTAAAAAAAAACAACATGCTTGTAAGAATAAGTATGTTGTGTTACAATTATTGTATTTTTTTTAAATATGATAATGAGAGTCCGTTAATGAAAAATGCCAAATTCCCGGTGTATTTTCTGTAGTCCCAGAAGCGTGAGACTTTATTTTTTGAATATTTTCTGTCTCGTTTTATCAATTTTGTTTAATTGTCTCAAATCTTTTTCATGTCTCCTTTTGTTCTGAACAATTCTATCAATCTATCTCAGGTGTGTGTGCGTCCCGAGTCACTGCCACGTTCCAACGTTTCCCTGCCAGTCGCTCCGTTATAAAATTGCAAAGTGTATTATATATAAAATGGGCTTCTTTTTATATATATAAATTCAGTAAATAAACATTTTATTGTAAAACCATACGAGATAAAAGCTGTGCGGTTATGTCGGTATGTTACGGTTCCCGCCGAAGCACAAAACATCATTTGGAGTGGAGTTTTTACGTTTTCTGACTTTTTTTGTTCTGTAAACTGGGTTGCAATGATTTAAACAAACACAAAAAATGCCTTCTTCCTAACTTTTTTTAATTTTACAAAAGGTCAACATTTTTAAAAATTGGGGAAAAAAATACATTGCCAAAAACATAGAGTCTGAATCCAGGATGCCCTCATTAGCAAAGTAATTAATTAATGAATGTTTTTCAGAATTACTGCACACGGTTTAACCAATCCCTGGTAGAAGAAAAAAGTTAAATGTTTTAGCTAAACTCATCCTTTAGTTTTACAGGGTCACCTTGGACCTTTTTTCTTAAAGAAACTTTTTCCAAGGATTTCCCTTTAAAATTCATAACAAAGTTGGTTAATTGGAACTGCAACACCAACCAATCACAGTTATTAGTATTATTATTATTATTTTTTAATAGCAATAAGCTTTCTCCATATTAAATAAAAAAATATATATTTATAGGCACCCAAAATAAGGTGTCATAAAATAATTTTTATTTTGTCTGGTGAGAGGCAGACAAAAAAAAAAAAAATTTCAAGAAAACAAAAATGTATATATAAAAAAATCACCAGGTGGAAGTAAATATATTTTTTTTTTTAACGGTTGCTGCTCGTCAACCCAAAATTCCTAAAAAAGTTAAACGAAGAGGACTAGAACATCAAAGACGAGACCAAGGACTGATTAACCTTTTTTTTTTCCCATAACAATAAGCGGGTAGACTAGAGAGAATGGGTCTGACTCTGTTTTTAGATCCAAGCGTATAGAGCGGCGCTCTTCCCCTTGGCTCTTCCTGCTTTCTGTCCGCGTGATTGATTAAAGATTGATTACTTTGTAACAACGTGAGAAAAACCTTTTATTAATTGGCTGTGAATTTGTTTGCCTGCATTTCCATCAGCAATTAATATCATTGTTTTATTTTCCTTGCTCCCGGCAGGGGTCCCTGTAGCCCCGTCCGCTGCCGCTGTCCGGAACGCGTTAAGACAGCAAGCAGCTCATGAAATAATCATGTGTAGGCAGAGCCAAGGATCTGGCAGGGCTTTATTTACTAAGCAGTGTTACCGTTCAAGACTAAATCTAGGATTTAAAAAAAATCTCAACTCTTCGCCTGCCAGAAGAGGGAACAAAGCGGTTTATTCCAAGGTAAATTATATAGTGTCCCTGCACCCCCCCTCCCAAAAAAGTATGTATAAATAAATACAAACAGGGTATTTGTGCTTTTAAGGATATTACATCCATCCCATTTACATTATGGAAAGATTCACAATAGCCTGCAGTTATTACCTCGTGTGTGTGTGTGTATATATATATATATATATATATAATTGTTATATCCTGTACAGCGCTGCGGAATTTGATGGCGCTATAAAAAACAAAAATAATATTAATAATAATATTAAATCTGTTGGGCCACTTGATGACGTCGGTTGAATGTTACCCTTTTGTTAGGCCAGCGTACAAATAGATATAGTTGCGTAAGATTTTTGGAACCCCAGAGAACAAACGCCAGAGGTCCCCAAAAGTTACAGCTTCTGGGATTTATTCACTAAAAGGAGGGTGGTTGTTTTAACTCACTCTTTAATTTAAACCACTTTTCATTTTGAATTGGCGATGCGGGGGGGGAGGTAGTCCTCTAGCGTGAAGGGCTGAGCTGGCCCTGTATAATGTATAATTCAAAATGAAAGAAGAATGAAGAAACCTACAAGGCCGGCCAAGCTCTTCCAGCACCAAAAAGCCCAGCGGGGTTGGCCCTTCGTCATGTATAGAAAATGGAGGAGCTGAAACGACTCGAAGTTTTTCTAAAGACTCCATTTTCAATATGATATAATAGATAATTAGTCATTTTATAAAATCCTCCTGTTATCATTTGTTTTATTCTAATAAAAAAAATAATAATAATAATGACGCCGGGGTCCTATCTGTGAGACAGAAGCGCGTCTAGTAATCCTACGAGGAGGACGCCTGGCACCGCGCGCTTCTTCATATTCGCGATTATTATTGATTTCTCGCTCTTCTCTCGGTTTGATGGACTGACTCGGTGACAGTAATTAGTTCCTGGAATTATCACAGGGTTACAGAATCATTTCATACGTCGCCTCTGTCATCCGGCAGCGTTTACAGGTTTGGGGATAATTAGTTTGAGGCTTAAAAAAAGAGAAGCTATTTAAAGCAGGAGTGAGGAACGTAACGGCCCGGGGGCCAACGCAGCCCTTTACGCAATTTCTTCTTGTGGTCTTTTTAGTGTTATTTGAATTGCATTGTTTGTCATTTAGATGCTGAGATACGATAAGAGCAGCGCGTCCAAATATCCAACAAATATCCAATGCAGAACCTTTAAGTGCTGTATACAGTAATATAACCCCCAGCACTGTATACAGTAATATAACCCCACAGCGCTGTATACAGTAATAATCCCCACAGCGCTGTATACAGTAATATAACCCCCAGCGCTGTATACAGTAATATAACCCCCAGCACTGTATACAGTAATATAACCCCCAGCGCTGTATACAGTAATAACCCCCAGCGCTGTATACAGTAATATAACCCCCAGCACTGTATACAGTAATATAACCCCACAGCGCTGTATACAGTAATATAACCCCCAGCGCTGTATACAGTAATATAACCCCCAGCACTGTATACAGTAATATAACCCCCAGCGCTGTATACAGTAATAACCCCCAGCGCTGTATACAGTAATAACCCCCAGCGCTGTATACAGTAATATATCCCCCAGCGCTGTATACAGTAATAACCCCCAGCGCTGTATACAGTAATATAACCCCCAGCGCTGTATACAGTAATAACCCCCAGTGCTGTATACAGTAATATAACCCTCAGCGCTGTATACAGTAATATAACCCCCAGCGCTGTATACAGTAATATAACCCCCCATATTAATATACTCACAGACTACTTTAATATACATTCTTCTATAGTGGGGGTGTTGAGGGCTGTCCCTCAACACCCTCAAACTGGCCCTTCAAATAAGAGAAACTCCAGACTTTGATACATTTCCACTACCTTCAAAGGTAGATCACTTTGAAAAGAAAACCATTTAAAATAACATGAAATGGATCAGAAATCCAGCACAGATGGGGTTAATGCTATAAATGACTATTGTAGCTGGAAATGGCTGACTTTTAATGGAATCTCTTCATAGGCGTACAGAGGCCCTTTATCACTCCCATCACTCCTGGGTTCCAATGGCCCTTTATCACTCCCATCACTCCTGTGTTCCAATGGCCCTTTATCACTCCCATCACTCCTGTGCCCCAATGGCCCTTTATCACTCCCATCACTCCTGTGTTCCAATGGCCCTTTATCACTCCCATCACTCCTGGGTTCCAATGGCCCTTTATCACTCCCATCACTCCTGTGCTCCAATGGCCCTTTATCACTCCCATCACTCCTGTATTCCAATGGCCCTTTATCACTCCCATCACTCCTGTATTCCAATGGCACGTTGTGTTCGCTGATCCGAGTTTAAGTTTAAAAGTCTAATTGATGTTTAGAAAACTCTGTAATTATGTCCTTGTTTTCCATGAAAACAGCTGAGTGATCCCAAACCTTTGAATGGAAGCATATATGTGTGTATTATGTTTGTATGTGTGTGTGTGTGTGTGTGTATTATGTTTGTATGTATGTGTGTGTGTGTGTATTATGTTTGTATGTATGTGTGTGTGTGTGTGTGTGTGTGTATTATGTTTGTATGTGTGTGTGTGTATTATGTTTGTATGTATGTGTGTGTGTGTGTATTATGTTTGTATGTATGTGTGTGTGTGTGTATTATGTTTGTATGTGTGTGTGTGTGTGTGTATTATGTTTGTATGTATGTGTGTGTGTGTGTATTATGTTTGTATGTATGTGTGTGTGTGTGTGTGTGTATTATGTTTGTATGTGTGTGTATGTATGTGTGTGTGTGTGTGTGTGTATTATGTTTGTATGTATGTGTGTGTGTGTGTATTATGTTTGTATGTATGTGTGTGTGTGTGTGTGTGTATTATGTTTGTATGTGTGTGTGTGTGTGTGTGTATTATGTTTGTATGTATGTGTGTGTGTGTGTATTATGTTTGTATGTATGTGTGTGTGTGTGTGTGTGTATTATGTTTGTATGTGTGTGTATGTATGTGTGTGTGTGTGTGTGTGTATTATGTTTGTATGTATGTGTGTGTGTGTGTGTGTGTATTATGTTTGTATGTGTGTGTGTGTGTGTGTGTGTGTGTGTGTGTATATATATATATATTCTGATCGTTTATTGAGCCATTGCTGATGGGCTTCCCACCTTTATCTAACGCAATGTGTTTTATCTGCTTTCTTGAGGCCGGACAGTAAAATGACAGCCTGTAAATCTCTGGCATCTCTGTTCCCCTTTTTCAGGAGGTCGGTTGGGAGTGATGGGGGCCGGATATTCACTATTATCACAGTCGTTATCTAACTTTCTTAAGAGGATGATTTATTGTGTTAGTTGCTGCGCTTATACAGACAGTAAATCACTTCTATACATTACCGCGTTCCCAGATTGCACCCGACGGGCCGCCACTCCTACAACACAACCAACCACCCACTACCATTCCCGGCTGTTTCTATACACATTATCGGGGCTCTTGGGGCTATAGAACCCTGCGATACCCTCATACCCAGCAAACATTCTGACCTCCTAGAAAAGAGGGGCACCAGGGGAGGGGAGAGGGGCATCAGGGGGAGGGGAGAGGGGCATTGCCCACTGTGGGAACTCCTCGGGATGGAGTTACAAAACTGGGACAGTCCCGTGCAAAGCAGGACAGTTTGAAGGCATGCTGTAGGCATGTGTCACCCCCACATTGTCTGAGGGGGTCCGCTACAGCATCGGAGTTGCTGTCTAACCTGTCTGTATGATAGAACCTCCTCTGGTGCGTCTCTCAGCCCCCCCCCCCCGGCGTGTTTTAGTGTTTTGTTAATGTTTTATCCCAGATTTCTTCCTGCGGAGCTGCTTATTGTGGGAAAAGCATGAGTGATGTCATACGAGACGCATACAAATTCCTCTGTGACATACCTTAACCCTTTTCCCACAACTACGCTCCACTCACTGATACTATTCTGCCTGGAAAATATTAACAGCAGCTCTTCTCACTCTCCCTGGCCACTGACATCATGCTCACGGCTACTGAATGATTACAAATGGGACGTGTGTCACTTTTATCTAGACATCTGAGCTGAGGCTTTGTGAGAGGGTCAGAAGAGAATGTGCTTGATAAATGGAACAGCCTCCCAGCAGAAGTGGTAGAGGGTAATACAGTGAGGGTATTAAACATGCATGGGGCATACGGCTTCTGTTATATATATATATATATATATATATATGCCGGATGCCTCCAAAGAGGGGAAAAGCAGAACATACAGGGGTATAAATAAGAGAATAATCAGTAATATTTTAGAGCTTGATCCGAAGAGAAATCTGATCGATTCTTCGAGTCAAGAAGGATTTTTTGTGGCAAAATCTAAAAAAAAAAATACATTAATTGGGTTTTTTTTTTTGTTTTTTTTCCCTTCTTTTGAATGAAAAGCAGGAAGGATCGGTAGACGGGTTGAACTTGATGGACTTTTTTCCCCAACCTGAATTACTATGTTACTACTACGTTACTGTGTAAAGTGCACGCGATGGCCGGAGGGTCCCTGCAATGGAAGAGCTGACTTTCTTCAGTGGAAAGTGGCTCGCGAAACCACGTTCTGCCTGACAAACTCACAGATCGAGGTGACGTCAGCCAAGGAGCAACCAGGCTCTCAACCCAGACGCTGGCGAATGAGCTCCGTGGATTGTTCCGTGTGTTCCGTTGATTGATGAAACGTTCTCGATGGTGACACTTCATCTTTAGGTGACACGGCGTGCTGGAAACGACTACAACATGTAGCCTAGTCTGCGTTGTTCTCTTCATGTTTTGTTCTGGGACCGGTACATTAATCTTCCCACCAATCACAAACTGGATAAATATTTCAGACCCCTGCGATGAATGCGTTGGCCCTCAGTCATTGCAACGCCCGAGCGTCACTTGTCCGAAACCCCAGACTTTGGTTGACAAATGATTTGTTTACCATGTTCCCTTATTAACAAAAGGCTAACTTGTTCTAACTATTAGTCAAAGCCCCCCCCAATAAACGAAACCTGTTTAATACGACACGCTGATAATTGTGAAAGTAACGCCAAGTCCACCGAAAGCGAGCCAAGGAACTACGATAAAGGCAACGTTGTCACCATGCGTACGGGCAAGAGCCATACCTGATTTATTATAGAACACAAAAGGAGCTACAGTGTACAGCAACGAGTATATTCTTTATATTCTTCGATGGTTTTGAAGGCTTCTCTATCTTTCCGCAAAGCCAAGCCCCGTCCTGGTGATTGTGGTGCCTTAGAGGCTACTGCCTTAATGGCGTGGATAGTATGTGTTCAGATATGAGATGTGATCGCCAATTGAAAATTGTTGAGATACCTGTGTGTTTCGGCCACCGTGGCTCAGCTAACTCTTGGTCCAGTGGAGCTTTTTGATGTTCACCAGCATTCTGTTCCAGTTTGGTGGCAGGGACATCGTTCAAGAGATGGGGTATGATGTCATGTCCTGCTCCTTCCACATTGAGTGGGGCATTGTGATGGAGGATCACCAGAATGAACTGGGTGAATGGTCCTAACCTCTGAGTTGCCCTTTTGGTGTGCATACCATGGCAATGTCATCAAAAAGGTGACATCAGAGTCCTGTCAGAGGATCTCCTGGCTTGGCCACCTAATGTCATGGTTGAAGAGTATTTTTATGATTTGGCCACCTAGTTTAGGACCAAGCCTCATTCAACAATGGCTTTCTCCTTCAACCAAACGGTTCGATAGTAGCTTTGTAGTAGGGTTGTGTTCTTGGGCGAGCTTTCTCCTTCTAGAGAGAGAGAGAGAGAGAGGAGAACCAGTGCAGGGACCTTGCGCAGAGCTATTAGAGCGATTAGAGTCAGCTTAGGGATGCAGGATGCAGCAGATCGAGCCCCAAAAAGCAAACAAGGGCTAAACTAGGGGATCCAGGGTAACTTGATAATCTTATATATCCAGACTTGAAGACGACAGAGGCACCCAAAAGACTCGGGGGGGGGGGGTCAGAGCTAGCTAAGAGGCTCCAGAATGAGCAGGACCAGCAGAACCAGCCTTGAGACTTCAATATAGGACTATAGGGACATCACATATAGTACCCGGTGTCCTGTGAAGTTGTCACATGATTAACTCTCTTGTTCATACCTAAAATTGGTAACAAATGTCTAAAATTGTGCTTTTCTTATCCTTGCCAGGGTATCTTCACTAAAGACGCTGTAGAACATTTTGCGCATGTGGATCCAAAGAGTCCGTCAGGAACAACATTTCATCTGGAGGTTTTAACTATTACATGACTGACCAATGCTGTGACAGGTGTATATATACCGATATATATATATATATTTATATACATACATATATAGGGACTGTTGTTTGTGCACCTACATGCTCTTCGTACTGTAATATAGTTACACACACTAATAACTTGTTACATGACAAAAACACCAGGTTACACAAAATATTGTGACATGCTGCAATAATAAAACACACTGTGAATAATAAAACACGTCAACATAATATTAACACGGTACAGCATGGAAACATAGTATCTGCCGGCAGATCAGCCCTGTCTAGTCGCCCGTTTCTCCTGCTGTAAAGACTCAAACCTTAATCAGTCGTTGGTCTCGTCTTAGATTCAGGAGCCGTATGTCTATCCCACGCATGTTTAAATCTCCTCACTGTATTGGCCTCTACCACTTCTCCTGGGAGGCTGTTCCACTTATGTACCACCCTCTGCAACAACAAAAACACAACATTGTTGAGAGAAACGGAACAAAACCATAGAACCCTTAATAAAGCTCTACGCCACACACTTTATCCCACTGTAACACTGTAAAATACGGTGACACACTCGGTTATTCTTGGAGGTCCATGTGACAAGACGGGTGTCTCAAGTGACGGGTGATGTCTCAAGCAGCAGGTGAAGTCTCGTGTGACAACCGGATGTTTCTGTGCACTGGCTATGTTAGCCTCTGCTGACAGGCACTTAGTGGGAGAGTTGGATGGGGGGTCCGAGCCCTGCTAGAGACAGGCAGGGGACGGAGCTGCCGGGGCCAGTATTACCTCCCTCTGCCTACCTCTGCATTCGGCTTTGCTTTGGTTATGGGTGATGTACAGAGGAAAACTCTCACGTACCATCATACCCTGGTGAGTGCTGTCTAACCCTGGGGGTCCTGCCGGGTTCTGCTAGGTTCCTTCTTACCCTGGGGGGGTCCTGCCTGGTTCTGCTAGGTTCCTTCTTACCCTGGGGGGGTCCTGCCTGGTTCTGCTAGGTTCCTTCTTACCCTGGGGGGTCCTGCCTGGTTCTGCTAGGTTCCTTCTAACCCTGGGGAGTCCAAACTAACACCGAGGAGTCCTACCAGACTCCGGTAAGTCCCACTGGACCACGGTGAGTAAACTTTGGGAGTTCTACTAGATCCTGCGGAGTGCTTTCTGACCCTGGGGGGTTCTATCAGACCTGGCTGATTTTAGCGGGGACAGTATTTCTATATTCTGCTAAACCTGGTTTAACTCTGAGTTCTGTCTAAGTCTGAGGAGTCTTTTCAGACTCTGCTGCTGAGTTCTCTCTGTGACCAACAACTCCTGGAAGTCTCTGCTGAGTCCTATTTTACCAGGGAATATATTTCTATATTCTGCCAAGTCCCGTCTAAGTCTGAGGAGCCCTGCCAGACTCTTTCTGGGACTAACAGCTCCTGGAAGACTCTGCTGAGTTCTGTCTATGTCTGCCGAGTCCTATCTATGTCTGAGGAGTTCTGCTGAACAAAACCTGCCCAAAACCTCACAAGCTGGCGTCCTTTCATAATATCAGGTGTTTTAGTTAGAATCCATTGTTTCCAACGTCAATCGTGATTCCTCAGCAAGCTACTGATGGCTCACTATTCTGGCATTCAGAGGGTTAACTTTGTACAGGGTCTGATTGGGTCTCCTGAGCAGTTTTGGAAATTCTGGTGCAGTCATTATCTTGGTTCTTTAATGTATATTCAGTATCTGCTGCAGCTTAACCCCTAGAAGCTCAGTCCTGCGACACCATCTTATATAGAAGGTAAGTCTTGTTATTTCTTCAGGACATGTGATGGATACATGGGACAGCCTTCCAGCAGAAGCGATAGAGGTTAATGCAATAAGGGGATTTAAGCCTACATGGGATACGCATGAGACAAAGAAGGTCCCCTCTCCATGTATGTATCCTGTTTTTAATGTAAACTATCGTGTTTTGGAAAACGTCACGGTTATATAACACTGTTATATAATGGAGGGGATCAGAGAGATGAGAGAGGGGATCAGAGAGAAGAGAGGGGATCAGAGAGAAGAGAGAGGGGATCGGAGAGAAGAGAGAGAGGATCGGAGAGAAGAGGGGATCAGAGAGAAGAGAGAGGGGATCGGAGAGAAGAGAGAGAGGATCGGAGAGAAGAGGGGATCAGAGAGAAGAGAGAGGGGATCGGAGAGAAGAGAGGGGATCAGAGAGAAGAGAGGGGATCGGAGAGAAGAGAGAGAGGATCGGAGAGAAGAGAGAGGGGATCGGAGAGAAGAGAGAGGGGATCGGAGAGAAGAGAGGGGACCAGAGAGAAGAGAGAGGGGATCGGAGAGAAGAGAGGGGATCGGAGAGAAGAGGGGACCAGAGAGAGGGGATCGGAGAGGAGAGAGGGGATCAGAGAGAAGAGAGAGGGGATCGGAGAGAAGAGAGGGGATCAGAGAGAGGGGATCGGAGAGAAGAGAGGGGATCGGCGAGAAACATTTCAATACATAAAGGGATTTAATAAAGTACCGGACGGAAGTTTATTTCAAAGGAGCAGAAACGAAACAAGAGGCCAGAATCTAACACTAGAGGGTCAGAGGCTTACATAGAACGTAATAAAGTTTTACTTTAGAGAGTAGTTAAAGGGAACAGCCTCCTGGCTGAGGAGGGAGAGGCTAATACTATGACCCAATGGGGGCAATGCGTGGTAGTTTGTGGCTGGTGAATGTGTTGCTTTGTCCCGTTTGTGTTACTTTCCTTGCTTGGTGGTTGTGTTGTGAGATATCGGACGGATGACAAGATGATCGAGTTAATCCACCGATTAAGAGGTGATGACAGAGATACCATTCCTTCTCATCTGTATCCAGCACTCCTTGTCATCCACCGCCCCGTCTCCTGATATCTCCCGCTTCTCCTTCTATCTTCATATCTCTGACCTTTATTTGGGGATTTTATCATTTCGTGTCTGTCTCGCGATGGACGGAGAGATCACAACCCACCGGCTTGCTACTTTTCTGCTGGTAAGATATAGTAAAGTCTTCTAGCCATTGTTCTGTGTCTCTCTCTTAACTATTGTTGCCCCTCTCATATCCATACCTGGAATCTCTCCGGGTTTGACCCAGAGTCTCCAGGTGAAGCAACATTTCCCTGGGTCTCTAGATCAGGCCCCCTCACCCTTTGTCTCTCTCCAAACATCTTCTGGTCTTTCCCAATGATAATTATTTATCCTGTAAATCATGTATGCGTTTGCATCTCTCTCTCTCTCTCTATTTATATAGTAATATATATATATGTGTCTCCTAACTGTCCCAGTTTGCGTGGAACAGTCCTGATTTTGCTGTCCCACCAAGTTCTCGTTCCCGCTTATTGCTTCAGAGAAAGAGCTCTGCAGGGCATTGTGGGATTTGGGACCTCAATCCCACGGTCCTGATTTAATTGTCTGGAGAATGCATACAGGGCATGTGCAGAATTGTGCACATGCACAGTAGCGCTGCAAGTTTGAGTGACATGCTACCTCCTAAGCTCCGCCCCTTGGTGTCCTGATTTGCTGACTATATATATATATATATATATGTAGTATATATATATATATATATTCCAGAGCACTAATGTCTCTTTAATGAGCTGGTAACGTTAACATACATTTTGTATTCCAGAAAGAGTTAATTTAAGAACTCCAGTCTAAACGCCGGTATATTGAATGTCAGGGCTAATCCAGCATGAAATTCCTTATTAATAATATTTTAATTACAGTAGGCTGTTTTCTGGAGCTGCGGTTACACTAGTCCAGATGGGGTAGAATAAGGGAGAATGAGACATGGTGGACAGGTTTCATTGTTTCTAATAAAGAACAATAAGTGTTAATGTGGCTGGGATATAATGTACTGTATATATAGGATGCACAGCATGGGGATTTAAAGGGCTAAGGATTGTTGCTCTTCCATTCTTCTTCATTTCTCTAGATATCCTGGTGTTTCTCTCCATTCACAGCCTGCATTTCTAGCCTCCTCTGATCTCCTAAGGAGGTCTCACCATCTCGTGTCTCTAGAATTTCTCAGGAGTGCCTCTAGAGCTGGCAACTCTCAGCTTTAAGGGGAGAGCCCTCCAGAAAAAAATAAATATAGGGCACTCTTACCACCATGCCCATTACCAGAAACACAAGGAGCACAGGAAGGATCCAGGTGTGATGTAACTGTGGCTTAAACTCCTTGTTCCTCTAGTAGCCATGGTGGCTAAAGGTAGAATTGCAAGTAAAACACACTTAAACTGCCCAACACTCAGACAGAATGTTGGAGGGTCCTAGTTCTCATTATTCTCTACAGTCTCTGCTCACGTCCTTCTATCCAGATTCTCTGACATTATGCCCTTTCTAGAATAAAGACCCTCCCCTTGCCTTTTTTACAACTTCATTCTCTGAGTTTTCTCTGGGTAGATAATAATCATGTATGGAGTTGGCTCTGGGTCCCTCTTGTGAACCAGATTTATGTTATCAGCCTTTTGGAAATATCTATTAGAAGTTTCTCACGTTTGTTTAGCAATTTATCAGCTGAAGCCCTGCTTGTCGGTGGCCAACAGTCCTTGGTTGAAATGGGTGGCTGAGCCAAGTGGTCATGTTATGACGGGGCTGGAGGGGACCCCAGCGATTGGGTCAAGGTGGGCAGGAGATGACATGGTGCGGACGGTGATTCTAGATAATGTCCGGATTAAGTTTATTCCTGGATGATGGGTGTCTAGGCTGAGAGTTTGTTATGTGAGTCAATTCTGACACACGGACAGGACAAACAGCCATGCCGGGGCAGGCAGAGACACAGGGGTGTAAAGGGACAACCGTCATCAACAAGGACACAGGTAGAATAAAGTTATCAATCAAGTAAAGGTCGCACGCTACAATTCCTGGGAGAAAGGGGAACGGTCTCGCCCGGAGAGGGAGCGGTTTCATATCTATAGATGGGGGGGCAGGTGAGGGTAATTTATAAGCTCAGCCGAGACAAACAATGAGAGACATCTTAAGTCGGGGAGTCTACAGGAGAAGAGAGAGGACTTCGCATTAACCAGAACCTGAGCAGAGACTGCAGCTCAAATCTGGAAAAGGGGACCAAAATGTCAAAGTATCTAGAACTCTCGCAGGTCCAAGTAAGGCTCTCTTTTTTTTTTTCTCCACCAAAATGTATTGCCCCGGGAGGCAGGAGACGGGGGTTGGAAGACTCCCCAATAGGGGGGGTTAAATGCATTGAAACATGACGTTTTATAGAAATCTTTGGCGATATATATCAGCATGAATTCTGGTGCCAGGTGATAAGTGGAGAAGTTGCAGGGATTTTCTTTAGTTGCTATGGTGATTGCACTGCTTTCACGACTTTGCACTAGAATAGCTGCCAATGTTTAGAAGAGGTGATTATGTAGAAGAGATTTAGGAGGTTATCTGTTTGCGTGTAAGGCTGGGGTAGGACAGGGCAATTTGAATTTCTCTGGTCCAGGGGTAAGAATGTAAGTAATGATTGTAAGCGATGGGCGTAACTGGGATTGAGGAGGAATAATGGGGTACTGGAGCATCAATAAAAGGATATGGACGGGAACTACGGGGTGATGGAGTCACAGATGAGGGGGAATAAGGGTGAAGGGGAATACAGTGTGACGGACAGATCTGCCATAGAATACAGAAGTGTTACATAATAACTTAGATTTAACCCTTTGGCTGCATAGAATGTAACTATACCCATCCAGATGTAACATAATTGCAAAAGGGTTTTCTAACCATCAATTAGTCTTTTAAACTTAAACCTGGATCAGCGAACACAACGTGCCATTGGAGCACAGGAGTGATGGGAGTAATTAAGGGCCATTGGAGCACAGGAGTGATAAAGGGCCATTGGAGCACAGGAGTGATGGGAGTGATAAAGGTACATTGGAGCACAGGAGTGATGGGAGTGATAAAGGCCCTCTGTGCGCTTAGAAAGATATTCAATTAAAAATCAGCCATTTCCATCTACAGTAGTCATTTACAATATTAACCCCGTCTGTGCTGGCGTTCTGATACATTTCATGTTATTTTAATCAATAAAATAAAAATCAAGGATATTTCTAAGTGACCCCAAACTTTTGAGCCGCAGGGTACGTTTGCTCTCGTCTTCTGCCTTTATGTTTCCAAGTCTCCCAGTTTCGATCCCACCATATAGATGTCTCTCTCTGTGTCTCTTATTCTGTTTTGGCATCAGACGGCATTACTTATCATTGTATTAATACTCATAAAGCAATTAATGCTGCAATAAATACTAAGCTTATTTATAATTCAATTGTCTTCATCGCTATCCACGTTCCTGGTTCCATTCCAACTGCTCTGGTTCTCTAAGTCGCTGCTTCCCAGGGGGAAATATAAGTTACTCTTATTCCGAATTCTCAGTTTTTTTGTTTTTTTTCAATAGTTTTTCATGTTTCTGGGAATTCACAATCAATACTCTTAATTCCTAGAGTCACCTCTCTTCCTCTACATCATTCTTACCTCCTGTATAACATTTCCTCTCTCTGTCATTCTGTATTTCTGCATGTCCTCCTGTCTGTCTCTGTCCTCCTATCTGGCTTACTCGATCAATTGATTAATGCCTGAAGAAGGGACCAAACAACCCGGTCTTGAAAGCTTGCAATCAAACTTGTATAATTTTAACTCTACTTTTCTCCTTTCTATCTACGTCACAACGTGCCTTACTCTGGATCTGAGTCCGTCTTACTCTACCTACCCACACCCCCTCTGTCTCTGACACGTTTGCTCTTTGGCTATCTTACTGATATTTAATATCTCAGGTTTTGCAAGCAGTCATGTGACACTCTATATATATCTAAATATCTGTATACCTGTGCTTGCACCCTTAACCAAGCTCCTTCCCCATGAGGTCCCCAAGGAATAGACAGTTCTAAGGCGCGGGAGAGACTTCCCTGGGCAGAGAGAGAGAGAGAACTTGCAGAAGAACTTGTTATCAAGATAGAGCGAGGTGGCATTTGGAGGGTTAGTGAGTGTACGCGGTGAGACTAACGAGTCGAAGGAGAAAAAGCGAAGAACCTGTCTTGGAGGAAAGTTGGACGTAGCAAGAGACCCAACCCAACGAATGGTTAGATGACCCAAGGAAAATAAAATTGTACTTTGAGATATTTAGAAGGGAGTTTGAATAGGAGACGGAATGTGAAGAACGGGTGAAAGGAGACGGGATGAGCGACAAATACTGGCAGTAAGAAGAACTTTAGTAAAAGATACAGTTGGGAGGTGAGACTCAGCTGGTGGAAGGCGAGGGACAAATGGAGAACCGGTACAAGGAACCCTCGAAAGACTCCAAAAACAATGCCTGTAAATCAGGCTGGTGGGGAGATGATATTCAGTATCAATATATAAAACTCAGAGACTCCTCCAGCTATGGGATCCCCTGCCAGACATCTGGCCCTCAGGAGACTCCAGGAGACCAGGCCCCGGCACAATCAAAGGTAGAGTCAAGGGGTCGGCTCGGGGCAAGACTTGGGGTTTCTATAATGCGTTTACATAGATGTGGAATTAATTGGGGGCTTACGTAACTTACGCAATTCAGCGTTTAACCGCCTGGGGCGTTTACAGATTCATTTGTGGGTAACTGGAGGCAGAATTGGGATTCATTGGCTCAAGTGCGTTTTTTTTTTTCTTTTCGTTTGAATTATTGGAAGACGAGGATAGGGGCCCAAGCCGGCATAAATATTTCTATGTGTACATAGGAGTCTGGGGGTAATCCTGGACTACAGCCTCCATCACACAAGGGATCTCGAAGATGGGGCAAAAAAAACCAGCTGTTATTTTTAGAGACACAGAAAAGAGGAGAAACCATTAAAAAAACATGAAAGTAGGAAATATATGCTAACGGAGCCTTGGGTAAAGCTCAGATAGCTCAGATTGTAAGCTTCTTAGTCCAGGACAACAAAGAAACAATATGTTTGCAGTTTCTTTATTGTAATTAATTGGATTTAATAATAATAATATAATAATATTATTATTATTAAAATGAAGAAACCATGGTCAGACATAATCTTATTTTATTTCTGAGATATTAAAAATTTACAGAGGGGTTCAGGAAGTATTTTGGGGTACAAATAGAAAACGGGTGTAGAAGTCTGAATTAAGGGACTGCCCCCTGGGAACAGGGACATCTGCTCACCTTAGTACATGTGAGTCCTCGCTTCTCCACGCTCATATTTTGATAGCTAGTATCACTTTCCCTCTGGTCCCTGAATTGCCTTTCAATGCTATTATTAGCGCCGTGATTTGAGTGACACTTGATGTCTCAGCCGCTGTAGAAAATGTGCCGAATTTACCAAAACTCAAAACTAAAACTCAAAATTAAGTGCTCTCTGCAACCAATTTTGCGAGCCGGTGAGATGGAGTTAGCAAAAATACTGAGAATGAAAACATTTTTTTTTTTGTTTAAACGCATTGCTCGTAGCAGCGCTTCCATTTTCGATTTAAAAAAGCCCGGGGTGAACCCACTCATTGTGAAGAAAGGTTTAAGGTCACAGGGAAGGTCCCCAGTCTTCTGGAGCTCCATGCCCCACAGTTTGAGGGCAAGGGAGGGCCAGATCTTCCGAGGTTCAAACTGCAGTAATTTTTCGTAAGGGGCTCCCCCAAAAAGGAGACCCACTGAAGTCTTCAAGGAGGGATTTTGGCCAAAATGTTCAACCCATCCCTCTAACCAAAGAGCGTTCAGGGACCCAGCTGCAATGTGACGTTTTCAATCTGACCGTGTTAATAAATCAACACACACATGTATTAATTAAAAAAAAAATGGTATCAAGCCCCAGACCATGGCTGGAATTATAATTTTTTTTTTCAACCACCACCAGCCATAGACCTGGGCAGATTTAAGTGATGGAGACAACAAAAACATAGTGTGGGTTTAGAAGGGTCCAAGTGAATTCTGGTGTCTTTATCGACTCAGATCAGTGCAGTGAAGGTCTGCAAACGCACGTGAGGACCAAACCAGAGGGCCCGAGAAAACATACCCCAGGGTTAGGGCCAGAGGACACCCTCTCAAATGTACTCACTTGAGCCAAAAAGCCGCAGCCAGGGCCGGCCCGACAATGGAGCCAAGTGGGGCAACCGCTCCAGGCGGCACTTTTGAAGGGGCGGCACTTTGCCGCCCCAAGCCCTTTTTTTTAAAAAAAAAAGCGAAAGAGAGAGAAAGGGGCGCCGAGTGGTTTTCGCTTACCAAGCTGTCAGTACCCGCTCGGCGCCCCTCTCTCTCTCCTCTGCGGCGAGTCTCCCTGTTCGGTCTCGGTGCCGGCTTGTAATGCCAGAAGATTTCCTCATAGCCGGCACCGAGACCGAACAGGGAGACTCGCCGCAGGACTGCTGAAAGGTAAGTACAGGGGGGGGGGGCGGAGGGAGAGGAAGGGTAGATAATGGGGGGGGCGGCAGGGACGGAGGGAGAGGAAGGGTAGATAAGGGGGGGGCGGCATTTTAAAATTCGCCCCAGGCGGCATTTTGCCTTGGGCTGGCCCTGGCCGCAGCAGCATCCAATTTTACTGATCTTATAACTTTTTTGGTGTTTCGTTATGATAATTGATGGATATGATTACTGTGAGACACCGTTGGCTTGGATCCTACATCTGGCTCAGCTCGTAAACAAGACAAGCTAGAGCGGGACCAGCTCTAGTCCTTCTTCTCTTTGGGATGAGGGTCCCTGTCAGTGTTCTTACCACTCCCCCCCCCCTGTTTACAACACATCCGTGCCGGCTGGTGGACAGCTTGCCAAACCACGCCGAGCTCAGCGCTGCTCATATCACTCAACAACTGGCCTTCCAATTAATTGTTTAATTGTGTATATTCATATTGCATGTTTTTAAGATATTTCCTGAATGTGCTGCTACGTAGGTAAATATATGTTTACGGATTTAGAATAAAATGTATTCTTTTATGTTTTAAAAAAGTCATTTTTTCACAATGAACTTCAACCATAACTGAGAATAGACGGTGTTTGCCCCCGAATGGGTGAATGGGCAGATTCTCAGGGTCTTCGTGTTCTTCTCTGATTTAACGATTTCTGAGCATCCCAACTGGTGCTTTTTCTACTGCTATATCACGGCTGGAATCCCTGCTTGAATACAGGTGACTTTATTCGGAATATCAATACCTCCTTGACAAGTCATGGTTTTCTTATCACTATTGGGAAGCCACTACGAAATAAACTTTGCGGCTGGGTTATTGAAGAAGAATTCCATGGTCTGGCCATTGACCGGTGTTTTGTCCTACTCTGCTTGGAGTGATGGCATCAGTGGAGGGACTTTATATGTCACGTCAGGCCATATCCACATTTTGGGATGGTGGTAGGACGTTACATTGCACTTCACCAACATTGTATGGAGTCTTTATGAAGCTGTGTTACTCCAGTCCCACTTTACATCCTGATCCTGTCCAAACTGCGCATGGACACGGCTCCACATAATTTTATCTTTAACGCTAAAATTTCTAATGATCTAATAATCTGCACTGTCACTAGAGCCTTTTTACCCATTTTTTTCTGATTTGCGCCGTTTGATTCCGAGGAGCGGCTTGCACCTTATTGATCAGGTTTAAAATAGAAACCCTATCCGTGTTCCGACGTTCTTGAACAGGAGACTGAGATTAAAGTAGACCTGTCACCTGAAACATACAGCAATCAATAGGGCATGAAACATAGACTATCGCTCTGTTCACATACTTAAATATGGTGTGACATTAAACTGTTGCTCACGGTGATAGGAATATTTGGGGCAAACAGCTAAACATTCATCTCTCACCAAACATATATTTCAATAGATATAAGATAAGTAGCCAATCAGGAGGTGGAGTTCAGATACATAATGGGAAATTATGTATTGTAAGAATAGCAGGAAAGCTCTGTCAATGTTCTATATTGAGAACTGTGAGAAGGATAGAGTTCTGTGGAGGGACTGTGAGAAGGATAGAGTTCTGTGGAGGGACTGTGAGAAGGATAGAGTTCTGTGGAGGGACTGTGAGAAGGATAGAGTTCTGTAGATGACCATGAGAACGAAAGAGTTCTAGGATGGATGTAAGAAGCATAGAGTTCTAGGATGGAGTGTGAGAAGGATAGAGTTCTAGGATGGATGTGAGAAGGAAAGAGTTCTAGGGTGGATGTAAGAAGCATAGAGTTCTAGGATGGAGTGTGAGAAGGATAGAGTTCTAGGATGGATGTGAGAAGGAAAGAGTTCTAGGGTGGAGTGTGTGAGAAGGATAGAGTTCTAGGATGGATATAAGAAGGATAGAGTTCTAGGATGGATGTAAGAAGGATAGAGTTCTAGGATGGAGTGTGAGAAGGATAGAGTTCTAGGATGGAGTGTGAGAAGGATAGAGTTCTAGGATGGATGTGAGAGGGATAGAGTTCTAGGGTGGAGTGTGTGAGAAGGATAGAGTTCTAGGGTGGAGTGTGTGAGAAGGATAGAGTTCTAGGATGGAGTGTGAGAAGCAGAGAATTCTAGGATGGAGTGTGATAAGTATAAAGTTCTAGGATGGATGTGAGAAGGATATAGTTCTAGGATGGATGTGAGAAGGATAGAGTTCTAGGATGGATGTGAGAAGGATAGAGTTCTAGGATAGATGTGAGAAGGATAGAGTTCTAGGATAGATGTGAGAAGGATAGAGTTCTAGGATGGATGTGAGAGGGATAGAGTTCTAGGGTGGAGTGTGTGAGAAGGATAGAGTTCTAGGATGGAGTGTGAGAAGGATAGAGTTCTAGGATGGAGTGTGAGAAGGATAGAATTCTAGGATGGATGTGATAAGTATAAAGTTCTAGGATGGATGTGAGAAGGATAGAGTTCTAGGATGGATGTGAGAAGGAAAGGGTTCTGGGAGAAGGATAGGGTTGTGTGGAGGACTATGATCATGACTATGATAATGATTTCTGTGAAGGACTGTGATAAGGACCGGTTTCTGCAGGGGGCTGTCACCATGGTACCCTCTCAACAATCAGAAAAGCGTTGTACCTCCCCAGACTTTAGAAACCATACCGGGGGTTAGCAGGGTAGAGGAAGACCAGGTAAGGGTACAGTCCCAGTTTTTCACAGCAGATATCTGGGTGCTATAGGAGAATATTGTATATATAGTAAAATATCTGTAATGTGATTAAAGTGTAATGCATTCTAGCATTAATATAATCAAAAAATAGTCCATAATTATAGTTATGAGAACATTTTGTGGATATTTAGCACAAAACAAATTATTGACTTTTATTCATACAAAATCTTTAGTAAAGGGTTATGTTTGGTGTCATATCCCCAAATTTATACCTTCTTCACGCCATCCCAAGCGCGTGCCCAAAAACTCGGTAACACTCGGCGACACACTCGGCGATACTCGCGTATTGGGAGTTATCCATGGACAGTGAGTTTGAAAATGGTCACCGTAGCAACCAATGGATTGGAACAAACATTGATAATATCGCATTTGTTGCTATGGTGATATATCATAAAATATAATATATATTATATATAACATATAATATATATATATAAAGTTATTATATATTATATATAACGTTTCATAAAAATATATTGCATATAAAGGTGTTTATATATATATATATATATACCCATTGTACAGCGATACGGAATTTGATGGTGCTATATAAAACAATAAATAATAATAATATATATTGTATATGTATATAATATACCCCTTTAACTCATTCACTGCCTTAATGTTCATCTGTTTAGGATTTTTTTTAATATAAATATTTGTTGAAATATTTTCTTAAAATTTTTAGTGTTTTTTGGTGACTAGGGCTGGTGGTTTTTAATTTTTTGTAGCATTTTGCTAGTTATATTTTGAAAGGATGGGTCTTTAGTAGAAGGTGATGGCTTTTATTGGGTCTATATAACAAAATAAAAAGGGGGATTAGGGGAGGAAAGAGGGGCATCACAGGAGGAAAGAGAGGCATCGCAGGAGGGCCGTCAGGAGAGGAAAGAGGGGCACTTGGAGGTATGGAGTTGGGTTTTGTGTTGTCTCTAGAGGCTCGGCGTTGTGACTCGACACTGGATTTGCCACTTTGTTTCTCTTGCAGACCTATGGCCATTACACCGAGGAACTCTCCAATTTTGCCCGGAAAGAAGCAGCCAAATTATTGCGAGAAAAACCAAGTGCGAGTGTGACCAAACCACCAGACGTTAAAACAGAGTGTTACTCAAAGTGTCAGGGTGAGTAAAGAGCTTGTACATGTGTCATGTTGGGTAACAATTTTTAAGCTTTTACCCTGCGGCTCCGGTGGGAATTCGGTTGGGCCACTTTTTGCCGGATTGTGTGGTCGGGTCTGCCCTGGGGTTTCTCTAGCGCCCCCAACTGCATGCACTTTCCTACCGAGAAACCCAGGCGGTGGCACCTCTGACAAGCTGTCTTTATACACCTCGTTGTTGCGTTGCAGTCTTTTTGCGGGGAGTGAAGCGATACATTATCCGGAAGCTCGGGGAGGACTGGATCTTCTTGGTTCTCCTGGGTCTAGTCATGGCGCTCGTTAGTTGGGGTATGGACTACGCCAGTGCCAAAAGTCTACAAGGTAACACAACGACACTTTCATATTTTCCATCATGGACTGTAATATTTTTTAGTTCAGTAAAGTCAGATTAAATGAAATTATAATTTCGTGAATGAATACTTAACATATTACTGGTGTTTAGATCTTGGTATAAAAGCAAAAACATTTAATCTTTACATTTTTTAACTAGGGAAAGCAGAAGATTAGTTAAAATAGAAGTAAAATATTTCGTAAAAGTATATATATATTTCTTGTATTTATTGCTATTTAATCCCCACGCACATTCACAAGTGAATGACATGAAATGGATCAGAACTCCAGCTCAGACGGGGTTAAGGTTGTAAATGACTACTGTAGCTGGAAACGGCTAATTTTTAATGGAATCTCTTCATAGGCGTAAAGAGACCCTTTATCACTCCCATCACTCCTGTGTTCCAATGGCCCTTTATCACTCCCATCACTCCTGTGTTCCAATGACCCTTTATCACTCCCATCACTCCTGTGTTCCAATGGCCCTTTTATCACTCCCATCACTCCTGTGTTCCAATGGCCCTTTATCACTCCCATCACTCCTGTGTTCCAATGGCCCTTTATCACTCCCATCATTCCTGTGTTCCAATGGCCTTTTATCACTCCCATCACTCCTGTGTTCCAACGGCCCTTTATCACTCCCATCACTCCTGTGCTCTAATGGCCCTTTATCACCCCCATCACTCCTGTGCTCCAATGGCCCTTTATCACCCCCATCACTCCTGTGCTCCAATGGCCCTTTATCACTCCCATCACTCCTGTGTTCCAATGGCACATTGGGTTCTCTGATCCAAGTTTAAAAGGCTGATTGATGGTTAGAAATGTATTTTGTAATAATGTTACCGGCAGAAATTTCCTTGTTTTCCATGAAAACAGCCGAGTGACCCCAAACTTTTGAAGTGTATCTGCCGTTACCTGCTGGTTACGTTAGTGAATACACTGTTTATATTGCTACACTTTTGCAGGTCTTTCTTGTCATGGTTTATCTGCGTGTGTCGGGCTGGATAGAGTTTTATTAGCAGAATTATGACCTTGTAGACCGTATCTTTACAGCGTGAGTGTGTATTATCTGTGTGTAAATCAATCACTCCGCCGCTAATTAGAGGCACATATTTCCAGGGTACAAGTGGATGTATAAGACCCTGGGACCCAACGTCTGGCTCCAGTATCTCGCCTGGGTGTCGTTTCCTGTCATCCTCATAGTGTTTGCTGCTGGTTTCTGCCACCTCGTCTCTCCGCAGGCAATAGGTACAAGAACTGATTTATTATCTGACATAAAAACGATAGAGATTTACTACCAGAGTTAATAACGCCAGCCTTAACTGCACATAATAATGCAAATTGCTCCTGGTGTCTCCTTTCGTTAGTGAGGATCTCTGGTGGAGTTGGTCCTCCCCAACTAGAGATGACCTGTAGATGGGGCCCATATCTCTTTTGGCCCCAGATCTCCCTGTGTCCCTCTTCCCTCCCCTGATGCCCCTCTTCTCTAGGAGCTTGGAATGTTTGCTGGGTATGAGGGTATCGCAGGGTTCTACTGCCCTAAAGGGGTCGGGTTAGTGGCCCCCGGGTGCAGTATTTCTTCACCCTCCCATCTTAACTGAAACACACGCAAACTCGCTCTAACACCCACTCACTCTGATACACACGCTCATTCCAAAACGTCGAAGAGGAGGGCACTTTTGTGTTAGAGGTGTGGTTAGGGGCGGGGCTTTTCACTGCATTGTTGTGGCCCATTGACAGCTGTTAATAGGAATAATGAAGTTTATAGAACACATCTTATTTCGATACACATAATGGTAACATTTAGGGCATAGGAGCACCTAGAAAAGAGGGGTATCAGAGAAGCAAGCGGGGGTTTAGGTCCAAAAGAGGGAATCTGTAATAGATCCTGTATGTGATGAGCCAGACCACAATAGCCCTTCAGATTCACGCATCCCACCTTTGTGTGGATAGCAGAGAATTCCAAAGTAATGAATTATCCACTAATGAAAGAAATGACACCCCGCGCCATCCGTTCCCTATACACAGTATCTCGCCTCCGTATAGCGCACATTGTATATGTTTGATTGTCACGGTCTGTTGTGGATCCTCGTACTCCGAGACTCCTTGACATTAAGCGAGACATTTGATTGAGATTCTATAATTAGAATCAGTGACATGACTAATAAATCTGCTCTGGTACGAGGATATTTTTACCCGCGGCAGGGAAGTCTACGGACTTCTCAGGTCTCTGTACGCCAGCTGGTGGGAAAACACCATCCACGGGGGGCTCCCGTTTATTAACCCAGGTATCCCTAGCCTTTGGGGGGGGGGCGTCCTTCACCACGAGGATCAAGTACCTAATGGTTGGAGTCTACCTTAGGAATGAGTATCCTGCAGACCTAGACTACAATTCCCATTATTACCAACAAGCCAAAACTTGGTAGAGGATGATAGGACTTATAGTCTGCGATTCACCTTCCATAACTCACGCTTTGGCTGTTGGGCTGCACTGGGGGATGGTGGGACATTAAATTTGGCTGGAATGCGGCGGCCATCCCTTTGGTGGATGCCGTAGCCGAAATATAATCCTGAATATGAAAAAATGGAAACAGTCGCTAAAAAAATGTACATTTTCGCTTTCCTCCTACAAAATGCATCGTTTCCTCAGGTTCTGGAATCCCGGAGCTGAAGGTCATTCTCCGGGGAGTGGTGCTGAAGGAATACTTGACTCTGAAAGCTTTTATGGCAAAAGTGATTGGCTTAACCGCATCGTTGGGGAGCGGGATGCCCCTGGGCAAGGAGGTGAGCCGAGGGCCAAAATGATGATAATCTCATTATTATATATGTGGCTGCCCTGCGACGGGGGCTGGACTGGGCAGAGCAGGCCTCCCAACTTCTAGCCTCGGCGAATCGGGACGCTGGGGGCGGAGCTTGGGAGGTAGCATGTCACTCAAACTGCAATTCTGCACATGCTCAGTATGGCTTTTCTGGTCTCCCAGACACCGGGATAGTGGGATTGCGGCCCCCAATGGGACAGTTGGGAGATATGGGATAACTAAAGCCAACCTGGCGCTCTAAAGCCATTGGCTGCCAAACAACGTACATTATTAACCGGCGGCTGCGCGGTGCGTTTTTAAAAACCCCAGCAGTGTGTGGCCGCGTGTTTCCAGTCTGCCACTAGGGGGGCAACATCAGTAATTGGACAACGGCCCAACCAGCATTTACCCGATGTGGTTTCGCTGTTTTTAAGTTTTTTTGTTTCCAAAAAAAAAAAACCCAACAACATTTAGTTCAGGAAAGGTTGTCTATCTGTGCGTAGTAACTGATCCGGCTCCCATTAATCTCATCCGTAACCTGCATCTGTCGGGTCCCTAAATAAACGCACGTTATTGGACCTGGAGGATTTTTCCTTCCCAATCATTTATTTGTCCTCCACCCTCCTCCGCGATGGAAACTGATACGTCCTGGAAGCACCGAGGAGGGAGGTGAGCTCAGGACAGGTCCGCTGGGGTAACATAGTCCCTAACGTCAGGGCAGCTAAAACCGCTACGACTATTGTTTGGAAGAAAAAGATACAAACGCATGATAGACAAATCTAGCAGATCGGCCCCGTTCGGCCCCCGTCTAGTCGGCCGTTTCTCCTGCTGTAAAGTCATTGCATGTTTCAATCCCCTCGCTGTACTGGCCTCTACCACTTCTGCGGGGAGGCTGTTCCATTTATCTACTACCCTCTCAGTAAAAAAATTCCTCGCATTAGGAGATACCTTATGCTGTTTGATCTAAAAAAAATACAATTCCTAGAATTTTTTTTACTGTGAAATATGTGCAGAACGTTAAAGGTTCCGTTTCACCTCCTGTAAAGGATGTAAAACCTAAACGCAGCATCGCCCCCGTTACTAAAAACCCCAAACTTTTTCCCAGAAATAATTCTTCAATCGATAAAACTTTGCCTCGTTCATATTTTCGTCTGAAACACTGTCATGTGACCCAAGAGCGGCTGCCGATAGGTTAATGCCCTAGACACGGGGAAAAAGCTTCTTAAAGGGACACTACAGCCATCATTTGCCCTTTAATAGCTGAGAAGTCCCTTTAAACTTCCGTGGTGTCCCCCTGCAGAACCCCCCCTTTAAGAATCATTGCCTAAGGAGGTGGAGGGGAGCTGCAGGTCTGAAGCTGCAGTTTCTATCGAACATCAATACCTTTTTTTTTGTTTAAGGCATCCACCTCATCTTCTACTTTCATGGGCATCCTTTTCAGAGGCGCCGTTAGGGACGCTATACTGTAGGGTTTTGTCGGGAAGACTTAATTGTCATGTGATATAAGAGTAGGCCACTGATAGGTTAATGCCGTAGAAAAGGCTTCAGAATGTTTTTTCTGCATGTTTTTGTGATTAACCCTTAGGAGGACGGAATAACATTAGAGGTGGATGATTTGCTTAACATACTAGAGAGTCCAATTAACCTCTTGTGGAACAGAACGTTTAGGTATCCAGTCGCCCCGAATCCTTAACGCTGTTTGTTTGATTGACAGTCTATAATTAGCACTTGTTTTTAAGCTCATTCTAGATATTCCCAGATGTTCGCGCGAAAAAAAAACAACCCCATTCGCAGCCCCTGCCAGGGCGTTAGTGATACGACTCTAATCCCAGCCACAAGATCACGAGAAGGGTATCCCAAAATAACACGCACTTGGTGTACCTCGGGAGTCCCCTGGTTATCGATCAGAAACCGGGTGATCCCCGCGTGTCCACGAGAGGCCCGAGGGGTTCAATTAGGGATTTTTCATTGTTTTAACTTAAAAATTCAGCACATAATATCATTTTTCATCCTCTGATGGGTTCACCACGGCCTTATTATTATTATTATTCTTTATTTATAGCACCAACATATTCCGCAGCGATGTACAATTTAAAGCTCGGGTGATTAAGAAATAACATTTACACATACAGATACAACTCTGCCGTGAGCTGCCGCCCGGCACTTTCATACAGAGTTCCTGGTGGGCTTCCGAGGGCCCCGCACATGAGCTTACAATCTAAAAGGAACTGAATGGGTAATTGAGACAAAAAGAGAGGGTGCCACAAAACCAGGGGGCAGATCGCTAATGCTCAACGGGTCTGTTACAGGGGAGAACACACATATATATATATATATATATATATATGGATCGGTATATGTTCGGATGCCGATGAACTGCAAAACGAGACACGACAAGAGTTAATCGCATCGATAATTATTGCTAAAAATAATATATTGCTCGGTAATTTTGTTACTCGATCGGCTGTAAGATTTTTTATTAGATCAACATATAAGGGATTTATTTCCAAAGGGCGCACTCAGTGAAATTCTATTCTCCAATCAGCTAAAAATATATTTTAACTATAATCCCATTTGGCAAAGAGCATATAAATGGGAGCCGGCTTCGAGCTAAGTGCTGTATATCTGTCTCTCTAGCTATACTAGATTGTCATAGCTGCCAACAGTCCCGATTTGGTCTTCCTACAAGCGTCCCAGTTCTCAGGATTGCTGATGACTGTATATGTGCAAAAAAGGGAGGAGACAGGGTGTTCGGTGGGTAAAACGTCTTGTGATGTCTTAGGATGGTGTCGGAAGTGCTATGACATCACAAGCTGCTGGGTGTCCTGATGAAGTCATCCTAGAAGATGACGTGTGTCTCTGTGTGTGTACTAGGCTGTCATGGCTGCCAACAGTCCCAATTGTCCCAGTGTTCGTGATTTCTGATGGCTGTTGGGTGTCCTGATGAAGGCAGCCTAGAACATGACATGTCTCGGTATGTGCTAGACTGTCATGGTTGCCAACAGGGGCCCAACTTGGTCTTGGCTGCCAGCTGTATCTGCCAGTGCCCCAGTTTTCATGACCGCTGATGACTGTAGATGCCCAGTGTCCAAAATGGGAGAAGACAGGGTGTTCACTGTGGGTCAAACATTTTGTGGTGACCCAACGTGGCCTTACCACGGCGTCAGAAATGCGGTGACATCACCCAGCGCTGGGTGAAGAGCACTTTACATTCTGTGTATACATCGTACGTATCTTGTCTGCACTCGCGCATGAAGTCATTATAATTCTGGTAGCACATTTTAAGCTCTCCAGCTGTCCCCATGATGACCAGATTGGCCATTGGTTCTGTAGGCTGGCAGTGCATCATGGGACTTGTAGTCACATAGCAGCTACCTGTTGTTTGCCTGCGTATTCATACTATGTCTATCTTTTTTCTCCTTCTCTATTCTTGTCTGTCTCTTTTTGTGTTTCCCCACTTCTCTCCTTTTCTCTTGACCATTAAGTGCACTATTAAGAAGACATGGCATTTAACTCTTCTCGCTCCCTCTCCGCAGGGCCCGTTCGTACACATTGCCAGCATCTGCGCGGTTGTCCTTAGCAAGTTTATGTCCGTGTTCTGCGGGGTGTACCAGGTAAGGAGCTGTCTTTGGTTGTGTTTTTCGGGGCCCCACCTGCAATGTTTTGCTTCTTGCGATTGGCCCCTGGACGGCTACTTTGGCTACGGTTGTTATTGCGAGATGGCTGCTTGCTCTGTTTGTTCTTTGAGAAGGATCTGATATTATTTATTATGACATCATTTTTCATCTCACTGCCTGCTTTCCTTCTTGTGACGACAATTTTAGGACCTCTAGGGGGTTTATAAATAAAATTACCATAAAATGACCCCGCTTTGGGAAAAAAATAGGGCCAGCAAAAAGTCAGATATCTTTTTAATAAAGAATTCTTTTACAGGCTGGATAACAATGTTGCAAAAAGACCACTTGATTGAACTAGTACCAACCGACCATCTCCCCACCGGTTTCTAAGTCCTGTTGTCGTTTGTTATTTTGGAGGCTATGTATAAAAATGTTCAAGCTAGAATCAGAAACGTAACTAAAAAGAGAAGGAATCTGCGCAGGCTCGGCCATTCGGTGTATTTTTTATTTTATTTTTTTAGGAATTTTTATGTGCATTATGATAAATTTACAGGACTGCCATATTTTAGCCATTTTGTCTGTAAAAGAATTGTAGCAAAGATTTCATGTATTTATTATTATTATTATTATTATTATTATTATTCATCAATAGGTTCTGCAGCACTGAATAATAATAATGATAATAATTATTATTATTTTTAATAATAATTTTTTATAATAATAATTTTTATGATTATTATTATTATTATTATTATTATTATTATTATTATTATGAAGCGCATCAAATTCCTTACCGCTGTACAATAGATTAAAACAAGCAGATGTAGAAATTGTGAGGGTCCTTTCCAACATGGAACTCCCAAAAGTCTAGTAACAAATAGCCTTAAGGTTTGCTACAATTTAGGGACTTGCTTTTTTCCCACCTTTTTGGGCTAAAGAAGGAGCAAAAGGAGGTGAGGAATGAGCAGAAATTTATTAAAAAGTTAATTACTTAGTGCAACCACTAGAGGGCCAACAGTGGAACAATGGAAGTGTTACGTGGAATGTGCGCCTGTGACCCATTCATTCGCTTGCCTCAGTTGAGCCAGACCACAATATCACTCCAAGACCTATGAAAGATAAACTACAGAAGCTCTGCTTCCATAATAATGGCAATAATGCTAATAATTAATAATGATCCGATCTATTGATCACGAGTATTGTTATTTGTACTTATATTACTATTCTTTTTAAAAATGGAATTCAGCCCCAAAAGCCCCAATAATGTGTATAAAAGAAAAGTATAAATGAAATATAATTTGCATATAAAGTAATATACAATTGTTCGGGTTATTTGGAAAGGTAATAATTTGTACCGATTTAAATTCTGCTTTTTAGCCTTTTATATCAGTTAATGAATGACGTCCCCGTCGTCCCCATTACGTGAAGCAAATAAAAAAAAAAAAATACAAAACGTATCGGCCCATCGGCCCTCGGCTGGGGAAAAGTAGGCAAACTGAGTATATATTCCCCAAAATGAATATTCCGGGGCATGCAGAGCTTTTCACATCCATCATGGCATCTCCGCCGACTATCACCCTGTACCCAGCGACAAGAACTACCGCCAGAAGCGTGTAAAGGACGCCAGAACCGGCTTTCTAAGCAAAACTAAATATATCTCGATACGGGGAAGCGCGGGGACTATATTTATCCCTTTATTGCACGATGTAATCCATCTCGCTGGACACAGCTGGGATCTAAGGCTTAACATGATTTACGCGGGAAGGTTTATCAAAATCGGGTAAAAATTGGTTTTCATTCCGTTTCTCACCCCCTACTTACAAAAAAAAGGCTATTAAGCCCAGGTTATAATGAATACTGCGTCACCGGGTGTTAATATAAGTCACTCAGAGCCCGTGGTTATGACATCATCACCTCACACGCTTGTGACCTCAATCTCTCGATCCCTGCGACCCTCCTTCCTCCAGAAATGCTACGAGAGTTAATGATGCCAATAATGATGGTATATAATAATATGATTAGGGGAGGACTAAGACATGACCGGTAGGTGGGGCCCCAAATCCCTGGGCCTTTTTTTTCCTCCCCAGATGTCCCTCTTTTCTAGGAGGTCAGAATGTTTCCTGGGTATGAGGGCATCGCAGGGTTCTACAGCCCTAAAAGCCCCGATAATGTGTATAGAAATAGCAGGGAATTGGCTTAAACATAAAATAATAAACAAAAATAAATCATAATAATAATAAACCAAAAAAAATAAAAGATCTAAAAAATACATTTAAACACATTCTTCTTTTGAATGTCCTTTGGAAATGTGATGTCTATCTAGCACATGTATATAGAGTGTGAATGCGAGTGTATGTGAGTGTACGGGTGTAAGATTGTGTGTGTGAGTGTACGAGTGTGTGTGAGTGTATGAGTGTGTGTGAGTGTATGAGTGTGTGTGTGAGTGTATGAGTGTGTGTGAGTGTACGAGTGTGTGTGGGTGTACGGATGTGTGTGTGTGTGTGAGTGTAAGAGTGTGTGTGAGTGTACGAGTGTGTGAGAGAGTGTGTGTGAGGGTACGAGTGTGTGAGAGAGTGTGTGTGAGTGTAAGAGTGTGTGAGAGAGTGTGTGTGAGGGTACGAGTGTGTGAGAGAGCGTGTGTGAGGGTACGAGTGTGTGAGAGAGCGTGTGTGAGGGTACGAGTGTGTGAGAGAGCGTGTGAGCTGCAATTGAGGTCTGTGCTGCATCAGTCCAGAGCTCCATTGATTTTACAGCCTAGGGATCAGAGGATCTCCCCAACTGGCCCATTGATACCCACTGCTTGTGGGCCAGCCATGGGGAACAGTGTGCAAAAATCGGGACTGCCCCTTGAAAGCTGGGACCGTGGGGAAGTATGAGATAACTTCGCCATGATTTGATATATTGGCCAGCATTTGTGTAATACAGATCCTACAGTACCCAGCCAGGGGAGATAACTTGAAGTAATGGATGCATACATTGTAGCGCTCCAACTCTTGCATACTCCCACAATCCTCAGCCAGGGTTAATACCATATGTTACGGTTATAGACGGGATTAATGCCTGCTTAGGAAGAGCTGGGATTGGTGCTTTCTATGAATGAGCGTCTTATTTGTCAGCCGTTGTTATTGTCCGTTGTGTTTAGCCCTTGTGTCCTCTTGTGTCCTATACGTGTAAATCCATAGTTCATCATATATATATATATATATACTGTATGCTCAGGACCCTCTCCGGAGTCTGGATCTGTTGGCCGCTGCCTGCGCTGTGGGGGTTGGATGCTGCTTTGCTGCACCCCTTGGAGGCAAGTGCTCTGAATGTTAACCCTTTTTGCACCTTTTATTGTGACTCTTCAGCCCTTCACTGACCCTTCGCATTCTGTCCTTCCAGCCAGACGCAGGGTGCTGCCATCCATAATGCCCTCCATACAAGGAGGAGAAAAGGACCCCCCTTTATAAATATGCCATAGGTTCCAAATGGGGAGCCAGAACAATGTCACGGCTAAATGATCAGCTAATGGGGCCATAGGTTGGCTTCCCCGGCTCAGACAACCACACTGAGCTGATGCTTTATGGCAATGCTAATGAAGTCCCTTCCTCAATAAACTTTCATTAGACCAATTCTAACACAGCAAACACTGACGTGTAAAAAGCGGCAATTGCCAGGGACGCTCCGTTCGGTCGCCATGCCGATTGCTCTTTTTTTTTTACACTATTTTATACATAACCCCCAGTATTTGCCGACTGCTTGTCTGTAGATCCGGCAGCAACACAAATAGGAACAGATGGATTAAACAGGATGGATACATCACAGAATCAACCTGCCATTGCATGGTACACAGAGGGTTAATACATGTGCCCCGTGTTCCTGGTAGGATTAAGGCTTCTGAAACGTTGAGGTTAGGAGACGATACAAGATCATAACCTATAGACAGATCACACGTCGCAGCCCTGGCTCTGGCCAGCAGGACCTCTCTTCCTCCCAGTCTAAACCGTTCTCTCCCCCCCAACTTATCTCTTTGCTTTTATATCTTATTTGCTATTATTTCGAGCGTTTTCTGCACTTACCTTTCAGTTTCAGAGATGCTGCTTGTCTCTCCCCTCTATTAACCCTCTCTTTACTTTGGGATACTCTGCTTGGAGTCCTCATTCTTATGCCCATGGACCTCTTCTGTTGCTCGGGACAAGATTCTATCAGGGAAATGCGTTGGAACCTTCAACGCCTGGACTGGTTTCTCTGGGGTTTTTTTGGCTGCTCATCTGTTACCCGTTTCTTTTCTTTCCGATTTACACCCATTCTGGTCTCAATGAGCCATAAATATATATATATATATTTGGGCAAAGTGCCCAAATCTTCCATTGGATTCTACGGTGATCGCCCCACAAGATCTTTATGAATATATGGCCCATTGCTTCACCAGATGGTTCCGCCATCTACTGCTTGACATCTACTTGGTCTTCTCATTTTCATCGCCTCTCTCCTTCCTCGCTGATTTCCTTGACTGTCTCAATGTCTCTCCATCTCAATATTTTTCATTTTCTTCTTCTTCTTTCTTTGGCTGGCTTTATTATCCCTGTGCTATTCGTTGGTGGTCTCCTGGACATTCTGGTGGTCTTACTCTCCCCTGGCTGTTGTGCTCCCCGCGGTCTCTCAGTAGCAGGCGTATTATTACACCGACGTTCTGACAGTGGGATGTGCGGTTGGTGTCGGGTGTTGCTTTGGAACCCCATTAGGAGGCAAGTGTGACAATTCCATTGTGTGTCATGCACTTCACTCCCTGTATTACACAACTAACAAGTAATCACAACTTCCCTTCTTTGACCCAATATGTGTTTTTGAACGCTCCTTCGATATTATTACGCGGTAATGTGTTGTTGTTGTCTTCATTGTTGGACAGGTGTGTTGTTCAGCATTGAGGTCACGTCTTCATATTTTGCCGTGAGGAACTATTGGCGTGGATTCTTTGCAGCAACCTTCAGCGCTTTTATATTTCGAGTCCTTGCTGTATGGAACAAGGATGCAGGTTGGTGGATGTTTGTTCTTTAACCCTTCGTGTTCTCTTTTCCTCATATAATATGCCAACTTACTTTAAAAGGGGGGCAGATCTGGATTGGACCTAGAGAAGAGTACCTTATTGCATGTATTGGTATACTTTCTCCAGCTCTATTTCCAGTTTCATTGTATATTAGAGTCCATCTTGGTGGACCTTTACTGCTTACAAATCAGTGAAGTCATTGAAACCTCTCTCATTAAGCTCCTCCCCCAGCTGCCTCCACTGAAAGCAAGGAGCATACCTGAGTATGCTTCTCGCGCAAGCTCTTTAGAACCCCCAGTTTAGTGAATGGGAGTAGCCTTTGTCATTCACTTATATGATGGCTACTGAGCTTCCAGCTTACACGTCTTGGTTCCAGTAGAGGCGACTTCAATAACTAAAGAAGGCTCCAAAATTGGCCCCAGCATGCATTAATAAAAAAATAACTGTTGGGGCTAGACCCTTCATTTAAATGGCAAAGACTACTTTCATTATCATAAACCAGCCCTGATTGCGGTTTGTCGCGTTTACGTCTTTTTGCTCTGAACCCAACGAAAATATGAAGTCCAACTTTCACCAGCCGGACTTAGGACAGAGACCTCATGCTGCGGGTCTTGAGGACATATTGGGGAGAAGAGCGGAGAGATAATCCTTATGGTTTCTCGACTACTTTGCTTGTGTTCCTCATAGAAGTTTATAAGAATAAACTGCTTAATTTATTTGGTAAAAAGTAAAAAAAAGTCCTCAAAGCTGTATTGGTTTTTTTTTTTTCCCAGTCACCATCACTGCGCTCTTTCGCACCAACTTCCGCATGGAGTTTCCTTTTGACCTCCAGGAGCTGCCTGCATTTGCAGTGATTGGGTATGAATCTACTGAATACATTTATACATTTATTGCAATTGGTGTTCACCACCTTACATTTAGTATAAGTTAACTTATATCATCATCATCATCATCATCATCATCATCAATGATATCATTATGTGTACAATATCATTATAGATGAAATCCGAAATGATATCCGTTACTGATTTGTCAGGCATTAAACTCGTTGTAACTGCATGTAATTTCTATGCAGTATTTGCTGTGGATTTCTTGGAGCTTTTTTCGTCTATCTGAACCGCCAAGTGGTGTTGGGAATCCGGCGGAACAAAACCGTGAGCAATTTTTTGAGCCGTTAGTAAGTAAAACCTACCTTGGGAGTCTTACAAACTGAAAAGAGGCTTAGAATCTCGTGATTTATTACTAATAGAACATGCGCACGAATGTATAATATTACACATAACCTAATTATCGTAGCTTCGTCACCGGAAAAGCCATGATTGTCGATGGCTCTTCATGACTTTATTCTATAAATTTCCTTGTGTCTGATCACTTATCCTTCTGATTTTTTCCAAAAGTCGTCTCATTTACCCAGCGGTTATCACCTTCTGTATTGCGACGCTAACCTTCCCACCAGGATTCGGACAGTTCATGGCAGGAGAGGTAACTGAAAAGTCATAGTTTTGTATGTTAAGCTGGAGAGATCAGAGAGAAAAGTGTGGCAGAGGAAGGATCTCAGATAGGGTGGAGAATGAGGACAGGTGGAATCTCATAGTGGAGAAAGTAGACATGGAGAATCTCAGAAAGAGTGGAGAAAGTGGACGGGGAGGACCTCAGACAGGGTGGAGAATGTAGACACAAAGTATCTCAGGCAAGATGGAGAATGTGGACACAAAGTATCTCAGGCAAGATGGAGAATGTGGACACAAAGTATCTCAGGCAAGATGGAGAATGTGGACACAAAGTATCTCAGGCAAGATGGAGAATGTAGACACAAAGTATCTCAGGCAAGATGGAGAATGTGGACACAAAGTATCTCAGGCAAGATGGAGAATGTGGACACAAAGTATCTCAGGCAAGATGGAGAATGTGGACACAAAGTATCTCGGGCAAGATGGAGAATGTGGACACAAAGTATCTCAGGCAAGATGGAGAATGTGGACACAAAGTATCTCGGGCAAGATGGAGAATGTGGACAGGTGGAATCTCAGAAAGAGTGAAGAAAGGGGATAGGAAGGATCTCAGACAGGGTGAAGGATGTAGAACCTCAAACAAGGTTTAGTCCCGATTACCTGATGATCTGGCTAGCTTTATTTTTGTTTCTGTTTTTGTCTGCTCTGCGTCTTTCCTGTCTGCACGCGTTGCTCGTCGCTTTCTTGGCGTCTCTGGACTGTCTATTGTTTTTGCTCCGTTTGTTTGTCTCTCCTTTTGCCGCACTGTCAGTGAGTGCTACACATGGATGTTTTTCCAGCTTATGCCTCGGGAAAGTATCAGTGTTTTGTTTGATAACCACACGTGGACCAAGCATACGGGGGACACCTCAGTCCTTGGACGTTCCGCTGCCTTCATCCACCCAAACATCAGTGTCTTTGTCACTCTTCCCCTCTTTTTCATCATGAAGGTAAACATTTCTAATGAGGATTTTCTGACATGTTTTCTAAAGCTGGTAGATAAGGAACATCAAACCTTGATATTTTTGTAATATTTTTGTTACGTTATTGGAGGAAATAAACTAACAGTTGTATTAGAAAAGATTCTCAGGACTCTTAACATGTTTTAACATACTTATACATACTATACATTCAGACCCTCTGAAAAATAAGACAACGGCATACAGTGCCAGACAGGCGAAGAAGTTGCCCTACCACTTTAAGGCCACTCGCCGCCTGATGGCATAAGCGTGGCTGACATGTGGATATGCACGGCTGCACACTACATTTTTTTGCTCATGCAGTGCGTGGCTGGGGATATCCAGTCGGCGGCCACACACTACAGCGCCTGATCTTCCGCTGGAGTGTGTGCCGGATGGCCAGTCTAGGTCTGTCTGTACTCACACATTAAGTGTATCGTTGGTTGGCTCATTTGTGTAGAAGCATAGATTATTTAACGGAATACTAAACTGACTTGAAATGTTTTCCAGTTCCTGATGTCTGTGGTCGCTACCACAATGCCGATACCATGTGGAGCCTTCATGCCGGTGTTTGTTCTTGGTGAGTGAATAGGGGAATAATTTTAAGCATACTAAAAAAGTGAAATAAATGGCAGATCCCAAGATCTTCAAGGAAGAGTCTTGCAGTGAGACTGTTGACCTCCTACGCATATCTTAAAGCTCTACTCCAGCCTTATTTCCAATAATACCGTTATTACCGTTCAAAAGTTTGGGGTCACTCAGCTGTTTTCATTGAAAACAAGGACATTTCCGGTTGTAACATAATTGCAAAAGGGTTTCTAACCATCAACTGCTCTTTAAACTTAAACTTGGATCAGCGAACACAACGTGCCATTGGAACACAGGAGTGATGGGAGTGATAAAGGGCCATTGGAACACAGGAGTGATGGGAGTGATAAAGGGCCATTGGAACACAGGAGTGATGGGAGTGATAAAAGTCGCTGTTGCAGACGGTGCAAAAGGCCAGTTGTCCACCTGGGTATAGACGTTAAGAGTTTTCTGAGCCCTTTAGCCTGAGAAAGTTCTTTGACGATATGTAATAAATTTAATGGAGACACTGCTGGCTGGAACGTCCAGTTAATGCACTCATTAGTAATTTCATGATGTCATGTGTAGAGTCGGGTCATGTAACAGAATTGCATCAGAGTAGTAAACAGACTTTCCGTCCGTATAACTGGAGGGTGGTTGGTGATCACTGTTGGGATTTATTATGTTTTTGCTCTTTGTATATTTTCTAGGGGCTGCGTTTGGAAGAATAGTTGGAGAGTTGATGGCGTTTCTGTTCCCCAGCGGGATTGAGTTTGACGAAATTGTCTACAAAATCTTACCTGGCGGCTACGCAGTTATTGGTGAGAGCGCGGAGTTCAGCCCTACCTGTCTTATATATATATGAAGCAATATATAGTGAATTGGTCGGGTTGGTTATATTTGGTTCGTTATATTGTCATAGCTGAAGTGTCCCTTTTGGGGGAAGAGAGACCTCCCTGGGATAACAATAGATGGCAAACTCACCAGCCTTTTCCCCGTGGACCGGCATGCCTTACATTTGTTAATATTGAGTAATTAATGTAATTGTTAAATTCTCTGGCATTGCTGCAGCAGCACCATGGAGTCCGCTAAATATAATTACAATCTTTCAGGGGCCGCTGCCCTCACGGGGGCCGTCACTCACACGGTCTCCACTGCCGTTATCTGCTTCGAGCTGACGGGGCAGATCTCTCATATCCTTCCTATGCTTATTTCCGTCATCATGGCGAACGTCGTTGCCCAGAACCTCCAGCCAAGTTTATACGATTCCATCATTCAGGTTAAAAGACTGCCGTACCTCCCGGATCTGTCTTCATGTCACGTCAGGTGAGACGACCCGAACCGCACGTCTTGGTATATATTTGGTTAATCCAGGTTACAGGTTACAGATAAACTGCTCTTTTTTTACGCCCTCCTTACTATTTGCTATAAGTACTCTTTAAGTAAAACAAAGAGTTTTTGCTCTTTGTTTGACTGTTGAAACCTCATGTACCATTTTCACTTGAGTGTAAGTATGCTTATGAGTGAGTGGCAGAGTGTAAGTGTGCATATGAGTGAGTGGGAGAGTGTGAGTGTTCGTATGAGTGAGTGGCAGAGTGTAAGTGTGCGCATGAGTGAATGGCAGAGTGTAAGTGTGCGTGTGAGTGAGTGGCAGAGTGTAAGTGTGCGCGTGAGTGAGTGGCAGAGTGTAAGTGTGCCCGTGAGTGAGTGGCAGAGTGTAAGTGTGCGCATGAGTGAGTGGCAGAGTGTAAGTGTGCGTATGAGTGAGTGGCAGAGTGTAAGTGTGCGTGTGAGTTAGTGGCAGAGTGTAAGTGTGCGTATGAGTGAGTGGCAGAGTGTAAGTGTGCGTGTGAGTTAGTGGCAGAGTGTAAGTGTGCGTATGAGTGAGTGGCAGAGTGTAAGTGTGCATATGAGTGAGTGGCAGAGTGTAAGTGTGCGTGTGAGTGAGTGGCAGAGTGTAAGTGTGTGTATGAGTGAGTGGCAGAGTGTAAGTGTGCGTGTGAGTGAGTGGCAGAGTGTAAGTGTGCGTGTGAGTGAGTGGCAGAGTGTAAGTGTGCGTATGAGTGAGTGGCAGAGTGTAAGTGTGCGTGTGAGTGAGTGGCAGAGTGTAAGTGTGCGTGTGAGTGAGTGGCAGAGTGTAAGTGTGCGTGTGAGTGAGTGGCAGAGTGTAAGTGCGCGTATAAGTGAGTGGCAGAGTGTAAGTGTGCGTGTGAGTTAGTGGCAGAGTGTAAGTGTGCGTGTGAGTGAGTGGCAGAGTGTAAGTGTGCGTGTGAGTGAGTGGCAGAGTGTAAGTGTGCGTATGAGTGAGTGGCAGAGTGTAAGTGTGCGTGTGAGTGAGTGGCAGAGTGTAAGTGTGCGTGTGAGTGAGTGGCAGAGTGTAAGTGTGCGTGTGAGTGAGTGGCAGAGTGTAAGTGTGCGTATGAGTGAGTGGCAGAGTGTAAGTGTGCGTGTGAGTGAGTGGCAGAGTGTAAGTGTGCGTATGAGTGAGTGGCAGAGTGTAAGTGTGCGTGTGAGTGAGTGGCAGAGTGTAAGTGTGCGTGTGAGTGAGTGGCAGAGTGTAAGTGTGCGTATGAGTGAGTGGCAGAGTGTAAGTGTGCGTGTGAGTGAGTGGCAGAGTGTAAGTGTGCGTGTGAGTGAGTGGCAGAGTGTAAGTGTGATTTTTTTCCAGTAGAGTCGTCTTATATTCATCTTTTTCTTTTTTTTTTCTTTCATTAACATCCAAAGTTTGGATTTTTATAATCCAGCAAATTGGGAAATTTCCTTAATGCTCGCGGGAACCTCTTCCCAAAGAGAGAGATACTCGGGACAGGAGCGACGGGGAGAAAAGGAACCTGGCAGGTGGAACGGGGCAAAGCGTCATATAAACTGCGTTCCTCCGTTTCTGTAACTGGAAGAGATCAGCTTTCTAAGATGCAGCAAAATTATTTCAGTTATGAAAAGGAGGATAAAAAATATCTTTTAGAGCAGATGGTTTCCCGAGAACCGAGGAATTTTTAATTCTCCCTTTTCCTTGTGATTTTATTTATTGGTTTCTTAGACACCAGGTGTGTAAAGTGCCGGCCCGAGATAAATGAATAGTCTGCAGTAACCCAGTTATATGAAATAATCCTGTTTTATAAACATTTCCTGGTCTGAATTGCCGTTTGCTGTCGCGTGCATTTATTAGGAACGCAGAAAATTCGAACATTTTTCTCTTTCCTGTATATTTTGACCGGGTCAATTTACACATTTCAGCCGATGCACCTTCTGAATTCTAGTTGGGATATGCTATGCATTCTAACTGATATATCCTGTGCATTCTATATGGAATAGTATATACATTCTAACTGATGTGCCATGTGCATTCTATATGGAATAGTATATACATTCTAACTGATATATCCTGTGCATTCTATATGGAATAGTATATACATTCTAACTGATATATCCTGTGCATTCTATACGGAATAGTATATACATTCTAACTGATATATCCTGTGCATTCTATACGGAATAGTATATACATTCTAACTGATGTATCCTGTGCATTCTATACGGAATAGTATATGCATTCTAACTGATGTATCCTGTGCATTCTATACGGAATAGTATATACATTCTAACTGATATATCCTGTGCATTCTATACGGAATAGTATATACATTCTAACTGATATATCCTGTGCATTCTATACGGAATAGTATATACATTCTAACTGATGTATCCTGTGCATTCTATACGGAATAGTATATGCATTCTAACTGATGTATCCTGTGCATTCTATACGGAATAGTATATACATTCTAACTGATATATCCTGTGCATTCTATATGGAATAGTATATACATTCTAACTGATATATCCTGTGCATTCTATATGGAATAGTATATACATTCTAACTGATATATCCTGTGCATTCTATATGGAATAGTATAGACATTCTAACTGATGTATCCTGTGCATTCTATACGGAATAGTATATACATTCTAACTGATGTATCCTGTGCATTCTATACGGAATAGTATATGCATTCTAACTGATGTATCCTGTGCATTCTATACGGAATAGTATATACATTCTAACTGATATATCCTGTGCATTCTATATGGAATAGTATATACATTCTAACTGATATATCCTGTGCATTCTATATGGAATAGTATATACATTCTAACTGATATATCCTGTGCATTCTATATGGAATAGTATAGACATTCTAACTGATGTATCCTGTGCATTCTATACGGAATAGTATATACATTCTAACTGATGTATCCTGTGCATTCTATACGGAATAGTATATACATTCTAACTGATGTATCCTGTGCATTCTATACGGAATAGTATATACATTCTAACTGATATATCCTGTGCATTCTATATGGAATAGTATATACATTCTAACTGATATATCCTGTGCATTCTATACGGAATAGTATATACATTCTAACTGATGTATCCTGTGCATTCTATACGGAATAACATATACATTCTAACTGATGTATCCTGTGCATTCTATACGGAATAGTATATACATTCTAACTGATGTATCCTGTGCATTCTATACGGAATAGTATATACATTCTAACTGATGTGCCCTGTGCATTCTATACGGAATAGTATATACATTCTAACTGATATATCCTGTGCATTCTATATGGAATAGTATATACATTCTAACTGATGTATCCTGTGCATTCTATATGGAATAACATATACATTCTAGTACATTCTATCTGGAATATCATATACATTCTGTTATATTCTGTGCATTCTATCTGGAATATCATATACATTCTGTTATATTCTGTGCATTCTATCTGGAATATCATATACATTCTGTTATATTCTGTGCATTCTATCTGGAATATCATATATATTATAACTGATGTATCCTATGCATTGAAATCTGAAAACCCATCTTTTTTTCTTCCGCAGTAAATATAACATTTTTGTAGAAGATATCATGGTGAGAGAGATCCGCTTTGTGTCGTCCCGCTGCACCTACGGAGACCTACTGAGCATCCTGCAGAGCTGTGCGCACAAAACTCTGCCCCTAGTGGAGTCGGCAGGTAACGCTCCTCATTCCCCAGTGATATTCACTCCCAACCACCATCCCATCTCTCTTTAATAATAAATTTCTGTTCAAAAGCCTTTATTTTAAGGCATTTGACCCCAAAGTGTTTTCCCGTCCCCTCCACTTATTCTGCTAATTGATTGCACATTAAGTACAGAGATCCGTGTGCCTGGCAGCAGTGGCTCTGGCACTTTAAGGTCGGAGGCCGTCTAATGTTGTAAGCATGACCGATGGCTGGATATGACAGGCTGCACCTTGCGGTTTGATGCTCATGTAGTGTGCGGCCGGCATACCCGGGAACATCCAGGCCCAGCTACCCGGAACCCTACCTTTTCAGGGTGCAGGTAGGCGGTCCTGCTGATGCAGGTGGGCGGTCCTCTGACATCAGTGGGCGGTCCCTCTGATGCCGACATGTATAAAGCTGGTTCTTATCTGCCGTCAGATTCTATATTTGTAAAGAATTATAGAACGTAGGGTTTCTGAAGTGGCAGATCTGCTGTAAATCACATTTTTGGAGCCGCAGGCACTGAAATACCTTTCCTAATTATTATTATAATTAATAATAATATTGCTATTGTGTCGCCGTTGCTCTACCTCGATAACCCCTGTAATACGTAGACTGACAGATACGTTCATAGATGTGCTTTACACTTTGCACCGCTGCAGGCGTACAGCCCGCCGGGGTCTCATAAAGACCTATTATCCCTCGTTGTCCATCCGCAGACTAACGAATCTATTCTGGATGTCATGTGATCATCGTTAACTAATGAAATCCTCTCCCGCAGAGTGCATGGTGCTGCTGGGGTCCATCGAGAGATCGGAAATAGTTGATCTGCTGGAGAGAATCTTAAGCCGGGAGAGGAGGCTTCGTCTTGCGTCTCCCCCCTACAAAGGTCAGAGGTCAACAGACCCATCGGGCAAGAGGGACTCCTTCCGGTATGTGGATGAAGAAGAGACGGTGATAGAAGAGGAAGTAAAGAAAGAGGTGACAATGATACAAAAGGAGGAATAACGGAGGCTTACGGTCACATTTAAAGGGACAGTTATCCCCATATATGTTTCTAGGCATCAATGAGGCTAAACAGTGTTTGACCCGTAGATCCCTTCAGTTGGGTTACCAGCCACGGCTGCCGGGTTCCTGGCTAGCGGCACAACTATAAATATACAGTGTGTATAATATCACATGCACTAATGTTAAAAGGTTTGGGGTCGCTGTTTTCATGGAAATTTCTGACTGTAACATAATTACAAAAGGGTTTTCTAACCATCAATTAGCCTTTTAAACTTAGATCAGCGAATACAACGTGCCATTGGAACACAGGAGTGATGGGAGTGATAAAGGGCCATTGGAACACAGGAGTGATGGGAGTGATAAAGGGCCATTGGAACACAGGAGTGATGGGAGTGATAAAGGGCCATTGGAACACAGGAGTGATGGGAGTGATAAAGGGCCATTGGAACACAGGAGTGATGGGAGTTTCCAGCTACAATAGTCATTTACATTAACTCCGTCTGTGCTGGATTTCTGATCCATTTCATGTTATTTTAATGGATAAAATGTACTTTTCTTTCAAAAACCAGGACATTTCTAAGTGACCCCAAACTTTTGTGAGGTAGTGTATGTGCGTTTCCTATCTAAGGCTGTCTATCTAATATATATCTAAGAAGTCTTGTTTATCATTATTACACACTGATATACTTCTTATTTTAACAGCTTGTAGAAGAGTGTAATGGATCAATCAACCCAAAGAGTTCGGCTGAGACCACAAACGTCCCCCCAGAGCCAGGTAATGCCCCCACTGCCAGGTAATACCCCCCCACTGCCAGGTAATACCCCCACTGCCAGTAATACCCCCACTGCCAGGTAATACCCCCACTGCCAGTAATACCCCCACTGCCAGGTAATACCCCTCACTGCTCTGCCATTCTGTAACTCTGCTGACATCAGAACCCAACACACTGGTTTGATACAAATGTATGTATCAGATTAAAGTATCAATATCACTTACAGATTACTGGATAAATCCCAGGAGCCCAGAAAAGTTGCTTTTTTAAGAGATTTTGTTTGTAAGCGATGTTACGGTAATCGGTAATTATGTTTCTCTGTTTTATTGGGGGGGTCAGCATACAAATGTTTAAGGTATTAATAAAGTATTGATGTGATTATGATTCCATTCGGCTCCTCCTGAGATGTTTCTATCATTAAACTTTTTTCTTTTTCAGCCAGCTTTTGTATCAGGTTTCGCTCAGCAATTCAGAGGATATTCTGCAGCTCCGAGGAGGCCATTCCAGAAGATCCGCCACAAGTTAGGGGGGAAGGAGGTTGCGTTTGGGTCATTTAGGAGTCTCCATGGGAAGGATTATGTCACTTGTGGGCAATATATCTTAGAGGCTTTGTGGAGAGCACATGGCATGGGGAAGCAGTGCTCCGATATACGATGACTGCCTTCTTATCTCTCCCCAGGAACCTGAACTTGAAGACACCATGACACCAGAGGAGGTGAGGACAGAAGAGCAATAGAAGCCACCTAGAATAGAAGGGTTTGGGAAGATGGAATGGTTACCCAAAGGAAACATGGGCAACCGTGTTTAAACCCTTTAAGAGTCGAATGTTTGGAACTACGTAGCCTCTTTCACTAGACTAGACTCAATGATACAATTTGTAGCTGTAGAAGATCATATAGATACCACCAGACACAGGCTGTGAGGGCAGGGTGAAGACCGGATAAACCTTACCATTGACGGGGAGTTTTAATATTTACAGATAGCCTTGTGGGAGCAGCAGGAACTCGGGAAACCAGCTTCATTTGACAGCTGCCTGATTGACCCATCACCATTCCAGTTGGTGGAGAGGACATCTTTGCATAAGGTGAGGTTAAGACCGCGTAACCCGCCTGTGTTCCTCATAGTTTCTTCACGTTACGAGTCTCACGCTGTCTTTCTCCTCCTGCAGACGCACACTCTCTTCTCGCTGCTTGGCATCAGTCACGCGTACATCACCAGCGGCGGAAAACTCAAAGGTGTCATTGCTCTGAAAGAGGTGAGGGCACATGTAGGGTAATGTGTAGAAGAAGGCAAGTGTGAGATCAGCGAGTAAACTTTACATGACTTGGTGACACCATCTGTGGTGGATCTGAATTACCCCTCTTGGTAGTCTTGCCACAAACCACCTTCTTGTAGTAGCAGATCACAGCTCCACCTCACCTTCTTGGATCACGCTCCATTATCTCCATTTCTGAAACGCTCGTCAATACATTTCACCATAAGGATCGGTAATGGCCGCCGGTAAACCAGTTCTAACTTAGTGAACTCCAGCTAAGCCTCAACGTATGGAATAAAGGAGTTTTATGTACGTATGTTGCCCCTATGGTAACAGGTCTCTGTTTTACGAGCACTAAATCTAAAAGACCATAAAATATTTATCATGAAAGAGCAACGTGTGTTGTTCTGTGCACCTGAGACAATTATGGTACAAGAATAAACTTGCGCAACAAAACTAATAACCCAGATCACAGGAAGTTTGTAATACACAAAATTTACAACCCATCTCATAAATAGAAAAAGAAACCCAGACGCTTCTATTTTCCCAGCAAGAGATGACAGCGTTTCTGTATGATGAGCCTCCGACATGTAGCTTGCTGGTATCTATCTTGCAATAATTAAGAAGCTCTTGAGCGTCTGGAGGAAACGAGAGGTTTAGGATGTTTCTATAAACCCTCAGACGAAAATATGATTCAAAAAAAATTTTCATGGCAGCTCTCAAAATTTCTCCCTCCTTAATCAGAACTAGAATCTGGTTAATTAAAGGTTGGAGGCCTCTGATCTACGCGTGGCTGCCGTATCGAGTATCCACCATATACAACATTCACTAATACCATCCCAAATCTGAAGATAACAATAAAAAAAGTAAGAATAGTCATTTTATTGTATGCTCATAACCTGATGAGTTCTTACTCTGCCTGGAGCGCCTTGAATGTGGCAAATACAAAGTTTGGGGTCACTGAGCTGTTTTCATGGAAAACAAGGAAATTTCTGGCTGTAACATAATTGCAAAAAAAGGGTTTTCTAACCATCAATTAGCCTTTTAAATTTAAACTTGGATCAGCGAACACAACGTGCCATTGGAACACAGGAGTGATGGGAGTGATAAAGAGCAATTGGAACACAGGAGTGATGGGAGTGATAAAGGGCCATTAGAACACAGGAGTGATGGGAGTGATAAAGAGCCATTGGAAACCAGGAGTGATGGGAGTGATAAAGGGCCATTGGAACACAGGGGTAATGGGAGTGATAAAGAGCAATTGGAACACAGGAGTGATGGGAGTGATAAATGGCCATTTGAACACAGGAGTGATGGGAGTGATAAAGGGCCATTGGAACACAGGAGTGATGGGAGTGATAAAGGGCCATTGGAACACAGGAGTGATGGGAGTGATAAAGGACCATTGGAACACAGGAGTGATGGGAGTGATAAAGGGCCATTGGAACCCAGGAGTGATGGGAGTGATAAAGGGCCTCTGTACGCCTATGAAGAGATTCCATTAAAAATCAGCCGTTTCCAGCTACAATAGTCATTTACAACATTAACCCCGTCTGCGCTTCATTTCTGATCCATTTCATGTTATTTTAATGGAGAAATTTTTATTTTCTTTTAAAAGCAAGGATATTTCTAAGTGACCCCAAACCTTTGAACGGTAGCGTACCGTAACAAGCGGTACAGTTTTAATAAGCTGTAATACGGGGTTTAGGTGCAACCAGAGCTTTGGTTCGGATAATACAGCGTGATCTTGATTCATACTGCAGATGGTTTAATTATTTATAATAATGGATTTTTTTTTTAATAATTAGGTAATAAATGTTCTGTATCGTTCTTTTTGACCGCACAAAACGAGTATAAAAATAGCACCGATTGGTCACAAGTCCTAACAGAAGTAAATGTATTCTTTAGTCTGCCTGGGTCAGTCTGTTCTTGTTGTTCTTGTATAAAAAGCGGGTGCTATTTATAAAGTAAAGCACATTAAATATGGCTTTTTTTGCTTGAAACTCTATAATAAACCCGCTGAGAATCTCAATGCAGGTAAATGGGGTGTGAGAGATAATTTTAGGGCTGTTTGTCAAGGAATCGTAATGTTTCTTTGTATCTGTAGAATTTGTTTTAAGGCGATTTCAAAAGAAATTGGTCCTTACATGGGGGGGGGGGCTTCTACAGATGCAAATGACTCCAAGTTGCTAAATAACGTGTGCCTGATCATGTTTAGTGCGGTGAAGACATGGCGGAATGAGAGTTGGGTAGCCAATGGGTCAACAGATGGGTCTAGTCACTAAATGTCAAGTTAGTCTGAGTTGGTTTTGCATAGCGAACTCAAGCAAGTTAGACCGAAATGTCTAACTCATATCCAGGTTCGTCAACTAGAAAAATGTTGAGTTGGCTTTTACTTGAAAAGTTGACGACTGACGAAGTTAAATGACTGCCATCTTAGGAGGACTCATACCTTTATGAAACTCAGTAAGACTAATTGACTTGATGGCTAAGACTCGATGGACAGAATCCCGTGACATTCTCAACCACCGACTCACATGGTCAACTCAACTGACGGACTCAGCTCCACAGCTACAAAGTGAAACCCAACGCGGCACTTGTCTGGTTTAGTTACCACTCCATTGGAAGGTTATTACAGATGGGTTAGTGGGGAAGTGAAGAGATGATGAAAAGGGAAATGAGACAGAAACAAAGGACCCGAATGAATGGTTACATGATGGTGTTCTCCATAGAAACAGCCTCTGCAGATTATGTTCTTATTGAAATGGTGTAATAATAATGACATCTCAGACCCACTCTGTATATTGATGCCCCACTATACTGTTGATCGTCTTTTACAGCTTCAGAAAGCGATAGAAGGCACGGCTCAATCTGGAGTCCGTCTGCGCCCTCCTTTCGCCAGTTTTCGTGATGCCAGCCGTAGTTTATCTCTGAAGAAATCCCAGAGACAACCAGCAAGAGCTCCTCCATCCCCAGACCCCTCCATGCTCCTTGACGACCCCACCACCCTCGCAACACCAGACTCAGAGCTGGACGACCTGTCGGGTCAGGGGTCAGAGAACGTATCACAGATCCTCAAAGACTTCCGAGCGACGTCAGATCAAAGCGACGATGATGTTCCACTGTAACCTGTTGAGCGAGACAGCTGCAGTGCGATAGAATGTGATACCTGGTATCAGTCACAGATGGTCAGGATACATTTTATTTATTGGTACTAGCACTGCTTTGGACACTACTTACTGCACAGATGTCAATAGATGTCAGCGGATGCCACAAGCTTCTACACAGGGTGTTTTTGGCCCATTCATATACTTACATTAAGTACATGCTTACCCTGTATCCTGCTACTCAGAAGCTTGAAGAATCTTGTTACTTTGTATCACTTTCAATATGTCTACCATGAAGACAGAGCACACAGGGCAAGCAACCTACCTAGAAGCTGAGGCTTTACTCACCATTCTCTGGTGCTTTTACATCACCGATGATCTCCAACCATTCATCTGAGCAAAGCACCGACCAGAGACCCCCAAGAATCCCACGTTACATGCTGTGATGACTCTGCGTTAGTCATTTAGCCCCAGGTTCTCGTTGTGTCTAATGATTCAAGACGTGATCTTCATATCAATAATAAGTCCAACCAGTAACCATTCTGGTAATGACGTCCTACAGACGTCACCGTTCTTCCGCGTGTCTTATTTTCGGAGGAAGGCTTAATCAAAGCAGAAATTCCTGGGTCAGGTCAATAATTCAGTATTTTGTATTTATAGAATTGTTCGGTTACCCTGTAGGGTGTAATATAAGGTTTTGTCCATCAGTCAGACCGATAGAGAATAATTCCTGGAAACACTGCCCGGTCTGAAGCAACTGACTTAAAGTGAAGTTCAAAGTACTCCAAAATTACTGTGATACAGATGCCGCCGCTGACACTCCAGAGATACTGAAATCTGTGTTTTCCAAGAAAGTAATTAAAACGGACACGGCATGATGGTCTCAGCGGACATTTGGGGAGCGTAATCACATTACTGGGTAAATTACATAATTCCTCTTATAATTAAGTGGATTAAACACCAATTGTGCTAATTAAAATTTTTTATAAATTATTACTGTCTATACGCCTGAAACAATCTTTTTTTTTCTAAAAGAAAATCCTTCTTCCTTCTTTTCTTAGAACAAGAAGTCTAAACTAGAGGGGTAGTTTACTGAGAGGGTGGTGGATAAGTGGAACATTCTCCCAGCAGAGGTGGTAGAGGGTAATACAGTGAGGGGATTAAACATGCATGGGATAGACATACGGCTCCTGATTCTAAGACGAGACCAACGACTGATTAAGGTCTGAGTCTTTACAGCAGGAGAAACGGTTCACATATATTTTGGTAACCAATAGCAGCGGAGGTATAATAGATTGCAAGCTTTTGGGAATATCTAGATCTCTTCTTCAGTATAGAAGAACACTAGATAGTCTCCAAAGCTTGCAATCTATTATACTTCAGTTAGACGATATAGGTATCATATTTACCAAAATAAGGGTCAACCCTTTTTCCCAGCTTTCTGTACCTAAAAACAGATTTCCAACCCGATGTAGAATAAAAGGTGTTATCTTTATGATAAATACAGTAATTAATTTGTGCTGCTTTTATTAAAACTCGTGTATCACATGGGGCGTAATAATCACGTCATCTTGTTTTCTGCGGCTCGGTTGCTGGCTCCTGTTTTTCTCCCGGCAGTAAATTCACGCGACAGCGTAACAATTTAATATATTTATTCGAAGGTCCCTGACGTCTTCAGTATATTGGAAGAACAACAAGATCTCCAAATAACGGGATCGCTGAACATATACGCAATATAACAAAACAAAAAAAAAACATAACAGAGATCCAAGTAAATTAAATTTTTTGCTGGTTCATATTTGGTGCATAAATATTTGCAGCGGGGAGATTTTATTAAACGGAAAGACAAAAAAAAAAGAAATGTATTTTATTTATAAATTTAAAGCTATGGTCCTGATTGATTTAAATAGATGATCTAAGGAAGGGGGTTCTTGGTATCTTTCTTTTTTTTTTTTAATTTTGGAGATACTGTATATTTAGAATATTTTTTTTAATTGTATTCTATGTTTTGGCAAGGAAGAGGTGTTCAATGCTTTTAATGAGTGGTATAGGGTTTAGAAGTGAATGAATGAGCTGTTCTGTCATCCTATGGATTTCTTATCCTTCCTTACTGTCCCTTTAAATGCTCGGTCACATGGCGCTTCAAGGGTTACAACCATTTCTAGCACTATACAATGTACTTAGGACCATAATTATACTCGCTAAACCCGATTAAACGTCATTAGTCTGCCATCTAAAGAAATTACGGATAGACCATACTCATGATGACATACGCTTTGTTACCGTAATCTGTTTGATAATATTATTAAATGGCCATTAATTTGGGTTTTATTATAGAACTTTCTTATCCATTACCCATAATGATGTAAATAGCCATTTGACCATAGCCGCATTTATATAATTATTATTATTAGCCATTTCTGTTTATGTAACGATGACCTCACTCTTCTACGGACATACATCAGCTTAAAAAAAAAAAATCTTTTAAAATTAATTAAAATAAAAAATAGTTTCCATTATTTTTTTAAAAATTTAAATAAAATCCAGTTTTTAAAACAAATAATATAATTATTTTTGTTTGAAGGACCAGCCGAGCACCAAAAACTTTATTTCAGGCCTCCATTTTTTTATTATTTTCAAACACATATTTTATTAATGTATCCCATGACTTTTTGCAAGAGCGAATTGTGTAATAGCAGCCATGAAAAGCCAAGAATTTCAGCCGGTGCCAGGGTTGCTGGTAAAGAGTAGGAGTAGTTATTGTTTTTTATGAAGTTTTTCACATGCCTGGACTAGGTAATGTACCCTTTAGTCTAGGGCTGCCCCATAATATGTATAAATGATGTATAGACGGCTTTAAAAAAGATTTTTCCTCCCCATTGGCCCTTGATTCGCTGCCACAAACCTGTTAATATTTCAGTTAAAAACAGAATACAGAGAAACATAGAAGCTAATAAATCGTTATATATATATATATATATATATATATATATATGGGTCCAGATTTCTCCTTTACCCTATAGAAATGGATAATACAGTTTAATCAAGCCCCCAGATCAAGGAAAAGTTCCATGGGTGCCATGAGTGGGTGGGAGCTAAGTTAGGTTGAAGGTGGCACCAAGATAAATCCACCACTGTCCACCAAAATTTAGATACATTAACTTAAAATGTACACTATGGGTTGTGTGACATCAAAGTTATTTTAGGGTGATGAGGTCACCTTTTTGGAGATAAAGATGCAATTAAAAAAGGAATCCAAAGTGCTTTAGGTTGCCTTTGCTTGCCTTACTCTTTCGCTTGCCCATCATGTCTAACCCCATCTCACCGTTGATGTCTCTCCCTTTTGTTTTGTATCTAATAACACCATAACCTCAACTGTTAACCCGACCAATAGCTGCAGTTGACGACTCAAGTCAACTCAACGACAACTCACATCGCGGTTATTTGCAAAGCAGAGCAGATGTTCACATTAACGGAAAAATCTGCCCCCCCCCCCCCATGCTTGTATCGTGTCCTTAAATACATAGTATCTTTTGCACAAGTGAACACATTGCAATAAGGCACTGACACCTTGTCTGTCACTTCTCCGGTCTTTATTCCGTGCATCGTCCCGCATGCTGTCTGACTGAGACTCACCCAGTAAATAGTTACTCCTGCGTGCGTGTGTACATATATATATATATATATATATTTATATATGTATATACATACATATCATATATATATATTTATTTATCGGGCATCCAAAGAAGCATGATGCAGAGAAAGAAAAACATAGAATAAAAAACATTTAAAAAGAAATTACAGAAAGAGACATAAAACAGTATACACATTAACCCTGTCTCTGCCAAAGGACCTCGCAGAGCATTGCAGCTAGGAAGACATTTGCAGATTGTTGCGACTACAGAAACAGGGAGGGGGCAGGAAATTCTGCAGAGCGTTGGCAGTTCGTCTCGCAATAGAAAGTATTCGTTGTTGCATCAAATCCCGCAAAGGTAATAACATTGCAACCGGCCACTCATCTGCAGAGCATTGCACATAAACCTCTGATTGAAGAGTATTGAATACGCAAAGTCAAGGGAAGTATCCAGAATAGACTTACTGGTCATCTAACTCTAAAACAATGTGAAACCAGTGAATAAAGGAAAAACTCCAGTGCTTTCAATGGGATTCCTTATCTAAGTGAAATTGGTGTTTTTTTTCACTGGTTTATGCTGTGTTTTGTAGCTAGTGGGCATCGCTAAAGTGACAATTCTGGCCATTCCCAATGCTTTGTGGGATTTTTTAAAAACGCTTTCATAACCGAGGCGACTTTGAATTACAATGTATCGCGTCGTGAAGATTACTCCTTTAAAGTCCAGGACCGGGTAAAAAGGGCCAATAAACTGGGCCGGAAGCTGAAAGACTGGGATTTGGAAAAGCCGACGAAGGATTTTTGTTGATATCAATGTATTTCTAAATAAATGTGTTTTAATGATCACTTATTATAGAATTTTTTTTAAATTAGATTAATCTGAACATTTTAAATTAGGATCTATGATATTTAAACCAAAATGGATGCAGTGGCACCTATGTGCTCTCTATCATTTAAAGCAGTATATGGAGGTCTTAGACTCCATTAAATGGGACAGTTAGGGCGATCGGAGACCCCCCTTGTAACCAGCCCACCGGGGAGCCTGATCTTCCTGGTTTTGTGGCGGGGTGGCTGCCGCCCCGTAGACCCGGCATCCAAGGCTACACTAAATGGAAGCCTTTCAGATTTAAACAAACAATTTCATTGTGTTTAATTATGAAGTCTGCACGCCTTGATGACCTCATAATCTATATACTGCACCGAAGGGCTTCTGTATATGATATAAAAAAAAAAATTAATTTGAGCCTACAAATATGGATAAAATAATTATCGCCAGATAAAAAGATCCAATCGCAGGGCTGCACCAAAATAAATAAAGTTAACCAATTCTCATTAAAGAATTCCAATGCAGATGAAAATTCTGGAATTCTACCCTTTGTGTGGAAAATAAAATCTCCATTCAAGGTCGGTCGGTCATACAGATTTGTGCTTTTTAATCAGTGTGATAGTTATGAAAATATTTGTTGTAAAAGTTAGGGGATAAAGGGGGGGCAAGAAAACCATACCCAGGGCATTGCATTCAAATTTCCCCTCATTTCCCATTATCCTCAGAGCAGATTACATCAGAATCCTAACAGGAAGTTGTACATAAGCCACTTCCTGCATTCTTTTAGTAGCCTTGGCATTAGCATCTAGCGCTAAAGATTGTTTATAGTCACGTAGTTCCCCTGTTAAGATATTATCCTCATTTAAAATGTAATATGGCAGCAAGATGGGCGCTTCCGCATACAGCATGATAAAAAAAAAAAAAAAAAAATGCCCATTTTTACAACAACATTGAAAGACCCAATCTGCCACAGACTCTGCCGATGGTGCTATATACTGAATAGTATATAATGTATGCATATTACACAATAATGATTTTATAAAGTACTATTTAAATACCGCATGGCTAATTCATATAATATACCATAATATATAAACAATATTAAATAGCACTAGCGTTAATACAAACATTTTATTATATTATTAAAGATCATTGGTACTGTATAACACTACTATATATCTATATATATAGATATATATCTATCTATATATATATATATAGATATATATACATATAATAAAAGAACTGTATATACATATATGTATGAATATATATATATATATATATATATGTATGTTTATAAATATATATAGCACTTTTATAACATAGTTATGATATCACGTGGAAATATCATGCATTCATATAGCAGTGATGATAGTATATGGTTAGTATGGTGATATTCCCTTCCGATATTATAAAGTGAGATATATTAATAATATTATACTGTACTTATGCTATACAGTATTTAATATATATACATACATTTCTAGTTAAACGTTGTTCCAGCTGTGGAAAGAAAACAAGATAATTTGGTAAAAGATGAAATCTGAATCTCATTAGACTGTAACCTTTCAAGGTGATTTAGGTCTCTTCTGGAGCATATTAGCAATCTAATGCCATTTAGGTATTATCTTTACCAAATGTACTGACTATTAAGAACTGTGATACAGCGGTGATATACTGTACTCATACAGTAACATACACATATGACACGGCTTGGCACAAAATGCCTCTTCAAAAAATAATTACACTGCATTAAAAATTATACAATTTATATAATAATAATACTCGGCACAGCCATACAGAGCGGATATCACGCAGTGAACAGTGATATTGTGCAGATATTATACAATATATAATATATATATAATAAATTATATTATGTTAGACAGATAACATACAGCACTAACACATAGCGCTGACCATAGCACAGATATTAGACAATAATGATATTATATATCACTGAAATAAATCCCTATCAGATAATTGCCTTTTATGCATTATAAATATAATACAGCACCGATACGGCATTTTAATAATATTTCCCTGTACTGGTTAACGATACTGTATGTATAATGCACAATTCTACACCTCTGATACACCTCGGATACAATATTGAAATCAATAAAGGCTATCATACAGCAGATGTGCTATAAAATAAATAAACTAGAATATGACATGGTACAGCATTGCAGAATATAATAGAGCTATATAAATCAAGAAATAATAATATTATAGTGATATTATAAAGCACTGGAATACAGCAGTGTTTTTATATCGCACTTATATAATACAGTAATACAACAGTGATATAATATGACATTGATGCCAGACTGCACTGCTACGGGTTTCCAATATTATGTACACCCTATGTGATATTACTGATATTATACAAAGTAGTGAGATTACATAGCACTATTATACAGCACTGACATATGCAGTATTGAAAACATATATATAAAGCCGTATTGTTATTACATAGCACTGTTATAAATCGCTTGTACTATAAATCATATAATGCTGAGATAACATAGCACTATTTTAAATCACTGTTATTATACACAAATAATATAGCATAGCACTGTTATATATCGCCAATATGATATAGTAATGATATAAGCTATACGCGTTGCTGATATTATATGCAGCTTGTGTTATTCAGTAAAATTAAATAGCATTCTAATGCATCACAAATGTTATATGCAGATTATATTACATAGTACTATTATATATCATTGATATTACCTATCACTGACATTACAGAGCAGATACTATAGGCACTGACACCTAATGCAATAATGATATAACATAGCACTATTATAAACTACCGATATACAGAACTGATATTATAAAGTAATGATATATATATATATATATATATATCAGTATTATAGAGTATTGATATTATACAGAGCTGATGGTATACAGTTATTTATAGTAGTATTATACATTACTGATACAGAGCTGATAATTTACAGTAATGGTATATTTAGCAGTATTATACATTACTGATATGATACAGTGCTGATATTATACAGTAATGATGTATATAGCAGTATTATACATTACTGATATTATACAGAGCTGATATTATACAGTAATGATATATATATAGTAGTATTATACATTACTGATATTATAGAGAGCTGATATTATACAGTAATGGTATATATAGCAGTTTTATACATTACTGATATTATACAGAGCTGATATTATACAGTAATGATATATATATAGTAGTATTATACATTATTGATATTATACAGAGCTGATATTATACAGTAATGATATATAGATAGTAGTATTATACATTATTAATATTATAGAGAGCTGATATTATACAGTAATGGTATATATAACATTTTTATACATTACTGATATACAGAGCTGATATTATACAGTAATGATATATATATAGTAGTATTATACATTATTGATATTATACAGAGCTGATATTATACAGTAATTATATATTTAGCAGTACTATACATTATTGATATTATACAGAGCTGATATTATCCAATAGTTATATAACACAACACTAATATACATTGATGGTGTTAAAAAGCAATAATGTAACACAATGATGTTACATAGCAGTAATATACATTGCAGATAGTGTACAGTCATTTTTTGACATACTGCTATTATACATTACTGATATTATACAGTGCTGATATTGTACAGTAATTATATACATAAAGCAGTATTATACATTACTGATATTATACAGAGCTGATATTATACAGTAATGATATATATAGTAGTATTATACATTACTGATATTATACAGAGCTGATATTATACAGTAATTATATATATATAGTAGTATTATACATTATTGATATTATAGAGAGCTGATATTATACAGTAATGATATATATAGTAGTATTATACATTACTAATATTATACAGAGCTGATATTATACAGTAATGATATATTTAGCAGTATTATACATTACTGATATTATACATTACTGATATTATACATTACTGATATTATACAGAGCTGATATTATACAGTAATGATATATATATATTTAGTAGTATTATACATTACTGATATTATACAGAGCTGATATTATACAGTAATGATATATTTAGCAGTATTATACATTACTGATATTATACAGAGCTGATATTATACAGTAATGATATATTTAGCAGTATTATACATTACTGATATTATACAGAGCTGGAATCATTCATTTAAATGTTCCACAAATTCTTGCACCTGAACATTTCTGCGGGGATAATGTACTCGGTCATGGGTGTTGTATTTTAGGATTGAAATCCATTATCAGCCTAATTGAAGTGTTGAGTTTAAGTACCAGAACATAGAAGATTTTGGGATCACACACATGAAACATCCTCCTCTGATAATTCACTGATCCATTCTACATGGATAATGTGGGACACACATGAAACAGCACTGGTATACAGAACATGTATGATACAACACTGTCATACAGCACATATATGATATAACACTGGTATACAGCACATGTATGATACAACACTGTCATACAGCACATATATGATATAACACTGGTATACAGCACATGTATGATACAACACTGTCATACAGCACATATATGATATAACACTGGTATACAGCACATGTATGATACAACACTGTCATGCAGCACATATATGACATAACACTGGTATACAGCACATGTATGATACAGCACTGGCGTACAGCACATGTATGATTCATTGCTGGTGTTCAGCACATGTGTGATACAACAGTGGTATACAGAATATGAATTATACAGCACCAGTATACAGAATATGCATGATACAGCATTTGTGTGTGTGATACGTCACTGACATATATTTCATGTATGATCCAGCACTTCTTTCATGCTCTGGTACATATAAATATTCTCCAGCGATGGTAACAACTACATCAAACATTTGTACATAAACACATATAAACAGCTAGTACTATACATTTTTGTACAATATTTACAAGAGTAATGTTACGCAGTTGTACTTAAGATATTCCGTGATTATTATCTTTTCTTTTCTCACAAACCTCATGTTTCCTATATAAAGGGGGGGATTGATTCAGTTCTTACAAGGTTTATTTAGTGAATTAAAGAAGCTGTTACTATGTGAAAAATCCCTAAAATATATTGTGATCCACTGGCTTTTTAGGTATTTACTAATTCAAAAGATACAATATTTAATATATATATATGTAACAGAAAAAAATCAGGGACTGTTCTATAGACAAAAAACTGATTTATTCTATCCAGAAATGGTTTAATAAAATCACAAAAACTGTTATTTTTTTTTCTGCCTTATGGCAATAAAGACTTACAGCCTAACAGTGCCCTTGTTTTGTTTTTTGGGGGCAGGGTTGGGTAGTAAGAAAATGTGCTTGTAATGCTTTATTTTAGCACTAAAAGTCTTACATTTTCCACAATAATACCATAATACAAAAAAATTATCCAATTTATCCAAATTGCCCAAAATCTGTTGACTTTAAACTAGCTGAAAGAATCAAAGGTTCATATGTGTTTGTATCTAGAGGACCTTTAGGATTTTATGGCATCCTAAGCAAAGCTCTGTAATCCAAATTATCATCCTATAGATGGTCCCATAGACTCCTGGGAGGCAGCAGCCAAATCTGCTTTTGTGGTAGCCTGCTCTGGCTGGATCTGTAATTTTCTAAAATTATAAATTAAAGCTTTATTCCTTACCCTAAACATTAGCTCTTCACTTCTCTTTGGGCAGCGCATTTGTTTATAGAAATGTAGATGCACTAGGATTACTCAAATGTTATTATTTTACTAGAATTTTTTATCTATTTATAATGCCAGTGATACCCTAATATTAGAAAGCACAGGGAGAGAATCTTGGATTCAGAATCTGTATTTGTGAATGTATTTTATTTGATGTGAAAAAAATGCGAATCGTGCTTTAAGGAGGGGAGTAGGTGCTGTCTTTTTGTCTGAAACCCCCATTCTCGGCCAAAAAGAGTTTTAAGGTGATGATAACACAGGAGTCAAAAAGAGCTCCTAGGTGAAGATACAACCTTCTTGACTTATATTATGGCCAGGCAGGAGAGGACAGAAGAGGACTAGACCCCTAAACCCAAAAGTCCAACTACTTTGTAGCAAGGTGACCTTGACACACATGGCACACGGACCCCCTCTTGGAAACCGAGCCCCCAGCAGGGTCATGTAACACGTGTAAGAGGACAAAGGAACACGGGCAACATATGTTTCTCTTTATATTTGCATTTAGTTCTTGTCCACAATAGAAAAAAAGGTGAAGGACAAAACGTTATCTTTAAAGTTAATGGAACCCTGCGAAAGTCTCTGGTTATACCCCGAGTGCGCCCACCCCTACGACACCCACCGCAAAAATCTAGGTATCCCTCCACCACAGGATCCTTTCTGTTCCCTCTCTTCATCTCTTTCGTCTTCCCTTTCGCTTAGTCACACCTGTGAAGCGCACAGGCTCTGGGCAGATCAGCAAGTTTCGACTCCAATAAATTGATGTATATAATGGCAGAATTTTTAGCGTTTTTATAGGTAGTCTGCGGAACATTCCTAAAAAAATTTGTTAACTTTTATTTTAGTGCAGCAGATGCAAAAATGTCTTTTTAAGTAGTAACATTTGTATTCATATTTGTATCATTGGTAACGTTATTACCAAAGGGACATTTTGGAAAGAAATTGGTTAATGTGGAGCAAACACCATGGAAACTGGCATGATGTTTCTGCCGGTTGAACCACGATGTAAAGCTGGCACTTTTTTGGTAACTCCCGCGAGTGTGAAGAGGCGCCTGCTGACGTACCTGGTCTAAACTTTAAACGTTTTAAACTTCACTATTAATGGTTAAAGAAATCTGATGAGTGTGTTGGAAGGTTTGATAGCAACCAGCAGATCCCATGTGGACCCAGGCTTACCGCCAACAGATCCCATGTGAATCTAATGGTTCTGAAAGGAATGCTCTGCAGATGGCCGGATAGACAAGTGGTTCTTGCTGAGATGCTCTGTAGCCCTTTGGCAAAAAAAACAGTAAACTGAGATATGCAGCAATGATGTCGAAAAATGGTTATGGGTGCAATTTCCAGGGGTCTTTTCAGGCAGGGGTGTTAATTAATGGTTGCAAGGATCTGAATGCTCTGCGGGAAGCAGCAAATAGAGTGAGGGGGTTGAAGCAATGCCCTTTGGATCTTTTGGCAGGGAGGGGTTAATAAAGTGATGCTTTGTGGGTCTTTGGCAGGAACATAGTCTGGGGTATTGGCAATGGTTTAGGCGGTTTCAGGGAGGTCACTTTAAGGCATGCGAGACCCCCCTAAAAATCAGTCTTTTCACCCATCTCCTTAGGTTGTCTCTTGTGACAGTGCTTACTCCAAGAGAGTGCAAGAGACGTCTTGTTTCTTCATTATTCATCACTGTAGGTTGTGGAAGTTTGACATCTTCTCTCTGGTAGGAGACATACCGGACGTCCAAGGGATAACAAGGCAAGACATCTCTGCGGGTCTGTTAGAGAGACAGACTGTGAGTGTCTCTGACTTGGGAGGTGATGATCCTCTCTGACGCTCACGCTCCGAGCATCATTTATCAAAGTGTCTGAGAGCGGCGAACCAAACATCCCAAGGTGTGCAAAATCCAGGCTGGGTACAAGTTAAGAACACCCTACATTCAAATCCAGGCAACCCCATGTGCCGGGCGCAGTAGCCCATTTGGCGTTAGTACCAATAAATGCTAAACGTGGCAACTGGTAGAAATCAGGCACTGTTGGGCAGACTAGGTGGGCCGTATGGTTCTTATCTGCCGTCACTTTCTACATTTCTATGGTTGCAGATCATATATTACGCAGAAGGTTGGGGCCCCGGATGATATAGACCTGGCGCTCCGAAGAAGAAGAAGAAGATGGTGGCTTCCTTGGGCTCATCAACCAAACACAGAAAGCAAAGCACAAGCACCGCTAACGACAAGGAATCCCGTTGAAAGCAAGTGGAGTTTTTCCTTCAATAAATCTTGGTGCTTCTGCTTTGCTCCATTTTGGTGATGGAAAATCACTCTACTGCATGGGATTGAAGGATCACCGAATAATGAATCCGGGTTTAGTTGGTGTAACATTTACTAAATCTACTGTGCATTTGCTCTAAGGCTTGATATAAGTCATGAGCCCGTGTGGCGGGGGCTCTGTATCAAACATGGGGCAAATAAGGCCAGGGTTGAGGGTAATCTGAAACCTCCACAACGTTATACCCATACGCTGGAACTCTATGGGATAAGTCCCGAGGCGTTGGGAATTCAGGAAGATTTTGGGTTGAGTTCTGGTACCCCTTTTAACAGCTATTGCAAGCTAGCTCCTCCCACACGTTTTATGTACCACCCCCAACACACTCAAACTCCTCCTTCCCCCAAGGGAGACCTCCGGAGATGGAAAGTATGGGTCATATCTCCTTTTTTTTAAAAAACACAAAATGGCACCTAAAAGATATTTGGGGGAAAAGCTGGAATCTTTTAACTGCCCCCCCCAATTCCTGACTGGCAGCTCAGGTAACAGCTTTTTTTTTTTTTTTTAAACTTTGTAATCTTATTTTTAATTGCTGCAGAAAACAGGAAATTAAAGATGAGTGCCACAATGTGGTATATTAAGCAGGGTTAGGGGGCAGAGGGGCAATAACTCCCCCTTTCTGGGCCCAATTCCTATATGGAGGGACAGCCCTGGGCCATTTTACCCCTGGCTGGCCTGCCCTGGCAGGCGGGTGCTGAGCGGGGCTGTTACCGTGGCTTCCGCGAACACCTGCTACTTTATACATAGCTTTGAGCACTGGGCTAAAATTAATAATATCTCATCGTGTCTCTTGTGCTTAGAACATTCCATTTTCCCAAAAGGCACCTGGCCTTCTCTTCCTGATTGGTTATTCATGTGTTATCTTCATAAACATTTATACATTTTTTACAACTGGTGGAGGACTCAAGAGGGAAAGGTTTAGGCACCAGACCCTAAATATCGCTAGCCTTGTAAGTTTCATGGGAAACTGGTTGAAATGAATTGTTTGGAAAAACTGGGAAATGGACACTTATTTCAGTTCCATTCCTTCTGAGTGCACTTTGATAAATGATACGGGGACCTTTATGAGTGGTGCGCAGGCAGTCTCTCGCAGTCCCTGTCTCTCTCTCTCTCCCCCTCCTTTTTTCTTCCCTCGGTGACTCAGTTCTCCATTTCCCGCTCCTCTTCCTCCTCTCCGGATTGGACGCCAGAAGTGGCAACATCTGAGACCTTACGGCTGTGCGGGAGGCTGTCACACTCCTCCCGTGGCGGAGACAGAGACTGCAGGTCGTGACAGAGAGCATCATCCTCTTCTGAAGGGGAGATTTTAGATTGTAGCAACCGAGGGGCAATCTCACAGATATTCTCAAGCTGTCTCTCCTCAAAGGACTCAGGTCCTGGGTTTGATGTTACCGCACCGTTGGGTGCTGGAGATGCTGTAAGAGACTGCTCGCTGCTGGCCCAAGCCTCAGAAGAGCCAAGACAGTACAGTCCCTGTGACACATAGGAGTGAGGCCAGCAGTTGGAGTGTGTCTGGCCAAGGTTATCTGTACCCACAAAAGGGGAGGAAGGAGAATGGCAAAAAGAGGAGACAGGTGCAGGAGAAGGGTAGAGAGAATGGCGAGAAGGGGAGGTAACAGAGGGTGAAGGGGAGAGAGAATGGCGAGAAGGGGAGGTAACAGAGGGTGAAGGGGAGAGAGAATGGCGAGAAGGGGAGGGAGCAGAGGGAGAAGGGGAGAGAGAATGGCAAAAAGGGGAGGGAGCAGAGGGAGAAGGGGAGAGAGAATGGCGAGAAGGGGAGGCAGCAGAGGGAGAAGGGGAGAGAGAATGGCGAGAAGGGGAGGGAGCAGAGGGAGAAGGGGGGGGAGAGAATGGTGAGAAGGTGAAATAGAAAAGGAAGAAGTTTGGACAGAATGGGAATGAGAGGAGGAGGAAGGGGAATGGGTGAGAATGGGGGGGGGAAGGAAAGAGAGGAGGAAAAAGGATTATGAGAAACATAGTGAAAGGGGAGAGAGAAGTAGAAAAAAGGATGAGAAGAGACAGTGTGAGGAGGGACAGAATAAAGAATGGTTGGGTTGAGAAGGTACGAGGATAGGAGAGAAGCATGGGGAAAAAACAATCATAATGTTAAACATAGCCATCATCTATTTTCCACTTCACTCCCCCTTCCCATTGAAAGGTAACTCCTGGCACTACAAAGGTGGTCAATTCTAACTCCTGATACCCTCATGTAGGGAGCGGTGTACTGCAACTGCCCGGCTCACTGCTTATCTAGTTTTTTAATGATGCCTAAAAGCTGAATTCACCGGCTCTTTAAACAGACCTCCACCAAGGCTTGTGTGTTATCTTTACTATGGTTGACCTGCCTATGGTAAGTGCTTCCATGTATCATTACCCCCTCCGCTGGTCCATACCCTGGTTCTCAAGCAGTTCTTGGTAAGTTTCACTTTGTCTTTCTTGGTTCGAGTTGACACTTTCCTCTTCCCCATCCATCGATGACCACGCCATGAGAGTTGCTTCTGAGATGGCAAATTGTTGCATCACACCTAGGAAGACACAAAAAGAGACAATATTGTTGATAATACATTAAACATTGAGGTTTCGGATGACCTGAACCATTGCGATTCATTGAGGCCCATACATGAAAGCTTTAGCTGAGATGACGGGAATGTCCAGTTACTCAGGTGAACTTGATTCAATTGGCAGAATTACTTTAACTAAACATCATGAAGTCAACAGCTTAGGAGGAGTTGAGTTGAACCAGAACTCCATTGAGCTCAAGACAGCCATCCAACTACTCGACTGACTAACATACTTGTATTACCTTGACTCCCAGAGTTTACTCAACAGAAATCAAGTTAATCTCTATGATAACACAACTGGAGGCTCTTTGTCCAAAAAGTTGAGTTGCCGAGTTTACCCAAGGACCCTTGGAGAGACCGGTGGTTTAAGTAACCATTTAATAATTAATCCTTGCATTCAATAGTATAAGTGTGAGTGTGCGTGGGCTAGTGTTCTATCTGGCTGGGCAATGGGTTCCCATGCTAAAGGTCCATGTTCCTTTAAGAAATGTTATCTGAGGACTTTGCTTTCTAAGAATGACGAGCGTTTCCGCTGAGCGCCGCGCAGGGAAGGAGACAGCCATGTGGTGATGGGTGTTAGATTACGCCTGCAAAATACAGTGATTAAACCCTTTACGTGCCAAGCCGCAAGCGATGAGAGCATCTTACCCGAACAACATGACAGAGAAGGTGCTATACACAGATTGGGTTATTATTAAATGTGTGTAACAGTTGAGGAGAAGGGAGTGCTATAAACACACTGGGATATTTTTTTCTTTTAGAATGTGAGAGCTCAGGGTGTACAATAAAAAGAGATGCGATGAAAGTCAATGCTTTACTCAATGACATCAATATCTCATCTAAAGTATTGGGAAGACTCTGCTGGAGCCACCTCTGACCAAAATACATTACACAAACGTATCTTTGAAATGCGCCAGGTACCTCCAGTTATGACGATGCCAGGTCACTTATTGACTTTGAAACAAGGTCCTTTTTTTCATATATTTAACAGAAGAAGAATAAAACCCTCCTCACCTGCCAGGAACCGAGCTTCCTTCTCTCCATCACTCAGGTCGGAATACGCGTCGCTGTCCATCCTGGTGTTTTCGTTGGGCGGTGGCGGCTGTTGAGCCCAGCTCTGCCACTCTATCATGTGAGCAACTCGACCAGAACCTAAAGCTGTTGGTTTAGTGACATGATCCTTCATCGAGCGAGAGATACCTTGGGGGAGAAGATAAAAAATAAAGAAATCTTGACAAATATCGTGGCAGGAGCAACGACTTTGTGATGCCGTTTCAGCGAGGAGCTCACAGTACCTTTGACAGAGGATTTGGCGAGAGCGCCAATTCCATAAGCATTGGAGTGTCTCTTCAATCGAGGAAGGATCGAGGTGGTGTCTTCCATGGACAGCTGACAGACAGATCCAAAGGAAAAAAAAAAGAGAGGAAATAAAAGCTCAGAAAGCAAGATTAAGAGCGTGAGACAGATGAGACAGGCGGTGTGATAACGGCCTACGGATAGAGTGACTGCCAAATGTTAAAGGAAGACTCGATTGAGACTCTAATCTGTTGGGATACGGAGCCTGAAAGTGGTCAATGATGGGCTGGAGACAGCCAGGTGCTTTAGACATCCCCAGTGTGAGGGAAATGATAGAAAGTGAAGGAACGGGAAAAAAAACACCTGTGCAAAAAAAAAATATGGAGACAAATTATTTTTTTTTTACTTGTTCTTCTCCTGAATTTGCAGGAAGAAGAAGACTTCTGAAGAGAAGAGAATTTCTAGAGAAGACGCTCTTCCTGAAATGATGGATCATTGCTGTTAAGTAAATGTATCGACTAATATATTTCTTCACTAGAGTTCAATGACATCGAATGGCAAATTTGATCAAATTTAAGGAGTTCTAGACAGAGAAAGTAATTATTTTTTTTTTATTAGGGACATGACCATTAATGGTAGGTGGTTGGTTTCACCAGAAACGTTAATAAAGTTGGGGTTACCATATGGACATGGAGAAAAAAATTATAATTATGTTTAGATAATAGGCAGAGAGGATGAAATAGATGAAAATAAATATATTATTTTAAATATAAAAGAAACAATAATTTAAAAAAATATATTTTAAGTAAAAATGTGTAATTGATAACAGTAAGAAAAATATATATAATTGAAAATATTCCCCAAATAAATGGAGGAAGGAGAAGGGTTAAAAGAAAGAACTGGAGTCAATTCTAGAAAACAATGAGACAGAAAGTGTAGTTCAGAAGCAATGGATGAGTGAGAGAGTTAAGGTGAGTGAGAGAGTGCAGCCTAGATGAAGAGAGTTTAAGAGACAGGCAGAAAGAAGAGAGAACAACATAGCCAGGATCCCAGAGCGCCTAGGAGGCTACATGAGACATGTCAGTAAGAATGAGAGTCAGAGAGAGTAAGAGAGTGCAAAAGACCGTCATTGGGAAGGAAATAATACAGGTTTGAGCTTGAAAGAGAGTGAATGAGAATCAGGAGGATTTAAAGGATGTAGATTAGATCTTGTGCGAGAGGGCATGAATGAGAGCGTACAGCACAGAGCAACGAGAGTGATAGGGGCGGTTCGACGGTATGGTTTAGATCTTGTGTTAGAGTGCATGAGAGAGGACAAGTGTGTGGGAAGGCAATGAGACTCAGCACTCACATTGATCCCGTCCCAGGAGAAGTCTGTTCGGGTCTGAGAGAGAGGGAGAACGGCAACGCATGAGACACATAGCAGCACAAAGAGACATCACAACAGGAAGAGACAGCGAGACAGAGGAGGAGACCGGCCCTTCTGATCACTAAATCTTTTATGACAATGCAACTCTCATCACACCCAGCCACCATGGCATAGTCTTACTTTCCGACACGTAAACGATAGGACTGCAAGGTTATGGAGGTGTGGATGATAACGTTCTATAGGGTTCATTCATCGTGTTTGTGCGCACGGCTTACATTCACTTACACGCCACGGGGGCCGGAGAGCTGGTGTAACGTGTTCTGGGCACTATGGCAAGGCCCTGTCCTGTGGTTTCAAGCATCTCACCCCTCTGCATGCATTTGCTTTCTAACATAGGAGATAACCTGCCGGCGATGCCAGATCATCGCCCTGCACGCTCTGATGACATCATCACCACCACCATAAAGACTCCATTCTAATGAGGGCCTTACAAAAACATGATGAATTGTGGGATATTTTGAATGAAGTCACCTGTATTCAAGCAGGGATTTTGGCAGTGAGAATAGCATCAACTATGATGCCGAGTCTCTCCTCATTAGGGATTTTTGGTTCATTGGTTGGCGTTGAGAGAAGAGCTAATTACCCAGCATTTGCCACGCGGAGAATGGATATTCATTATGCATGTACCGGGGCTAGTGATTGAGATGCAAGCCGGGACTGACTACCTGGCGCGCAGGGCAGCAACAGAACGACAATGCCCCATAATCACCCCATCTGCCCCTCCAGTGAGCATAAAAACGCCAAGTACGGCCGCGCATATCCAAACATCAGCAGCACTTACATCGCCCGGCGGCTGCTGGCCTTAAAGTGCCACGTCTGCCACGTCATTGGCCAGCCTCTAATTGGACAGCCTTAGACCCGTTCCGCCCCATCTAGTTGCCGTTTCTCCTGCTGTAGAGACTCAAACCTTAATCAGTCGTTGGTCTCGTTCTCCGATTCTGGAGCCGTATGTCTATCCCATGAGTGTTTAATACCCTCACTGTATTACACTCTACCACTTCTGCTGGGAGGCCGTTCCACTTACCTACCACTAATCACATAAATAAAATACAGGAAGACAATCTCTCTGTTTGGTAAATACAGGCGACACCAGAAATATATATAATATAGTATCACGCTGCAGCACTCCGCGTAGGTGGGAGAGCAGAAAGGGCCTGGAAGTGATGCCGTTTACATCTTAATGACACTGCGATGGCCGTCTGCAGGACGTCAGCCTCTGGGCTCAGCGTACGGGGCTGGGATTGTGGACTTGTGCTCTCCTTGGGGGCCATGCTGAAAATCAATCAGGGGAGGAATAAGCTGGTTGTGTTGATCGGATTATATTAGTTAATAAAAAGCCAGTGATACAAGGAACCAGAATAAACACGGACTGGTCTTACATTGAAGAAGAGACCTCTGAGGTCTCGAAAGAAAGCTTAAGTGACTCAATAAAAAGTATTAACTCCTAAGACTCCAATCACATGAATTGGTTAACTCCGCAAATGCGCAGGAAAATGCCTGGAAGCCTCATAAATCAGCTCTTTTACCCTTTTAATTACAAAGTATCTATTGTAGGGTCTCTCTTATGGTGGCAACTGGATGGTTCTGCCAAGTGACATTATGGAAACCATGACATGTTGGGGGGGTATTCTGAATAATGTCACCAGTATTCAAGCAGTGATTCCACCTGTGATATGGCAGGGAGAAAACGACCAATAGTGAGCTCAGATATCATTAAAGTGGAATAGGAAGGAGTCGGCTGCAGACTCATACAGGGGCCTATTGGACAGGCACTGGAAATGTTCATTCTAAAACTCCTATGATAAATCAAGACGCTAGCCGGCTGGGCGTGATGAGAGTTTCAGTTAAACAGACAAGGTATCCTTCCATCGTTAGTGTGTTCTTAGAATCTAATTAATGGACCCCTGTCACTCCAGCAAGAGCACATGGGTGAGAACAGCATAAAAGATAACAGGACTGGCGGGTGTATCTACATGCATGTTGGCACTTTGATTACAAATTCACATTAAAAAACAATATTTCTGGAAAACAAATAACGAGAACATTGATAAAAGCTCCCGCGTGACCGGGACGGCACCCTGAATTTATAACGTGTTCGCTTAAACGCCGCTCATACAAATTTAGAAATGTCGACCTTATGATATAATCGTTGGGGACGTTGAATTCTGAGAATATCTAGAATTTAGTCAAATTTATCACTCCCATCACTCCTGTGTTCCAATGGCCCTTTATCACTCCCATCACTCCTGTGTTCCAATGGCCCTTTATCACTCCCATCACTCCTGTGTTCCAATGGCCCTTTATCACTCCCATCACTCCTGTGTTCCAATGGCCCTTTATCACTCCCACCACTCCTGTGTTCCAGTGGCCCTTTATCACTCCCATCACTCCTGTGTCCCAATGGCCCTTTATCACTCCCATCACTCCTGTGTCCCAATGGCCGTTTATCACTCCCATCACTCCTGTGTTCCAATGGCCCTTTATCGCTCCCATCCCTCCTGTGTTCCAATAGACCTTTATCACTCCCATCACTCCTGTGTTCCAATGGCCCTTTATCACTCCCATCACTCCTGTGTTCCAATGGCACGTTGTGTTCGCTGACCCAAGTTTAAGTGTAAAAGGCTAATTGATGGTTAGAAACCCTTTTTTTAATTATGTTACAGCCAGAAATGTCCTTGTTTTCCAAGCTAAGTGACCCCCTAACCTTTGAATGGTAGCCCGTGTATATACATTATATATTATTTATATTATATATGGAATATTAGGCGCAGGGATTGGGGGATTTAAGCGGTAAGGATGCAGAATACGTGCCGAATGCGCTCTGAATGTATAAACGTTGGATCGTAGGAGTGAGTTTACTCGAGAGGCCTCTTGGCATTTATATACGGCTATCATCTGTGTTACGGTGACTCATTTCACGCGTGTATCAACAGCCCAACACACGCACCGCACAAAGAAACACACAATGCGGTGATGTCACTGGCCGTGGCGATCTCACAGGCACACGGATTCATCGCGCTGTCCGCGGAAATAAATAAAAAAATATCATTTTATGACTCCGTTTCCCTATAATTTGCTCATTTTCAGGTCTGTTATCTACGCGTCACATTCCAGCACCGGGTCTCCGCTCTCCAAATGATGAGCTTTAAATGATGTTCGTTAGCGAGATATGATCCTAATTACAATGGCCCATTGTCCGCCGGTTCAGACGTCAATCTGAGATGAGAAATGGAACATTTAATTATTTCCAAGGACTAAAAGCTTCTGGAGTTATTCTGGGGTTATTTCGGTCTTTAGAGCTACTTTTAAAGGGAAATAATCACCTAAAATAAAAAATAGTAACTTTCAACGATACATTAATTCCTTCTTTGGTATGAAAAAAAATATATATATTTTTTGGTGCAAAAAGTCTATAATCTGTTAATGTCATTGTCAAGCGCTAATCGCCATGGGGTATACAGAGGCGTAAATATACCCCGGGGAAATAATTCTCCCTTGGATGCGCAGTAATTATTGGCTAAATAATTAATCTCCCGCACAAGGCCTATTAATAATTTACAGACGTAAACAAAGATGGCGGCTCACGTCCCGAGTGCCTAGACGCTAACGGGGAGAATATAACAAAAAATCATAATTAGGAAAAAAATAAAGTACAATATGTGATGTTGGCCGGGATTCCCCTGGTAAAATGCAGAGATATTCTAACATGGAAGTCACGTTCCGCGTTGGACTTGCTGCGTTGGACGACCTTCTCCCATCGGGGTGATTGATCGCCTTATTGATTGGAGGTTCCCATAAATTATTTTAGCTCGTTACAGCCGGACGCACCGATATTTAGTACCCGATTGATTTGTCCTGATATTTATGTATATTTATACAAATGTTCTTTGTCGCGAACACACATAACGGTCCTTCAGTTTGAACCTCATGGAAGATGGCAATTAAGTGGCCAGTGGGCCGTTGGCCAACGGCGGCAGATCGGGTGCTGCAGTGTGCGGCCAGCGGGGGAATATACCCAGCCACGCGCTGCGTTTTCAGCTCCCGTACTGATGTCGTCAGGCAGCTGTGGTCAGGGCCACCCCACCATCGCCCGTCCGGGCCCTGCACAACAGCCTTTCCTTTAGGTGGGTCCAATGTCAATTGTCACTCTTTAGTAGAACCAGTTCCAAATCTCTGATGCCCCTCATCCTTCCCCTGGTGTCCCTCTTTCCTCCCCTGTGCCCCTCTTTCCTCCAGTGATGGCCCTCTTTCCTCCAGTGATGGCCCTCTTTCCTCCCCATGATCCCCCCTTTACTCCCCTGTTGCCCTCTTTCCTCCTGTGATGGCCCTCTTTCCTCCCTATGATGCCTCCTTTCCTCCCCTGTGCCCCTCTTTCCTCCCCTGACAGCCTTCTTTCCTCCCCTGTGCCCCTCTTTCCTCCCTTGTTCCTCTCTTTCCTCCCCTGTGCCCCTCTTTCCTCCCTGTGCCCCTCTTTTCTCCCCTGTGTCCCTCTTTCCTCCCCATGATGCCCATCTTATCTAGTAGCTCAGAATGTTTGTTGGGTATGAGGGTATCACAGGGTTCTAGAGGACATTTAACCTGCTTACTCTGCTGACCACGTTATACTATTATTTCTATCATGTCATAGACATAGCAGGGCCTCACCGGCCAACACATTTCTAAGAACTGGGCTTTAACCCTTTCCGCTAAAAAAACCCAGAAAATGCTCCAACTTCTCAAACGGAAGAACTTTCCTGAGCTTTGCTCGCAAGTGATCCATAACTCATAATCTCAGCCACATCGTGCCACAAAACCAGCTGATGGATCCATTGCTTTAATAACCTGCGTCCAACAGAATTCAGGCGGAGGAGCCGGGGGTATACATTGTATCGGGCGGAACGATAGAGAAATGTATCCATAATAATGATTTTTCTCCTTGAGCATAAAACAGAGTAACGCGAGGTTAGAGCCCCAGCTGGGTCTAAATTCAGAATATCTTCTCTGAAGGTGAAACGACAAATTCAAGATGGTCACCTCCCCGCTGTGCTGACTTAACAACAAACACTGGATCAATACCCGGCACAGGAGGATAGGAGGCATCTCCCGGGCCTGCAAAGCCAAAAGCTCCGAATAAACAACATTCAGCAAGACGAGAAGCGATACAATAAACGGCACGCTAGAGCGGGATGGAGAATCTCAGGGGGAGAGACGGGGGAGAGCATCCAATCGTTAGATCCCCTCCTGGGAACCAATTGCCCCTGATTATGGCAGAAGGGGGAGGACCCAGCAGATTCGGGGTGCAGAAAGTACCTCGTTGGATGGTCGGTGGGTGCTGCTTCCATGGACAGAGCTGTTTTCCGTGGTTCCTTGGTCGGCATCCTTTAACCCCTTCCAGTCCAGAGTTGCCCCTTCACCGCCTGCGGATAGACGGGGATTTGGGATTATTCATAGAATTAAAGGTGCTGTTCCACTTATGCTGTTATAACCCAATAAACAGAATACTGGAATAATTGGAATAATAAATGTTGCCTCATTCATCATATTTTTTTTTTTTTTGCCAGGAATGTCATGTGATACAAAAGCAGGCACTGATACATTGTTGCCATAGAAACCGAAAAAGCTTCAGTGTAATTTATATGTGATTAAACTTTCGAAGTAAAGACTAAAATGACAGATCTTCTGAGGGTTATTTCCTCCTTATGTTTAGAGGGTGCAATTTATGTTTCGTCCAAGTGATGCCACCCCTATAGCCCTATATTATTTAGCATAGTCAATACAGTCTCGTCTTAGATTTAGGAGCCATATGTCTATCACATACATGTTTACATGCCCTCACTGTATTAGGCTCTTCCCCTTCTGCTGGGAGGATGTTCCACTTGTCTACTTCCCTCTCAGTAAAGTAAAACTTCCTTACATTACATCTAAGCTTCCGGCCCTCTAGTTTTAGATTACGGCCTCCTTTTCCTCCCTTGAATTTAACTTCATGTTCCTTCTCATGCCCGACCCTTACAAAGCCTTCATCAGTACCATCAGTAATGTAACAATAGGGGAGAAGTAATTTAATAGGGAGAACAAGAAGCTAAAATTGATGGGAGTGATAAAGGGCCATTGGAACACATAGTAAAACATAGGATTTTGGGGGGGGGGAAAACAGATTTGCTTTAAAAGGGGAATATTTGGTTACATTAAATCTCGGAGGTGGCGCTCTCATAATACGGTCGAACTGTTGGGGGGTCCGGAGTCCGTGCATAATCAGGTCACGGCCTTATTTTGTTCCCTGTGGTCTCTGTCTTAACTTGAAGGTAAGGAGGAGGCGGATATATGGAACCGGCACAAAATAATCCATATATAAATGTCATTGTAACATAGCTTTAATGAATTGTTCTGGGAATTTCTGGGCCTTCCTCGGGTGATAACAACATCTGAGGGCTGGATATTTCCTCAATGGATACATTTATATAAAAAAGAGGTTTCTGCTTGTTTTATCTCATTTTCCAATAAACTCCCTTTATCTGCAGACCTGGAGCCGCCGTTGCTGTCAGTCATGTGATATTTTGGGTGACTTTCTCTTCTCAAACACCGCACTGAGCTGATGCTTTATGGCGATGCTAATGAAGTCCGTTCCTCCATAGACTTTCATTAATCAGAGTGTCCGACTGGGTGATTAAGACTGAGCCATTCTACTGTCCCCCACAGGCAGTATTATAAGGAGTCGGGGGTGGTTAGTAGATCGGGGATCAGATAACGGAGCGAGAACTCATGCAAATGGCTGATATAGAGCTTCTTGAAAACATTATATTATGGGGCAAAAACTACAGCTGATTTTAATTTTTGTTCTAATACTAGCAATAAGAAAATTAATTTAAAAAAAATAAAACTGTTAAAATGAGAACGCCTACTTTGTTATCCAATTTTGGATTATTTTACACAAAATGGTATAGAGGATGGAAAACCATATTGTAATCCAATATTATTTCTGAATTTTCAGTTATCTCTTCTCTAAAAGCATGCACTACTAGAAAATGATGTCTTTATACCATTATACTATATAATTAGGTACAACCACAGCTGGCTGAGAATGATGTGAGCTGAATGGAATAAATCTCATTCTATATGCATTGATATTTTACTGGATTGCAATGCATAGAATTAAAGAAATGTATAAAAACCAATATAAAATAATATTCATATAAAATCAATTAAGTCCCAAATTAATAGTGCTATAGACCTCGATTATTCAATATGGATGTCCCATCTATCTCTAAGCCCAAAGACCACTGGTGCCCATCCTCTGTAGGCGGGTTATAGATGCGAAATGTGCAGAACATGGCAAAAACAGGCATTATATGGTAAAAATAGATGGATGGAAGTAATCTTCAACCACGCATCTCACCCACTTAATCTGCCTCCAGGGAGCTGCCAAGAAAAGTAGGATTTTTGTGCTTTATGGGGAATCCACTCGCTGGAAATTTGCAAGGGGGGTATAAAAAATACACCGTCTATGGGAGTGGATATATTTAAATAGGGCAATCATAGCGGATGGGTACACAGCTCCCATCATTCCAAGCCGGCTACACCTTACACTATAATATCTCCGGTTGATGTATTCCCACGAGTGCCACCGGGTGTCGCTCTTATTCCATTGTATTCATCATCCGCCAATGTGAAACATTAATTTGTTGAGAAGATAAATGATGATACATTTCTCATTTACATCCACGAGGAGAGCCCTATCCCCCCCATCATGCACCCAGTGGGCTGAGGCTGGAGAGATATTCTCCCACAGAGACTCGAACCTAGGGTTATCATTCCCTAAAACCTACACATTCTATACACCCATACACGTCACAACATCCACGGTGATAATATATACAGACGCTCACGCAATCATAGATACCGCCGTGCTACAAAACACAGCTAGAAACCTTAATTTACACTCATACTACACACATTATGCTAGGGACTGTATGGGCAAGGCACAAACATCTCAATGAGTGTTTATGGGATGTGGGTCTTAGATTCAGGAGCCCTATGCCTATCCCATGCATGTTTAAATCCCCTCGCTGTATTAACCTCTACCGCTTCTGCTGGCAGGCTGTTCCACTTAACTACCATGCTCTCAATGAAAAGGTAAACATTCCATCTCCTTAACCTCACTATGAAAAGGCCAACCCTACCGAGCTTCTCCTCCAAGAAGGGCTGAGATGACCCAAGTATAAGGTATAGTTAATTCTGTGTCATGACCTTCAAGATATCTTCCCACTTTCACCATGCATTATGCAGGGCTGGCTCACTATACAGTGTCTAATGCAATTATTATATATAAAAATATATATATAGACATATGTTGCCTAGCCTGCAGTGAATGTGAATATATATTCAGGGCATCACTCTATATCTACCAACACCAGGAGCGGCCCTCCATAAGAGATGCACCCCCACATATCATACATTGTATATCAGATGACCACATCAATCATGTCATCCAGAAAAAAAATAATTTTTACATATTGTTGACCAATGTTATGGTTAAAGTGTGTGGGTTGCAAAAGTTGCCCACCTGCCCCCTTTGACAGCCCTCCTCTGAGTTTGTGTAAAATTAAAGCCATCACTTGTTGCAGAATGTCTCCTAAAGCCATGAACAACCTAGAGTTTACAATGTATATATAATAAGTAAATGATAAGTTAACATACAGTGTAAACATATATTGCCATTAGATATATATAATGAGTAATTGTTATACAGATACTCAACATAAATATTATCAGTATGTATATTTATATATACTATATAATGACATTGTGCATAATATAGCCTAAAAAGTGTAAATATAATGATTAAATAGGATAACATACTGTATATGTACGTATATGCCCATGCAGTTTATGTATAATATATAAACAGCAGATCACTATGCATCATGCAATATGTCACTGAGTGGTGTGTATAAATAGTGCATAATATATACTATATTACAGGGCATATACCATACAATATGTAATTACATCACAGGTCATATACCATACAATATGGAATATCCACAAGGCATATATACTGTATATATATATATATATATATATATATATATATATATAAATATATATATAATACCATTATATCAGAGCGTAATACATCACTATGCATACGACTATATGATATGTGTTATTTAACTAGGCGGTATTTACAGTAGATAGACAGAGAGATGCACAGAATATGCAGGTTATCACCATATGTTGTATAGTATATAACAAGTTAGTGTATAAAGCGTATAACAAATGGTTTGTAATATATCACTATGCAATGCATACCATGTATAATCATATGGTATATATTATTTAACTGGGCAGTATATACAGTGCATCACCATATGGTATATAGTATATAGGTGGGCAGTATACACAGCATATAACCATATGCTATATATACAGTATATAACAGGACAGTATTTGCAGGGTCACACGAATTGGTATATATATATATATATATATATATATATATATATATATATATATATATATATATATATATAAAACTAGGCATTATATATTATACAGTATATAACCATATGCTATATAATATATCACTATGCAATACATATAGTATATAACTACTACTGCACAAGATATATATTCTTTTACTAGATGGTATATATTATATACATGGTCTGCAGTATACCACTAAGCTATATGCAGTGTTTAGTCTTATTAATATCAGATATTTTACCATGTAATATATATAACCATAAACTAGGAAACATAACCATGTGTACACTATAGAATCATACAATATATTGTGAGCCACGTGAGGTTGTACACACTGCGTGGGGATTCACTGAGCATACTTCTGGTTGTATCACTGAGAGTTACGGATATATTTACATGGGATTTACACAATTCATGTGAGATATACACAGCATATGATATTAGACACTACACACTATACACTACACTATATAATAATCACATCTACCTATGTAATATGACCTATTATATAGTACACATCGCATGGTGACTCATTGCACAAGGTCTGTACTAAACTACCTGGTACACACTGCATATGCTGTATGAGCTGCTATACCAGCACTGCATGTACACCCACGGGATAAATCCATACATTAGCTTCAGGTGATCCATTATAACACAGCCTGTATTGTGATATATGATCCACGCCACATGCTGTGCATGCATTTGCTGCCCAGATCCACAGTGCATGGTGACACATATAGTATACGAGGCATGTGCTGCTTTGTATGCACTGCTTGTAATCCCATCACATATTTGACCATCGGTAAATATATACCGAATAGTGATAAGTGTGATCATAGAATACGCTGCAGAATGTTGAATTATGCACAAAAGAGCCAATTGATAACACAATATCACAAACAGACAATCAGGTTCCAATACGCAGTGTGTGATGCAGACATACCCAGCAATTCACTATCCAATACAATGTAACAATCCGCGGACACCATGTAACAATCTGCGGATACAATGTATCACTTTCCATAAACATGCTGCGGATACAATGTATCAACCATCAGCCTCTTACCTGCGCTGTGAGATCCGATGCAGCCCATGGCGGGGTAGAGGGGGAGACAGACAGGGGTACCCGGGAATGGGGGTGCAGACTGCCAGAGATGGGGTGCCAGAGCAGTGGGGAGAGGGCAAGAGGGGGGCAGGAGAGTGAGGAGGGGGCAAGGGAAAGGAGAAAGGAAAAAGAAGGGGGAGAGAAGGAAAAAAGAGGGGAGAGGAGGAGAGAGGGGGAGGCACAAGGATGAGGTTCCCCGTCACTGGGGTCTCGGAGATGGGGACCAGAGGATCATGCTGGGGATGTCTCCGGACGTGACGAGCAGACGCAGCCCTCTCTCTCTCTCTCTCCCTCCCTCCCTCCCTCCCTCCTTCTGTCTCTCCCTCCCTTTCCCTCTTCTATCTCTTGTTTTCTCTCTCCCTCCCGTTTTCTCTATTTACCTCTCTCTCTCCTTCTCACTGTCTGTCTGTTTCCTAGTCTGTCTCTCCGTCCTTTTCTCCCCCTACCTGTCTCTCCCCCTTCTGTCTGCCCCCCTCTCCCCCTTCTCTCTCAGGGATGCTCGGGGACCAGCAGGCGGGGAGATAAACAGACGGAGAGAGACTCACAAGGATTGGCTGACGGGGAGGAAGCAGCTGGGAGCAGAGGGAGCTGTCACATCCAGTGAGCTGCACTCTCTCTGTCAGGGAAGCTGTCACATCCAGTGAGCTGCACTCTCTCTGTCGGGGAAGCTGTTACATCCAGTGAGCTGCACTCTCTCTGTCAGGAAAGCTGTCACATCCAGGGAGCTGCACTCTCTCTGTGTGAGGGAAGCTGTCACATCCAGTGAGCTGCACTCTCTGTGTATAAGGGGAGCTGTCACGTCCAATGAGCTGGAGTCTCTTCCCATCTCCCCTATTACTCTATCAATATGACACTCTCCTCCTCTCTCGCTCTCTCTTTCTCCCTCTTTCTAGCTATCTCAATGTGTCCCCAGTCTGACCTTGGTGTCTCTTTTAGTCTCTCTCCCTGATGTTCCCACTGCCAGCCAGTCTCCATATATGCTGTGTCTGTCTCTTGGAAGTGATTCTGTCTGCTTTTCAGCCTGCACGTGTTTCTTTCTTTCCCACACAGATGTCTCTCATTCCCTCCCTCCCTGTCTGACCGTCTCATTAGGATTTCAGGGCATGTTCTCCTTCCTGCAACAACCACTTCTAGGAGCCATAAAAACACAGAGAGAGAAACAGACAGAGCGAGAAAGATATATAGAGAGTGAGAGAGAGAGAGAGAGAGAGAGAGAGAGGAGGAAATAGGGAAAATGAGAGAGAAAGCTCACACTCAGCTTGTCTTGGGTCATTGAGCTGGGATCAGACTGATCGAGACTCCTCTGGGTGTCTCTGCTGGGTACAGACAGGCTCTGATGTAAACAGACTTAACTCTCTCGGGATCACAATCCCTGCACTTGGTGAACAGGGAAGACTGACAACATTCAGACATTCAAACTGAATGGCACAGTCATAAAGCAGCTCAAAATGCATCTGACAGAGAACTGCCCTTTATCCATTCCTGCCCAAAACATATTTACAGGAATAGAAAGTATGGAAAATCCATAAAAGGATCAGATCATCGTGGAAAGGCCACTTAAAGCCCTTCTGGCTGTAGACACCCTGGTGACCATTATGTATGTAAGGGTGAGAGTGTATGTATATGTGAGTGTGTTAGCATGAACGTGTATGTGTAAGTGTGTGAGCTGGGGCCACCTGGCTTTACCTGCTCTCCAGGCCAAACAGTGGCAGCCCTCCCTGCCAGTCCAGGCCTGTATACAGTATATATATATATATATATATATATATATATATATATATATATATATATATATATATATATATTCATTCTTTCCTGGTTTTTGGTTCTCCTGTCTTGTTTGGCCTCCTAATTGCCAAGTTTCTGCCTGGCACTGTTGGGTTCCCTTTCTGCCGGATTCCAAGCTCTTTAAATTTATTTTTCGTGCCTGTGTTTTTTGGATCCATCTTTGCTCTGCCTGGCTATGTTGGCATTAGTTTATATTCTCTCCATGCTCAGCTTGGTACTGCCATGTTCAGCTTCTTGGTCCTCCTGGCACTGTTATGTTTACATTGGCTCCACATTGCATGGCCAGAGCCAGCTCACCTTGGCCCATAAAGCTTTTACAGACCCACAGGCCTCCTCTCCACTCCATAACGTCAATTACATGACATCATTATTAGAATATGTTATAGACCTCTGACACCTCATTACCTCTCCTTGGATGCTGTCATTATATCAAGTATGGGAATCTCATTTGAAGAAGGCTTCCAAGTTCTATAGGTGAATAGGTAACTTCCCCCTGGGCTGCATTTGTTTGTTGATTTTGGGCCACTAATTGAAACCTTTTGCCCTCTTGTGGGTTTTATTTGCAGTTCCAAACACAGCCACTAGGGGGACTAGCGTCAAAGTTTCCAAGCATCATTTACTCCTTCATTTAATATTTTCAGTTCCCCTTCTTATTCTATGCGGATTCTTTCAGGGGCCGTTTTCGCCGTACATCGAATGATGTACACTAAGCGGGTTGTTTACCAGATATATTTTAGGCTAATATACTGGCCCACCGAGCCGGGGTTTTCGCATGAGCTGCACTTAGTCAGTTCTTCCCTGGACAAAAATGTGTATTCACATGTTTGACAAGCAGACCGTGGCAAATTTTCCATTAGGCATACTAGGCAAATCCCTAGGGGCTGTTGAGCTCTGGGGGTGGCATTGCCCTAATCTATAATCACCACCTGCATAGTAGTTGCTGCTCTGTGCATAGTATAACTCAGTGCTCGGGGGGTCACAATATGTGACCCTCAGTTTTAAGTGTGGCAGCATTTATGTGGCTAGGGACCCTGGAGGGTCTTAATCTGGCACTAGATTGAAATTAGGACATGAGAAAAATGAGAGCAAATCTGTTAATCTAAACTTTAGAAGTTATTGGATCGGTCACTTTTCCCCAAACCCCATATTTTCAGGAATAAAATAAGTCTTTCTTGGCTCTAAAGGCGATCACATTTTTCTGTGGATTAACATTACTTTAGCTAAATTAAACGTGAAATTGTTATAACCCCGAATGCCTCGAGATGTCGTGTCTTCTAGATCTGTGTGATTATTCCTCCGTAATTACATTTCTGGTCCCTATTATTAATTATTATTTCAAAAAATTGAATTTGTGAGCAAGTAAAGGATTATTCGGCCCATTTAGTGCTGCTGTAATAACTAAATAAACCTTTTGGTCTCGTCTTAGATTCAGGAGCCATATGGCTACCCAATGCATGCTTAAATTCCCTCACCGTGTTAGCCTCTATCACTTCTACTGGGAGGCTGTTCCATTTATCTACTAGCATAGAAACATAAAAATGTTCCATATGAGCTGACCCTGAGGCGCTTTAACTATTAACCCTTTAATGGCCCATCATGTGGATTTTACATAGTGGCTCATCAGAAGTGTTAACCAAAAATTTGGTTTACCATGGATATACTCTGTCCTCATGTAAAATTTGACTTGTCATTATGTAAAGATACACTTAATTGAGTCACCTGCATTCAAGCAGGGATATCAACTAGAATATACTGGTAAAAAAAGCACTAATGAAGAAGCCAGCTTCAGACTATATGATCCTGAGATTTTGCCCCTTTACCCTGAGATTGGAGTTCCCAGGTACGCTTATGAAGTGTTATGTGCTGTGCTACAATTACATATTCTATGGCCAGAGATCGTTTGACCTCCTAACTTATGAAGACCTATTTATATAATGGGGCTCATGTTCTAATTGTTCAATTATGTGTTCTTTAGAAAATCTTAATAAAAGAATTTATCCTAAATGTAGAGGCCATGGAGGGAACGGCACCCGTTATAGAGATACAACAATCTTTCCCGAGACAGCAGCTGGAGTGACAGAGGTTACCTGTCCCGGATCTGGTTTCGAGGAACAATAGGGATTCCGTCAGATGCCAGATGCTGCCTACTGGATATTTCCACCCATTTAATCTCAAAACTGGTAGTCTAAATATTAGCTGGGTGTGAACAGAGGCTTCTTGAGACTTAGAATGCCCAAGAACCTTTATTGACTGAGTAAACCCTTAAATAATCAGGCAAGACTTTCATGTAATCCGTATCGAGGCAAGTTTAATAAGATAAGAAGTACGTGGCAGGGGACATCGCCAGATGGACTCCTTATAAAATAAAATGTTTAGAACAAAAAGAAATCAGAATTAGTAAGCCGAGCCATTTTAGTGCAATAAAGGAACATATTGTAATTATATATATGCTGTATATATGTATATATATATGTTTTTTTTATATATACATATATATATATATATATATATATATATATATATATATTATAAACCGGCTTCAAAGCGCTCGAATAAGAGACACGGAGGTAGCCAGGAGGGAAGGATCTTCTTAGTCCAGTGTGGAGGACCACTGAGGTCTTCAAGGAGAAATTGGAACTAGAAGATATCATCATCATCTCTCCCATCAAAAAGAACCAAATTCAGCTCCTCTATTTCCAGTGTCAAAATTCTGGGCCTGTTCAAAAACACCACTCAATATATAATATAATACTCAAAAAAATATACAATACAGTACATATTATTTAATACTTCAAAAAAATGTACAATACATATAATAAAATCCTCCAAAAAAATATATCCAATACATATAATAAAATCCTCCAAAAAAATATATCCAATACATATAATAAAATCCTCCAAAAAAATATATCCAATACATATAATAAAACCCTCCAAAAAAATATATCCAATACATATAATAAAATCCTCCAAAAAAATATATCCAATACATATAATAAAATCCTCCAAAAAAATATATCCAATACATATAATAAAATCCTCCAAAAAAATATATCCAATACATATAATAAAATCCTCCAAAAAAATATATCCAATACATATAATAAAATCCTCCAAACAATATAAACAATACAATATAACACTGCAAAAAATATATATACAATACAATATATATAATTCTAAAACAATATATATACAAAATCAACTGAACACAAAGAAAAGGTGCTGTTATAGGCTTATGATAAAATATTTACTTTTCATTTCTTATGATAAGATTAATGCAATCTAGAATTATCTATTAAGATTTCGTGTACTCTCACTTTCATTTATAGTATTGTAAGTATACTGGTAGATATCAGGCAGTCATAACGTACGATGATCAACTGTCTACATTTGAGCTTTGTGCTTTGTTTTTATAAAAACTTAGATATTATGTGTCACGATCTTATAGGTGGGTTTCGTGGTAAACAACTTTGAGTGGCATAGTCAAGGTCATCCCATGGGGCAATGCCAACTTTTGGCTAAGACAAAAGTCTATAAGATAGCGAGATCGCAAGTTTTTGGGGGTGGAGTACGGCGCTTACTGAGAGACCGTATCCCATGGGCATGTTGCAAATGATTATCTTTATTGGCAAGCATTATACTTATGAACTCTGCTTTATAGATAAATTTTTGGATTCACATTAATTATTGTTTTTATTATATATACTAAATAAACAGAGTTTGGTTTACAATTCACAAGTCCCTTTATTTTATTATACCCTCAATTATTCATTACCATTAACCATTTATATCAAATTGTTTCTTTGGTACCTGCATGATAAGCTCTGCTAAATCCTGAGAAATAAGGGAAAATAATAAAAATGGGAATAAAGGTACGGACCGCATTATAATAGTACATTTGTGAAAAAAAATAAAAGTGCCCATAGTAGGCACCAGCCCTTCGGCTGCTATTATAAAAATAATTTCTTCACTCGCCAGCCAGCGGAAGATGGAAAAAAATTATGAATCTGCGAGTATCCGAAGAGTTCTCGTGTGTTTATCAGCAGCATCCGATGGAGCGTAACCCTCGCCCATTCCAAACGTGTGGCAGTCCGTCAGGGCCAGAGGACGGAGCTCTCCCTCTCTCTCAGCCCAAAAGGCAGAGAAGTATTTCTGGTGTAAATGTTGGGCCGACATTCGGACTCCCAATACAGTCTGGGGGAAACGAGGGTAAATTAGCATGAAATGCCCTCGCTGTGCCTTTTGTGGATGTCGGAGCTGAAAAAGATAAACCTGAATAACTTACAAACGGAATCTAAAATGAAGGTAACCACGACATGAGTTATAGACGACTTTCCGAGCTGCTGATATCTCTGGTGAGGCTCGTTCCCAATTCAGTTGTTTGAGACCAGGATTTCTGTAACAATTTTTTTTCTTATCGCTAGTATTATATTAAAAATATAAGTTTTCAAAATGATCGTTCTGTTTTCTTTTTTAAACCAGTTGTAGTTTTTGCCCCGTAATATAAAGTTATCAGCCGTTTGTTCTCGCTGTTATCTGAGCCCCAATCTACTAAAAACCCCGACTCCTTATCATACTGCCTGTGGGAAACAATAGAATGGCTCAATCTCAATCACCCAGCCGAACACTCTGACTAATGAAAGTCTATGGAGGAGCGGACTTCATTAGCATCGCCATAAAGCATCAGCTCAGTGTGGTGTTTGAGCCGGGAAAGTCACCCAAAATATCACATGACTGACAGCAACGGCGGCTCCAGGTCTGCAGATAAAGGGAGTTTATTGGAACAAAATGAGATAAAACCAGGTTTTTGTCACCAACCCTCATTACTGTATACAGCGCTGGGAGTTATATTACTGTATACAGCGCTGGGGGTTATATTACTGTATACAGCGCTGGGGGTTATATTACTGTATACAGTGCTGGGGGTTATATTACTGTATACAGCACTGGGGGTTATTACTGTATACAGCGCTGGGGGTTATATTACTGTATACAGCGCTGGGGGGTTATATTACTGTATACAGCGCTGGGGGTATATTACTGTATACAGCGCTGGGGGTTATTACTGTATACAGCGCTGGGGGTTATATTACTGTATACAGCTCTGGGGGTTATATTACTGTATACAGCGCTGGGGGGGTATATTACTGTATACAGCGCTGGGGGTTATATTACTGTATACAGCGCTGGGGGTTATATTACTGTATACAGCGCTGGGGGTTATATTACTGTATACAGCGCTGGGGGTTATTACTGTATACAGCGCTGGGGGGTATATCACTGTATACAGCGCTGGGGGTTGTTACTGTATACAGCACTGGGGTTATATTACTGTATACAGCGCTGGGGGTTATTACTGTATACAGCGCTGGGGGGGTTATATTACTGTATACAGCGCTGGGGGGGTATATTACTGTATACAGCGCTGGGGGTTATATTACTGTATACAGCGCTGGGGGTTATATTACTGTATACAGCGCTGGGGGTTGTTACTGTATACAGCTCTGGGTGATTATTACTGTATACAGCATTGGTCTGATAATATTAACTCTGGTTAATCCGGGTGGCCTTAGTTACATCAGGTTCATTATGTCGGTATAACTGCCACTTGAGTTTTAGTCCCTTTGTCCTTTTTGGGATGGGATTTTAAGTTTCCAGCATTATGACGACAAATGGCTTAACGTCCCCGGCTGAGTTTCTGAATCGGTGGAACCTGGGGAATTTAATAAAAAGTCGCACGGAATCCCTTCATGGCTTTTTCCTTTACACTATACTGAAAAAAAGTGGAAGGCTGGAAAGTGGGGCAGGGGGGCAATAACCGCCTTCTCTGCTTTAATTTTACATTTTGGGCTACTATTTTTTTCTCTATTTTGCTGCATTTTTCTGCCCATAACCAGCAGGGAGTCATAAAGGATATATTTTTCTGCTCGGTGCCTTTCTGTGAAACGTGTTTTTGACACGACTGGATTATGCAAACCGAGCATATTTTCTGCCAAATATATTCAGGCTTTTTAATTTTTTTTTCTTGGCCACTTGGCTGGACTTGCCCCCCGGGGCCGAATGTTTCCAGTCCTCCAAAGCCTTTAACTTGCATCCAAATAAAAAAATATGAAACCCCAGACTCTATCAAGCGGACCCAAAATGCAAGTTTCTAACAATCTCAGAATCCTTTCAGTAAAGTTGATACATTGTATTGGGCCGATCTAGAAAAGGGTTAAAGTCACATAAGATTTTGGGACCTCAGAGGTCTCTTCCTTGAACCTGTCTGATTACGTCACTTTATATCTTTTTCTAGGTTTGGCCAATAAAATCTATCAATGTTGACTAAAGGGTAAAGACTCCATTTTTTTGTCTCTGCCTGTTTTTCTTATTAACAATCCACTGAATATCTGAATAAAAGGTCATTCAGTGTCCGTCTGCAATATACATTTTCAGAAATATTTGACATCACAATACGGGGACCTTAAAGAATTTTTAGTGTACCCCGAATGTACAGTCGTGGGTTTTTTTTAAACACATTTTCTTGCTGTTTTAATACACATTATCGAGACTTTTAGGGCTGTAGAACCCTGCGATACCCTCATACCCAGCAAACATTCTGACCGCCTAGAAAAGAGGGGGTATCAGGGGAGGAAAGAAGGTCAGAGGGATTTGGGAAACAAAAGGGGGGGGGGCAACAGGAGAGACGATTGCCCCACTTAACAAAACAGCAGCATGCTCTGGTCCGAGGGGTGAAGAGGTAAGGTCCCGAGAAATTCCAGACTTACCTCTTTATTGTGCTATTGTTAGTGTGTGTTAGTGTTGAGTGCTTGGGTGTGTTAGTGTGAGTCTCTGGATGAGTGTGTTAGTGTGAGTCTCTGGATGAGTGTGTTAGTGTGAGTCTCTGGATGAGTTCGTTATGCTGGGTGTTTAGACATGGTAGTGTGTGTGTCTGTGTGCAAGCGTGTTCAGGTGTATGTGTTAATGTGAATGTCTGTGTTAGTGTGTCTTTGTCCAGGTGTGTTAGTGTTTAGTGTCTTGATTTGTTAGTCACTGTCTGTGTAGAGGTGAGTTCATGTGTCTGGTTGTGTTAGTGTGTGTGTTAGTCAGGCTATGGATCCACCCGAGGTGTACACACACACAAACTCACTGCTTATCAATTATGAGAATGTTACACTCCACATGCTGGCATCATATTGATCAATATGAGACACACTCAGACTCGCGCTTGTATAATGTGCATAGTAAACAAAACAACAAACATTGAGTCGGGTTTACTGTTCCCGCTGGAAGGTGACAACGTGTACTCGTTCTACATCATTGATCTTGAAGACGCGTCTGCAATATGGTCTGTAGGGTATAATGCACGAGATTAAATTGGGAAATAAGGGATTTGGGGAGCAGAATTAATAAGCTCCATTTATTTTGAAGAACGGACGTCATTGGTCTGCTCGCGGATTTGGCAAACAGATGTCAGTCTGCTGTTTTTTTGTAGCCCAAAGGATTTTGTATGAAATATCAACAACAACACAAACTGCCAAAAATCTGCTTATTTCTGCGATTCCGTACTCAAAAAAGGGATATTATGTAACAATCCATGTAATGGGATTTTTGCAGAGAACATTTTACTATGTAAGACGAAAAGAATGAACATATACAACAACAAACAAACAAAAAAAAAGACAACTAGATTTTGGTTAAAAAACACTTATTCAAGAAATATTATTGTTTTGTAGTGATCAGGCTAGATCTTGGATTTCTTCCTAGAATGGACATTTAACCCGCGATATATATATATATATACCTTGGGTGCTGCGCCTGGACTGACCCAGGGCAGACCCCCGAGCCACCCCTCCAGATCGGGCTCTTCGGTGTGTAGCCTCTGGGTATAAAAACGAAACGCGGAGCCGCGCATGTCCAACAGGAGGAACGTCATTTACATACAGCTGCGTTTACGTCATTTGACGGAACAGGTGAGCCTTCTGAGTTTCCGTAACCGTGTCTTGTGTTTGTTTGTTTGTTCTCTGTAAATAAACTCTTCTATGTTTCATTGAAAGTCCCTGGAACCGACAACGTCCATGGGAAGCACCTCGCGACATCACGAGACACAGACTCTTTTACACGCGTGAAGGTCCTATGAAGCTCTGTTATTCATTGACGGCATCGGTTACCAACACAGGAGTACTTCGTGCCAACTGGGCACCGGCCAGTCTTTTTAAACAGCCTGAAAGACCGTGAGATCTAAATCAGATTTCCACCTCGATGTGGCCATATAGGCTGCTGATAGGTTGCTAATACTCTGTCCCGTCTAATTGTGCTCCTCCAATTTACCTGCCTTGTGATTTCCATGGTCAGCATTGGAGATATTTGCCCCCTGGTCCATAACAACATTTTGGGAGGCGCTTTAAGCCACCAAACATATGCAGCTACAGGGATGGCCGTGTTGACTTAGAATAAGATGCTGTCAGACCCATAACGGTATGATTCCGTTCTGATGAGGCTCTTTCAATACACCTCTATAGGGTTTCCATCGACACGGTGCCTTGTAGCCATGACCAGGACTGGCCAGTGGGCATTAATATCTTTATGAAGTCTAGGCTCCACACATGATTTCAGACAGAGAGGGTAGTAGATAAGTTGAACAGCGGTAGAGGGTAATACAGTGAGAGTATTAAACATGCATGGGATAGACATACGGCTCCTGAATCTAAGACGAGACCAACGACTGATTAAGGTTTGAGTTTTTACAGCAGGGGAAACGGGCGACTAGATGGGGGCCGAATGGTTCTTATATACTGTCAAGCTTTATGGTTCCGTGTTCCTTAAATTGCACCCTGCGCCTCTTCCTTGCTAAGGAGACACAAGGCTCACCATTACATTTACAGGTTCACTGAAATAGGATTATTATAAAACCATTCGAGTTTCGGTTGAAAGTAACACTGAAATTTAACATCAATGTCGATTACACATTTTAATTAAGGGTTATATTAATCCACCTTGTAATATAATTTTAATGCTGTCACCATGTTATTTCTTTCCCCAATTCACTCCTTAATTATACTTTGGATAATCATCCATTAATAGCACGGGAATGACACAGGTAATGGGGGTTTTCTGTCATGTATCAAGACATGTTTCTAGTATCACGTTTTTAATAGCGCTGAAATGCGGCATGAAGTACCGCTAGTTGTCTCTACCTGCCGATAGGGGTCTTGAAGGTGTAGCCCCTACCCTAGTGATTTTTGATTGGTTGAACATATAGCTCGTTATTTATGAATGTCTACACTTTCTGTAAATGAGGGAGCTGAGCTAAATCTTAATTGACGTTTACACGCTGGCCTGTATTCCAATGCACCAAAGCCCGTGCTTAGCTTTCATATCCAGACATCATGTGGTCCCATCGCAGTTCCTGGATCCACCAGCAGAGTGCAGACCAGTTCAGATTGCGCTTAAAGATAAAATGCACTACATCTCCCATACTCCTCAGCCAGCCCCTTAGCTGAAATAGCATTATGGGAGATGTAGTCCTGCAGCAGCTGGAGGGCCGCAGGTTGGACACCCCTGATTTAGCGGAATGGGCCAATACGTAGTTTCACAGATGGAGATAATGTGAGCCACATATAGGTTACCAAGGGGGCTGTCCTAAGGGGGGCAGGTAAATTGATACTCTATTCCATATATAAACACCAAGGGGATCTGGAATAAAATAGAGCCAAGTTATAAGATATAAATTATGTTTTTGCTAAACTCTTTTTGCGTTCCGAGGTTGTAAAGGTGAACAGCTTGTGTAACGTCTACGTGCAATATTTATTTAAGCACATTAATGTGCACTACTCAACTATAACATTTAAGTTGTCTTATTACATATATGAAAAAAGACCCAAATCCATTAGGACAAAAAGCCCACATTGATGAGATTTCCAATTATGCCTCAAAAAGGGGAAAATTTCCTTTTTCACTCCAAAATGGCCTCTAATTTCTCACTGGATCAGCAAGCTATAAGTGACCTTGTCCTTATAACCCGTTATATTTCTGTATATTCCTAATATTATATATTTATATATTATATACTCTCCGGCCGTATAACGAATCCCGTCCTTATAACCCGTTATATCCTGTATATTCCTCATATTATATATTGTATACTCTCCGGCCGTATAACGAATCCCGTCCTTATAACCCGTTATATCCCTGTATATTCCTCATATTATATATTATATACTCTCCGGCCGTATAACTAATCCCGTCCTTATAACCCGTTATATCCCTGTATATTCCTCATATTATATATTATATACTCTCCGGCCGTATAACTAATCCCGTCCTTATAACCCGTTATATCCCTGTATATTCCTCATATTATATATTATATACTCTCCGGCCGTATAACTAATCCCGTCCTTATAACCCGTTATATCCCTGTATATGCCTCATATTATATATTATATACTCTCCGGCCGTATAACTAATCCCATCCTTATAACCCGTTATATCCCTGTATATTCCTCATATTATATATTATATACTCTCCGGCCGTATAACTAATCCCGTCCTTATAACCCGTTATATCCTGTATATTCCTCATATTATATATTATATACTCTCCGGCCGTATAACTAATCCCGTCCTTATAACCCGTTATATCCTGTATATTCCTCATATTATATATTATATACTCTCCGGCCGTATAACTAATCCCGTCCTTATAACCCGTTATATCCCTGTCTATTCCTCATATTATATATTATATACTCTCCAGCCGTATAACTAATCCCGTCTTTATAACCCGTTATATCCTGTATATTCCTCATATTATATATTATATACTCTCCGGCCGTATAACTAATCCCGTCCTTATAACCCGTTATATCCTGTATATTCCTCATATTATATATTATATACTCTCCGGCCGTATAACTAATCCCGTCCTTATAACCCGTTATATCCTGTATATTCCTCATATTATATATTATATACTCTCCAGCCCATATTTAGAGGCATCTGTTGGATCTGATAGCACAGCCTCTGTGGGGAGCGGATTCCACATCTTTACTGCTCTTACTGTAAAGGACCCTTTATACTGTTTCAGATAAAAATTCACTGGTTCCATGCATTTATTTATCCTCTATATTTGAACCGGAGAACATTGTGTTACATACTATGTCATCAGCTGATCTCACAAACAGAAAAATCAGGACAAATCATTTATTGTTAAGCAACATAAAAAACCTGGCAGAACTTAACAAAATGTTATTTAATGTTCCAAACAATGTGCGGCATGTAGTCAAAAGGTGAGTTATATCACCAAAAATCTTGAAAACAATCCAAGATACATAATTTGGGCTTAGAAAGCCCCATTTTCTGGATAATGTTTCTAAAATCTGCCGAATTTGGTAATATTATCTCCATTTTCATCCTCTCTAACCTCCAACAAACTATTTTCCAAAAAGCAGATTTTCTTATTTTTAGGATTTAGTTTAAAAAATGTTTGAAACAATGCAGAAAACATCACAAAACAACCACATTTTCATCAAAAACCCGTACTCATTAACAAGGTCCTTGTGACTTTTGTGACTTATGGCTAGATTTAGAGTAATATTTTACATCATTTTTTTTATAAAGCCATTACTTACTATTTTTATACACATTATTGGGGCTTTTAGGGCTGTAGAACCCTGCGATCCCCTCATACCCAGCAAACATTCTGACCTCCTAGAAAAGAGGGGCATCAGGGGAGGAGAGAGGGGCATCGGAGTAGGAAAGAGAGGAATGGAGTAGGAAAAAGGGACATCAGAGGAGGAAAGAGGAACAGTGGAATTTATGTCCCAAAGAGGGACTGCTCTTCCTATGCAGGGGTAGCTGGAATGTATGATAAGTAAGTATGCACATTTCCATAAGAAGGATTGTTGTACACAAGGTTCCAAAGTGCCATTGCAGGGGGGTAATTGTTTTTTAAAGTAAAAAGATTGATATCCCTTGTTGTGCAGAGATATAGAATATGAGGAAGTATCTCGGGCAGCGAAATATATCAGGGAGAGCTAACAGGAGAGTGTGAGAAGAGTTTCAGTTCCTTCCATACATTATGAAGGCCCATCCTCAGTGAGATCCTGCTGCATGAAGAGTTGGCCGGCCCTGCATAATGTATAGTTAAGTCAATAAGATTTATACATGGCCGGCCAAGCTCTTCCCACAGCAGAAGCTTATTAGAGATGGACCTCCATAGTGAAGTCAAGAGGGTCCCCTTTACTAAAGAGAGAGTTGACAGGAGGGTTGAAGTTTTAGCTATTAAACTACATCATGAAGGACCAAACGCAGTGAGCAGCTGGGTTCACTCTGGACCAAGAGCTTGGCCAGCCATATGTAATGCCGGGTTCAACAAACCCCAGGCACTGCGGGTAGCCATGACGACAAGAAATCACTTCCTGGCACCTAGGGTTTGGGTTTAACCGTATAAAACTAGAACGCACACCATGTGTACAGTGGGGGCCGCCATGCTGGGGCCGCCATGCTGGCACCGCCAACACCACTGTATGCGATAGTATGTCTATAAGTAAATATGTTACTATGTTTGTGTAAATATAAAATTGTGTGTGTGTGTGTAAGTATCTCACTGTGTGTTAGTATGTGTGTTTAAGTATGTTACTATGTTTGTGTAAATATTGTACTGAGTGTGTGTGTAAGTATCTCACTGTGTGTGTGTGTAAGTATGTTACTAATTTTGTACTATTGTACTGAGTGTATGTGTGTGTGTGTATCTTACTGTGTGTTAGTATGTGTATGAATACTGTGTGTGAGTTAGTATGTGCATGAGTGTGCTACTGAGTGTATGTGTGTTTAAGTATCCTATTGTGTGTTAGTATGTGTGTGTGTTTGTAAATATGTTAGTATGTGTGTTAATTAGTATTGTTGAAAAACTAAACGGCACCCAAATATGTCCACCCCGATATAAAGTTATAGTTAAATCAGCTAGGCTTCTTCCACCTTGAATTATACATTATACAGGGCCAGCTCAGGCCTTCTTGCTGAAGGCACCTGCCAGTGTTGGACCTTTATAATAAATAGGGAAGCAAAGGTGTTAAAAACACAACTGTGTTCCTATTTCATCAGAACCGCATTGGTTTAAACGCATTTTTATTTTTAGAGACTATTTTTGCTTTCGACGGCCATCAGCATCTAAATAAGAAATAAAACAGAAAAAAGAACAGAAAAAAACCCCCAAACCTTAATTTACACGTTTTTTAGCGAGCAGAGACATTATTTCATAAGTGGCAGGAAGAAAATATTGACTGACATTTTCACTTTTATTCTAGAGATTTCACATTAACTTTTTCCAAATCAAAATCTGCCATCTTTTATATTTTATTAAAAAAAACAAAAACAACCCAAAAAGATTTAAAACCGCCACAGACTAATTTAAAACAATAAATCACATCTTCAATAAGCCAAAAAGTACCACGAGGTGCATAATAATGTCCCCTTTACTCTGAAACTGTGCCTATGGGCAAATATCAGTGTATTAACCCATTCACTGCTACAGCGCTGTGGACAGCTATTGTATGCCTTGCTTTCGTTTCTTTGAACCATTTCTAGGTCGTGGATTGTCCCAAAACCACCACAATACGCATGAATTATTGAACCCAAAATTCCTAATTGAATGCTAAAGCGTATCTAATAACAGCTAATTTGTGCGCTAAATAACGACGTTCTCACCACAAGGCAGAAAGGAACATAATAAATATTCAGAAAAGGGAAAGAAAGGAGCGCGCAGCTTTAGTAAAGAAAATAATAAGGATGTTGGGGCTTAAACACACACATACACACACATACATACACATACATACACACATCTACACCAACACACACATACACACACACATACATACATACACACACACGCATACATACACACACATACACATACATACACACCTCTACACCAACACACACATACACACACATACATACATACATACACACACACGCATACATACACACACTCACACACATCTACACACACACACACATCTACACACACACACATACACATACATACACACCTCTACACCAACACACACATACACACACATACATACATACATACACACACACGCATACATACACACACTCACACACATCTACACACACACACACATCTACACACACACACATACACTCACACATACATACACACATCTACACCAACACACACATACACACACACATACATACACACACATACATACATACACACACACATACATACACATACACACATATATACACACATACATACACATTTATACACACACACACTGTGTATATATTATATATCTATCTATAGCTGCTTCCTACAATTAATTGTAGTTGACTATAAATGAATTGATATTTGAGTGTAATTAATTATAATTTCATGTAATTACATACATTTCTGATTATATTTTGAATATATTTATTTATACTTATTTATTAGGTATTTATATGTTTTACTTGTATTTATCCAGCGATGTTTTCTTGGGCCCCGGAGACTGCATGTCTACGTGTAACTTCCAACCCTGTGTCTGCGTGAAAGCTGTTCCCCGACGTTGAGCAACACCATAACGATGATGAAATGTAACATCCCGTGAAACTATTTTTGTGCCTTGACGATAGAAAAATAAACCTGCCCAGACACAACCTTGTTGGTTTTTTTTCTCAATTCTACAGAAAAAAAAATAAAATACATGGTTGACTTGATCCATACACTATATGGACAAAAGTATTGGGACGCCTGACCATCACACCAACACCATCACATTCTAAATACACAGACATTAATATGAAGTCGGCCCCCCCTTGCAGTTATAACGGCTTCCACTCTTCTAGGAAGTCTTTCATTGTCCAAAATGTCTTGGAATGCTGAAGGGACAAAGCAGGGTCCATAAAGACAGCTGGATGAGTTTGACCCCGGCCCCGGTGTTTGGAACACGGCGAGCTGAGTGCGATTGGGTTAATTGTGTGCACAAGGCCAGGAGCGTGCAGACAAAGCCGAGGGAGACGACAACTCGCGCTTTCACTTTCTGCTCTCAAATATCAGAGACGAGGGCCGTATGAGGGTAAAAAGGGGGGACCTGGGGGTGAAGGCTGAAGAAACCGCTGCTTCCTGCGGTGGCGCTCGTGACGCAAATGACTGCAGAACCTCCGCTGTGGAAACGTGATTTTTACTGCAGGTGTTTCCTCCGGGTAGAATGATGCCCACGGGGGGGCCAGCATGGGCTATAGTGGGCCTTGACTGTTGTGCGGAGGAGGGGTAGGCTTTTTTGGCGGGAATTTCGGGGGTGGAGTTAGGGGAAGATTATATAAGTGCCTGCTTTCCCGGGCTCAGGAACCATTCTTGTGGTTAGCTTACCTGGTTGCGTGTCCCACCCTCCCTCCCCTTTTTTCTGTTGTTTGTAGGTTTGTGTCGTTTGTCACAGTCTGTGGGGCGGCAGCTTGCCAGGTATCCAGGGGGTTAATGTGGTGGTAAGTGAATGGTTGGTAACATCTGGTGGGAGGTTCTTGGCTGTCAGTGCTGGGAACCTCAGGTCAGGGTGGGGGCATCTCGGTATGTCCCTTCCTTAAGTGGTATTTGGTTATGCTACCTGGATTACTTGGCAAGCTTGAGTGTTTATTGTAAATATTTACATGTTGGTGTTTGAGTCATTGTCGTTGTTAACGCACCTATGTTTATTGTTCCAGGTTTTGGCGTGACAATGACTCTAATAAATAAAATTGGCTGTGGCCTTTTCTTATCCATATTCTATGGTGTGGTGTCATTATTGGGGTTTTAAGGGGGGAGTATGCCTAGCCCGGAAGATCGAAGCTACAACAGTCAAGTGACAATTTACTGATTTGGATGAAAAATCAAACCCGGGATGTGCTGGTGTATCGGTGCTGTACAAAGCATCACTTTTATTAGATACATATATATAATCTGTCTGTCTATCTATCTATCTATCTATCTATCTATCTATGTATCTATCTGTCCATCTATCTATCTATCTATCTATCTATCTATCTATCTATCTATCTATCTATCTATCTATCCTGTATAAATAAAATTAAATAATTGCAAACAGAGAATAAAATAAGAGTAGTAGGGTAAGTACGGTAATATGAGACGGAGGATCCAATATGAAGCTCAATCACTCCCATACTCACTTACTCAGCCCATTGTGTCCTTAAAACGGACATCAGGATATGACATCATAGGGTCTAGATTGTAAGCTTGTGAGACGGACCATCTTTGGCTAATGTATCAGTTTATCTTAGTCTGTTAATTGTAGTTTTGAAAATACATAAAAGAGCTGCGGAAATTGTTGGCATAATAATAATAATAATAATAATAATAATAATAATAATAATAATATTTGTCATTGTTATTATTATTAATTACTACTATTATTATTTATTATTATTATTATTATTATTATTATTATTATTATTATTATTATATCCCAGCACTCAGTATAGTGACAGCAGCCTCAGAGATAAGTGATGGAGGGCTAAGCAGAAATACAGTACAGGGGGTCACTGAGCTGCTCTAGGATCAGAAAGCAAACCGTTAAATCGCTATAATTGACCCCCCAAAAAACATAAGAAATCTATGATTGTGCTTGGTACTGAATATATTTGGGGTATTCGTCTGCACGCCCTCATATCCTCAGCAAGTTGGTCCAAAAAAAGGACTTTTTTAAAATTATTTTAATTCTGATATATATATATATATATATATATATAAATGAAAAAGAAATTATAATAATTATCCTTAAAAAACAGCATATACTCCGTGTGCAATAGATGAGAAATGGGAGAAATGTAGAAATCACAGTTAAATGGATGTGTCAGAAATGGCTTCACTCTGCAGTGTCCTGGCCCATAAAGGGTTAAACAAGCGTACGCTGAGCAGGGGTTTTCTGGCTGGGGGGCTGCGCAGCCGAAATATAAAACAGAAAAATAGCGTATTGGAAGGAATAATAATTTGCTAAGGAAACCTAATTCTCAGAAAATCTAATTACGGAAACACGGAAATCCATTTACAGTCAGAGGGCCGCACCGAAGGCATCAATATAAATATACATATAAATATATCAATATATACGGTATATAAATATATAAATATAAATATATAGCAATATATATACGTTACATAAATATATAAATATATACGGTATATAAATATATAAATATAAATATATATCAATATATACGTTACATAAATATATAAATATATATACGGTATATAAATATGTAAATATAAATATATAGCAATATATATACGTTACATAAATATATAAATATATACGGTATATAAATATATAAATATAAATATATATCAATATATATACGTTACATAAATATATCAATATATACGATATATAAATATATAAATATAAATATATAGCAATATATATATATATACGTTACATAAATATATCAATATATACGGTATATAAATATATAAATATAAATATATATCAATATATATACGTTACATAAATATATCAATATATACGGTATATAAATATCTAAATATAAATATATATCAATATATACGGTATATAAATATATATAAATTTATACGGTATATAAATATATCAATTTATACGGTATATAAATATATCAATATATACGGTATATAAATACATAAATATATAGAATAATGTATGGATTATTAGCATGCTGGGAGTGAATGCTATATGATGTCTATACCTGACGAGCCTCAGAGTTTTTGCCCCAGTCTCTGGGTGAAGGGGCAGATTCTCAGGGGTCACACAGTCTGGAGCCGACTCCTTCCTAATCTCCCCCCAGCTGGGTTCATATAAAAGACTGCCAATTGGTGCTTTTGCCCCCATTATGTTATGTTGATATCCCTGCTTGAATTCAGGTGACTCAATTAAGTGTTAAATGTAATAATAATAATAATAATAATGACAAGTCAAGGCTTCCATGAGGACAGGTATTAGAGCCAGTCGGAGAGTCACTACCTAGAATCTCCATAATGGGCTTTACAGGGTTAATATTTCAAGAGTCTTGGGGTGCGCTCATTTAGAAAGACTCAAATCAAGAGGTCATAATCTAAATCTAGAGGCTCCGATGTAATGTAAGAAAATTTTACTTTAATTAGGGGGTAGTGGATAAGTGGAACAGCCCCCCAGCAGAACTGGCAGAGACTAATACATTGAGGCAATTAAAACATGCGCGGGATAGAATTACGGCTCCTGAATCTAAGACGAGACCAACGACTGATTAAGGTTTGAGTCTTTACAGCAGGAAAAACGAGCGACTAGACGGGGGCCGAATGGGGCCGATCTGGCAGTGGGTTCGGTTTCTATATATTAAAAAAAGCATTTTTGCGTTAATGACCATTAAAGATATTTACCATAGTCCTTGGCATTCAAAAAATCTAAAAATCCCTTTTTTTTTCATACAACCCTTAAAAATTGCATCAGTGACACTAAATGCGATAAAAGTCCAAGTTAAGTTAAAAAGAAACTATTTATGGCTGTTTTTTTTTATTAATTCCCCCAAATCCTTTCTGCTCCTTTCCTATAAACAAAGTTTTTAAAAATGTCTCTGAAATTAATTTTGGAAATCTGACCTGCGAAGCACGAGCCCCTAGGAACTTTACCTACACCCATTGTACTGCGCTGCAGAATATGATGGCGCTATATAAAACAATAAATAATAATAATATAAGGTTTCATTTATTAAGCCCCCAACTGAATTAAGCAGTCCTCAAACCTGGTCTTCAGTGGGGGGGGCAGGGAAGGGCTGCACCTCCATCACTCCTTCCACTCCTTCTTACATCTGCGCATGACATCATATCCTCATACTACGCATCATCCAACTGTGCATGTAAGCTGGTGGGAGAGGCTTACACCTAGAGAGGCCCATTTGGTCAACTCAATATGGTGGGTCGGTTTGGTGGACCCCCAGGCCCAAGTAACATACATACACCGGAACTTTCTATATGAGCTGACCCTGAGACTCTTGAATATTAACCCTTTAACAGGCCATCTTGAAGATTCTATAGTGAATAGGGTATATTGTTACCCAACCAGCTCTAATATAAATAAATAATATTATTTAAAGATACACTTAACTTAGTCACCTGCATTCAAGCAGGGATATATGATCACCTATGACATCAGCGGGAACGCCCACCAAAGTCACTGGGACTGCCCGGGGTGACGTCAGTGGGACCACCTACTGACTACAGTGGGCAGTCCTGGCCGTGTCCCACAAGGATTAACTCTGGGAAGCCCGGGCCAAAAAGTTCCCATGCATGGTTATACGGTCGGGGCCTTAAAAATGTTAAATCGATGATGTCATATATATACTCCATGCTTATCAAACGTGTCGAGGCAAGTCAAAGTGAGGTCATCCGGTAAGAATTAAGATCCGGAGGATTGTTATGAATTTTAACCCTTTTCCAGCTGTGTAGATTCTGGGAATCCTGAAACGTTCATTTTTTTTTACCGAAACTGCATTCAGAACCCGCAATGCAAACAAAAAAAAATATGAGGTGGAAATGCATTTATCCCCCCCCAAAAAAAAGGATTTAACAAAAAAATTGGATTGGAAACGAGACACCTGACGGGAGAATCTGTCAAAGTCGCTAGAGAATTCTCCATGATGTCATTACAAGTAGAACATCATACTCCAACAAGCCATTTGCCACTAAAACCTTTAAAATCGGAAAAAAGCAAGAAATTTCATGCCAGGATATCAGATGCTGCGGAAAAAAAAAATCACTTAATTTTCTTCATTTTTAAGTTTTTTTTTGTTGTTTCAATAACTTTAGAAAATTGGAAAAATCTCTAGATAATGCAAGAAAAAGGGTTATATATTTTATAATAAGTGACTTCAACCGTTGGAGTCGAGAAGGGCATCTATTTGACCCTTTTTGGCATATTAGAAATAAACTTTTTTTTAATTATTATTCCTTGTGGATGAACTTATTTTGAAACATTTCAACCTAAAGGAACTCTTCACTGTCATATGCCCCCCCCCCTCTGGGGTTGTTTTAAGACCCCCTTTGTGAACACGCATGGAAGGAGCCCCCATGGATCAGGTAAACGCTTTATTTTTACTTCCTGTACGTACAGGTTAGGGTTACTCACAGACATACCTGGGGACATCCAGGCTGCACGGGACCCTCCATTTTGGGGATGTGAATAGGGGGTCCGCCTGATGCCACACGGAATTGAGCATGAGTGGGGCGTAACCAACGGCAACCCTGAGAATCTCCGTGGTGACCCGGAGACCCAGAGAAGCCGAGCATACCCCGGAGTCTCCGGAGAGGACTTCAATAGCGGGGGGGGGGGCTGCCAGGAACATTAAACTGTCCCTTTAAAGCTGGGCAATATTAACCTTTCATTATTTTTACTTTAAATAATGGAATTTTAACAAAAAGCTGCTTTGCGTAAGATAAAAGTTCCCGTTTCCGACGCAAGCGGAATTCAACAAAGTGGCTTTTTACCTAAAAAATGCTGCTCGCCGCGGTGAAATCCGCTGATTCGTTTCAATCTCCGCGTATCGTGAAAGCCAGTTATGCCGGCCGCGTTGCTGGAATTTGTTTTTCTTTATAAAAATAACCTAAAGTGAAATTCTTTAGTGTCAGTTTTTTTTTACATTGGATGTAATGTTGTTTTGCACGGAATGTGACCCCCCATTAAAAAAAGAACGCATAAAGTACTCTGTGGGTAACCCCGACCCCCCCCTGTAAGTACTTTAATATGTATTCTTCCAAAATAAAAATATATAAAAGCACTTTCCTTAGGTAGAAGCTGCAGCTCCCTGCTTCCTCTGTGGTCTGACCACTCTCACTGCTGATTGGCTGCTTGAAATTGGAATTAATTGAAATAATTTATTAATAATAATAATTATAAAAATACTATTACTACCACTACTAATAATAATAATGGAAAAATCGGCAGAGGTAGGGCCAGCTCTGCCACATACCGTAGCGCTGTACAATGGAGGATTATGAGATGTGGCGACAATATGACTCTATTAACCAATTTAGAATCGGGTGGTTAATACAGAATTTTACAGGCGTATAGAAAGTTGGACGGAAAACCGATACAAATTTATGACAAAAAGTTTTAAAAATTATGAAATCGCCACAATATAAAAATATAAAGTTCAGGAAGTCCTGCGCGGGGTCCGCATGGAGACGTATGCACTGATACCCTTCTATATGCAGATTAACCATTTAAAGGCCAGAGGGTGTACATTTCATCCTGCATCAGAAACATCTGCAGTAAATTCATGCATGAGAGCAGAAGACTGCCGGAGAGACGCAGCATGTGCAGCACTTCTGTGTAGACAGAACCACAGACAAGAGACCCCCAGGGACAAACATAGAGTTTACCAGCAGATCGGCCCCATTCGGCCCCCGTTTAGTTGCCCGTTTCTCCTGCTGTAAAGACTCAAACCTTAATCAGTCGTTGGTCTCGCCTTAGATTCAGGAGCCGTATGCCTATCCCATGCGTGTTTAATACCCTCACTGTATTACCCTCTACCACTTCTGCTGGGAGTCTGTTCCACTTATTGCACATATTTTGTAGTTTGTTCTCCTGAACACTACTTTGGCTTTGGCTAATAATATATTTAACGATAAAAAACAGGCTTATCTGGTATTGAAGGGGTTCATTCCTTAAAGGGGTGTCCCAGAGCAAAACATATTTTCTCATTGAGCAGAACCCCAGAGGTGTATACATTAATAACCCCCAGTGCTGTATACAGTAATATAACCCCCAGCGCTGTATACAGTAATAACACCCCCAGCGCTGTATACAGTAATATAACCCCCAGCGCTGTATACAGTAATATAACCCCCAGCGCTGTATACAGTAATATAACCCCCCAGCGCTGTATACAGTAATATAACCCCCAGCGCTGTATACAGTAATATAACCCCCCAGCGCTGTATACAGTAATGTTGACAAAAACCTGGTTTTTATCTCATTTTGTTCCAATAAACGTACTTTATCTGCAGACCTGGAGGCCGCCAGTGTTGTGATATTTTTGGTGACTTTCCCGGCTCAACCACCACACTGAGCTGATGCTTTATGGCCATGCTAATGAAGTCCATTCCTCCATAGACTTTCATTAGTCAGGCTGGGTGAATGAAACTGACTTGGGCGAACTAAGACGGGTGGATGTTATGTAAGACAGAGCTTCATGCCAGGTAAGAGAGAGCGTGGGAGCCATGGGAGCGTCATTGTGATGTAGAGGGAAAGAGAGTGTGTATAAATAAACATATATAAGCATATAGTGTTAGTGTGTATGCTAGTATATGGTGTTAGCATGAGTGTGTGTGTGTGAGTGTGAGTGTCAACAGACGGTGTGAGAGTGTCAGGGGTGACCCAAGGTTTAGTGTTGCCTTGGAGAGGGAGAAAGAAAGTGTGCACTCATGTTATAGTGAGTGTGTGCTCTAATGTATAGCATTAGCATGAGTAGCTATCGGTGATTTTGAGTGTAAGTGTGAGTTACGGAAGGAGGCACCAAAGAAATACTGCACCCACCGCTAACCCTGCCCCCCCCCATGAAGACTGAGCCGTTCTATTGTTCCCCGCAGGCAGTGTGATAAGGAGTCGGGGTGTTTGTTTAGTAGATCGGGGCTCAGATAGCAGAGCGAGAACCTCATACAAATGCAGCTGCCTGAAAACATTACATTATGGGGGGGGGCTAAAACTGGCTTAAAAAAGAAAGCTGAAGAATATTTGTAAAACATACGTTTAAACGCATACCAGTAATAGATAAAACTGGCAGGAGTTCCTTTTTCAGCTAAAAATATTTATTTCACTTCCGGAAGCAGAACTGGTTTCATTCGCTCTTCTGTTCCATTAAAAGAGGAAGCTACGCTGAGCGGCATCAGGGTGGGAGGACCTTCTAAATACGGACACTCGGCGTTGGGTCAAGTCTTCAAAAAGATGGACCATTTAGATGAAGATGTGAAAAAGAGGGGATCAGGTGCCAATATGCCGAGTAAGGGCCACAATAGGATAAGAGACCCTCAAAGCTTCACCTTCCTTCCTTGGCCAAAAGTCCTGAAGGAGAACTTCATCTTCTTGGCCCTCTCTCCGAAGAAGGACCTCTGGGGTCTTCAAGGGAAGGCAGGAACCCAAAGAGGTACCGCTGTCCCACCACCAAAAACCTAACAAATGTGTTTGGTATAGGCCTGGATAAAGATGTAGCCATTTAGGTCCAAAAGAAAATAGTGGGGTTTTTTTCTACGCGAAGGTGGTTCTTTTTATTGGGAAAACATAATAAAATATATAGTCTTTTTGGGACTTCAGAGGTTTCTTCCTCAGATGGAATGTCAGAACATTATTGAAAGATATTGAAAGATTAATCCATAATATATTCTAACAACTATTATATAATGAAATCTGCTATATGGGTTTATTGACCCATTCTTGGTGTTCGAAGCTGAAGTCCCCAGCGTTCCCAGCTGTCATCGAGCAGAAAAACAAAGCAAATTTGGTTTCCTGGTTCCTCAAATGTCACCTTCACAAGAAAGAAAACAAAATGCGAATTAGGCAACCGTAACGTCATCAAAGAGGAAACAGATTCACCAATAAGAAAACAAGATTATTCTGGAGGCTGCTTTGTAGACCGATTGTGAGGGAATCTCACGGAATGATATTGTTACAGTAAACCAGGTGGGAAAAGATAAGGGTAGGCGAAGAACATAGTCATATAGATCTGTGATGTTATGTAATGACACGCGTGTGGGTAGTATGTAATGGAGGGAGGTTATGGGTGATGAGGAGTCATGTTAGAGTTGGGCAGAGTTTAGAGACAAGCGTCTGCGCAAATCAGATCATCAAGTGTCTTCCACCAAGGGCAGAATAGCTGAAGACCCCAAATAGAAAGCTGCGGTTCCCTCGGGTCAGGGGATGCAATGAAAGAAGGATTGTTATCAAAAGAGGAAAGAACGGCCCAAAGGATTAGAGGAAAAACCAGGAAGCCGTCTGATTAGAAACCCCCGGACGCTGGAAGAGCCTCAGATGTTTGGAACTTGGAGAAAGCTGGGACTTCTTACCAGGGTTGGGAGATAACCCCGCATAATAACTACTGTGGGAATTTAACTATTTATCAATGTGAGATGAAAACCCAAGGACTTTGGGCTATGAATTGCGAGGCTACATTGGTGCCATTGGGTTGAGTTACTTTCTAGGGACCCCGGCCAGTGGCTGCCGCACTCCAGTGTGATGGCCCTATATCAGTGTCTCGTCTTGGGGCCAGTGGCAGCTTTGTCCAGATCTGACGCTCTAATATTATAAATATTCAGCTAAAGTTTGGGAGAGGTTTGTAGATTAGAATATCAGCATATACCTCCAAAGTGTCCCTCCTTGAGTCCCATACACCCTTCTTCCCTCCCCTAATGCCCCTCTTTCCTCCTCTGTGCCTCTCTTTCTTCCTCTGATGCCCCTCTTTTCTAGGAGGTCGGAATGTTTGCTGGGTATGAGGGGATCGCAGGGTTCTACAGCCCTAAAAGCCCCGATAATGTGCATAGAACCAGCAGGAACAGCTTTATAATTTAGGTATATATAATATTATATTCTTATAATCTAGTCTTTGCTGCTTTCCATGTCAGGAGAAACTGGCAGACCAAGGAAGAATTGGACACATGAATATTGTACAGCGCTACGGAATATGTTGGCGCTGTATAAAACAATAAGCAATAACAATAAAAACAGATATGCAGAAGTCAGGGCTAGAAGGAGGCTGACATTAGCGGGAAGCCCCGGCGGTCCATAGATCATTTAATAAGTGTGAATGGGGGGGGGGCGATACTGGGACTCAAAAGAAGAGTGACGGCAGAGGGAGGTCAGATCCTGGCAGGAGAACGGAGACCCTGAAAAGAGCCCACCAAGCTTTTGAAGAAACCATCAAAGGGCCTCAAAAGGCTGGAGCAGCTATTGAGACGTTCTCGTCACGCTGTTCGGGTTTCCACTGCAGAATTTCTAACGACAGCCGTCAATCATCTGGACGTCGCGCTTATTTTAACCGATCGGAAACCTGGGACGACCTGGCAAGGGTTCCAGCTTTCGGACCGCTTGCCTTTCTCAGCATCGACCAGACCTTAAAGGGGCAATCCAACCATCAGATGCACGTTAATGCATGTAATAGCGGAGTGCACCCTGCTGCGATTGCATTCTGCAGAATCCCCCCCCATACGCATCTCCTTTTTCTGCCACCCGTCAGCTTTATTGCACCCGCCAACCCCCCCCCCTCCCTGCAGGAGAAGCAAAAACATTTCCTTCCACGTCACATACCCACCTCCAGTCACCCCCAGCTCTGGCTTGGCAAGGGTTGTAGGTGCAAAACAAAACTTCAATGGGAGTGCTTTCCTGCCACTGATTGGCTGCTTCAAGCATCCAATCGGTGATGCGAAATCTTGCACCAAAGAGGACGTTTTCCACAGCAGTCCTGGAGCTGCAGCTTCTCCTAAACGAAAGAAACATTTTAGAGAGGTTAGGTTTTATTAGGGACTGATCTCCGCTGAGTTCCTTAACAAAGAGATATTAACAACCATGGCGTGGGTAACCTCAATGTTAGATAAAGAGTAGTAGATAGATGGAATAACATACGGTGCAGGCGGTAAGGGGCTAATTAAATGAAATGTTAATATCTTTGATGATTTATACTCCTATGTAACCCTTTGTGTTGTCACCGCAGTGAGTAATGCGCTGGGAGGCCGCATCTCCTCTTGCTTTTAAGCTGCATGGCTTTTGGAGTCTCAGCCGTCCCCAATGCGTCTGTTTTAACAGAGGTGTGCGGGAGTCGGATCGCTAGCACAACTACAACCCGCCACGGGCATGTTACCCTGCTCTTTGACATGGCTGAGTGTGATAGGAATGAGTACGTGAACACTGCTCGACCCTCATCCTTTCTTCTCTGTTTTATGTAGCACCGTCATATTCCGTAGCGCTGTACAATGGGTCAACAGGACATAACAAGTATACAGAAAGAAGAGGTAACGAGGGCCCTGCTCACAGGAGCTTACAATCTGTCGTTTGCATGTGCCTGCGGCTTTGAGCGCCGCGCAGGGTTGGTAGCGCATGCACAGGATTGCGAGCGCCGCGCAGGGTTGGTAGCGCATGCACAGGAGAGATCCACCTACCGACGGCTCACGGGCTTCAGAGACACAAAGTCCAAGGTGCAGAAATCTATAAGATCTGCAATCGCTGAGCAAACAATAGAGAAGCACACATTCCCTCCCAGACATTGTAAATACCTCCGCCGCTGGCATTCAGGTTATTTGCACCCCTTAACCCTTCAGATGCTGGAGAGGAATCTAAAACAAACACAGCAAGAAAACAATTTGGGTCATAGAGAAATGTCCTATCCCGTGCAACTTTAAATTTCCTCACTGTATTAGCCTCTACCACTTCAGCTGGGAGTCTCTTCCAGGTGTCTACCACCCTCTAAGTAAAGTATAAATTTCTTACATTCCATCTCAGCCTCTGACCCTCTAGTGGTTCTGGTCTCTGCTAACTTTTCTCCTCCTTTAAAATAAACTTTCCTCCTGTACTTTCTTAAATCCCTTTATTTATTTAAATGTTTCTCTCTCTTCTCTCCCATCACCTTTCTATCTGTGTTTTCTCCCATCTCCCCCTCTCTCTTCTCTCCCATCTCCTCCCTCTCTCTCCTCTCCCATCTCCCCTCTCTCTTCTCTCCCATCTCCCCCTCTCTCTTCTCTCCCATCTCCTCTCTCTCTCTCTCTCTCTCCTCTCCCATCTCCCCTCTCTCTTCTCTCCCATCTCCTCTCCCTCTTTTCTCTCCCATCTCCTCTCCCTCTCTTCTCTCCCATCTCCTCCTCTCCCTCTCTTCTCTCCTCTCCCATCTACTCTCTCTTTCTTCTCTCCCATCTCCTCTCTTCTCTCCCATCTCCTCTCTTCTCTCCCATCTCCTCTCCCTTTCTTCTCTCCCATCTCCTGCCCCTCTCTCCTCTCCCATCTCCTCTCTCTCTCTTCTATCCCATCTCCTCTCTCTGGTCTCTCTCTCTTCTCTCCTTTCCTCCTTATTTTTATAAAGTGTATTAAGCCCACTCCTGTCTCCCAGACTTTGTACAAAGATGGGGAGTGGGGGGGGACTGGAAATTCGATGAGGAATTCCAGGATTGCGGAGTCTGCGTGTTTTTACAGGGAAACCGGAGACCCGGCGGCCAGATTCTCGGGCAGTTCCAGGTATTTTAAGGGAATGGAGGAAAATGACAGAGTATGAGTCAGCTCTGTGTTTGCACTCACAGCACGGGGCAGGATAGGTGTGATGAGCGGGTAATAACGTGCATCCCGGGATCAGGGCAGCCTGGATTATTTTACAGGTCGGTGTAATGAAGATAGGTAATCGCAGCGTTTAGGTGACCAGCCCTCAGCCTGAATCCAAATCGCTGGTCTGATATCAGCGCAGGGCGGTAGACAAGTGGATCAGCATAGTTATACATAGAATCTTCATGACGGGCTTTAAAGGGTTAATATTTCAAGTGTCTCGGGGTCGGCTCATTTAGAAAGTCTCAAATCAAATGTTAGAGGTCATAAAACTAGAGGCTTAGATGTGATGTAAGGACGTTTTACTTTACTAAGAGGGTAGTGGATAAGTGGAACAGCCTCCCAGCATTAGTAGCAGAGGGTAATACAGTGAGGGATCTAAACATGCATGGGGTAGGCATACGATCCGTGCGCAGGGGCAAGCAGGAGAAGCGTTTGGCCGCACACATTTCCTGCATGTCTAGGAGTTGGGGGATGGGGGAAACGGCAAATGCTTAGGGGGGATTCTGCCGAACCCCTCCATGCATTTTAAAGGGACCTCTCATCTAAAAGACAGCTTTAAAGTGCATGTGATGTCTAGAGTGTCCCTTTAATAGCCACTAAAACTGCCCCCCCGGAGAGGTGATCGAGACCCCCATATAGTGCCCCCTCCCTGCAATTTTGCCAAAAGATCCCCAATAGGGATTTGAACGCAACTTGGAGCAATCGCAGGTGGTTGTAGGAGGAGAAGTTGAAAAAATGAGGTTTTCGGAAATGAAAAATGACAGGAAAGAGGCTAAAAATGGGCAAAAATACAGGAAGGCAGAAAAAATGGGCAAAAATAACTTTACTTTCCCGCAACCCCCCCTCCCCGGGGAAAATTTCTGCGGACACGCATGAACCCCTTTGTATGTTTTTTTCTCAGATTCCCCGGTCCCGTACAATGCGGGTAATGTATATATAGAAGTCGTGTTAAGGTTGTATAGGAGGCGTGAGGTCACGCTCACTAGAGCTTTAATATGATGTCACCGGTAAAGAACAACCAAGAAGGAAATCATTGTTAAAAAAAAATAATAATAATAAAAAAAAAATAGCCTTAATAGCCGCGGCTTACTGTGCAATTTAAAGAATGGTTAAATGGTTAACCCTTTTATTGCCGGCAGCCGCTAAAGGGGGGGGGTAGATTTCTCTCCCTGTGACATTGAAAGGGTTAATGAGTCGGTGGCGGCTGGGGGGGGGGGAATAGGCAGTGCAGGAATGGCAGGGGGTCTGTAGGGCAGTTCAGGGGATGTGAAGCACAGCTGCGTGTGTAGGAGGGAGGTGGTTCTCATCTGTTGCCCCCGGGGCAGGATTTGCCTGGAAATCTGACATATCATGAATACAGATAAATAAGGTGAGCTGGAAAAGCTAGTGGTGGGGAGTGAGGGTGGGTGGTGGTGGGGAGTGAGGGTGGGTGGTGGGGACGGGTTTAGAACATGGACATTTAGTCTTGGATAAAATATGGGCCCCAGGAGACGTCAGAGACCAGAAAACTAAAGCTAAAGGGTTATTTACTGATTTCTATAGCACCGCCATATTCTGCAGCGCTGTACAATCTGTTCTAGTACCCAACTTACTGCTATGATTAAAGGGGGGTGTCTGGCGCAGGCAAATGACCCGGTAATATGCTGGCCCAAAGCACACATGGCAGACAATGTACAATATCCAGCCCCACCATGCACATTCGCCAATGGGAAAGCCTACAAAAGGAGCTCAGAAAGGATCCGGTCAGTGTGGGACTGCTGCATGAATTTACCCTTTGAATGAGAGAGGCAAATGCCCTCCTGGCCCTCTTACTACGTAGGAAGCGAGTGGATGTTGGTGGGATCCCTTGTAACCGGCCCATTGTTCGGAGGGTCACCGGATTTGCCCCCTGGTTTTGTACCGAGGGGAGGGGGACTGCCGCCATAGGCCAGGATCCATCGCTGCCTGCAGTATGTATAACAGATTCTCCTCTGGGAGTTTATCTGCAGGGGGCAGCACTGAAAAAATGGCTGATCGTCCTGTGAAGCATGAGCTTTACTGGGGTGGAATAATGCCAGATATGTCTAGGAGGCCAGTAGTGTGTATACAGCTATTCCCTGACGCGTGTGCTCGGCCTGTCCAGCGGGGGCCATGCGGTAGTGATGTGTTCAGTGAGGGAGGGGTCACTCGTGGTATTTCTCATTTCCTCCTGATTTGGGAGTTCACTCCTTATATGGGCAAACAGAGCAGCAGGGTGAGGTCACCGGGAGCCGGCAGCACACGCTAATCACACATTACATGTCACCAGGATTCCAACACACATTGTGTGCTTTTAAAGAGACATACCCAGCCCGCAGCATACTGTACACACTGTATCGCATACACATATCACACACACACTGTATCACAACCACCCAACACACACAAAGAGATACACACCAGCCATGGAACACACAGTCACAGCCATATACTGTAACACACAGAGCTTAGACACACTGTATCAGAGTCATATAACACACATGGCTATACACACAGTATCACAAACATAACACACAGCTTAATACTGTAACACACAGCTAGACACAGGCATCACAGGCATATAACACACAGCGATATACATTGTATCACAGGCATATAACACACACAACAATCACTTATCACATACACGTATCACACGAGGTATCACATATCACATGCTGTATAATACACACTGTATCACATACACATCACACAGATTATTGCACATTGTTTAACATACACATATGTATCACACACTGTATAAAACACTGCATCACGTAGACGTATCGCGCACGCTGTATCGCGCACGCTGTATCTATCAGGTCCTGTAACATTGTGGCATTTAAAGGAACCCACTTTACTTTGTAAGGAGACCCACAAAGCCCACGCATGCACAATTCACACACATCTGGAGAGGGCTCATAACATATCTGTGGACTGGTGGTCTCTTTTCCTATTTCTCTCCTATGACTGTCTGTCTATTTCTGTCTCCTCCAGGACTGGCTGTCTCTCTCCCTCTTTCTTCTCTCTCCCCCCCCTGGAAAGTCTCTATCCCTAGTTCTCTCTTCCCCTAGGGTCTAGGCTAACTGGCTGTCTCTCTCTTTGGTTCTCTCTTCCGCTGGGCAGGCTGTCTCTCTCCCTCTCCTCCTTTGGGTTGGTTGCTTTTATTTCTCTCCTCCCACTGGGCGGTCTCTCTATCTCTCTTCCCTCCCCCTGTGTGGTTTCTGCTTGTCTGTCTGTCTGTCTCACAGCTTGCAGTCAGTCTCTGATACTCAGAGGTAAGAGACATCCCCTGTCTGTCCTGTGTGTGATCACAGACTGTCTATTTAACCCGGTCCTTGCTGTCTCTGGTTGTTTAGGGCTGTGTGTCCCGGGGTAAACTAAATGTGTCCGGGGTCAATGTTTGTTTTTGTTGGACTGGGTGCAGTGGGGTTGATACTGGTGATACTGGTGTAACTGGGCATTGTGGGTACTTTGTGTTTAGGAAAGACTTGAATGGTTGGGATCGTCGTATTTGTGCTGTTTTGGTGCCCTGGGGCTGGTTTTGCCCCCATGAGTTATGGGGTGTTTGCACTGGGGCTGGTTTTGCCCCCATGAGTTATGGGGTGTTTGCACTGGGGCTGGTTTTGCCCCCGTGAGTTATGGGGTGTTTGCACTGGGGCTGGTTTTGCCCCCGTGAGTTATGGGATGTTTGCCCCTGGGCCACCCTGCTGCTGGTGCTTTAAGAGTTATGGGCTGTTACTTAGAGGACATGGTTATTTGTATTGTGGTCTCCTGGTAGATGTTGTGTTTTGGGGGTGTCTCTTTCAGTGATAATATCTTGGGGGTCTCATACTGATCTCTCCTAAGTATTACCAGCTAACCTAAACTGTCTCTGAGTGTCGCCCATTCCTCATGGAGTGTTATGAGACCCCCAATCTCAGCCTTTGTCACTCTGGAATGTCTCGAGATTTCAGGAAGTCTTCCACCCCAGTGTTAACTCCCAGAGGTCCATGTTCTGATTTCTCCAGCGAGTGGTCACTCTCTTGCCATGGATTGCTCTCTCTCTCTCTCCCAGATAGTGCTGTCTCTCCACCCCTTGGTTTGACATCATGGAGCAGTCTCCCCCCCCTACAGGATCACTGAGTGATGTCTCTGTAAATCCAGCTGTAACACAAGCTAATGGATCCAAGATGGAGAGGGGGGAGAGGGGGTATCTCTCCTCCTCCCCCTCCTGCAATCCAGAGCCATTGCTCACTCACCTCTTCTCTTTTCACATCCTGACTTAGCAAGACCTCCCCCACATCCAGCCGGTTACCTCATTCCTGCCCTGAGGCCCACACTCCGCTGTAGTTACCTCATTCCTGACCTAGGACTCACACTCGGCTAATTACCTCATTCCTGACCCCAAGGTCAAGAGCTTTCTAACCACAGACACAGGGTCCCCTGTAATTACAGTAATGCCCCCCCCCATAACCACACCGGGCATTCTCCACTCCCATTTTTTTTTAATCAAGATCTAAGATTTATCCAGCAGCTAAAACTTTAATATAATGAGGAAGCCGCGGTTCTTGACGCTCTGGGGTGAAATGCTCTCTTATTGCCTTTCAGCTGTTAAACAAGCTGACCGTTAGAATTGTGACACCTTAGCCCCGGTACTAATGAAGCGACGTTTTGAACAATACGGCTGTACCCCCTGTAATCCAGATCGGACACAGACGGTCACCCAATAACCTAAAAGAAAAACCATGTTGGAAGGTCATGAACAAGAGAGCTGTACTCCAGGGTTCTAAGATGTTTGTCTACAAGTTACGTTGTATCCAAGTTCTTCAGAACTTCGCCACGCAGATATGACACCATGTTCTAGAGCAGTCATTTAGGAATACGTTCCGATACTCCAGGTCAACTTCTTAATTATTGGGGTCCATCGCTCTAGAACAGGCAAAATGGTGGCACCTTGACCTGGTATTTTAGGACCAAGGTCCAAGAGTGGCCTCTTGCGGTTCTTCCCTTGCACTCTGCCCATTCGTCCCCTGTTTATACCAGGCCCGGTCCACATGCATAGAGTTATTGAGATAAGAGACTTCTTCGGTTCAAATGCTGAGCTATGCTGAAAAACCCCCGGGAAGGTTTCCATAGAAACGAGTAGAGACAGGCTCAGCTTGAGACAGACGGAGGAAGGCGTTCAACCTTGAGCTGGCAGAGAGCGGTTCTGCAGGATATAGTGAGAGTAAGATTACACATAACTGCTATGCATTAACCATTGCCGTGCCTCCCGGGGACTAGCGATACATACCACGGTTTCCACTCTCGAACGGCTTGGCGTGTGTAATACGACAATGGAGGCCCCGATGGATATAAAGGGGTTAAATTATGAGAGCGTGAACCGCGCTGAGTCATGTCCATGGGGAACCTGGCGATATGGCTCAATACCAAATAAAGCGAGGTTGTGTTTTTTCCCAGAAACCCCTTCGGGCCATGTTCTTTTCTTCCGAGGAACGAGATTGATTTTGGTTTCATCTTCTCATAATCTCTCTTTGTTGTTGCTGTTTTGTTTTTTTGTAGACCTGAAGATGGACCCAGCGGCTCCAGCCACGCGGATGACCTCATCGTTCACCATCAATATTTCTACCCCGTCTTTCTACAATTCTCCCAAAAAGTTTGCGCCGGTGGTACCCCCCAAACCCAAAGTCAACCCGTTTAAGGCGTCGGAAGAACCAGAAGTCCAGAACGTGTCCGTAGCCCCCCAAGAACGTTCGTCAGGCTCTGGGGTGCGGGCGTTTCTGGGGAAAGTTGGGGCGATTCCCTCATCGGCACCATCTAGCGGTGACCAGGAAGGTAACAAACATCTGTCTGGTAACTTCTGCAGGCTGCCCCATACGCCATTCTCTGGAAACAGATGTTTCGTGGGTTTTCTTGGTGACGGGTCTGCATGGCTATAGATCAGAGAGGAACCAAATTCACAAGAACCCCTGACTGTATTTACCTTGGATGTTGCCCCAGGCCTCACCCAACTGCCCCATCCATGGTCCTCTCTGAGCATTGCCGGGTGTGATGTCATATGTCGGCACTCTGTGACCTAAAGTTAACAAGTCCCTTTTAAAGCGGGGTTTGGAGGCTGTGTCGGCACCAATTCCATGATGTAAATGGGCTGGATTGGGAGATCTCCCTTGTAACCGGCACAGTGGCACCCAAGAGGGTCATTTGTGCCAACCCCCCCCCCATGGTGTATATCGGGGGAGAAAAGCTAATTTAAAATCTACTATTTGTTTATGACCTATTGACCTATTGTCAATAAACAATGGTAATAATATAAAGAGTGGAGGATATGAGCAAAAGGGAGTAAACTCCACAGTGGTACAGAGTAGACCCCCTGACAGGTCTCTGTTATTTCACATTGATTTCCAATATCATTTTGGAAGTTGACTCTTTTACCCAGCACTGTATACAGTAATATAACCCCCAAGCGCTGTATACAGTAAGATACCCCCCCCAGCAAGGTATACAGTAAGATATTTTATTCCAATAAACCCCCTTTTATCTGCAGACCTGGAGCTGCCGTTGCTGTCAGTCATGTGATATTTTGGGTGACTTTCCCGGCTCAAACACCACACTGGGCTGATGCTTTATGGCGATGCTAATGAGGTCCGTTCCTGCATAGACTTTCATTAGTCAGAGAGTCTGGCTGGGTGAATAAGACTGAGCCATTCTATTTTTATCTGATACTAATTGTAAACAAATGGGAGCTCCTCTTTAACATATATTGAACAGAACTGTGATTCTGATGGCTGATGCTGACGTCTCCTCTGTCCTTTCCCTCTTTCCCCTTTTTTTTCTTTCTCCCCTAAAAAACATATGAAGGTCTGTCTATGAAAATTGTAGTGTTTGCTTGGCGATCGTGCAACCGGAGACCCTTAAATAACAGACAGGGGGTTTTAACTGCAGTAACCTGGTGTTTATTTTCATTATTTTCTTTGCGTATCGGACCCTATTAAAGCAGCAGGTCTTCCTTTCGTTGTCGGCGCAGCAGACGCTTCCTTAGTATCTATAAATATTTTTGTATCATGTATTTGTTTTTGGACGACTCATTTAACATGGTGTTTATTATAAGAGTTCTTCTAGCTTAATCTGCTTCTGGGATCTACCACCAAAATGTTATTATTAAAACATTTCTAAAAATATTGCTCAGTTTTCTTTTTTTAAAGCAGTTCTAGGTGTTGGCCGCATAATATAATCTTTTCAGGCAGCTGCATATCAGCCGTTTGTATGAGTTCTCGCTCTGTTGCCTGACCCCTGATCTACTAAACCCCCCAACTCCTTATCATACTGCCTGTGGGGGGCAATAGAATGGCTCAGTCTTAATCGGACACTCTGACTAATGAAGTTCTATGGATGCCATAAAGCATCAGCTCAGTGTGAAAGACACCCAAGATATCACATGACTGACAGTAAAGGAGGCCACCAGTTTATTGGGACAAAATGAGATGAAACCAGGTTTTTGCCGGTGCTGGGGGGTTACAGTTATATTACTGTATACAGCACTGGGGGTTATATTACTGTATACAGCGCTGGGGGGCTATATTACTGTATACAGCGCTGGGGGGCTATATTACTGTATACAGCGCTGGGGGGCTATATTACTGTATACAGCGCAGGGGGCTATTACTGTAAGGAAGAAATAAACTCTGTTTATGCTGATTGCCCACTTTTGTCCTGCTCGTTGATATCCTTCCATCTGTTTTGTAACAAACTTTTTTTTTTTTCTGCATCCAGAATTTATCCTACCACCTCCTCCACCCAATGATGATGCCGTCACATCTCCAACTACTTTCTTTCCACCTCCTCCACCCTCTTTTGGAGATGACAATCTGGGGTCCCCAACTAGCGCTTTCCCTCCACCTCCTCCGCTTGACTTTTCAGAGCCCTTCCCTCCTGCTATAGAGGAGTCGTTCCCGTCCCCTCCTCCTTTAGAAGAGTCACCTGTTGAAGCCATTGAAGGCGCCGACATCCAGGTATGGTAGATCAAGTAAAGTTGATGTTGACCACTTGAGTATTATTATTATTATTAATAATAATTTATAATTCCTTTTTTGCTTTTTTTGTTTTTGTCCCCCCCCCCCAGGTGAATTCTATAATAGCTCCTCCCCCACCTCCTGCCCCCTCTACATTTCCCCCCAAGCCAGTTGCCCCTATGTTTGCTCCTAAACCGGCTGCTCCTACGTTTGTTCCGAAACCAGCTGCCCCTGCATTTATACCTGAACCCCCTGCCCCTACGTTTTCTCCCAAGCCAGTTGCCCCTACATTCTCTCCCAAGCCAGTTGCCCCTACATTCTCTCCCAAGCCAGTTGCCCCTACGTTTTCCCCCAAGCCAGCTGCCCCTATGTTTGTTCCTAAACCAACTACCGCCGCTTTTACGCCTGAACCAGCTGCACCTGCGTTTGTGACGGTTCCTGCTGTCTCTTCATCGGTCCGTAACCCAGCTCCCCCGTTAGCAGTCGCTCCAAAACCAGCTGCGCCATTTGCGGTTTCCCCTAAACCTACAAAATTTGTCCCTAAGCTGTCTGACCCTCACGCTTTATCAAGTCCCCCGTCTGCACCTGCACCCCCGCCGTCGCATACTTTCTCCCCAAAACCTCTTAACCCCCCCACATTCTCTCCCAAACCCAACGCTCCCACATTTGCTCCTAAGCCACAAGACACAAACAGAGAAAATTCTCAACCTCAGCAGAGATTCTCCTCAGCCCAACCCAGCTCAAAACCGGACCTTAATGTTACGTGTGAAGCCCCGCGGCCTTTAGTCCCCTCTGGAACGCGAGCGCCTGGTTTTTCATTTGCACAACAACGTGAGAAGCCTCAGGTTCTGGAGAAGCCAAGACCCGATGCCGAGGGGCCCCAATCTCAGAACGTCAGGAGTCTTGGGTCCCATAACGAGAGTATCAGAAGCCAGGCCAACGGAGCACATGGGTTCCGATCGCAACCAGAAGGCGTTTTGGATGCGAGACCAAAGCCTGATGAAATTCAGAAGAAAGAGCCTCCACCCAAAATGCAGAGATCTCCAGAAGCCGTAAGTGATGCCCTCTACTCTATTTAGCAATCTAATAGCCTTAATATAATAGAACCGCAGTCTTGTCACCGGGTTAAAACGGAGATGAGTTTTTAAAAAACAACCCAAAATAACAAATTATTAAGTGCTATTCTCATTTTTTTTTTCTACTGGTATTCAGAATTACCCTTGGCTACATCAAGAACGCCTTCCTTAACATCTTGGGTACTGAATACATTTTAAAAGTAGGCTTGTGTCTAGAATTTGTTTAATTGAGCCTAGAACCCTTTGGTTTTCCCTTGTAGGATGGATCTGCGGGTCCCCCAGGCTTGAATATGAATGAAGTAATGGAGCTGGAGATGCTTGCTCAGCAGCTTATGCGGGAGATGGACAACCAACAGGCCACCAAGTCACAGACCATGGGTACGAGGATACGTTGTACAGCCAAGGTAGACAACAGGTATTCCACGAGCTGTTGCTGAGTGAAAGCTCCTATGATTCTCTGAAACAGTCAAAGAGAGGATCACGGGGACTGTTATTCAACACCAGCTAGGGAGATACCTGTTGGCTGCCTTTGTGCTTCTAAGCTTACCGGAGAAGGTACAGAACTGGGACATGATGATGTATCTAGATCACAGATGGCCAACACGTGCCTCTCTCGGGTTTTTTTATGGACCAACCATCAACTTGTCTAACTACCGAGCAAAAATAGTCTCGCCGTTCAATGCTGTAGACCTGCTTGTTGTCCACCTGCGATCTAGGATCTGCAGCGGACACTCTCCTTGTTTAAATGTTTCCATAGTTGCCTGCTATCTTTGATTAGGTTGGGACAGTCCTGGCATGGTTACTTGTCTCCATTCACCCTCAGAAGTTTTCCAACTAATCGGGTTTTCGAGAAAAGGGACTTTATGTCGACAGCACTTGTTGGACTTCCCACCAGTGTCCATGCCTCAGTCTGGGCAGTACATTGGCAACTATTTCTACAGAGCTATGGAATATATAGATAGAACTTTTGGAAAACATTCACCCAACTGTCACTGGGGAAAAAGTTTTTTTTGTTTTTTTTTTTAAAGATAATTTTGACAACATGGTCCATGAGGCTGAAATGGGAGTCCATTTGGCCTCAACCATAAATCTCTTCCATGTTGAGCATTTCTTTAATGGTCAAGTTCTGTCCAAACCTTACTTGCCCGTATATATAGAGCAAATATGTTTTAAAAAAAAAATGATGAAATGTCATTTGAATGCACCAATAAGATTAGAGAGGGGTTACCACTTTAAAAAAAAAAAAAAGTGTGTTTTTGGCCACTGACACTTTTTGGTACTATTTTCTATCACATGATTGCTTTACAAGTCCGTCATAATAATTTCTCCTGTTATCTGTCCGTTGCTTTTGTATGTTTCCTCTCGTGGACAAACAGCTCGTGGACAAACAGAACCAGTAACAGGCAAGTGTCGTCATTTTAGATATATCCTTTTCTCAGTGTCCCCTCTCGTATAAAAGCATTTTATGGGACTCTAGTTTAAAATGGGAGAAAATGGTTCATTAATGTTAAAATGCGGCAATAATATTAACTGTCGTTCTGATGTGCCCTCAGATCGCTGTGGCTTCTGTGGCCAAGGGCTGTCTCGCACAGAGACCATTGTGAAAGCCGGCGAACATCATTATCATGTGGCCTGCTTCACCTGCTCCAAGTGTGAGCAGCAGCTTCAGGGCCGGCAGTACTACGAGAGCGCCGGGAAGCCGCTGTGTGAGGAGTGCTACGAGGTACGTGTGTAAAATGTCAGCCTTTAATGTGGGAGAATCTTTGAGATAACTATGTGGTCCCAGCAGGGGCAGTTGGCCCAGTGGGCAGGGGGTGATTTCCCCCCCCCCCTCGGGGCAATCACTTCACAAAGGGCTTGTCCGACCTGGACCAGGCCGGTGTAAGCATGTGTGTTAGCGTGTGTGTACATATCTGCCAGTGCGTATGTTGGGGGGGGGGGGCGGCAAGGGGCCAATGGGGCCATTTGACTTTACGACCTGAAGGTGCCAGCCTTTCTTTGAGTTCCTGAATGTGATAGGGCTAAGTGACCACACCGTCTCTTTAAATGTTTTGGTGCTATGATGTCATATTGTTTTCTGGATATGTGGACCCTGAGGTCACACCGCCCCTCCGTGGACATGTTGAGGATGGCGCTCAACCCTTAAGCTGCATCCATATGAGAAAAACGGCAAGAATTGGAACTTTTGGTCCAGTGGAAAGTCTGAGTGAAAATCCCCATTTTCCGTGGTTGACTTGCCGTTGCTATTTGCGCCACTTTTGTTATGACCTTTATGTCACATGACCCATTGTGACGTCCGCTGGCAGGAATCGGCAGATTTGGCAGGTTTCACCGCTGGAAGTTCCACAGAAGGGGCCAAAATGGCGAGGATTTTGTGGCAACTCCACCTGGCTTTACCCAGCACCCCGTCTGTCTGGATGTCTCGGGAGTGAGAGCTCCGACTGCCCTTGGATGGCAGACACGAGTTGCACGACATGTTTCCACTCTCTAAATAAACTCCAGTCCCCCGTTTTAATCACTGCGCTCCGCCTGAGGGAATCAAGAAGCCATTTCTAATTACATCATTCGCGAGCGACTCCTACTTGGATGCACTTAAAAAGCAGTCTGTTCCTTTTCGCTCTGAAGCTCACAGCTTTCGAAAATGAAGTTATTCCCCCCCGACGTCTCACCGGAGCGTCTGCCATGTTTACATTTACTAGAAGACATTAGGAGACCCGGCGTCCTTCGAAATGTCTAAGGGAAGCAAGGCAACTGAATTTTGTAGCTCTGATAGAACACCCGATCTGCCTGCGTTCCATACAAAGGTTCCAGAGGGTCTGAGGGTCGATGATCTAGAACCCATCGTTCCAGAGAATATGAGAATTCCTTGTTTTTTGGGGGCGTTTTATGCATGTCTGATCTCTACACTCACTCGGTACATAGAGAAGACTGGATATTTAGTGGACCGATGTTCTTCACGTAAGATGTGGGTGAAGAAGGCAGCTCGGAGGGCTGCATCTTGGCCCAGCAACATTGGTCCACTAAAAAGTATCTCAAACTTCTTCAGTCCAAGCCACAGGCCCCGTATTATTTACACGTCTATTAGAACTTCTTTAAAAGTGATCTCCGTATCAGTTGAACCCGATGTGAATCGTTACGTTTCCTTACGGACTTGTTCGTGGCGATAACGCTTTCTCTTTCTCCCGCAGGACACGTTAGAGCGCTGCGCGGTGTGCGATAAGAAGATCACGGAGCGCTTGCTGAAGGCCATGGAGAAATGTTATCACCCCGGATGCTTCACCTGCGCCGTCTGTCGCTGCTCTCTCCAGGGAGTCCCTTTCATCGTGGATGACAACAACCAGCCGCACTGCGTGCCGGACTATCACAGGTCGGTTCCTCGGCCGTCGGCGAGGCTGGCGGCGTTGGCGCTGTTTGTTTTTCTTCTCGTTTCCTGGATTCCGGAGCCTCTCCTCTCTTTTTTTTTTTTTTTTTTTTTTTTTTGTTTCCGAGACGTTTCTTCCTCTGGGTGATGATGACTTTGTCTTGCAGGAAATATGCCCCGAAATGCTCGGTATGTGGGGAGCCCATCGCTCCGGAGCCCGGTCGAGACGAAACCGTGAGAGTATTTGCACTCGAGAGGAACTTTCACATGATGTGTTATAGATGTGAGGTGAGAAGCCCTCCTCGGTCTCTGACCCTTCTGAAGAAGGACGTTCCGTTGTCTTATTTGCTTGCCCCCCCACCCTGATCACCTAATTCAGCGGGTGTCACAATAATGTGTATTGGCTTATCCAGCCTGTGCTCGCGGTTAACAGTCCATCTGAAAGTAGCCAATCACACGAATGCTATCTGAACCAGCGTACATGCGATTGGCTGTTGCACTCCCATTGATTTAAATTGGAGCATAGTACGAGTGGTCTTCCTTTGGCGCTCTCATGCAAACGGTCTGGCGGTCGGTATATGGTGCATGCGCGGTGGCATGCAGGAGATCTCAATACATCTCATGCAAGCAAAGAAGATGGGGTGGGGAATTAGTGCAAATGGGCCAGTTGACTTAAATGTGGCGCTCGGGTATGTATATGTATTAAGGTCACCTTGATATAACCTTTAGAAAGCCTTGACCATGTTTCATGCCAATTTTATCTTCAACTTGCTTGATTTAAAGGTTTTCTTTTTTTTTTTTTAATTCTCTTTATTTTAACTCGTTCAATCATCTATGCCATTTGTGGCTCATATTTTCCCCGTATCTGCCAATTTTTTTTCCTCCTGCCCCCTTGCTCTCCTTCTCCTGCCCCCTTCCCTTCCTCCTGTGGATGATTGTTTCACACGCTGCCCCCTGGTGTCTCCCTTGCAGGACTGCAGCTGCCCTCTCTCCGTGGAAGCGAACGACTCGGGCTGTTTTCCGCTTAACAATCACGTCCTGTGTAAGCAGTGTTTCACCGTGCGCGCCCGAGCCGCTCTCTGATGAGCCCACCCTGCCGGTCCGTTACCGCCGGATACAGCTAACCAATGCTCAGGCGCTGACCACCAAAGACTTGTGGACCCTCCGGCCACTCCGTCCATTATGCTGCTTGTAACGTAGTTCAGTGTTATGATTATTAACCAGTTTACAGCTTCTGCAGAGACTCCTAGTTAACTGCTGGTTAGCCGGCCCTTAGCTGCTAACCACTAGTTAGTACATTTCTTTTTATCTGTCAGATAGCCCGTACCAGCAAGTGCCGGCGCATGTTAAGAATTATTCTTTTCTTACATTTTGGGGGGTTTTGTTTTTTTGTTTAATTTTCCTAGAATTTCTTTTTAACCTCAATCTATGCACATTCATCTCTGAAAAGGGATGGAAAAGGTTAATTAACCCCTCTGAGGCCATAAGTCACCTTTCGTCTGGTGTGAGAAGGGTTGACAGATCAGTTGTGGGGGGGGGGCTGCGCTTCACTTGAGTGGGCAGTTTTAGTCTTGGTGTGAAAACCTATTAGCGATCAGGGCTCCAGCTGATGCATTTCTGGTGGGCACAGCAGCGGGGGAGGGGGACATGCAATTTATTCTAAGGTTTTAACTTTTTATGTCGGGATGCAAAGCGGGGGGAGGGGTCGGGTTCATATAACCAATAAAGCATTTTATACAAATAACAGTGTTTTTTTGCTATTTTCTTGTATAGCAACCCCTAGTGGCCCGTGTCATATGGGCAAATGACAGAATTAAATGGCAGCAGCAGCAGTGAGTGTGAGTGTATGTGTATGGATGTTTGTTAGAGTGAGAGCGTATGCACAATGTTTGTGTGTGAGTGTATGTGTGTAAGCTTGAGCGTGAATGTGTGCCTAGGGCAATGTCACAGGTAAATACGTCTCTGGTTGAAACCACCCATTGTACAGCGCTGCGGAATATGATGGCGCTATATAAAACGAATAATAACCAAAAAACAGCAGGGGCCCACATAACAAAGCAACCGTACGGCAACTGTAGATATAAGCTGGGAGAGCTGACTCCTGAGGCAAAGCTAGTAAAATGGTTTAATGTTTTATCCCTTCTTATCCCCCTCCTCTGGAATAGCTGACAGCCAATGGGGAGGAATAAGCATGCAAGGTTAGATGGTTGCTGATGTCTAATATATATATATATATATATATAATTTATTTTAATTTTTAAACACCATTACATAGGTTTGTTTAGTGTACTGAATTCTGAAAGACAGGGTATCGGGAATAATCTGCTTTAAATGAAAGAAACGGTTTTTGAGCGGCAGGTCCCAGTTGATCAGCGCAATCTTTGGGGAGCGGCGCGGTCTTCAAGAGAGGGTCCTGGAGGGAAAAAAAAGTGTGTCAGAATCCTGCTGACAGGCCTGCTGTTTGGGTCCAACTCACAAAAGAGAAAAAAAAAATCAAACAAAAATGTTTTATTTTACTGTGTTGGCTTTCAAAGAGTTAATGGGTGGATGGTATGCAACCCGCTAAGCGATCTTGGTGCGTATCGCCACCCTCGGCGATACCTGGGAACACTCACGCTTACACACATACACGCTTACACACAAACACGCGTGCACACAAACACTCTGAATTTGGCTAGCACCGCCCCTTCATGAAGCCCCTCCCTTATAAGAGCTCAAGGTAACCTACCCCATGGAGTTCCTAGGTACGCTCATCAGACTGATAAAACGCTGTGCGCAATTTGTTGCCGCTAGTGACAGCAACAATAAATTGACAAATCCTGATATTAGGAGGTGTGGTTAGAGGTGGGACCAGGGCGGGGCTTCTTATGCAACTTTTTGTTTGAAGTTATCTATGTAACTATGGCTTTTGTGAAATGAATGTGAGTTATGAGGTAATAAAACCCTGTGATACCCTCGTATCAATACCTGGGAACTATCAGGGTTTGCCCCTCTGAGTCTCAAAGTTTTTGCCCCAGTCTCAGGGCGAAGGGGCAATTTCTCAGGGTCACGCAGTCTGGAGCTGATTCCTTCCTAGTTTATCCCGTTGTGATCATTGTTAAGACCCTCCAACTGGTGTTTTTGCTCCCAGTATGTTATGGTTGATATCCCTGCTTGAATGCAGGTGGCTCATAAGTGTATCTTTAAAGAATGACAAGTCAAGGCTTCCATGAGGGCCAGTATTAGAGCCATTTGGGTTGCACATTCAGCGAGTCACTCCATACAATCTTCATGATAGGCTGTTAAACGGTTACTACTTCTCGAGTCTCGGGGGTCGGCTCAGTTAGAAAGTTCCCAGCGAGACATCAGGGGAGAAAACGGACTGCCTCTCAAAAATAGAGACACTTGGGAGGTATGCTTAAGCATGCCGGGGGACGCTAAAGCTGCCGGGTTTACCCCTGCTTCCCGTTCCCTAAGTTCTAGACACAGGCCCATGTTTCCATTTACCCCCCCCACTTTCATGTTCCAGCAGCGGTAGGGTTAATCGTTAACCGTTCGTTTAGCTGCGTAAATGCCGTTTTTTGTTCAACGCTATTTGGGGCGAATGTTGGCGAATCACGAGCCTTGATCTAAAGAAGCGCTTGCATGGCCTCAAAACGGGGCTTTAATTAATGCATGAGGGCTGATGGATGGCACTGCAGGATCCAAAGCGCCCGCGCATGCACACTGACATCCGACGGCTCTTATAAATTTCCCCTCGAAGGGATTTTTAAAGTACAGTCGAAGCGCGGTGACAGACTGTGAGCGAGCCCCCCGGGGGGAATGTTTTCCTAAAAACTACACGTTTATTTTTTTTAAAAACCCCGACACAAAATCGGGGGAAAAATACATTTTTACCGGGCAGTTATTATTGGCATGGGGGGCACCAAATGTAGTAATTGGGAATATGGCAGGTATGAATCCAAATGTTAGGAACACCCTGGACAGTTTCTTTTACACATTATCAGGGCTTTTCGGGCTGTAGGACCCTGTGAAACCCTCATACCCAGCAAACATTCTGACCTCCCAGAAAGAGGGGCATCAGGGGAGGAAAATTGCCCCTCATTGACCATTTCTAAGGAATTGTCCCTCTGGTGCTTTAAGGCCAGCAGGCGATAAATTAAATGGCAAACTAGGGCCCTGTTTTGGGCACCGTCCTACCAGACATTGCCCCGGTGGGTCTGAGAGCTAGTCTGGGCCTGAGGAATCTCCCTGGTCGTTGCCCCATCTCGCCTGCGCTCACCTCTTTTCATCAGAGGCACTATCTATTGCGATGCTGCTGCTCCTGCAGCCCCGAGAGAGAGCGTCCCGAGACCTCTGCGGACTCCGTAAGGAAAGAGAAAAGGTCTGCAGGAAAGACAGAGGAAGTCGAGAGATGACTCGTTAGCCCTTGTCTGATTGTTGTTGGATGTTTTCTTAAGCTTATTTCTCACCTTAAAATTTTCCAGAAACCCGCTACCAGTGCTCTCCAGTTTATCTCCAGTTCCCTCACCCATGGACCCTCCTGCTCGTTCTTCCAATGGTCCCAACACCCTCTGACTGTGTAGGACCAGCTCTTCATACAAGCTGTCAATCAGAGCTCCTCGGGTGCGTTCCTGAAAGAAAAGGTTAAAAATAAAAGTAATAGGTGATGAGAATGATGGTTTGGTCCACAAAGGCAGTAGCGATATCCCAACAATAGAGATAAAGATGGTACAGGGAGACAATGGATTGGTCCATAAATATAGGACATAGACAATAGATTGTCACAAAGATGGGGGTACAGGAAACCAATGAACCGGCCCAGTCTTGAAGGCAATTGCAAAGATGAAAAATACAGCCAATATTTGGTCAGAAGTCTATTTTAATGGAAGAAAAGGTGGATATAGGCAGCAGATCGACTTGAGTATTACAGGATTATGATGGTATGGTCCAGACATAGAGGTTTAGAGGGTGACAATGGCCTGTTTGAGTGATGAGGAACATATGCAGAAATATGATATCCAGAGGTTAATGAATGATGTGTCATTATGTGTAGTATGACCGTGATGTATTGTCAATATAGGCAGATCATGGATTGGTTACACAAGAAAATGGTTTGGTCCAGAGATGAAGGATGCAGACAGCCATACTTGGAGGGCTCAGGAAGCTGATGAATTGGTCCAGACTTTAAAGTTACAGGGGGCCAAGAGAGTGAGACTGTTCCAGAGATTACAAAGTACTGTAATAGTCAGGCAATGGACTGACCCAAGGAGAGCAATTCAATTAGAAAATGGTTTGGCCCAGAGCTGTGGATTGTTGTAAACTTACAGGATATGGGCAGACAAAACACCTCAATAAAAATGCATTATCTATAAGTTCTTGGTCATGAGGCTTAAGGATTTCGACTTTCTTTTGGACGGACGGTAACCGGTTTTAATGACTGTCACACCAAGACCAGACAGCTACTTCTCACCTGCAGCTTGGAGAACCTCTCGGCTCGGTAACAGCTGACCTCCGCGTTAATCAGCTTGGTGAGTAATATCTCGCGGAAATGCTGGTTCTGGTGGGAATGGAAAATGTGTTGTTATGATGTTTCCAAAACAGCCAACAGCTGGGGTACAAAGCTCAGTTACTCAGGCAGGAAAACTTCACCTAAGTCGCTCGCTCTGCATGAACCATCATGGCCAAGAAACTTGCCAACTGAACAGCCCTGTCTAGTCACCCGTTCCTCCTGCTGTGAAGACTGAGACCTTAATCAGTCGTTGGTCTCGTCTTAGATTCAGGAGCCGTATGTCTATCCCATGCATGTTTGAATCCCCTCACTGTATTACCCTCTACCACTTCTGCTCGGAGGCTGTTCTACTTATCAACCACTCTTTCAGTAAAGTAAAACTTCCTTATATTACATCTGACCTTCTGGGGACTGAGCCTCTCTGCTAGGATGAATTATAGTTGAAAAGGGAAACGGATGAGGCTCTCACACTGTGGGGAAGAACAAAGCAAATCGTAGGGAATGGACCACATATCAATCCTTTTTTTGTCTCGGGTCGAGTCGGGGGTGTAGCTAGAAACCACGGGGCCCTGGTGCAAAAATTGCCCTGGGGCCCCCCCAAGCTCAACAGCTGGCCAGTGCCATCATTGTCGGTGACCTCTTTCCCTTTTGCTCCCTTTCATCATACACTTTGGCATTCATATGTAAACACACTTACACAAATTACACACGCTTACTCATACTCACTAGCACACACTCCATCTCACCCCACTTACACAGACCCATGCTCACATACAACATATACACAAACACATACACACAAACACATATACATACATCCCACCTCCCTCCCACCCGTCCCTGCTCACAAGCTACCCATGCTTTGTTTTAACCCTAAAAGTTACATTTTAAGTTTAGAAACCAATATTTTGGTGAATCAGGTCAGGGGAGGCCAAAATTATTATAGGAGTCTGGTATGGGAACGTCGTCCATCTTTGTTAATGAGGGCGAAGCAGGAATTGTTTCCCCGGCTCTTGTGTGACTATTATGTGGAAGCCGGTTGCGTTCAGCGTTGGCCTTTTCCGATTGGCTGCTGCGTTCTTATCAAAATGAAAAATCATTCTGGGTAATAAAAACAGGACGGGGGTAATAAATTCCGCAATATCTACAGCTAGCGCTTACAGCCCAAGATACTCGCTGATTCCCTTTGCCCTGCGATGTGACCCCCCCGTTATAACAAATGGATTAAAATGTTTTATTCAGAGAGAGCTCTGTAAATAATTGATAGGAATTTGATCTCAGTGGCGTGGATAACTTGATATGGTGTCAGCGCCCACCGGTGGTGGAATATGGTATTGATCCAGGTATTAGAAAAAAAACAGTAGGTGGTAGATAAGTGGAACAGTCTCTCAGCAGAAGCAGTAATTGTTAATACAGTGAGGGTATTAAACATGCATGGGATAGACATACGGCTCCTGAATCTAAGACGAGACCAACGACTGATTAAGGTTTGAGTCTTTACAGCAGGAGGAACGGGCAACTAGACGGGGGCCGGATGACACTGGAATCTGGTAAACACTGCCCTGTATTATTATTATTATTATTATTATTATTATTTTTAATCTTACAGGCATTTAAAGTCATTATTTATTTATTTGGAACCTATGTATGCACAATGTAGATAAATGCCCCATTTATAATACAAAATATAATAATACATATTAATATAAATACAAATAATGGCACTGGGTATTTGTTATTTGCAATTATTAGCTGATATAATTTCCTGCATCTTTAACACCATATGCTGACCCGCACACTCTAATATCACTTACACACACTATATCACCATCCAATAACATCCACTCACTCTTTTTAACACCACATGCTAACACACACACACCCTCTCTAACACTAAACGCTAACACACACACATTCTCTCTAACACTAAACGCTAACACACTCTCTAACATTAAACGCTAACACACACATACTCTCTCTAACACTAAACGCTAACACACACACACTCTCTCTAACACTAAACGTGAACACGCACACACTCTCTCTAACACTAAACGCTAACACACACACTCTCTCTAACACTAAACGCTAACACACTCTCTCTAACACTAAACGCTAACACACACATACTCTCTCTAACATTAAACGCTAACACACACATACTCTCTCTAACACTAAACGCTAACACACACACACTCTCTCTAACACTAAACGTAAACACGCACACACTCTGTCTAACACTAAACGCTAACACACACACACTCTCTCTAACACTAAATGCTAACACAGACACACACACACTCTCTAACACTAAACGCTAACACACACACACTCTCTCTAACACTAAACGCTAACACACACACACTCTCTCTAACACTAAACGCTAACACACACACACTCTCTCTAACACTAAACGCTAACACACACACACTCTCTCTAACACTAAACGCTAACACACACACACTCTCTCTAACACTAAACGCTAACACACACACATTCTCTCTAACACTAAACGCTAACACACACACACTCTCTCTAACACTAAATGCTAACACAGACACACACACTCTCTCTAACACTAAACGCTAACACACACTCTCTAACACTAAACGTGAACACACGCACACTCTCTCTAACACTAAACGCTAACACACACACACACACTACCATTATACATTAACACAACACACATTCTAACACCATGAAGTAACACACACACAAACAATATAGACTCTAACCTTTTGAAAAATAGCAGGGTTTGGAAGGGCAGGTCTAAATTTTGGTACGTCACTCCTGGCTGTGACCGACACCTGTATAGATAAACACAAAAACAGGTCAAAGTATATTATATAAGGAAAAAAAACTTTGTCAATTAAAGTTGTTTTTCATGCGAAAGAAAAAGAATTGGGGGGTTTTGCCTCCAGGACGTACCCCATTCGGGACTGAGAGGTGTCAGAATATTATAATATAAACGTTTTATTGTGAAATCCACAATTCATGAAATTAATTCATTTTAAAATGTGACGTTAAATCAGATTTATTCATAATAAAAAAAATAAACAACACCTTTTCATTGGATATTACAGTTTTGTGGTTAAATAACCATTCGCACAATAATGTTATGAATTAATAATTTAGTTATAATTGAATACGCTACTTTTTATTCCTCTGAGTTTATTTTGTACTCAGGAAAGCTGGCCGGGGGTCCCATAAGAGAAGGACAAAAAGACCTTACCAGTCCCCAGCGCACCCACCCATGTCTTCAGGTGTAGACCTCACCTTGTAGAGCGTGTCTCCGCTGGGGCTGAGGTCAGGCTGGACAGCGATATAACAGTGCAAAAAGTGAGAGGTAACGATATCCGGCGAAAAAACTGCCCCATCGTCCTGGTACACGAGGGACACGATGTCATTCCCGATGTGACGCTTTCTCTGCAGCTGGAAATGGGGAGCGATTATTGAATGGACAGAAGGAAAGAGGCAACAACAGGAGCAAGAAGTAAGGAAAAAAGGGAAAGAGAGAAGGAGGCACTTGGGAAGAGTCAAGGACGCATTAGGGAGGAGAAGAGAAGAGGCACGGAAAAAAGGAGAAAGGAAAAGCAGATAAGGAGACGTTGAGGAGGAAAGCGAAAGGCACTGGGAACGAGGTAAGGAGAAATTGGGAAGGAGAAGGGGAAAGCAGATAATGAGACATTGGGGAGGAAAGAGGAAGGCACAGGAACTAGATAAGGAGACATTGGGAAGGAGAGAGGGGAAGCAGATAAGGAGACATTGGGAAGGAGAGAGGAGTTATGAGGAAGGAGAGAGGGAGGCACTAGGAAAGAGAGAGGAAGGGAATGCAAAGAATTGAGAGAGGTGGGAGGCAAAACAGAAGAGAGGGAAAGATTTAAGGAACCGGTAAAACCATAAACAAGAGCCTTGAGGAGAGGGTGTGGGATGGGGCAGGAAGCCCCTGTGCAGCGACCAGGTAGTGGTCTTAGGTCCCGAAATAGCTGCAAGTGGACAGTGAGACTTCATACAGACCTGCTGGGCATCCCCAGGTGTGTAGGGAAGTTTGGTTGACACATGGAACATGATCTCGTGTCCCCGGAATGTGGTGTAAACTGACTCTGATCCAGTTTGACCTTGGGATACATCCAGACCACCACGGAACCTACAGGAGAACCCAGAAGATTGAAGGTCTCAGCAAACTACTTTCTGCTAATAAGTTATGTGGACCAAACAAAATGAATGTGTATTCACGCAGACAACAACGTCTCACCCTTTGAAGCTTTGGAGATTAATTCTTTCTCCCAGAAAGTCAAGGAACTCGGTAAATCCTGAACTTTCTTCTGTGTTGCTAAAAAGCTCTGCTTCTGTTACCTGAGAAAATGGAAAAGAAATGGAGAAAAACAGAAAATGTTGGATTTTTCAAAAATTGATGAGCTGTAAAAAAAAACAAAAGACAACCTACGATACCTGCCTGGTGTCTACATAAATAGACCAAAAAATGAATTCCTACACAACACAACACAACATGCCAATGGAACACATGAATGATGGGAGTGATAAAGGGCCAATGGAACACAGGAGTGATGGGAGTGATAAAGGACCATTGGAACACAGGAGTGATGGGAGTGATAAAGGGCCATTGGAACACAGGAGTGATGGGAGTGATAAAGGGCCATTGGAACACAGGAGTGATGGGAGTGATAAAGGGCCAATGGAACACATGAATGATGGGAGTGATAAAGGGCCATTGGAACACAGGAGTGATGGAAGTGATAAAGGGCTAATGGAACACAGGAGTGATGGGAGTGATAAAGGGCCATTGGAACACAGGAGTGATGGGAGTGATAAAGGGACATTGGGACACAGGAGTGATGGGAGTGATAAAGGACCATTGGAACACAGGAGTGATGGGAGTGATAAAGGGACATTGCAACACAGGAGTGATGGGAGTGATAAAGGGACATTGGAACACAGGAGTGATGGGAGTGATAAAGGGACATTGGAACACAGGAGTGATGGGAGTGATAAAGGGACATTGGAACACAGGAGTGATTTGTTATTGTGTTTTCCCAATAATTTGTCCCCAAATCCCATTTCGTTTAGAACGTCTCACCTGTGCTGCTTTCTGGTAAATGACACCAAACTTGAAGTTGTTGTTGATGACGTGTTCATCGAAGGTCACAAGGAGCTGAGATGCCTGAAGGAGGCAGTATCATTATTTCACCCCCCCCGAGCCAAAAGGTACGAAAAGCAACTTAATAAGAACACCATCCACGCTACAGGGTTACGAATCCTCACCTTCAGGTAGAGAACAGGAAACATTCGATCCACCGCCAGATCCTCGCACAAGATCTGCATGGAAGACAAGAGACAGAAAAAGCGAGAAACATGGAACCGAGAGACGGGTGTTAGGGATCGAGACACAGGGAAAGTAGAGAGACGGACAATAAATTGGGTCAGATACTCTACAATGTCAGACATAGAGATGGTCAAAAAATAAATGTTGGGGGTTATTGAGTAAAATTCTTGATTTGCCCATCATTTGTGGCATGTCTGAAGGCTCCACGCAAACGGGGCACCTGTCCACCCGCTTTAATAGAACTGGGGAGCAGACACTCTGAGAATGAGTCCTCTGAGGTCTCTGTCTTACGTGGGCCATCTCATCTGCGCTGGGGAAGTGGTCGAGGTTCGATGTGTCGATCAGCCGATGTTTGGTGCCGTACTTGGTTCTGGAAAACACAGACACAACCCACCGAAGCCCGTTAAAAATAAGCGAGGCTAAAGCCGAACCCACCAAGTTCTATGAGTTCCTTTATAATGTTTGTCTGCGATTTGGGTAAAAAGTGAAAGTTTAATGACTTCTCTCATTCGTTAACATTAACCTCGACCTTGACCCTGAGCAGACGTCCGTACAAAAAAAAGATGTACAAAGTAGATAAAGTAATATATGATATATACTGTAACAGTATGATGTATAAAGGATCATAGTGTGATAACAAAAGTTATATCCCTAAGGTACTTTATTGTTTGAAACAAATATGTGATGTCAAATATAACGTCCCAAGGTTATGGTTAACTATACTTTTTCATTTAGGGTGTAAAAGATGGGGACCCCAGAAATCATTTTACTCAGGGCCCCTAAAAATCTCTGAGAGGAAGATGCTTTAAAGAGATGGAATTACATGGAAACCTTTAGAAGCGGGGAGGAGGTTTGCGATAGAGGGAGCCCTGCCACGCTAACCATGGTGAAAGCTTAATGATGTCATATATTCATATGATGCTCAGAACGCCACGCAGTCATCAATCCATCAATGTCATGTGACTAGCAATAGGCACTGCTCATTCAGCAGCCCCGCAGATAAATTATACACAAGCATCGTCGGTAGCATTCAGTCCTGCACTGTATAGGCCGGGCTATGACATCATATTGTATATACGGTATAATATGCAAGTAGAAGACGTATATATAGACATTTTTAAAAATAGAAATAGTTGGTACCTATAACTGGGGCCAATGGACCCCTATGCCATAGACACTCCAAGACCTTCCAAGTGTCCCTGTTTAGGGGGGCCAGCCTCTCTTTGGGAAGATATCCCCCCCATCCCTCTTTCCTCCCCTGATGCCCCTCTTTTCTAGGAGGTCAGAATGTTTGCTGGGTATGAGGGGATCGCAGGGTTCTACAGCCCTAAAAGCCCCGATAATGTGTATGGAAACAGCAGGAAATGGCTTTATAAATTAAACGGGGTAAATAAAACCCACTATTCTTCTTCTAGATGCCCTACTCGGCTACATCCATAGTTATCAATAGGGTCATTTCAAGCACAAGTATCCAGAATCCCTGGCTTGCCTAGGAAGCCTGTTGGAGATACATTGTGTTTGTGAGGAATAATAATGTCATCTTCTGCCTCTCACCTCAGGATCAGACTCAGCTTCTCTGTTTTTGGCTCCAGTCTGGCCGAGAGGATAACGGCTCCGAGCCGCGGGTCTTGGGCACAGAAATTCTGATGTTCCTGTTACAGGATCAGACGGTCAGGGCACTTGCTTAACGGACATGGGGTAGATAACACAATTAGGGATTGCATGCAATGGGAATGAGCCATATTAAGAAAGTCTCTGGTATGTGGTCAGATACCAATGGAACGTCCCTTCTATTGCTCCAAATTTAGCCCTTTAGCAGCGCCCAGCCTTAATGACGGGATGACTGCCACCTTCAAAAGTGCAACCGGTTCTTCATAGTGTCCAACAGTCATGAGACGCTGTAATGATCTAGGGGTCAAAGTTATCCAAAAATGCATTTAGGTAATTAAGGCTCCTCCTGCAACAAATACAGTCTGTTCTTCTTGATATGTTCTTCTCTGACTCGTTACTCAAGACAGAGACACCACCACGTCTCACCCAACTACGCACCAAGGACCACCATGACCTATCCAACTCCCAGAACGAAGAAACCACATTATACTCACACACACCCAAGAGAAACCACCATGACCGATTCAACTGCCAACCCAAAGGAGCAACCGCGACATATTCAACTGCCCAACCTAAACCCATCAACCACCATGACATACCCAACTATATGCCCCGCACCAAGGAACCACAACAACTAACACACTGCACACAACACTAGACCCTCTCTTACACAAACCAAAGGAACCAGCATGGCATAACCTACTTACATGGCAACCTCCATGATCCACCACTACAGAGGAACCATCAACAGACCCACCACATGACCCTCCTGTGCCTAAAACAAGACAACCCTAGGCTGGCCTCTAACGCAAAATATCACATGGAAGTATACGAGAAGACATCAGCGCTAATCATTGCTAGGATAGAAATTTAGAGATCACCGTACCTTACCCAAGAAGTACTTCCTATATAAACGCGCGGTGGGATCTGATTGGAGAATTCGCAGCCTTTCATTGGATGTTGGGAGATCGGACCCAGGGGGAGGCAAAGAATGACAGGTCCCCTCAATCCAATATCCCCCAGAAGCGGGTGAAATGAGGAGGGGGAAAGGACGGCCACGTTTTAGTATCTAGGGAAAAAAATACATTGTAACCAAAAGAGACCAAAAGAAAGTATTTTTACTACATTCATTCAAAATGTACATTTTTTTTTTTTTTTTACATAGATTTAGGGAATTTAGGCTGTGATAAATAAAACAAACGGCGATATTACTTTTAACACCTAGAAAAAGGTAAAAGGAGAACGAGAAGAATAAATAAATTCCTGACCCCGTGTATCGGATGCTCCGCGTCTGCTTCGTTTCTCTGTCCGCAGAAAAGGTAAAGAGACACAATGAATAAGGTTTTACCGCGACCGAGTGCCGAGGGATTTATATGTTGGTTACTTTGTTATGGGGAAGTCTGAGCGATAAAACAGAGGAACCCCAAACATACAATATTCTCTATGCCCCGGTATTCTAGATGTCTGCGGAGGGACATGTTTGTTCTAGAAAGAACTCTATGACATAGTGATAATTATTTACGTCACTAGCGTTTAATTTATGAAGCCGTTTCCTGCTGTTTCTATACATATTATTGGGGCTTTTAGGGCTGTAGAACCCTGCGATCCCCTCATACCCAGCAAACATTCTGAGCGCCTAGAAAAGAGGGGCATCAGGGAGGAAAGAGGGATGGAGGATTTGTTTTTTTCCTAAAGAGGGACAGATAAGAATTATGTTTCATTGGTCCGGGGATACTAAAAAATATGCAACGACCTTGAGGGTTTGAAGGACATTCATGGAACAAGTGTGAGCTGCATCAAGGTCAAATGAATACCAAACCTTCAGAGGTGAGGGCAGGACACATCGCTGATCCTCCAAACGGCTGCACTACAAATAAAAGACAGCGTAACCGCAACATCGTAACAATCCATACATTATCAACACCAAGCACAAGAATAAGAAACATATCATATACAAAGGTTTGGGGTCACTCAGCTGTTTTCATGTAAAACAAGGACATTTCTGGCTATAACATAATTACAAAAGGGTTTTCTAACCATCAATTATCCTTTTAAACTTAATTTTGGATCAGTGAACACAACGTGCCATTGGAACACAGGAGTGATGGGAGTGATAAAGGGCCATTGGAACACAGGAGTGATGGGAGTGATAAAGGGCCATTGGAACACAGGAGTGATGGGAGTGATAAAGGGCCTCTGTGCGCCTATGAAGAAATTCCATTAAAAATCAGCCATTTCCAGCTACAATAGCTATTTACAACATTAACCCCGTCTGCGCTGGATTTATGATCTATTTCATGTAATTTTAATGAACAAAATGTGCTTTTTATTTCAAAACCAAACTTTTGAATGCCAGTATATATAAAAATATATAAATGCATGATGTTTCACAAAATACAAAATATCTTTCAGTTTAAAAGCGTCGACACTTACCTGCATTTTCTCGATCATTTCAAACAAATCTGCAGGCTGGGAAACAGAGAAAGAATTACAGGCAAATTCTGGGGTGGAATTAGATCGTAAGCTCCAATGGTCAGGACTTCCCATGCCATTTTTATGCTGTCTAAAAGTGTGAGTCGCGGACTTTTTAAAAAAAATAACCTCTTACAACACAAAATGCTAATAAACAGGAACTACAATGAGGTCTAAAATTCTAAAGTTTTACTTTACTGAGAGAGTGGTAGATAAGTGGAACAGCCACCCAGCAGAAGTGGTAGAGGGTAATACAGTGAGGGGATTGAAACATGCATGGGATAGACATACGGCTCCTGAATCTATTTATTTATTAAAGGTTAGGTTAATTAATATTACAGAGAAGTGACAGATATTTATTAAAAATGATAAACGAGCGTTTGATGACGCAGCGCATGCTGACCTTGCTTTGAGTAGTTGGTACGTGGGACATCTCGTCACTGTGGTTGTCCAGAACTTGGCCGCTACAAAGGTCGGGGTCTTCTGGTTTCCTAACAGGAGAGAAGGAAGACGGTTAGACTGTATCGGAGAGAGATCTCTGGTAGGCGAGAGGACAGGTCTCGGGACAAATGTGGTGGTGAAGGGGAGTTTATCCACCTTGAGATACCAAAAGAATGAGACTGCTCCACAGGTGGGATCCAGAAGAGACCACCAAGATGACACACACAACAGCGCACACTCATTAAAGAGCGCCAAGAGAGAGAGAGCTTGGCTAGGAGAGACAGCAACAGACACTGTGTAAGAGACAGAAAGCGGGTTCTCAAAGAAAGAGACAGCACTAGAGAAAAAGAGAAGTCCACCCATGCATCTCACGGAAGGAGACGCCTGCCATCTACTCACCCGCCATACGCTCCAAAAGTAAAGCTTCTCTTTCTCGAAAACATCCCGATTTTTTAAGAAGCGCTCTCCGGCACACTGCGGCGCTCCAGCGTTATCAGGAGTGGAAGTCACTCAGAGACCTGCTGCTTCATGATGGCTGTGAGACCGTCAGCCGGTCTAATGAATGTCAAAGCCTAAAACTTGAAAGAGAGAGGGAAATGTCAGAGAGACAATCAGTGAGTGACCCCTCCTGGGATTACGGGACCCCCCAGGCAGAGACAGGCACGGTTCTCTCTCTGATGGTTCCTCTCCCGCTCTGAATTGCGTCAGTCTCTTTATCTCAGCCTGTCTCATTGTTTGACTCTAACCTGCCACACATTATATCCTCTCCCGCTGATATCGTGTCCCGCGGAGACCATGACATTACCAGAAGCAGCACGAGACACCATATATACGGTATACGCACATATATATATTATATATGCACATATACATTTATATATATATTATATACGCTTATATACATTTATATATATATATATATTATATACGCACATATAGATTTATATATATGTTATATACGCTTATATACATTTATATATATATATATATATAGTATATGCACATATACATTAATATATATATATTATATACGCACATATACATTTATATATATATATATATACAGTATACACACATATACATTAATATATATATTATATATGCACATATACATTTATATATATATTATATACGCTTATATACATTTATATATATATATATTATATACGCACATATAGATTTATATATATGTTATATACGCTTATATACATTTATATATATATATATACAGTATATGCACATATACATTAATATATATATATTATATACGCACATATACATTTATATATATATTATATACGCTTATATACATTTATATATATATATATTATATACGCACATATACATTTATATATATATTATATACGCATATATACATTTATATATATATATTATATACGCACATATACATTTATATATATATATATATATATACAGTATACGCACATATACATTAATATATATATATTATATACGCACATATACATTTATATATATATTATATACGCTTATATACATTTATATATATATATATTATATACGCACATATACATTTATATATATATTATATACGCCTATATACATTTATATATATATATATTATATACGCACATATACATTTATATATATATTATATACGCATATATACATTTATATATATATATATATTATATACGCACATATACATTTATATATATATTATATACGCTTATATACATTTATATATATATATATATACGGTATACGCACATATACATTAATATATATATATTATATACGCACATATACATTTATATATATATATATATACAATATACACACATATAGATCTATATACATATAGTATATGCTCATATACGGTACATTTATATATATATATATATATATATATACAATATACGCAAATATACACATACATATATATGTATACATCACATTTATTTCAATGCCAGGGCTAGCGCCACCTATAGGCAAAGTAGGAGCCCACCTAGGGAGGAATAATCATGCGGATCCTGAGGACAGGAAGTTAAGATGACTGCTCGTTATTTGACAGGTGTATAAAATCCAGCCCATAGGCGGCCGTCTCCAGAGACAGGCGCTGGCAGTAGAACGGGTCGCACTGAAGAGCTCAGTGACTTTAAACATGGGATGCCACCTTTTGCCACAAGTCGGTTCATTCTGCGCAGAATCACCCATCAATACGTAGAAGTCTGGGGGATGTCAGGAGAACGTTACCTTCCGGAAGGCATGGTGCCTGCGAGAAAGTTTGATGGAGGAGGGATAATGTTCTGGGGCAGTTTCCAGCTTTCTGGCCCCAGTTTTGGGGAAGACCCTTTTCTATTCCGGCATGACTGCGCCCCGGCCCACAAAGCAACATCCATAAAGACACGGCTGGATGAGTTTGGGGTGGAAGAACGTGACCGGCCGCACGGAGCCCCGACCTCAACCCCATCCAACACCTTTGGGATGAACCGGAATGGAGATCGTGAGCCGGGCGTCTCGTCCAACATCAGCGCCTGACCTCACAAACGCTCTACTGGATGAACGGGCAAAAATCCCACAGAAACTCCCCAAAATCTTGTGGAAAACCTTCCCAGAAGAGCGGAAGCCGTTATAACTGCAAAGGGGGGACCGACATCATATTAATGTATTTAGAATGTGATGTCATCAAAGTCCCTGTTGGTGTAACGGCCAGGTGTCCAATACTTTTGTCCATATAGCGTTATGTAGACGGCACGGATTATTTGTACCGGGGGGGGGGGGGGGGGGGGGGGGGGGGACGCAGGATTAGCATGGAATGTGTTCATAGAACTTTCAGACTTTAAAGGGTTAACATTATATAACCCTGGTATAGTCGTTGTCCTGGTGGGTGGTCAGCTGATGTAGGTGGGCGGTGGGCTGATGCAGGTGGGTGGTCCCGCTGATGTCGGCAGGCGGTCTCCTGATATCAGTGGCTGTTCCTGCTGACATTGGCCTTGGTGGGCGGGGAGTGGGCGTCTCCCAGCGCTGCTCCAGCAGCCCAGAGCGCTTCACCTGGAGTATGCGGGACAAGCCCTGGAGCGCTCCCTGGTGTGGTCATCCTGTCACAAAAATGTTACAAATGTTACTTTATACGTTTACGCTTTTATATATTGTTTTAACTTTTGCTTTCCCGTAAATCAGTAGAAATGCACAATATCTAGAGAACTGAAACAGCCTCCCAGCAGAGGTGGTAGAGGTTAATACAGTGAGGAGAATTTAAACATGCACAGGATAGGCATAGTTTGTGAAGGGATTTTATCCCCCTGATGATTGGTTGTTAGTGATGCATATCATACATTCCAGATTAATCCGCCGAGTACACAGTCCTGCCGTTTGTCTGATGGGAAAGCCTCGCTGCGCTTGTTAGACTCCCGAATGTTTGCGGACCACCTTATTCACCTACATTTTCTGTCTCTGCATTTCTTTATTCAACATCAAGCTCAAGAAATATGGGGATTGCTAACTGTATGAATTGTTCATTTTACTTTACTGAGAGGGTGGCAGATGAGTGGAACAGCCTCCCAGCAGAAGTGGTAGAGGGGAGGGGATTTGAACAAATGTAAAGAAAATCAGAAAAAGGGCCTTTCTTGCGAAGCAATTCTGCATTTCCACGAAATGTTTGGTAAATATACTTCTTCTTTGAAAGTCTTTGAAAGGTTTGTTGTGACAATAAACAGCCTTCAAAAACATAAAGACAAAAGAAAACATAATAAAATGTCATGTAAGGAAGTTTAACCTTACTGAGAAAGTGGTAGATACGTGGAACGGCCTCAAAGGGGTTTGAGTCTTTACAGGAGAAAACAGGCAGACTAGACCGGCAGATTCCACATTTTTGTACATTTTATTGGTGGATATAGAACGCGTAATGGATCCCACCGAGAGGCTGGGGCAACTAAGTCAGGGCAAGGTGAATGGCGCGGTCTGCTTCGTACTTGGGAGTGTCTCATGGTGTCACATGGGTGTCCGCCTGTGGGCAGTGACATCATTTAACATATGATGTCATATCCAGTCTCCACCTGTTGATATTTCACATGCATTGATGCCAGCTGTCCATTGAGACAAAAGGTAAGTGGGACTTTCCCAGCCTATTTGGGACTGTTGGCAACTGTGGGTCATTGATAGTCTGCCCTGATCAATGGCAAAAACCTTAGGTTATGTTCATTGGAGGCGCAGATTTTCCGGCCCCATCCCATGCCTCCCAACTGTCCCAAGTTGCGCAGGACAGTCCCGATTTTCCCACTCTATCCCACGAGCTCTACTTCTATCTTGCTTTTCGGGACAGAGGTAGAGCTCGGCTGGACAGCGGGATTCGGGCTGCGACCCCAGGGTCCCAATTCCATTCTCTGGAGATAAACAAACTGGGAATTTACCATCGTTTTTGTATGCCGCGCAGCAAAGTGGTTTTTTAACCCTTTTTTCTACATAATGCGTACACTCCCCTCTAATCTGTCTCAGCATGCGCGATCATCAAATAAATGTCCGTAAAGCTGCATTTTTCTGGGGCGCAGCCAGGAATTCTCTGCCAAATGAAATACGAGACGAGGAGAGTACGATGTGACCTGAAGCGTTTAGTGGGGGGGTCCTCGGTAGGTGGTGCTGGGAGCCTCAGGTTTGGGCATCGTGTCCGTCCCTGTGTGGCGGTTCCGCGTTTGCCTCGTAGGCCTTATGGTTTTTGTTAATTATTTATGTTTATGGATGTTATTTATTATATTTATGTGTTCAGTTGGTGGTCTTTACCCTGTTGAGGCAACGAGGTGTTGGGCCTAAGGCTGCGTGGCAATGACTTGGTTAATAAATAAAATTGGCTGCGGCCTTTTCGTAAAGACATAATTACGCGTGCGCAGAAGAGATACAAACGCGCCGGGGACCAGAGACCTTTAACTGAACACAAAACAAAAGAAAAGACTTACAAGAAAGAGACACAGAGAGAGAGAGAGAGAGAGAGAGAGAGAGACAGCTACAGACGGCGATACATGGACAGTCGGGATTATAAAGTGCAGGAGGGAATTTATTTCAAAGGAGGAGAAAAGTTAGAACAAGAGACCAGAATCTAAACCTAGAGGGTCAGAGGCTGAGATGGAATGGAAGGAAGTTTTACTTTACTGAGGGGTGGTAGTTAAGTGGAACAGCCTCCTAGCAGAAGTGGTAGAGGGTAATACAGTGAGGGTATTAAACACACATGGGATAGGCATACGGCTCCCGAATCTAAGACGAGACCAACGACTGATTCAGGTTGGAGTCTTTACAGCAGGAGAAACTAGCGACTAGACGGGGGGCCGAATGGGGCCGATCTGCCGGCAGATTCTATGTCTATTTTTTATGGTCAGAATTCTTTCAGGACCCTTTTATTGCAAGAATATAAAATGCAGAAAATTACTGCTGTTTTTGTTGGTTTTGCAGTTTTTATGACTATGTAATATATTGATTGCAATTTTTCATTGGAAGCTGAAAGTGGATTGTATTTTTTTTTACATTTTTTCAAATATTTAATTTAGTTTTTAGTTTATTTTTTTATATCTCCCAGACTGACAGCCGGTATCCGACGGACGTGTAACTGATGGAGCAGGGACAGTTTCCATAGGATGAGTCGGCTATACGTTTGGTGCAGGTTAGAGATGAGAAAAATCAATGAGAAAACCCTAAAAAAAAAAGCGAGTGATGATGTCACTGCTGGAGTCAATTCTGAGTCTTTGATGTCACAGCTTTTCCTTAATTTAATTGAAGGTATAGCGCATCCGTTTAATATCTGCTGTGACCCGTCGCGGCCATATCACTTGGTCAAGGAAACCATGCACAAGGCTAATTATTGCCCCAGCCCCCCCTCATACATCTATGTGACGTTGATGCCAATGGGGAGCCCCCCCGAAAAAGTTAAGTCGTCGTGGTGAGACAGCCCTGGCTATGGGAGTGGAGGGGTTAAAGTTTACCCACTCCTTTAATTATGATAGGGTATAGGTTATGGTCAACTGTGGAAATCCACAATCACGGGGGTGGGGTGGGGGGCAGTTGGGGGCAATAAGCCCGGGACATCAGAGAGAATGTTTTCCATAAAGTCTCAATGGATCAAAGTGCAATCGATCGATGGAAAATGGAATCCAATCCAAGTTATTAGGAATAAAAAAAAAATACAAGGTTATTAGCATTCCGCGGAAATATTAACCCTTTAATAGCCCATCGTGCAGATTCTATGTAACGACATCAAATGTGTTACCCAAATGGCTCTAATACCGGCCCTCGTGGAAACCTTGACGTGTCGTTATTTAAAGATACACTTAACTGAGAAGGTAGTAGATAAGTGGAACAGCCTCCCAGCATAAGTGGTAGAGGGTAATACAGCGAGGAGATTTAAATATGCATGGGGATAGGAATACGGTTCCTGAATCTAAGACGGGACCAACGACTAATTAAGGTTTGAGTCTTTACAGCAGGAGAAACGGGCGACCAGACGGGGGCCGAATGGGGCCGATCTGCCTGTAAATATCCGGCCTGATTATTGTCTATATGATTGTTTCACGTGCCGTTAGCGCGCAAGGTGAACACGCGGCGGAAACCGAACCGGCTACAAACCATCATAACGTGAAACTGAAATGAAATCGTTTGAATCCGCAGATTCCTTCGTTGCGCGGTACTAGATTTCCGGAGGTTCACTCTCCCTGTTTACCCAATAATAACCGGTCCGTCGGCCGTCGCCCTGAAGAAATGTCCACAAACAGAACAGGGCGTGCCGTGGAAATGAATGTTTCTGATTGCGTGATGGGTGTGGCTATGGGAGCCTAAATAAACAGGATAATTTACGGTGGGCGGGGCATCGGTGGTAATAATGCCGGTTGGTAAATCTCCGCGGGAGTTTCCATCACGGGAGCTGTCGTGTTTCAGATCAGAATAAAATGCGCATAGGATCCAGAACTGGGGAGACCGGGATGGGGTAACTAGGGCAGGTGACGTGGGTGGGGGGGGATACAGCAGTATTTGGCGTCCAACTTCTCCCCGGGGCTGTACACAATTACACATATATACCATACCTGGGAACTCTCTGGCTCCTGCTACCCGGCCCCCACTTGAGAATGCGGGTAGGAGGTCCCGCTGAGGTTGGTGGGGGGGGACACATGCCGTGTTTGGAGGGGAAGTGGGTCGGGGAGTGAGGTGTGCTGCAACGCTGCTCCCACAACCCGAGGTTACACACATATCTACACACATATCTACACATACACACTGTCAAACTAGAAACCACGGGGCCCTGGTGCCAAAAATTGCCCCGGGCCCTCCTACTTTAACAGCTGTTCTGTGCCATCAGTGCCCCCCAACAACTGGTCTGTGCCTTCTTTGCTCTTGCCCCCTCCTTCCAACATACAACATATGTAAATGCACTTACACACTTACTCATACTAACACACACACTCCATCTCACCAATCCCTTACAATTACACATGCATGCTCAAATACACACACAGGTACACATGCATGCTCAAACACACACGCAAACACATACACATATATCCCACCTCCTGCCCCCGCTTCCCTCTGACCGCTCCTGCAACTTTCCCTCTGGCTGCTCGCGCACCCTGTATCACCACGGGGTATGTTCCTGTCTCCCGTGGCAGTTCACGGGGAGACCGGATGATTGCCGCACGTCCTTGGACCCAATCGGATCTCTTCTTTGCATGGGACAGGAGAGAGGTATGGACCCATCAGAACACAGGGGCCGCGATTTCTGCTCCTCAGAACTACGTGTCTTTGGAGCAATTACTCGATGCGCTCGGCCGTGAATCCGACCCCCGCTGGGGGTACTCATGGGGTTTGACACAGTAAAAAAATTTGACTTCATTAAAGGTGACGTTTTTAGAGATTTGGCAATTAAGAATGAGATGGAGAAGAACCCACGGGGTGGTAAGAAGAACGCAATCCTATAAATCACCCCCGCACCTGCACAATATACCCCGTGATGGCAGAGACATAATAATTGCATATTATCCCGTCCGCAACCTGGATACAGAACATTCTAAACCAGTTTCTTATGCAACAGCAGATATTGGCTATTATTAACCCATTTACGGCATCTTGTAGAAAGCGGGAGGACTCGTCGTTGCTGACGGAAGGGGGCAGTTTTACAGTGTTTGCAATCTATGTGATAACTATAGATAACGCAATCGCCCAGATTAGCATGGAATGTCATTAAGTGATAAGTGCTGTTCCTAATAGCTGTGGATCGATGCACCCGGTCCCAATAAAGTGTTACCAAACGGCAACGACTTAGTTGAGCGCAGGTATGTATGTCGCAAGACGTGACAGGTTACAGAACCTACACCTGCTGTCAGGTGCGTGTATGGAGTGTGAAAGGTGAATGTTATAAAGAAGGGTTTCTAATAGGAGGGTTATATTTTGGGGAATATTAGTTAATAATAGTACATTTAACGGAGGGGGCCTTCTGGTTGCCATTGGAAGGGCAGAAACATAGAATGGGACGACAGAGAAGAACCAAACTTCTATTTTCAGGTCTTGGCCTCATCTTGGATTCAGGAGCCATATGTCTATGCCACACAAATTTCCCTCTACCATTAATAACCTCTACCACTGGGAGGCTGTTCCACCTACTTACCATCCTCTCGGTAAAAGAAAAATAGTTGCCCCTTATCATTTCTATGGGGCCGCTGTAGCAGGCACCGCAAGTTGAAGACCACACATGAGCTACCTGATGGTTATGCCCATGCGCCTCCTTAAGCTTCCTTATGTTTCCAGAAGCAGATGTGATGCTGGCACAGGGCATGATCCTGTCCAGTCGTGCCCCAAGCACCAAGAAATCCAAATTTCAGGAAGCTTTGACAGACCACAAACTTGTTGATAGACCACCCGACCAAATGAAATCGCCCCATCTATTTTACCCATTTTCCAGCTTTTCCTTCTGCTTTTTCCAGGATGGCTTCCAACTCATCCGCAGAAGTATCTGGGCTCCAGAGGTGTATACCAATGCTATAAAAAAGCATCTTCCCCTTAAAATTAAGAGATTTGTGTCAGTGGGTTCATTACAGTCCCCAAATAAGTTGTGATACCTTTTGGTGGACCAACGACAAAGAAGAACCTGACATGATCAGATGGCACCTAAAGCTTTCAAGATATCGGAGGTCCCGTCTTCAGAAGAAAAGACCCGTTGGGTCCTGAAAGGTCAAGTAACTCCGCTTTTTACTCTGTGGAAGGTTAGAGGTGGACGTTAAGATATCTGCTCCCAGGGCATACACGTGAGGTGGCTTTCAAAACACATATTTGAATTTTAATACAAATATTGGTTTATTTAGTGAATAGAACCATAACATGTAGGATTTGGAAAATGTGCTAAAAGCTGAAAATATACCCCAAGCATTTCTCTTTTTCTGGGCTCATCTTGTATCAGAGTGGACTCCTCTAACCTCGTGATCTTCCATGGTTTGCCCTTCCATGCCACCAAACAGTAGACTTTGGCATCAAATGCCATAATATTTCTGCAGTTAAGCAGTTCTGGTGATCTTCTAAGTCCAAATGTGTTCTGGTGGCCATCAAGGTAGTGGAGACAGTGTTTGTGTTTGCTTGTGATAGAACACTCGGGTTCTATTGTAGAACACTATGAAACCTTGAAATGAGTCCTGTCCTTCACAACATAAGAAATCCCTTAATGATATATTCTTGCCTATCTATTTTGCGTTACATACCCAAGATTCTAAAGCCAGAATCTGTTAGATTTAAGACGTCGGGAGAGGTTGTATAAACCGGGATGAGGTTCTCGTTGTGCTGGTCGGTGACCGGTTGGGTCTAGTTAAGGTTAACACTCTGACGCTCCTTGGTACGGCCGCACCTGGAGAATGAAAAAGGTTGGTTTTTTTTTATCAGACAAACGAGGGAGTGACGGCGTGTCATCTGTTATAGAGTTCAGCTTCCTGATTCAAACGACACAAGGTTACAGGTGAAGAGGCAGAGAGACCGGTGGAATTCCAAAGACGAGAGAGTGCAGGAACGCACGCGGCTCTGGAAGCAGACAGGTGAGTCAGAGACGATCCAAAAACACGGCGGGACGGGGAATTCCTGAAAGCATGGCTTTTCCAAGTTTATCTTCGGCTCATTACAAAAAGACTGAATAATAATTAACACAAGCAGGAAAGTTTATTAATAAGAAGCCAAAGGCCGACTCCACCAGGAAGCATCTACTGATCCAGCGAGGTCAGCATGAGGAAGATAAAGATTGTGGGAAAGATATTGGAGAACCTGAGACTAAGCCAGACCTTGGAGCGACCAGAAGAAGCCTAGACTGGATCTGAGAGAGGAGCACATTTCCTGCGATCGGTGAGTGAATGAGATAGACTGTGCAGCAGGTAGTGCTTACAAGAACCTGGTGCACAGCCAAGGTGTTCCAGAAGTGTTGTATCAATTTCCAAGTTTTTGATCGTTTTTTTTTTTTTTTTTTTAACTAAAGCTATTGGGGGTTTTTAGGCAACTAAGACATTTAGGCAGAATCTACTACCTGCCGGGAGCTTCCTCCACTAATCTGACGGGTATTCTACAGAGTTCCCTTATAAAAATGCGTCGGCCGTCATATGAATGGGATCCCGGGCTAAAAGTTGTCGACAGTCTTAGGAATGTTAGAGAAATTTCCTACCATTAAAAATGTTTTAAAAACAAGGAATAATCGATCACACATAAGGAGGCCATCGGAATTCGTTTACTTAAGGGTATATACGTTATCTTACAGAAGTTTGGGGTCACTCAGCTGTTTTGGGGGAAACCAAGGACATTTCTGGCTGTAACATAATTGCAGAAGGGGTTTTCAGCAGAAGTCATTGGCGTGTCGTAAAAACATTTATTTTCGGTTTGTCGGTTGTGTGTTTTTTACACCCACGTTGCGTGTCTTGTGACTGTCCATACATAGTGTTGGCAGGGGGCCATCTTTGTCCACGTTGTGTCACACATTACGCAATCCTATTCTATATACACTCGACGCTTACATTGTAAATAATGGGGGTTAAAATTGGCGGCTAAGTTTTACACGATTTGGAGGTGGTGTAAAATAATTGTTAAACACGATATTAATTTAGCGCGCTTAACCCCTTAAGGACAACGCGTTCATGACAATGGACTGTGAGCCCGTACATCTACCGGCTTTGTCGTGAAGGGGTTAATCAATGGAGGTCACTAAGGAGCATACATTTTGTCTCTTTCAATAATTTATTCTTTCGAATCATAATGTACTATTTTTTTGATGACTGGCGATAAGCCGATTAGCATACCTGGGTTTTTACCCCAATCTCAGGGTGAAGGGGCAGAATCTCGGGTCACACAGTCTGGAGCCGACTCCATTATATTCTCCCCTGATTTAATGTCATCTCACTGCTATATCCCTGCTTAAATACAGGTGACTTCATTTAAATATCTTTACCTCCTGTACCAATTGTGGTTGTCAATAAGGACCATTTGGTTGCCACCATTAGTGAGTTACTGCAAACAGAATCTGTGTGATGGGCTACTTAAGGGGTTAATATTTAAATAGTCATGGTCCGACAGGTATGATTTTTTAAGGTGGATCATGGGTCTATATTTCAACCTAAAATAAAGGAGTTGGACTCGTTTTCACTCTTCGCCTGCTCTCCTTGTAAAAAGGCGAATGCAAGTATAAAAGTCACGAGTAACTAATACACATTTCTCCTCGGAGGTTACCTAAGACTCCCAGTTGGTGTTTTTGCTACCAGTATGTTTTGGTTGATATCCCTGCTTGAATGCAGGTGACTCAAGTGTATCAGAGCCATTCTGCTAAGATATTCGGCAAATCGAGGCGATAATAACCTTGTTTCAACGAATATAAAAAGAAACAGAAATAACGGGTTAGGGAAGAGATCCTGATTCTGATAAACTTACTACAGTTACTTCTGTCTCATTTAACTCCTCCCCTGGCAGCCAATCACATGTGTGCTTGCAAAACATCAGCGTTCAGACAGCATACATATGATTGGCTGCTGCTTCTCTCTTTGACTTTAATGGTAACTCAGCTCCCATTGACTAGAATTAGAGTTCTACTGAGCATGTGCAAGAAGCATACTCAGGTATGCTCCCTGCTTTCAGTAGAGGCAGCTGGGGGAGGAGCTAAATAAGTATTATTTTCTAACTCCAATATGTAATTTGCAGTAAAATGCAGCAAAATGGAAATAAGAGACATTGTAATTTTATCTGATATTTTTCTTCCTTTTTTAGCGTTTTTTGCTCACCACACCATGGTTTCCAGAGATTTCAAGAGGGGCGTCCATCGCCTGCTGGTGACGCTCGGGATGGCGTTATTGCTGATCGGCGTGGTCTTGCTGACCGTATCCAATCAAGTCTTCATCCTGGGAATTTGTTTCATGGGAGCCGGCTCTCTCGCAGTCATCTTCTATCTCATAATTACCTTCTCATCCTGCCTGAAGAAAGCAGGCGGACATCAGGACGCAGAAAGACAGACAGAGGCCGAGAGCGGGAACACAAACCAGCAGCCGCCGCAGACAGAAACGTGAGTCCGAGAGAGGCGCCAAACCATTGCTACCTAATGTCTCCAAAACTCTGCCGGTTATGGTCCCTTTCATACTCTAGAAATGCACATTTTCAAATCCTTTACACTAAATTTGACATTTCCATCGATTTATTTATTTAAAACAGCCAGCATTTCCAGGCATACTTTGCTTCAAAGCTGATAGAATAGAACTATTTATAATTGAAATTTTAGCCCAAAAAGAGAAATCCTAGAAAACAGAAAACTAGATATTTTACCAAATTACGTTCTGTAGCATATATATATATTGGCACTATAGAAAACAATAACTAATAAAATAATAATATTGACATATATATATATATATATATATATATATATATAATTATACATCCCATTGTACAGCCCTGCGGAATATTATCGTGCTATATAAAACAATACATAATAAAATAATTATATATATATATATATATGCAACAATAAGTAGTGATCAACAAGGCACAAAATGTCAAAAATTTTAGAAATGCTCCACCTACAGCCACGCCCCTAACCCCACCTCCTAAAACCGCGGGGGGTTCCTCTCCGGAGTATTTAAAATTTGGGGTATACGCTCATTAATTTACCAATCACACTTTCCCCCAATGCTTTCCCCCCAATAAACTGGGGGGTTTGTTGCCTCTACCACAATCACAAAGCCAGCGGCCATGCCAGTGCTAATAAAAACAGTAATAATTGAAGTTGCTAAATCCGTCGGATTTTCCCAGGTGCTTCCCCAGCTGAATTATTCATCATTTATAATTTATTATTTTTAAATGTAATTGATTGGTGCGGATTTAGGACAGGGAGGCTTCCGATCGCTGAGTAGGTATAGGCGACATACCATTCGTTCCGGATTTCTTCTCTGTTCCCCTGGAAAAAAAAAGACAAATTTAAAGGCCTTTTTTTCAACAAAAACACCTGATTGGGTTCTTTTTCTTAATTATCCTTTTTTTTAATGCCCTTTAATACTTTTCTTTTTCCATATTATGTCCGGACGAGTTCTATTCGGAATGTAGATAAATAAATATCCGGGAGCTTCCTCAATGAGCTAATCCTGGGATTACCAGATGTTGATCCTTTGAAGGCTCCTCACATGGCAATGACTCACTAATGGTGGCCACTAAATGGTTCCTTAGTCCCTATAAAAAACGTGGCTTATCAGGAGGTAAAATATACTGAATGAAGTCACCTGCATTGAAGCCGGGGTTTCAGCCGCGATATAGCGGAAGAAGAGAACCAATTGGGATGCTCAGATATCGCTGTGGGATGGATTCTTTTATTCCATGTATTATTTTATACCCAATACAGTAAGACGCCCAAACCTTTTGTCGAAGTAACTCTTTGATCATGTAGAATTGTTGAAATTTTTGGCTGGGAACCCTTAATTGTCATGTGACATAAAAGCAGGCACTGATAGGTTGTTGCTATAGAAACTTTTATTTTTGTTTCGCAGGAAACAATGTAACGAAATATCTGCCATTGTTCAGTTGCTTAGCATTTTCCCCTTTGTCCGATATGTTTGTGCTTCCCTCATACCTCATGCCATTCTCTTTCTTTGAACAGGGATAGCAGGCAGTTTGACGCCCCACGATATGAAGACGTCATTGTCTGTGGCCCTGCCACCGTATGGACGGTGACGCTTGGTCCCGCGCAAGAAACGGAACCCCCTCCATATAGCGCCCTGAACCGCGGCAGGCGAGGAGCGATAGGGGAGATACGACTACCCCATCCAACGTTGCTGAGGATCAGCTCTGACATCCACGAGTTCAAGACTGTTGGCATTAATGGAGACAGATGGCCAGAACCGCTGACTCCTCCACCATCGTACAACGACACCGTCAGACAATGGGACGATGTGTTTGAGGCATCTCAATGAGCGGACCAAGCTTCAGGGCTCTGTGGGACAGACCGGGGGGCTTAATGCCCTTCGGAATTAAATGAAGGATCAATGCCTCGGATGGCCAAAACGAAGTATTAGTGTCCCACGGGTCCAAGCGCTCTTCAGGGCTGAAATGAAGGATGAACTCTCTACTTACTGTGAACTCAATGGCCTACAGAACAAAATACGCTCTACTGGATGGAGTGAAAGCTAGGTTCTCCTCGGACTAAAATGAACGACTATCGCTCATCAGAACGGACTGGAGGGTTATGGTTACTGCTCTGCCAAACATAAGATTAAGTAGGCTCTGCAGGACAGATTGAATGTTTAGTGCTCCCCCCAAAAAAAAATGGGTTTTAGGACGGTTTAGTCCTCTTCCCAACACCACGAAGACTTACGGCTCTATGTTGTCCCATGACCGGTTCTTCTTGGACAGTGCTTGATTGATGGATGTTTTTATGAAATTGGATGGAAATGTATATTTTGGGATAGCAGAAAACTCTCACAAAAGATTGTATCAGAAGGAAAAATGCTTTCAATGTGAATAAGTACTGGGGGCCACCGCTCAGCATGCCACCTATCTCCGAAAAGTAATCAGCGGAGCTCATATATCGCGGACATGACAGGTTACTCTACGATCCCTATGAACTTCAATAACAGTAAACACAGAGATCTGAGACTGGTGACTACGTACCGGTGGGACATTAAAGCCGACAGCAGCAACCTTTATTCATTTTTATTTATTAACGAAAACCTTTATATCCTTAAAGTATCTACAGAACATTTCCGGCGAGCTAAGGAAATGCGAGACAATATTGCTATTTAATTTATTACCAACACTTGCTTAACGTGCGTGACATAGGGGTTGTAGGGTATACTACAGTCTAAATGCCAACTGCCTATTTGCTTCTTAACCCCCGTCGCTTTTGCTTGACCGTGGAAAACATCTCGTAGACATACCGTTATCACGTTTATAACCGCTATTATGATGTCATAGCTTTACAGCACCTCTGACGGCAAAGAGACCTCAGAGATCGCTAGAGTTCTACAGTATTCTAAAGATTCCAAAGTCATTCTGACTTTGCTTACTCTTTCGAAGACCTTTTAACCTATTTCATCATCCTTTGATGAATGGCATTATGACAAGTGGTTTAACCCATACTTTTCCATAAAATTGAAGTAGGCAGGTCCCTGTTAAATTAGTTTTTTCCACCTTAAACTGGTTGGGACACCAGAGAAAAAGAAAAAAATACTTTGCATATTTCTAAAGAACAGTGCGTCACCAAAACAGCTCCATGGAGGACGCACCTCGTTCATTTGGACTAAAGTTTTCCATAAAACAGATATTTGTATTTTAAATATTTTATTTTATTGCATAATCAGCTATTGATTGGTATTGCCATACCATGTGCATCATGGAAAGTTCCGGCGCATGCACTGCAGACGCCTGGAACCCACAGAAAGCACGCGGCTGAAAGTGATCAGTGGTGAATTAGTGATTTTTTTAATTGAAATTCTTAAGTTAATGAATATACAAACCTTACCATTTCTATAAGTAAGGTTTGCTTTACTCGTTTTCTTTAGTATGAACAATAAAGTTTAGTGACGCTTTAAATTAATCAGGACGACCTAAAGCTTAATTTACTGCCTGAATGTGGTTTATTTTTTTCCTGTTTATGGATAATTTGATGCTTTCATTTTTAACAAGTTTTTTTTTTTTGTAAACTTTGAGCGGTCGAACCATCACACGTGCGCACATTCTGCCTTATAATATAAGGTTTATTTATTACTGTGTGTCTGTGTCTTTAATTTTATGTCTCGTGTGGTTCAGGGTAGTTATCACAGTAAGGTACTAAGACTCAGAAGACGTGGTTCCTCTTAAAAGAGTCAAAACAGAAAACAGGTTTAATTGGTTTTATGTATAAAGAGCAATTCTGGTACAAAGCAGTAAAATGAAGCAATCAACATGAACTTGAGCGTTTAGCCCCATAGCCTGGAGTCCCGACCCCAGACGATCCCTGAACACAAAAAAACCCAGTAACTTTGTGTTTATGAGTAGGGCGTTCATCGGAGGGTTACTCATTGGCCAAAAGGGGTAGCAACAACGTATTCTGTCCTAGGATAACTGGGGCGGCAGGGCTGGATAATGAGGTTGGCCCTAGCTCTTTAAGGCCGACAGCCACCTAACGGCGTAAGCGTGTCTGACCGCTGGATATGATAAACCACGCATTACGTTTTTATGCCACTACAAAACCCTATTGAGTGATCGTGCCCCCCCCCCCCCCGCTGTCCCACCGCTCAATGAAACAATTACAAGGGAAATCTCTGATCTCCCCCACTGCCCTATTTATACCGTGTAGGTCTGTAGGTATAGCATCCATAAGATGCAGTAAAGGGCGCTGCAGGCCTGTAGGATATGAGATCTCGGCACTCCGCAGTGAGGACGGCAGCCGAGTAGGGGACGCTGCCCTTGATCATGCCTATGGCATCTCCCAACGTAAATACACTACTGAAATGATCCATAAGCTCCCAAACCCTTTAGTCAAGTGGTTTTGTCCAACCTATGACCAAAAGTCCTAGTCCAGAAAGTGCTATGAATGGCCAACAAGGCCCATCTTCTCAATCGCATTCTGGTGGAACACCGTGGAGTAGGCTGGCCATGGGACACCTCTGCAGCTGTGACCAAAACAGACTATAGACATGAAAACATAAACAAAGAAATAACAAATGCACGTGTTAGTCAACGAGGTAGGCTCTGTCCCCTAGCAGCCATGTTAAGAACCCCCTGATACATTGTTGCATCTGATGCTTCCAACAGGAGACAGCTTCACTTCTAGCTGCCCAACCGCTGCCATAGGCCTCCTCCAAGAAGGGACAAGGGTCCTTTCCATTGGTCACTATGGTGATTGCGCCACTGTTTCCAAAGTTTCACAATAATGACTTTGTACACAACAACGTATCATATCTGATCCACTCCGGTCAGAAAGAAAAAAAGATTGTGTAAATATTATCTCCATCCCAAGAGTCAAAGTCTGGAATTACAGAAGTGACTCACATTATTCCATTGTAAACGACTATAATATAATCTCGTTCCAAAATGAACCGTGCAAGGAGGTGAGGTCGAGTCCTTCCTTCTAATGATTACCATACAGCGGCCCCCCGAACACTGGATCCAAAATGTTCTAACCAATTCCTGATTAAAAGATTGGAACCAGATGGGTGGGGATTTGGGACTGAATGCCAACCTGATGTCGCAATGGAATTATCTTATGTATTTTCAGATCTGATCACAGTTCCTGTTTTCACCCCACAAAGTCTGAGACAACAAACATGCTTTATATATTAAGATATGTTTTTTTTTATTAAACATCCATTATGGTTATCATTGTTTTTTTTCCCCAAACATTAATTTGATTTATCATGTGATCACCTGATAATTATAAAATAATGCAAGGGAATGGGTTAATATTGGATTTTTTGGGCCAACATTCCGCCCACCATATGACAAAACAAATCTTGGCTCAGAGGATCCCATTTTTGGAATATAACAAAACAAAAAAAAACCAGTATGGCCACGAAGGGTTAATGTTCTATTCAGAGGCTCCCTGCAGAATCACACAGAGATATAATTAATGAGTATCTAATTAAAGGTTTGATATAAGAGAAGACAAGGGAGCCACACAGAATATGCCAGAGAGGGGGTGGGGAGAAGGACTGAAGCAGGCAGTCAGAGTAGCAGGGAGGGAAGCACATAATTGAAAGAGAGATGGAAAGAAGCAAGCAGTGGGGAGGGAAGAAGAAAGAAAAAAGAGTAAATGAGAGAAGAAGGTAGTTGAAGCTGAGTGGGGGAAACAGGAAGAGGGCAGTTGATGTAAAAGGGAGAGAAGCAGGCAGTGGGTAGAAGGGGGTAGGCAGTTTAAGAGGGAGGGAGAGAGGGAGGTAGTTGGTAGAAGAAAATGAGGCAGAGGAAGAAGAAAGGTGTAGAATGAAGCAGGAAGTTAAAAGAAGAGGGAGATAAGCAGGTAGAGAGAAGAGAGGGGAGCAGGTGGCTTATAAAAGTGGGAGTGAAGCAGGCAGAGTGTGGAGGGGAGCAGGTAGTTTAAGAGGGAGAGGAAGATGTAGTGAATAGAGCGGAGCAGGGAGTTTAAGAGGGAGCAATAGAAGGAGGCAGTGGGTAGAAGAAAATGAGATAGAGGAGGAAGCAGTAGGCAGAGGGAAGCAGGAATTGAATGGAGAGAGAGAAGCAAGTAGAGACGAGAGGGGAGAGAAGCAGGTGGCTAATGAAAGGCAGGGGAGAAAAAGGCAGTGAGGGGAGCAAGAAGTTTAAGGAGGGAGAGAAGGACCAAGTGGATAGATGGAGGGAAGCAGGCAAAGGGTACAAGAGAATTAAGCAGACAGAGGAGCAGAGGGAGGGAAGCAGGCAGCAGGTAATACAAGCAACTTTTTTTCAGCAGGACAGGGCTAATCAGATGGTCATCGAAAAAATAAAGCTCATCTGCTCCTTCCGTCTTAAAGGATGTACCCCAAAGGTATTTTTGTCACATTCCCTGTCTATGTTTATGCAAGGCCCATGGGAATAAAGCTTGGCCCATCCATGTGCCGACATCCAGATTCATCACATTATTCCCAATATTTGACTAATCCCTCACTGGGGGCTTCTCTCGGACCCAACATTGTCCCTGGATTATTTGAATTTTTAATTCTACGTATGGACACTTTGTATCCAGAGCCGCATTCATATGGTCACCGACCAAACGTTTGCATATCACCAATAAATAATCTAGGACTTTGAGTTTTGGGTCTTCAGGAAAAAAAACACTGCATCCGTTTGATTAAATATAAAGCCTTCATGGTAAAAAGCCTAGTTTTTATTGTCCCTTTCATAATTGGATACTTAAAATTGGATCAGAATTCTGAATAAATTTAGGGATACACTGAAGCTGCGCATGTAAAATGCATAAAAGCCATAATCTAAATTTGGTTTAGATTACTGAAAATGTATCATGTGAAGTCGAATCATTGCAAAGATTCAAAGATCAGCCATGCATGCGTCATTTAAAGTTTGTACTAGTTCGTACTACCGTAGAGAATAGGGTTGAATTGAGTAACATTCTTCCCATTAAACCTTGTTGTTAAAGTGTCCAGACTGTGAATTCTGAAGGGTTGGGTATTTATTATATGACTGCGCTTATGATATATCTCCCCTTTTATCATACAGTAATCTATAAACTGCTAAGTACGTCTGTTCAACGGATGAGTACAGAAGGAGATGCATGCTAAGGATTACAGTAGTCTAAATCAGTTGAACTATCTTCTCTTCTTAAAGTGGGGCAATCTAGAAGAGATTCCAGAAACAGGGTGGCGGGAAGCATACAGCTAGGGGACATAATCCTGTGAACAGGGAGTGAATCCACAACGCAATATGGCTTCACTGAATCTGGAATCCTTACCCAGCTATGTTAGCAAGTATGGTGGCTTGCATGGTTAGCTTTGTATGGTGGTCCTGTGAGTATGGTGGCTTGCATGGTTAGCTTTGTATGGTGGTCCTGTGAGTATGGTGGCTTGCATGGTTAGCTCTGTATGGTGGTCCTGTGAGTATGGTGGCTTGCATGGTTAGCTTTGTATGGTGGTCCTGTGAGTATGGTGGCTTGCATGGTTAGCTTTGTATGGTGGTCCTGTGAGTATGGTGGCTTGCATGGTTAGCTCTGTATGGTGGTCCTGTGAGTATGGTGGCTTGCATGGTTAGCTCTGTATGGTGGTCCTGTGAGTATGGTGGCTTGCATGGTTAGCTTTGTATGGTGGTCCTGTGAGTATGGTGGCTTTCTGGGTTAGCTCAGTATGGTGGTCCTGTGAGTATGGTGGCTTTCTGGGCTAGCTCTGTATGGTGGATCTGTAAGTATGGTGGCTTTCTGGGTTGGCTTTGTATGGTGCGTCTGTAGGTATGGTGGATTTATGGGTTAACTCTGTATTGTTGTCCCTTGTAAATGGGTCTCTGAACATTGTGGCTCCCAGGGTTAACTTTGTATGGTGGTTCTGTGAGTGTGGTGGCATTATAGGCTAGCTCTGGTAGTTCTGTGAGCATGGTGGCTTTCTGTGTCATCTCTGTATGGTGATCCTTTGAGAGGGGTGGCTTTCAGGCTTAGCTTTCTATGGTGGTCCTTTGGCAGTAGTGGCTTTCATGGATAGCTCTGTATGGCGAGTCTGTGAGAGTGGTGGCTTTCAGCTACAGCTCAATGTGGTGGTCCTGTGAGTGTGGTCTGTTTGGCGGGTCTGTGGACATTGTGGCTTTCAATGTTAGCTCTGTATGATGGTGGGCGAGAGTATTTTCATTTTTCTTACATATTCTTTGTAATCGCTACCCTGCTGTGAACTGTTTTTTTCCCCAAAGCTGAGACGTGCGGTTTAATGATCTGTAAGGAGATTGTATCATCGAAATTTGGTATAATCATATTTACATTTAAACACAATGTTAGGCAATTTGATGCAATTCCGTGCGTCCCAGAGGTTCTGTTTACCCCAAACCCTTTTCATGGTTTGTGTTTAGTTGGAGTCATGGCTTTTTTTTGGTGTTTGTAGCTCTGCATTCCTCAATAAACTTCTCCACGATTCTTTACTCCGCTGCCAAACTTAGATAGTTACATAAATGTTAAAAAAAAAAAAAAAAAAAAAAAAAAAAAGCCAAAAGTGCTTCCATTCAACAAATAACACATTTTGGTTCCTACATTAAAAAATTACATATAAAACACAAACATGTGGATGCAATTTAGCTCCAAACGGAAAAAACAATACAGTGTATCTGTGGGATCGTCTCCTTGTCTTGGGGAGCATGATACCCCAAGTTTTTTTTTCTTGTATTTATTAAATAATTACATTTTGTATATTAAGCTACAGTATGAGCCGTGCCCCTTTTTTATTCTTTTGTCAAAATCCTTCATTTATTTTAGAATTTTATTCTGCATATTCATTTTATTTTATCTTTTTATTTATACGGTGCAGACGTTGGCCAGTCTCTGACCTACACGCATGTCGTGCTATGCCAGGTGTCTCTTTGACCTAAATGTGTCCTTCGATACAATTTTATTTCAGCAGGAAGTCTGCAGTAAATCTGGTAACTTCCTGCGGAGCCAAGAGGAGACCTTGAACTTCTTTGGAGACTCCGCATGGAAGTCTGTAGGCCTCGAAGCTGCAGACGAGTCCTGAAGCAACGAAAAAAGACCATTTCCTAAAAGCTACGATTTGCACAAAAAAAAAAGGATATCTGATGGAAACATTTAAATACAGAAGGGGATTTAACAAAGTACAGGGAGGGAAGTTTATTTCAATGGAGGAGAAAAGTTACAACAAGAGGACAGAGTCTAACCTTAGAGAGTCAGAAACTTAGATGGAATGTAAAGAAGTTTAACTTTAATGAGAGGGTGGTGGATAAGTGGAACAGCCTCCCAGCAGAAGTGGTAGAGCGTAATACAGTGAGGGTATTTAACATGCATGGGATAGACATACGGCTCCTGAATCTAAGACGAGACCAGCGACTGATTAAGGTTTGAGTCTTTACAGCAGGAGAAACGGGTGACTAGACGGGGGCCGGATGGGGCCGATCTGCCGGCAGATACTATGTTTCTTTTGAAGGGTTAGGTTGCAACTTTCTAGATACATTAAGGAAGGAAGGAGGAGGAATATGGACTCATCGCTGGCCGAGAAATAAATAACAAGAATGAAAAGTTGGACATTTACAGTCCTGACAAAAATAGATTCTCGAACGCGAAGATCTGCCGCAGCCTCAGCTGAATGCACCTTTAGAGAGCTGATAATGAAACCGAACGCATCCAGCGCCGGTATAATAATAGAAAATCATTCCTCATTTCACTAAGTGATGCGGAGACGTGGTACGAACACGTGTTATCCACTCCACTTCCCGACACCTACAATCCATCATGTCTGCTCATTCTTCCATCCCTGCTGTCATCGGAACATAACAACCAACGCCGTTTTATATTTTCCCCATCAGCAGGTAAACTATATCGGGGCGGGGGGGGGAGCTATATCTGGGGGGGAGGAAAAAAAAAAGCTTTAAGTCCTGGATTTTCAGGAATTACTACACAGGTCTCCTCCGTCCAAACTTTCCGAGATCTCTAGAAGTCCTATTGGGGTTTCTTAAAATTCTTTATCCTTTACAAGCTTAGAACCTTTAAGTTCAGTCCCTTTTGCCGTTCTGTTATTGTTACGTAGCTAACGCAACGTAACAAGAGACGTTCTTCTGCTCACCTTTATCTCGCCGTTAAGTGAATAAACCCCAAGGAATGACCGATTAACGAGAAGCCGATATCTTCGGGGTATGTTGTCAGAGGGCGCCATCTAGTGGATCTTAGTTATAGTGCACCTTTGTGGAATGCCTCGGAGGGCACCTGGGGAGGTGGTCAACTGAGACCCTCCATCCAGGAGAAATAAATGGGAGAAATTTCTTTCCACTGATTGGCTGCCTTTATTGGAACCAGAAAGCAGTTAACTGGCCCATTGGTATAGAGGGCATTTTAATATACACTTTGTGGACACCTGACTATGATATCTATATACGCCTGTTGGACATCTCGTTCCAAAACCATGGGCATTGATATGGAGTTGCCCCATCGCAGTCTCCGTTCCCGTTCATCCCAAAGGTGTTCCATAGGGCAAATTTTTTATTTTATTTATTGATAGTCAATAAACTTAATTTTCTGCTCTTTCTGTTCTGGTGAAATTCAAAGAGGAACTCCTTTGCCACTTATAGAGAGAGTGTGCGAGGGAGAGCGTGAGTAGACTGCTTAGTTTTGGTTTATTTAGTTGCAGAACTACCTCTTTTTCAGACATTAAAATTAACGATATTGTCAGATTTCATTAAAATTAAAATTTTTCAGGGGACAGACAATGTTTCTGCACTCGGCGGCCCTGAGCGTGAGTGTGAGTGGTCTACCGCGTCACAATAATAGCGCTTACAGACCACCGGGGCAGATCTAGTAGGGCAGAAATGAAACTAGATGACTTGTGGCAAAAGGTGGCATCCTATGTTTAAAGTCACTGAGCTCTTCAGTGCCACCCATTCTACTGCCAGCGCCTGTCTCTGGAGACGGCCGCCTATGGGCTTAGTTTAATAGACCTGTAAGAAACACCTAAACTCAATAATTACGAGGGGGGGGTCCATGTAGCTTTGGTGATATAGTGTAGCAATGCATTGTTTAATAGTTTAATAAAAATGATGTTTTATTGGGACATTTTTTTCTGTTTTGTTTAGATTTAACTAATAGATCCAGGCGTTCTTTACTCCCCCTCCCCTTTATGGTATAGTAAATTAGTAATGTTTTTTTTACTAGGACATAAAAACTCTCCGACTGCTCAGGCCATTCATAGAGGTTTTTTTCATTGAAGGTATTGGTGGCTAAATGAGCGGGACGGAAACCTGAACAGAGAGACAATCGCTTAGGGGGGGAGAGGAAGCTTCGCATTGGATATACCTGCCGCTCACTGTGATGTCGTTTCTCTTTTAGGCTGTGTGAGTGTCAGCTCTGTGGTCTCGCGTTCACTAGTGACTCTGGCATAAGGAGATGGGACGCGCCTTGCATCTGCTGCTCGCTGTCTGGTGGCTGCCCTGTAAGGACAACATTTTGTGTGCGATTGTGGTCGTTTTCGGCCGTGTCTAAGAAACAATAATTAGGACTTTTTTAAATATTCCGTTGTTCTTATGTCTTATGGGGCTTCCATTGTTTTCACCGTGAATGAAAAGTCATATCGACCCGAGGGGGGCCGTTTTACGTTTCTGGTTGCGTTTCTCTCCATAGGTTACAGTTTAGCGGCTGATGTCAAGCAGAAACCACCTTTGAAGATATCACCTCCGGGGCAAAACGTGTCGCTGATCTGCTTTCACGAGGACAGTAGCTTCGTCAACAAATATTGGTACCGTCAGAGGAACGGGCTGCCGCTCGTGTATGTCGGCCAGAGGTACAGAGAGGAGGAGCCCATCGTGGATCAGGTTATCACGGAGGGGAAGATGAGCATCCAGTCCGAAGGATTTATGAAAAGTATTCTAACCATTAACAATGTATCGTCCCACGACGGCGCGGCTTACTACTGCGCCAGCAGCATACACAGCGGGCTAACGGCAGAGAGAGAGCGTTCAGAAACGAGAGAGACTTCCTCTTTATTCATTAAAGACACATAGAATCTGCCGGCAGATCGGCCCCATCCGGCCCCCGTCTAGTCTGCCCGTTTCTCCTGCTGTAAAGACTCAAACCTTAGTCAGTCGTTGGTCTCGTCTTAGATCCAGGAGCCGTATGTCTATCCCAAGCTCAAATCCCCAAAGCCTGTTTTGGCAGTCAACAGGTTAAATTATCCCGCAAATCCTTCACCTTGGCGAGCATCTGGGGGTCTCTGCGAGCTACAAGACACTGGGTTTAATCAGTAACGCTATCCCGGACATTACCAACGGTAACATTCTAAAATTTGGTTGGAATGTTCTAAAATTGTCATTTAACGAATCCTGGCCATTATTTCTTAAATATATATATATCTCAGTTTACTCAGAAACCTACAGAAAGCCCCCGGAAAGCAGGCACGTTTACAGGAAGTAGGGGTGGGCTTCTGTGGTTCTAACGGGGTAATCATTTCCTCCGCAGGTGTCTCCAGGCTCATACCCCGTGTCTGTCAAAGATGAAGGGCCTCCTCTATGTGATTCTGACCTTTTGGCACCTGCGGTGTGAGTAAATATTGCAAGCGAGTACGATGAGCACGTTACTGAACATTTTACATCCATATCAGAGCCGTGTAACGGCCGACGTATATAAAACCATATTGTCGTAACCAAGTGCTAAAGGGGTTAAATCATTCATGACTTTTAACGACGGTTCATCGGTTTACAAACCGAGCCCTTCAGACAATACAAGACGTAACTGTTACCGTACCGAGTGCCAACGGGGCACTTTCACGCCCTTGGGACTCGAAGGGTTAAGAGTAAGCATCAGAGAAATATTATGTTTTCTTGTCGGTTTCTTTTTTTTTTTTCCTCCCCAGCAGTCTCTCTCGCGGTTGATGTTATCCAAAATCCTCTGTTCAAGGCGTCTTTACCCGGGGACAACGTGACAATGCACTGCGAACACAACGACCCCGGCTATGTTTTCAGATACTGGTACGTTCAGAAGGAAAGGCAGCCTCTCGCGTGCGTAGGATACGTGTATAAATCGTATACCCCTCTTATGGAAGATAAGAGCGGAAAGATGGAGATAATTCCCACCCCGGGAAACGATCAGAAAAGCATCCTGAAGATCTACTCCGTCTCCGTGCAGGACAGTGCGGTGTATCACTGTGCTAGCAGTATGCACGGCGAGACGTCTATCGAGAGCCACCATGCAGAAATGTAACAGACTCCTTCAACTTCCTGACGGAGAGCCTTCAGCGCTGCGAGACAGATAGAGGCACGAGCTTCCAGTTCCAAATATCATAGAGAAACAAAAACCCAAAGAACGTAAATATATTTACCTGCAACAATATTTCAGGATGGTGCCCACGTAGATCGTGTTGGTGATGATTGGAGTCGAACCACGAGCTTTATATCTGTCTAAGATTTAGAATGTTGGGAACAGGGGGTCAGCTCTTCGTGATCTGTGGATGAATGAGCAGATTGTTCCAATCTCACAGTTTTGGGGGTAAATGGGCGGATCCATGGCCACATTTTCTGCACTCCTAGGGTTAATGGGCAGATCTTTAGGGAGAATAGAGGTAGATTATCGGAATACACGGGTGATTCTAAAGACCTTAGAGCAAAAGGACACAGTTTTGGTGTTAAGAAGAATTAACAAAATATTAGGCTATAAGCATTTAATGTGAGGTTTTTAGGATTCCTGGCAATACTTTCAGGGTATCTGAGTTTACAAATTCAGACGTTATAATAAGATTCTGAAGGCTTGTGTGTTACGTTCACAATTGACGCTGCAGTTGCACAAATTAACCTCAGGGTGTCGCTATATCAACGTGATTATGATATAAAAAAGTATATATATATATATGTTAATCTTCAACACTATAGATGGTTAAGTAAAGCTTAAGCAAACCATTAAAGACAATCAAGGGCGCTAACACATGGCCCAGCATGAGTGCCGTGCCAAGCCCCGATACAATGAGGCTCAGTGTTTATGAGAATAATACCAGAATCTATTCCAAATCTATTGGACAGAGACAAAAATACGTTGCTTATGGGATGTGTAGAAATTTGTTTTCACGTTTTCTCCCCCTTGTGCAATAACTTAATTGGGTAAAGTGGGCAAAAACTGCCAGTTCCTGAAACGTTGCGCTATGACATCATAAGCGGTCATATGATGTAAACTTTATGACTTAAACGAGGCCTCAGCCATGAAAACACAATCGTTTCCTCTGGAGTTTCGAGGGGCAAAAATATCCAAATTTTTTTAATTTTTTGAATAGAGGGACTTGGCCCTAACCTAATAAAACCCCTGATTATGATGTATTAAAAATAAATTATTAATTAAAAAAAAAGTAAAATAATATTTAAAATAATGTCGAAGGTCAGCTGACCCATCCAACTTTCTGCCCTCTATAAAACCTAAACTCTTACTTTCGATTTTAGTCCATTGGGATAAATTAAAGCTCGTTTACAAAGGTTAACGATCATTGTTACGTTGGACGACGTCAGTAATGATGTCATTTCCTGTTACCTGTTACTCTTTCCTGTCTTGCCACCGTATCTCAGTCGTTCTCTGCCTATTTGAAGATGAGGCACATTCTGTGTCTGTCTCTCGCGGGGTTCTGGCTGCAATGTGAGCGCCTGATTTTCTGTCCTGTTACTTTGTGTCAGCGCGTGTCTGCGTATTGTAACGCTCACATAATCTGATTATTGGAACTTTAAGTTAAATAGATGCAATAAAACATTTTTATTATGTACCCCCCCCCGAAATGTATTAACTCTCTCCTCTCTGCAGGCTGTTTCACTGCCGACGTTATCCAGATACCTAAACTCCAGCTGTCTCATCCCGGGGACAATGCGACTCTTCGATGTGAACACAGCGAGTCCAGCTATTTTACCAAATGCTGGTATCGTCAAGTGAAGGGACAGGAGCTTAAATTAATCGGCTGCACCTACAACATGGACAAACCTAATTTGGAACGGGAGTTTGAGAATAAAGTAACGATTTACCCTGAAAGTGCTCAGAAAAGCCATTTGACCGTTATGGGCGTCTCGGTGGAGGACGGAGCAGCTTATTACTGTGCGAGCAGCATACACGGTGTGATGACAGTGTACGGAGGCTGTACAGAAACTGTAACCCCACCTTGTGCCCAAGAATGAGAAGGATCTTCACAGTCTGGGGGTTTAATCACTCAGTGGTGAGTCCCAGCTTGAGTGAAAGAATGAGGAGTCTAGGCTTGATTCACTCTCTGTGTGAGCTGCTCCCCTACTACGGGGTCACGCAACACGTGGGCTCCTCAGTTATGGGGGCGCATGGGTGCTGGGTGCCCGAGTCACCCGTCTTAGCGTGTTCCTCTAAAGCATGGGCTGGAGGGAGAGCTTCTTCTACAGGATCTTTCTTGGCCAGTCTCTGCATGCTGAGATTAAAACATTTCCGGAAAATGCTATGTGTTTTGTGACATCATTAGCGATAACGTGACATCCACGTCAATACAAGTCATTAGTTCTCAGCAGGGGTTAATGCCACCGTATTCATATCTGCCCATACAAGATGATATACAAGTCAGCAATTACCACACCAGCAAAACAAGTCATCTTAAACCCTTCCTCACCATATTTCCAGGGTTAAAATATAGGGGGAAAAAGCACAGAACTCATCCAATGCCTCGCCCCACATTCTTGTGAAATAAAGGGTTAAAAGTAATAATAATAATAATAATAATAATAATAATAATAATAATAATAATTAAAGAAACAACAACGGGAGCAAAGGAGTCACCTATGCTGCCCCCATCTCCAAAAGTTATTTATTTAAAAGTGAGAGAAAGTCAGCGGCCATTAACCCTTCCCTAGCTAATAGGGAGTCCCATTCCATAGTTTACCAAAAATCAGTATTTTTTTATATTTTTCTCGAGATAATGGAGACGAGGCACATACATATGACAAACATGCACCTGTCCAAAATCATTATATGATGTGAAAAATAGAATCATTTTAACATGAAAAATAACCCAAAATGTTTTTTAATGCAAGAAAAAAACATTAAAATAAAAACTTTATTAATGCAAAAGTAAATGGGACGTCCGAGTCAGCATTTAATTTTTTTGGAGGTTCTAATTTGAACAGTTCTTCTGCAGAAATAAAATGCTTTAACCCCTTAATGACAAAGCCCGTACATGTACGGGCTCAAAAGGCATTGTTTTCAAAGGGTTTTATCCAGCAAACCGCAAAGCAGCCGGCAGCCGGGGAGGAAATAGTTAACAGGAAGCCGCGAGCCAACCGCAACAGTAACAATATTACAGACAGAATAAAGAGATTGAAACATTTTAGAATCCCCGTGGATCAGGCTACTTGAGAATGATAAGGTTCCTGCAGCTTTTTCTGATCCAATGCTTTCTTCTAAGTAAGTCCAGAACCATTGTCTGGGTTGATACAAAGAATCAAAGGATGAGATTTGACCCGACGGAGTTCTTTCTAAACTATCCAGGAACCCACAATTACTTTGAGCCATTTTTAATTATTGACACCCCAAAAGACACAAAAAGGGTCAGTAGAGTTAGTTTAGCGTTAGGAGCCGTTGGGTTGAAGGACGCGTGAAACCAACTGTTGAAATTGACGTCCTAATTTTGGCCTAACCTTTCTCTTTTTTTGCATCGTTCTTCTACAGGCTGGGGCCGCGGGGCCTCGGTAAGCGTTATTCAGAAGAAACTCCTGATAATTCCTGAAGGCGATCCGGCCGCAATTACCTGCAGCTACAACGATTCATCTTACATAACCTTATTTTGGTACCGGCAAAGAGCTGGACAGGCCATTACGGCCATCGGTTACTCTGCAGAACAGGGTAAATATGTGATAGAAGACGAGGACATAAAAAAGAAAAACTGGGCAATAGAGAGGCCAGAAATTCTCCGATCGCAACTGACGGCGAGCAAACTGGAGGCCGAGGATTCTTCCGTGTATTACTGCGCCGTTAGGACACAGTAACAAACAGTAGGGTCACGGCTAGCAGAAAACCGGGGCAGAAGAGACACTTCCGGAGGACACCAGCAGGTGGCGCTATTAGTCCGTTGGAACAAAAACAGATGCGTGGGCATCTTCTCTACCAATCAGGAGGATCCTATGAAATAAAAAATATTTTGTGTGACTCGCTCGCTTTAACCCATTTTATCGCTAGAGGAGCGCGCAAGGCTTTGAGAATAATGTCTTCCCTTTGGTTAAGTTGGAAGGTATCCATGACATCTGTGCGTTTGTTGTGGGAAGGCTATGTGCGTACGGGCCACACACACACACGCTATCTTCTGCCTCTTTATTAGGAACCCAGCCAGACTCCGAGGTATCAGCCTCCCATAAAACCAACGTTACAGATATAAAGCGATAAATGTCGTTTCTGCCATTTCCCTCTGCAGTATCCGCATGAGAAGAACCAATGAGTTGGCGGGAAAGTTTGTACGAGAGTTGGGGTTTCAACTCCCTAAATTCTCACTATAAAGTTCTCTCCAAGCCAAATTTCTCTGTTCTTAGAGCAGAAGCTCGATAGGGTTGATCAATCATAATGTTAAGTCATCAGGATAAAACTTTAACTCTCCTGCAAACTCTCCTGCCCAGCACCTTTTTAGTGAATAAACTCCAAATGACTTGGCTGAGCCTACATAATGTATCCTGTAATCAATGGTTAATGTGCATTCTTGAGTCATCTTGTAGCTAAAAACCATTGGTGCTGGCTAGGCCTGGACCGGCCATCTGGCTTGCCGTACAAATGCCCTGTAGGCCGTCGGCTGGCAGCACCCAATGCCGCTCCAGCAGCAGATTAAGTGCTGGGGTGTGCAGCCATTGGCCGGATAAGCCGCACGCTACGTGAGGATGAAAACTTAACCAATGGCTTCTCATATCCAGCCATTGGCTGCACTCATGACAAAAGGCAGCCGCTGGCCTTAAAGTGCCAGGACCATTTTGCTATCCCCCAGTCCGGCCCTGGTTTGGGCCGTCAAAGCCAAGTGAAAATAATGTACCTGAAAATGCATGGTTTTAGCAACACCACACATTGTAGGAAAGGAGACCTATGTGTCCTGTAGGTCAGTAGCAGACCGAGAAAGACCCTTTTCGAGCAGCACAGATCATATATAGAGGGAAAGAATGGTAAAAGCTGACATTATATGGAATGATTTAAATTAATCCAATGAACTTCTAGTGTGGGCATAGAATCTATTTTATCACATATACTTAAAGAAAATGGGTGGAGTTGAGGCAATAAATGGAAGCATGCGCCCACGGGACTTTCACACTAGGAGGCAGAAGACTTGGTAGACAATGATGCTGGTTGGATGCTGGGAATCGGTTTGACACATTATTCTCGAATAGAATGTTGTGCGTTTGTCGTTTACCTTTCATCTTATTGCGAAAAATTTCAAATTTCAAAGCCTTGGTTGATGAGAAGATGAAGGTTTGGACGTTGCTGGTTGTCCTGGCCATCTTTCCATGTAAGACATGGTGGTTATGGTCTGTTTAGGAGTCTTAGTGGATTGAGTGTAGAATAACTAGTCATCTTTTTATTTATGTGTTGTAGGTGGGATGATAGATCCACCTTCATTAGGTTTGCGTTCCAACTTATCTTCTAACCGTCTCCTCCAGGTCTGGGCTCAGGAGTGGTCATCACCCAACATCAAAAGCATCTTTTAGTGATGGTTGGTGACTCCACCGAGATGACTTGTAACCAAGATGATGCCACCTATTTGAACATGTTTTGGTACCAACACAAACCAGAAGAAGGTATGAAGCTCATGGTCTGGTTACCAGATGTTAGGAAAAATAACGCAATGGAGGACGACTATGGAAAATCGTGGGAAATCGAGAGAAGCGACATCCAGAATTCAGTGCTGCGCCTGAAATCATCCCGGCTACAGGACGCAGCTGTGTATTTCTGCGCAGCGAGTTCACACAGACACGGATGCCAAGGAAATGTCTGGCACAAAACCTCAGCACTCCGAGCCACAGCAGGAGAAAACGCGGTTGTCAAATGGACTTGCAGGGGGCATACTTTGTGAACCAGACACTGCAACCATCATATGCACTCTAATGCAAATTACAGCTGAGCGGTCCCTTTAAATTTATGAAGTAGCCTAATTAAAAAGGCATGGGAAGATTTTGCAGAATACCCCATATATATTTGCCCCTTCCCTGCCCCCAGCTATGTGCCACACAGGAGATGTCAACACATCACCTGACATGTCCCCCAAGTTTCTGGTTTAACCAGACCCTGATGCGCATGCACAGAAAGTACTCCCAATGAATCTGGGAGCTGCAGCTTCTCCTTTAAAAAAAATAAATCTTAAAGAATGCATATAAAAGTATTCACAAAGTGTTTTAATAAACTTTTAAGAAACATTTTTCATTTATTTTCATTATAATAACTATTTACAGTATGAACCGTCACAATCCCGAAATAATATTCATTAACAAAAGAGGTATTGAATGAATATTTAAATACATTAGAAAGAATGTAAATTTAAATACATTAGAAAGAAGGGGGTGCATGCCAGCCTTCCTTTGTACTTTGTGCTTAAATAAATATATAATTATGTAAATGGCAAAGGAATAATATGCGAGTTGTAAGTCAATTCGTATGACCTCGCCTGCAACTCATAAAAAAAGTCACACGCATTACATCCATGTTAGGTGACTTTGAGTCGTAAACTGAGTTTAATCTTAATTTACAAACCTTTTTAGTGAATCGACCCCTTTGGCAATCCGTAGCAGAGGCTGATACTGTACTGTAGGGGGCGCTGTCATCTTTACTACTTCATTATAAACCAGGATGGGCAAATCAATTACAAGACAAATTATTAGGTGCACGCAACAAATATCAAAACCCCTAGTATATAACGTGAGAGAGACGAAAAGCTCCAACTCTATCAGATTTCCCCCAAAAGTGTAGGTTTAGTGCTTTTTTTAGTGTGGATATTTCTGGATATATCTGAATGATATTAGGACATTATATACATCTATTTTGAACATTTTTAGAGAAAAAAATGGGTAAAGCCATAGTAGGAAATTGACTCTTTAGTTGAAGTTGGTAACTTTTATTAGGCCAACATAGAATAAAATTACATTAGCTTTTGAGCCCCGATGTTTCTTCTTCAAATGGAAACAATGTTGGCCCCATAAAATTATCAACTTCGACTAAAAAAACAACGTTCTTATATTAAGGAGGAACTCAAAGTCAGTGTCAGTTATTGGGTAAGAGACAAAGAGCGGATGTGCGTGTGTTTGGCAGTCTGTACCAGGACGAGTCGTCTGGAGAGGCGGTGGCAATTACTGGAGAAGACCTTTTAAGAAGTAACAGTCAATAGAGGGGCAACCTGAGAGGGAGTGAGAGTTCCTGGGAACGAGACATCAAGATAGTTATCTGTAGATCACTATCACAACGAGCGAACTAGGAGTAACGTTATAACCACAAAAATACCCCAAAAATATAAAAAAAAAACATGAAAAAAAAACAACGTCCTAGAAGGTGCTTTTTGTTGATTGCTTCCTGAGTATAAGAAGAACTTTTATCTTTTATTAACAGAAAATTCCAGCTTTGTGATGAAGACACTGCTGCCCGTGATATTCGTCCTGAATGCTTTGTCAAGTAAGTAGAAGACTCAGGTGATGCGAAGGACACGTGTGAGGCGGGTGAAGGTCACCAAGCTATCACCTATCTTATTTCTGTTCTTCATGAATGAGTATCCTTTTCCTTTCGTAGGTCTGTCCCGTGGCATCGTGGTCACCCAGGATAAAGGATTTGTGTTGCATTCCGGATCGCGGGTGAACATCTCCTGTAAGCATACCGGTGACGGCAGCTACAACATGCTCTGGTACCAACAGAAACAGGGAAAGGGACTGGTGCTCATTGCCATATCGGTAGCAGCAGGAGATTCTACGGTGGAGAAAGATTTCAAGGACTCCTGGACAATGGACAGAACACGCAACGAGGACTCTGTTCTTGGAAGGAAAGCTGAGTTGACGCACGAGGACTCGGCCGTGTATTTCTGCGCAGCTAGTTTACACAGCCATAGAACTCTGAGCGACGGCCAACACAAAACATCAGGAATGGAAGTAATCAGTGAGGACATGAAATGCGATAGAAATGCTGCAGGGGGCGCCGTGCCTCTAATGTTTTATTTTCGCTTCATTGAGCCATTTCCAGGAGTAAACCTTGCGGCAGGTCGGCCCCATTCGGCCCCCGTCTAGTCGCCCGTTTCTCCTGCTGTAAACCTTAATCAGTCGTTGGTCTCGTCTTAGATTCAGGAGCCGTATGTCTATCCCATGCATGTTTAATACCCTCACTGTATTACCCTCTACTACTTCTGCTGGGAGGCTGTTCCGCTTATCCACCACTCTCTCAGTAAAGTAAAACTTCCTTAAATTCCATCTCAGCCTCTGACTCTTTAGTGTTAGATTGCGGTCTCTTGTTATATTTCTCCTCCTTTGAAACAAACTTTATTATATTAAATCCCGTTCAATGTTTCTAAAATATCCCTACCCTACCCTAAATTAATCAAACCTCCCAAGTGTCACATTTTTCACCACACAGTCCCAATTTTCAGACACAGCCCCACGTAGCTGCCTCATTCTTCTGCTTTTGTAGGATATCTGGATCGTGGTCCCTTTGCGGAGACCTCTGTTGTCCCCTAACCAGATGTGGCCACCTCATGATGCTCGGCTGCCATTTCTTGCTGCAGATCCTCAACAAAGGTGTCCCCATTTGGACACCTGAAATGTTGGGGGGGGGGGGAGTATATCTGTCATCCAGAGGCGGTTGCTCTAAAATATCGTCATCTGAGAAGTATCTGCACATGGCAGGAAGTGGAGAACCACAGGACTTCTATAAAACCTCGGGGCATGCGGTTTAACTGTGAGAACGTTGATCAGACAGGGTAATGGGCGACGTTCCTGGGCAAAGACTCGATAAAACATAAACGAAGGAACCTCGGAGAGACTGACTTTGGCAGAAGGGCTCATAAGTCTACTTTATAACCGGTGCTGCTTCTCATTCCAGGGAACTGAAGCTCGTGGTCTACATGGGAGAGATATGGGGATTGTTGGTTCTGATCGTCCTGCCGAGTAAGTGGGGGCGAGGCAGAATGGGGTACATATTCTGGGAGTTGGATCCTTGAGTCAAAGACCTGAGTCTGAGGATCATTGATTAAAATAAGAGTAACGTTTTTTAGGCGGGAACAATTAATATTAACGAGCAGGTCACATGGAGAACGAGCTGATGTCCTTCAGCTTTTGGCTTAAGACTTGAGCTGAACCTCCGTTGACTCCACAGTAGTAGTAGAGAAGAATCCAGCAGTTACTCCTTTTTGTCGTCTTTCTTTCAGACCCGGTCTTTGGGGTTCAGGTGGAACAGGTTCACAAACTCATTCTAGTTCAGGCCGGGAACCCCGTGGAGCTGCGGTGTCATCATGATGACATCAGCTACTATGTCATGCTTTGGTACCAACAGCAACGCGGAGAGGGATTGAAGCTCATGGTTTATTCCACCGAGGAAAACTCTAAACGCGATGAAAGGGAAGATGGATTTAAGTCGTGGGCTTTTAAGAGAACAGATATCCGGAATTCAACCCTCGGACTGTCACGGCCTCAGGCGGCAGACTCGGCCATCTACTTCTGCGCCGTCAGTAAGCACAGCAACGTACCGAGGGATAGCACCAAGCACAAAACCTGCAGCAGGGTTCAGCACCAATCACAAGGACAGCTCGGGGGGGAGGGGGCGGTACAGCTATTCACAGACCTGCAGGGGGCGCTGGTTACCAATAGACAAATATAGAAATGAGCAGATCGGCCCCATTCGGCCCCCGTCTAGTCGCCCGTTTCTTCTGCTGTAAAGACTCAAACCGTAATCAGTCGTTGGTCTCGTCTTAGATTCAGGAGCCGTATGACTATCCCATGCATGTTTAAATCCCCTCACTGTATTACCCTCTACCACTTCTGCTGGGAGACTGTTCCGTGTATTTACTACCCTCTCATTTAAAAAAAAAAAAACGTAAAGATTATTTGGCCCTGTATAATGCATAGTTTATTTAGTTCCAGTGGTACGTGTATTGGTGTGATATATATATATATATACATTCGACAAAGTGTTAAAAACATTAAGAAAACACCTTTGTTTGGAGAGACGTCTGTAAGAGAGGAAACTTCCTGAATGTAAGAGGAAGCCGGAAACCGCTGATTAACTCCACCCCTGCCAAAACGGATCCCACGGAGAGGGCTGGGCGGTGGGATTCAAAGGGGATGGAATAGCTATACTGCAGGGCATCGCGTCAACAGAAAGAATAACTTTGTATTTCAGTATATAATTATTGATGTGATGTAAGGAAGTAAGGGGGTATCTGAGTGAAACAGCCTCCCAGCAGAAGTGGTACACGCATGGGATAGGCATACAGCTCCTGAATCTAAGACGAGACCAACGACTGATTAAGGATTGAGTCTTTACAGCAGGAGAAACGCGTGACTAGACGGGGGCCGGATGGGGGCCGATCTGCCGGCAGGTTCTATGTTTCTACATCTATCAATCTTTTAACCGTTTCAGGAGGCTGAACCTCGGGAGTCGGATGGAGATGTGGCTACTTGCGATTCTGACCTTGCTTCCATGTAAGAGATATCAGGGGACAGTGCCCTGGGTCCAGCTGTTTTGAGGGGTACCGATCCAATTTTGGGAGTAAATATTAGAATACAATTAAAAACCCCAAATCAGAGAAATAGATGCTTTGTGAAAGTTTATTTCAGGTATTACGGACGTCACAGGCACCGAGAAAGAGGAATAATAATTTTTTTTTTTTTTTAATCCTTTATTTTGCTTTTCTTTTTTTTTTTTTTTTTTTATCCAAATTAAATATTTTATTTAACAGCTGAACAGTTTTTTCAATAGCGCTGATAAAATGGGAATCAATAATTATTTAGTTATTCTTATATTACTTATATCATTTATTTTCTTTTTGTTTTTTCTTTACAGGTTGGTCTCTTGGAGTAGAGGTGCAGCAAACTCCCAGACTCCTGATAACTCAGGATGGGACTGCTGTGACGCTTTGCTGCCACCACACCGACCCCAGCTATTTTGAGATGTTCTGGTACCAACAAAAACCCGGAGAGGGTTTGAAGCTGATGGTATACTCAGCAGACACCAACACTGAGACTAATAATGCAGACGATATGGAAGAAGGGTTTAAATTATGGGTTTTTAAAAGACCTCATATCGTGAATTCCACCCTTGAATTGTCGCTGCCACAGATAGTGGATTCGGCAGTGTACTTCTGCACAGTCAGAAAACACAGTCAGATATTTCAGGGCAGCGCCAAGCACAAACCTGGAGCCCATATCAGTGCCAACTACAAGGACAGATCTAAAGCAATAACTAGCGTCATTCTCTATAGTCACCTGCAGGGGGCGACGTTACACAAACCCTGCATTACAATTTACGGACATCTCCCAAACACCTGCGTCGCTTTATTACTCAATGGTTTAGATGGAATGTGAGAAAGTTTTACTTTGCTGAAAGAGTGGTAGGGAAGTGGAAGAGCATCCCGGGTGAAGTGGTAGAGGGTAATACAGTGAGGGGATTTAAACATGCATGGGATAGACATACGGCTCCTGAATCTAAGACGAGACCAACGACTCATTAAGGTTTGAGTCTTTACAGCAGGAAAAGTGGGCGACTAGATGGGGTCCAAATGGGGCCGATCTGCCGGCTTTCCATTCTGGCCTCCGGACTCTAACGAGCTTTGTCGCATTAAAGGGGGACATGACATTAATGGGTTAATCTTAATCAAACCCAGATTCTGCATCAAAAAGGTGATAAATTAAATGAACTGTATTGACAGTTTAATTATCCGAGGTTTATGTTTGGATATTCATTTAGATCTCTGCTAGATATGGGATTCAGTGGAATCTGTTTCTTATTTATTTATTTTTTAAATGAAAATTACATTTTCCTATAATTTTTTTTAATTTTAATAATTCTTTGAAAAAATTCATCTTGTTCTAGTCATCTGAATTTAAAAAATGATATTGGAAATGCATTTACATAGAATTTATCCAGCTGTCCATGGCTGCATATTTAACTAAAAAATATCCAAAAAATGTCATATTTTTGGCAATGCTTAAAAAAAAATTTTATATTTACAAAAATACAAAAATTTTGCAGGTGGAACAGAGGCAGTTATTCTAAAACATATAAAACAGAACATTTCCTGAATATAAGAGCAAGCCGGAAACCGGAGGGCGTCTCTGAAATATAGAAGGTTTGCCGATTAACCCCACATCTGCCAGAACCGATCGCATAAACCTAGCACGCTGGAGGATCAGATGTAGAAGGCATTTACATGAATCAATAGGCATAACTCCATTGACAGCTCACTAAATACAAGAGAAAGTTTGTTTTTAGACACTTTTTGGAGTATGATTTTTTTTTTCTTCCGATGACCATAATTGTTTTAGGAGACTGACCACTGGAATTCTCATTCGTAAAATGTTCGTGACATTTTCACTGCTTTTGGCTTTGATTAGCCTTCCGTGTGAGTATAAGTAGTATCCAGGGTGCTCGGGGATGTGAAGAATGGCAAAAAAGCCCCCCAAAACAAGAAACACACATATTAAACGGGGAGTCTGGGATTTTTTTTACGCTTTTAATTTTCCATATGATATTCCTACCAATTGAGTGACATTTAAAAAAAAATTAAATATTCAAATAAAAAATATTCTGTATTCTATTTCTGGGTTTAATTTTGCCAGATGTCACCTGAAAGTTAATAAGAAGCGGGTTTTACTATTTTGTACTCTTTTTTTTGGATACAAGATTTATTTTTTAATTTTTATCATTTTTTTATCATTTTTTTAAATTTTATTTCCAGATCCGTGCCTTGGGGTGGAGGTGACACAGACTCCCAGGGTCTTAATAACCCAGGCTGGGGGGAACGTGGCGCTCCAGTGCAACCATTCTGAGAATAACTACCTAACGATGCTCTGGTACCAGCAGAAGCCTGGGGAAGGACTGAAGCTCATGATCTATTCGACAGATGCTAATGTTAAGAGCGATGCAATGGAAGCAGAATTTCAGGCGTGGGATTGGAGCAGACCTCACGTTCAGTATGCCACGCTCAAACTCTCACACGCTCGCACCACGGACTCAGCCGTATATTTCTGTGCAATCAGTAGACACAGTTACAAATCATAAAGCAGTGCCAAGCAGAAAACCTACAGCTCTGGGGTGAAACCGCTAGAAATATGGACAGATTTCATACTGACCTGCAGGGGGAGACATTGAGCAACATCAGCGTCACAGTTTATATGAGACTACCACTATATATATATATTTATTTATTTATTTTTACTATTATTTATTTAATTTTTATTTCTAAAAATTAGATTTATGATGAGGCCAATATTTTATGTTATTTCCTTTTTCATTAAATTATTCTTTTTTTTTTTCACATTCTGTATCGTCACATTTACGGTAAATCTCCTTATTTCCATATATTTTTAATTAAAACATATGGTATTTTAGAGGGTTTTTTTGTTTTAATTATTACATATTTTCATTTGTCCTAAAAAAAATGTAATTAATAGAAATTTCTAAATTAAAAAAAATTGTTTTGTAATGAGTTTATTTTTTTTTTAAATAAAATAATTCTATTTTTGCATAATATAGTGTCATTTTCAAAGCCTTTATTTTTTATGCATTTTGATTCTGGAGGATTTTGTGTTTTAATTATTACACTTGTTTCGCTTCAAAATTTGTTTTATAATGAGTTTTCATTTCTATACGTTATTTTGCCGTTACTAAAATAATGCATTTTTTTCAATCAATAATGATATCGCTCGTTAATGACTAAATACTTATTAATTATCTTATTACAATAAATCAAATTTAATGTTGTTTCCAAATGTTATCGGCACAAATATTATTCTATTAACTAATATTTTCATCAAACAAACATGTCTCAGATATATGTGTTACGGTGAAAGAAAACATGTATGTTTTGTAAAAATATGGCCTAATATCATGAATTAACCTATAACCGTCTTGATTACATCCCCTTCCATATTACTTTTACTGTAGGAATTAGTGGAATATATCCCGCAGAAAAATAGAAGCTTAAAATGTAAAAATGTACATAATTCTGAATAATAATCATAATAATAATAATTTCATGTAATACATGTTCTATATTATTTTATTTCTTTTGTAAAAACAAATATAAATGTATGAAATATACAATGTCAGATGTCAGGAACCCACAAATGTAGTAAATGTAGTAACAAAGAATTAAAAAAAAGACGCAGGAAGAGAGAGGCGGGTATTGAAAAAAAATACCAAAAAAGTGAAATGAGTAAAGAAAACGGAGGTAGTCAGAGAGGGAAGCAGAAGAAAGGTGAGAGAGAAAAACAGACAAATTCTAATGAGAAAACACACACATATATATAGAAAGAAAGAAAGAAAGAAAGAAAGAAAGAAAGAAAAAGAAAAACAAAGAAAGAAAGAAAGAAAGAAAGAAAAAGAAAGAAATAGTTAAAGGGGTAGCAAAAGAGACACACAAAGAGACAGACTGGTGAAATTATAAGAGGGGCAGACACCAAAAGGAGTGGGGGGCTTATAAACCGCCCGGTGGTAATGCCCCTCTGCCCCCCTCCACTTCCAGAACGGGATGTGATGTCAGCACGGGGCAGGACCGCCAATCATGCCCTGGGCACCCAGAGCCCTACTTATGACTCTGCTAAAGAGGGTTCCATGCTGGGGTAACAATTCTTTGTTATTTTTGTTCTAGAAAACATCTGGAAGAGCATCACATGAAATGAAAATACACGTGTGGCTGGCGTTGGCTCTGACTGTTGTGCCGTGTAAGATTAGAACATTTTGGGCAATTACGTAGAATTATTTAATAGGAACACACGCTTCTAGCCAATGTTTATTTGAATGGAGGGGGCTGTTTGCACAGTGCAAGGTTGGCATCATATTGGAACACTTGGGAGAAGTCTGGGGTAATACCATGGAGTAAATTTTTTTTATACTTGTATTTTTCTTGATATTACTCGATTTCCTCTCCAGGTCTCTGCTTCGGGATTGAAGTTATTCAAGAGCCCATGTTATTAGTACTCCACGCCGATAAAGAGGTGATACTTCACTGCAGACACAATGATGATAGCTACTACAACATGCTCTGGTACCGGCAAAAACCGGGAGAGGGACTGAAGCTTATGGTGTATTCCGTAGATGAGGGTTCTGAAGACATGGAATCTGACTTTAAAGACAGATGGTCCATCAGAAGAAGACATGTGCGGAATTCCACTCTTTATTTGCAGAAAGCACAGAGAGGAGACTCGGCTGTGTATTTTTGTGCATCGAGTACACAGCGTCATAGAACAAAGGAACACCTGCCAAAAAATCATCGGGGCTGAAGAGCTTTAACAGCTCGGAATGAGATAGGGGCAGGAGGAGGAAGAGATCATCTCAGAGTTTGTTGGGGACAGGAGAACAGAAAGATCATCTCCTTCTTTGGACCCGAATCCCTGATGCCCCTCTTTCCTCCCCTGATTCTCCTCTTTCTTCCCCTGATGCCCCTATTTTCTAGGAGGTCAGAATGTTTGCTGGGTATGGGGGTATCGCAGGTTTCTACAGCCCTAAAAAGTGAGTTTGCAAAAGCCAACTCACAATTGCCCTTGTCTAGACATGACTTGGATTCACTTGACTGTAGGAGGTAGAAGAACGTATATTAAATCCTTGGTGCCTGGAAATGCCTGCTGGGTTGCTACCCAACATCACCACATTCTCACCTGGCGTGTGGCCAGTGGCTGGATATGCCCAGACATTACTTTACGTGAGCAGAAAAAAATGGTGTGCATACGCATCAGAGGAGGAAAGAGGGACATCAATGGAGGAAAGGAGGACACTGGAATTTGGGACCCAAGGAGAGACTGGCTTTTCTAAACGGGGACACTAAGGAGGTATGCGTTATCTTCAAGCACAGATACCTCATGTCCTGCTCTCCACACGCCGGCACCAAAAATGTAGAAAAAAAAACTATAAAATAACAATACTTGATGTTTTTCTCACTGAGGCATAGAACATAAAATATCTCTGGATATGAGGTTTGCCGAAGCCCTGTGAGACCTGCCAATAATGTAAACCGGATTCATTGAAAGGGCAGAAAACTGAGCAAAACCGGAACGTTCTACCCCGTTGTGTAACTTTCCCAGTAATGAAAGCAAAAAATAAATAGCTGCAAATATAGAAGTGGGAATAACCACAGGTGTTCCTCGAATAATATTTTTTTTTACGTAACTTTACATTGATGTCCTTGGCAAACTTCCAAATAATATTATTTACTCTTCAAACATGTAGGCATCCCCAGCTGGCGGGTAAGCGAGGGGCCTGTGCTGTAAATATTCTGCACCCCCACCACTGCTTGTTCCTTATCTCGCCCCCTGTAGGGAGAGGGTATGTATGTGGAGGCAGATCCTGGGTGGTAGCTGCTGGTCAACAGAGATAGAAGTCTCCGTCAGCTTAGATCCCTCTCTTCCTGCCAATCCATATTGTCTGAGGCTCAAAGCAAATGGTTATAGAGTTTAATAGCTGGGAGAAAACAGTTGATTCTTACAGGGGGCCAGACCGGAGATGATGGTGGCAGCGCTGGCACTTTAAGGCCAGAGGCCACCTGATGATGTAGGTGCGGCCCGGCATATGCTGTCGGTGGCGGCACTTATGTCAGTGTGTTTTTATGCTTATGTAGCATATCTAGCCACTGGCCCACCGGGCATTTGCTCTGTGTGCCACGTGGCCAGTCCAGGCCTTGACTTGTACACAAATTCAATGTCAATTAATAAAATGGCGGCGGTAAAACCAGAAATGTTGGTTCGGTACCAAACAGGGGTCAGCTTGGGCCAGAAAGTAGCAGCGGGAAGGTTGCTTTATTTAATCACAATACTCTTGATTCAGTTGGGTCTCTATAAATATTTTTACTATTTAAAAATATTTTATTATAATTTTCATAATTTTATTTTAGAAATTATTCCAACCAATGTAGTTATTATTTCTGTTTCTTACATAATCAACAACCACCTTCACAGTTACCTCTTGAATAGGAGAGGACATTATGGCTCTGTGGACCTGACTTTTGCTTTTTTATCATGGTGCTCTTGTGTATTGTTTTGTTGTTTTTTTTAATTAAAATGTTTAGTTTTTAAAAAAAAAATTCCCTCTGTTACCGTTAAGTATTACCGTTAATTTTAAGGTTTAGTTAGGGCTCCTAGTTTGTATTGGGTCACATAGTCCTGCCAAGGAGAGGGACTTTTTCTGTTTGTTTTTTTCCTGGACATCCAGATATAGAGGAGTTTTTTTTTTACATTACCTGTTTTTTTGTATATATCACTACAATATACGAGATATTTTATTCTATTTTTTTTTGCTATTCAATCTGGTTGTGAGATGACTTGGCAGCTCTGGCTCTGGCAGATTATTATTTAAAAAATAAAAAAAGTATTTTATGCATTTTTCAAAGAGATATATGACAGATATAACTTAAGCAGATTGAATAAGACAGGCGTTGTTGATGTATCCAATACTAAACTTAATAAAAGACATTAAACTCGCTGTGTGTCTTTGTATTATTTCATCATATATCTATATTTATATAATGTTAATATATAACATCATAACATTATTAAGTTTAATAATTATAGGAGAAATTATAAGAGAAAGAAGACGAAGAAAAAGTAGGACTTAAATTATTTTCTGTTGTATGTTAGTCATGTGGAGGGCAGCCCTTACGAGTGATTATCGTGGTGGTTAAGTTTAAGTCATTTTTGGGGCAGAGGAATACAAAAACATGTTTGTTTACGTGAGTCCATTTAATTATCTCTAATTATTTTGGAAACAAGCAGTGGAAACACATTAGCAATATGATAAGATAATTACAATCAGCGCGTAAGTAAACTTTCATTCCTGAAATACTTTATAGCACGTGGCCACTGATGATAACGTGATCACCATAGATCATTAACATAATGGGCTAGAAGCAAAAAAATGGGAAGGGGGAAGTTCTGGTCCAGTATAAATACCCAGGGCGTCTCAATCCCAAATAATTACTTTTTGGTAACTCTGGTTTCCACCATGAAGCTGCTTCTGATCTGTGTGTTGTTGGGTGCAGCTGGTAAGTCTCTTTCTGGGGGATTAAAATGACTCTAACGGCACGTAGATCTTCTCAGAAATCTCTTATTCTAACGGGTCATGGATCGTTGGGTCTTCTAATGTCCATGTTCTTCACTTGCCAAAGGTAGCCCTTGGAGCTTATCACAATGGGTTGCCTACACTCATGCAATAAATACTATGATGAAGATTTTATTTTAACGACACGTAGCTTCTTCTATGTAGACCATATCCATGGCTCAGTGTTTTTAGTGGATTTAAAATTGATTTGAGATTAAGATTTACAGAGGTTCTATGTAATTTCTGAAGCATACAATGCAATATCTATGGCCAGCATTGTGTTTTATCTTCATACATTTTGTAGTAAAGTAACTTTATGATTCATTTGTATCTAACCCTGTCTACATCTTCTGAGGATGGGGTGGTTGGATGGGTTTAGAACACTTTTGACCTAAAATGCTGCTTAATCTTCCTCTATGGTATCACTGGCGGTGTTGCTCCCATTAACTGGTGTCTTGCCTTAGCTGCTTTTGAGGATGATGACGATAAGATTGTTGGAGGATACACCTGCACCAAGAACTCCGTCCCATACATTGCATCCTTGAACTCCGGCTACCATTTCTGCGGAGGGTCCCTGATTAACAGCCAGTGGGTCGTCTCTGCCGCTCACTGCTACAAATCGTAAGTAAAGTTTACTTTTTAAGGAGTGTGTCTAATTGCGCTTTTGATTAGAGCTCTCAAGTTTCTATAATAAATATGAAATGTCACACTCCACCAATCTTAATTCCTGTGAATTTATCACATAAAAGAAGAACATAAAATAACTTACTATTAAAAAGAAATAGGTCACCCAGATGCCTTCTCCCAAGTCTCTTCAAGCCATCTCTCTGTATAGAGCAAATTATTCTACAACTGAACTTGATGTTCTCCCACGACGCGTTTCACCTCTTGCAGGCTTCAAACGTGACATCTGAAATTTGATATTTCTTTGTGAGGTTCTGATCCTTTGTCAAGGAAAAATTATTTTTCAACATAACCCGAGATAATGTCTTCTTTACATTTCACATAGAGCATGGACATTATCTCCTCTTCCCTCCCTATGGAGGGAATAGGGATGTCTAGGTCAATGACAAAAAATGCCATCGCCACATTTTAGGACTGCAGATCATGCGTATGTCTTTATCCGATTATAGTTGTACACCCCTGTCTCTCGCAGGAGCCTTCAGGTCAGACTTGGAGAACACAACATCGCTGTGAGTGAGGGCACCGAGCAGTTCATCAACTCCGTCAAGGTCATCAGACACCCCAGCTACAACTCCAGAACCCTGGACAATGACATCATGTTGATCAAGCTTGCCTCCCCCGCCAGCCTGAACTCCTACGTGAAGGCCGTGGCTCTGCCCTCCGGCTGCGCCTCCTCTGGAACCAGCTGCCTGATCTCCGGCTGGGGCAACACTCTCAGCAGTGGCAGTAAGTCAACTCAACCATGACCACGATTCGTTTGTAACTGTGTTACAATAGCACAAAATAGCATGGAAGAGTTTGCAATTACCGGTATTTTGCATTCATGAAAACATTCTTTTTGCAGCCAGCTACCCAAATCTCCTCCAGTGCCTGAACGCCCCCATCCTGACCTCCTCCCAGTGCAGCAATGCCTACCCCGGACAGATCACCGCCAACATGATCTGCCTTGGCTTCCTTGAAGGTGGCAAGGACTCCTGCCAGGTAATTTTTTTTTCTTGTCCTTGCTATTTTTAGGAGAAATTAAATATTTCCTTATTTTTTTAGTATCTATGAATACTTGTCCCAAAAGAGAGGTTTAGAAATTATATATTTTTCTTTCCCTAAATGCATAACGTCACGTCACTAATTCATAAACTGTATGTAACTGTTTCCCATTATATCTTTGTAAAAAATTATTTCTTGCACATATGGCAAGGTAAACATTTTTAAAACCTTTCTTCACAGGGTGACTCTGGTGGCCCCGTGGTCTGCAACGGACAGCTCCAAGGTGTTGTCTCCTGGGGTAACGGTTGTGCCCTGAGGAACTACCCCGGCGTGTATACCAAGGTCTGCAACTACAACTCCTGGATCCAGAACACAGTGGCTTCAAACTAAATTTTTGCTCTAATATTTACTCCTTTTGTGTTATTTCAAGTCGTGTTTCTCTGTGCCATTGATTTATTGGCTTTAATAAAGTCCTGATCTCGGGAACATACTTTGACATCTTGATTTTGCTATTTTAATTACTTGCAGTCGCATTGATAAATGGACACTACAAGCAAATTTGGGGAAAAAATAAGCAATTAAAATGAAATATTCTTAAACATCATGTGACAGTAATACTCTGTAATACAGTAATAATAAAGATATACCATTACATAAGTTATGGTGGGTAAAGGTGATGGAAACCTCTTCCACTTCCAGAAGGCTTGCTTTTCCCTCAGAAATCTCATGGTGCTGCCACAACCACAATGGATTCTGGGTAGGTGCATGCAAATGAAGTCAACAATAATCACCTTTTGCCTCTATATCCACTTTATACATGGATTCCTTGAAAGTAATTGCCCGCTGTACAGGACAGCCTTTAGACAAAACTCGGGAAGAGAAGCAATAGGCAGATCACCGCTCATGGACAGCTGTTTCATCCTTAAAGGGACTCATCAGCATGTTGACCTTATTTGCATGCGCCTACCCAGAATCCCTTGTGGTTGTGGCAGCACCATGAGATTTCTGAGGGAAAACAAGCCTTCTGGCTTGTCTGGTGTCTGTAGATGAGTGTTTAATAATACTTCTACTACCCCTTAATTTTAAGTGGAAGGGGTTTCCATCACCTTTACCCACCATAACTTATGTAATGGTATTTCTTGTGCTACCCTAAGCCTTAAGTACTCAGCTAGTATTGCTATTTCATGCTGATGAGGTTTGTTGTAGACAAAAAATGCTGTGTTTTGACTTTTTTTTTTTGGCTAAGATCAAGTATATTGTCCTTAGGGAGGAGGGTAAACACTTGATCTTCTGGCATTATGGCTAAGGTGCTTATTTGTCCTGGTAAAATGTTGGAGTTGCTTTATTCATTGTGTGTGTCTACTGTGGAAGGTGTGGGCATGATATGCACCAAAGACTTTTTATTACCTTGCATACTTAATTTCCTGCTCCTTACAGGTTTGTAGATTTAGCAGAGTTTCTTTGATTTTTATCAAAAATTGCTGGATGCTTATTTATTACCACGTTTTTTCACGTGTGCCTATGAATTGCTGGTTTGATTTCACATTACCACACATGGCAAGGCAATTACATGTTTTTTGATTTGGCACTTTTGGTTTTGGACGCTGCACTGCATTTGTAGCTTGACTTAGCTGGTAGAGGTATAGTGGAGCCTTATGGCCCCTTACCTCTGTCCATAAAGGGGTCTTACCTTTCGGGTTCGACCTGAAGATCCGGCCCTCCCGCGGGGGGGGGGAAGGAATCCAGTCTGGTATATCCCTTCGGGGTGAACCTGAAGTAGTTCTTCAGGCTTCTGCTGCCCTAAAGCACAGAACGCTGCACATAGAGGAGCACACACCTCGGGCTCCCAAAAACCAAAAAGCTGTGATCTGGCTATTGCACCTCTTACCCGAGTTTTATCTAAAGGCTGTCCTGTACAGCGGGCAATTATTCTCAAGGAATCCGTGTATAAAGTGGATATAGAGGCAAAATGTGATTATTGTTGACCTTATTTGCATGTTGCTACCCAGAATCCCTTGTGGTTGTGGCAGCACCATGAGATTTCTGAGGGAAAAACAAACCGTCTGGTGTCTGTAGATGAGTGTTTAATAATACTTCTACTGCCCCCCTTCTTTTTAAGTGGAAGAGTGGGGGAACCACTGGGCCCTGGCCTTCTGGCAGATCTGGGTGACCCCCCCAGAAGTTAAAGGGGGAACTGCTAGGCCCTGGTCTTTTGGGGGGCTCTGGGCAGTCCCCCATAAAGATATTTCTGAGGGAAAAACAAGCCTTCTGGCTTGTCTGGTGTCTGCAGATGAGTGTTTAATAAAACTTCTACTACCCCTTTAACTTTAAGTAAGAGCAAAAAGAAATAACTGATTGTATTATTTTGTATTAGCAGTTTCCTGTTCTTAGTGTTTTTATTAAAAAAAAAATTATTTATGTCAAAATGTTTTATGTACTCAAATCTCTGTTGCCATATGTAATATCTGAGATATGGAAGTATTACAGCAAACCTCAATAAACACTTACATATACATATATATCATTCAGTTATATACTAAAATAAACTGTATTCACTCTATTAACTATATTTAAAATAAACACCTTAACATTTTATATACAGATAATGCTTCCCAGAATTAACTGTATGCATGTCGAATACTGCCTATAATTCTTAGCATCAAGCCAAGCTATTGCAAGATAGAAAATGTATTTTAATTGGACCAGTTGGCCAGATCTGCAAGCAAGTTTGTTAAAATTATTTTTACATATTTTGTATAATTATGCGTGCTTTCCTGTATATGTCCTAAATATGTATTTTGGGGAGATTGTTTCTTTTTTGGCCAAATGTTTGTATTTATCTTTTTTGCACATTCCTATTTTCCCGATCCCCTCCTTTTGGCCTCCTACACCCATAACCCATGCTCTTTTTACTTTAAACTTCTTATTTTTTGTCATCTCGCTCTCTCTCTTTCTCCTCTTGTAGCCTTCGTGCACCATAACAAACAGCCTGCCTACCACCATCTCAAGCCAAAGCCCTAACTCCCCCTCCCCCTATTTATATATTCGTTTTAGCATCCGATACATGGTCCTGATTATCCCGACTATGTGTTTATGACCAAACTGTATGCAATCTTTATACGCTACCATCCTCATGCACAGTTTTCCCATCCTACCGATTCCAAATCGATGTTCCACCTTGGAGTCATCACTGTGGTCCCATTCATGACGAGTTCATTTCATGATACGTACAATGATTTAGGGACAGCGAATACTTTAGCACTAAACATCTCCCCAACTCAGAAGGTGGCACTCATCAGTAGTAGTACATTGAGAAAAAGTTTCCCAAAATTAAAAAAGGGTAAAAGAAGGCCATCCTACATCTATATCCAGAAATGAAATTTCCAGGGTACTCATACTTACACATGCTAACACATACATACTTAGTCTAGTATATATATGGATACACACACTCACACACATACTCACTCTCTGCCTCACTCCCTTATCCCATCATGCTGCTCAGATCTTTCTTAGTCTTGCTTTTACTTCAGGGTTTTGTAACATCGTCTTTGAAGAAGACACCTTTGAAGAATTTTGGACCAACCTGGGGTGCAATTGCCCTCCTGACCATGGGCCAACCCGCCCTGATTGTATGAAAAGCAGATGAAACCATCTTCTCTTCCTGAAGCTTACTTAAGACAAAAACTATAATTGTATGAATGCAGATTTGCTCCTCAGCCACTGTCCATGACTGACAATTGGATCTATTCACTAAGAAGTTGGGTGTCAACCTATCGACTGAGATTGGAAACACTTGGAAAGCAACTCGCTGGTTCACCAACACATGAGGTGGTTGAGTGACAAATTTTGCTTGTAGGGGACTATACACCCCAGGCTGATTTTATTATCCCCCCCCCGCTCTACTGCAAACAGGGAAGAGGGGGAGATTGTCACCCTCCATTGGTTAAAATGGCATTCTGGGAACACCCTTTTTGTTCATAATTTTATTTATTATTATTATTTATTAAAAAAATTAAAAAAATGAAGTGATTTATTTATTTATTTTTTTTTTTTTAAACTGTTTGGAGTGTGGCTCACATGTCACTTCACTGTCCCCTGGGGATCTGTAACTAGTGAGTTAATTAACCCATGAGTTCATTGCATTTATTAAAAAATGATAGAAATTATTATTATAATTATAATGTATTTATAAAGTGACATCATATTCTGCAGTGTTGTACAAAAAGTTGAATTTTGTTAATATGTGATAGACATATTTTAGTTACACGCAATCGCAGCTTAACGAATAGACCCAAATAATTAGATACATCAAAAATATCCTCAAATTAAACAGTTGTCAATACATTTTAAAACGCGTAGCAAAAATCTTAAGGTTAACGTTAAATCTTAAGGTTTTTTTAAAAAAATATAAAAAATAATTCTAAGTATTTCATTGAATAACCTGCTATCTTGTTTTCTTTTTTTGTTCCACAATTCTACATATCTTAAAATGTTTAACTTCTTGGATACTGTAATAATTTTTGCTAATCGTACCTAAATTTAAATGTCTTTAAAATGATATGTGAATTGGGTTGCCCAAAAATGTGTGAACGGAACATTATCTGTGATTCAATACAAATTTCCAATCCTCAAATATTATTTAGAGAAGGTCACTGATAAACACGTATGTTGAGTAAACATTAACCGCTTTACATGAACACACACGGTATTTAATGCAGGAAAGGGTTACTCCCAGCATAGTATAAATACCAGATTATTTCACACCCAAAACACCTTTTTGACACGTTTCTGGTCTCCACCATGAAGCTGCTTTTGATCTGTGTATTGTTGGGCGCAGCCGGTAAATCAGATTAAATTAAACCTTTCCCCGTCTAGTTTTGTAAGGACGCCTCGTGTTCCAATGGCTTCCAATGACCCAAGTTTTTTACTAGTAATTACTAATGTATACCGTGGGGTAATTAATGAAATTTGTTGGATTACTAACAGTGCAAAAGGGAATTTATAAAAAAAAATACATTTAATTACAGACAATGGAGACACAGGTTATCTTATATTTATAAATAAATATTCAGCTAATAATGTCTATATTATATTATTTTGTACTAATTTTGTCTATATTCCTTGGAAACTCATATAACTGCCAGTCTCACATATACGTTCAGATCAACTTGGGTCTGAGAGCCGTGTTTCATCTTCTAACTTTTATTATTTCCTGATTTCGAAATGAATCTGTAAATTCTGTTGAGCCAGGAATACCGTCACATACCCCAGAACATATTGTTCTTTGTAGACAACCTTTATAAAGACCGTGGAATACTCATAGTGATATGTAATATGTCTTGTCTCTGTTCAGCCGCTTTCGAGGAGGATGACAATAAGATTGTTGGAGGATACACCTGCACCAAGAACTCCGTCCCATACATTGTGTCCCTGAACTCCGGATACCATTTCTGCGGAGGGTCGTCTGTGCCGCTCATTGCTACAAATCGTAAGCAAAGTTCATTATCCAATTTCATTGCAGAGAAGACCTTTAAATTGACTTTTTAACCCATTATTCAGACGATATTCTGTGCCGTAAAGAAAGACATCTTTGTCGTTATGCGTCCCCATGCAGAAGCCTTCAGGTCAGACTTGGAGAACACAACATCGCTGTGAGTGAGGGCACCGAGCAGTTCATCAACTCCGTCAAGGTCATCAGACACCCCATCTACAACTCCAGGACCCTGGACAACGACATCATATTGATCAAGCTTGCCTCCCCCGCCAGCCTGAACTCCTACGTGAAGACCGTGGCTCTGCCCTCCGGCTGCGCCTCCTCTGGAACCAGCTGCCTGATCTCCGGCTGGGGCAACACTCTCAGCAGTGGCAGTAAGTCAACTCAACCATGACCAAGAATGGACACAAAGCTTAGTTTATAACTGTCTTACAATAGCATGAAGGAGCTTGCAGTTGTTTTGTATTTAGGAAAAATTCTGGGGTTTTTTTGCAGCCAGCTACCCAAATCTCCTCCAGTGCCTGAACGCCCCCATACTGACCTCCTCCCAGTGCAGCAATGCCTACCCCGGACAGATCACCGCCAACATGATCTGCCTTGGCTTCCTTGAAGGTGGCAAGGATTCCTGCCAGGTAATGGATCCAGTTACTTCTCTCCCATCTGCGCCAAAGTTACATGCGCTCAACACCAGGAAACATTTTAATTATTCCCTGATGCACTAATGCCATAATCACGACATCCATGAGCTCTGGCGTATTATGCTATTTTATGATAGGTTTGGATACCCATATTCCTCCCATTTATTAAACAGGAGCTCACGCTATATAATTTTGCTTTTCAGACTGTTGTCTTTAAGCATGATGTGTGTTTCGTAGACTACATAATACTAAAGTATGTTCTTTCGCCTAACAGGGTGACTCTGGTGGCCCCGTGGTCTGCAATGGACAGCTCCAAGGTGTGGTTTCTTGGGGTAACGGTTGTGCCCTGAGGAACTACCCCGGAGTCTACACCAAGGTCTGCAACTGCAACTACAACTCCTGGATCCAGAACACAGTGGCTTCAAACTAATACTCTTAGTGAAATGTTCTCCTTTTGTTTCTGTTTTTAAAACATTCTAGTCTCTGAATATTAGTATCTCTTTACTTTTATTTACTTTTAATGTATTTTAATATTTGACTCTATCTAAATAAATTAACTGCCAACTTTACAATGGTTGTCATTTTATAATATCCCATTTGAATGACTCCAAATGAATGTAATAATATTTTCACCAAACAGGGTCAAGATGACCTTTAGGATGTATTAGTACATCTACATCATTATACAGGGCCAACTCAGCCTATCTTGTTGGAGAAACTTGCCATTGTTGGAGCCTCTTAATTAATAGTGAAAGCAAAAGAAGTTAAAATCCCAATTCTCATGCCATCTCTTCTATTTGTGGATAAACCAAAATGAGGTGCCGGAGACAAAAAGCTGAACCTTTGAGAGTCAAGTATTTTTTTAATCAACAGCAGAGGGGAGAAGTCCCTCAAGCAAGTCCATCGCCATGTGCGTCCATGGTTTAGTAGATACAGAAAGTGAATGAAGAAGACTTTGTAGCCTGTGTTGTAAGATCGCAGTATGGGCACAAGTGTCATATACTTGAATATAGCTCTTTGATAAGGAGGCAAAACACAGAACTTTTGTGCAGGAGGGTCTCGATGCTTAAGTGCTTGGTTTTAAATTTTTAAAAATTTTAGAGAAAATATAGAAGATGAGAATGTAGTAATATTTCAATTAGGAGGAATGATGGATTCAGGGTCGACTAAGACGGGGGTAAATTCAAATTCATGCGACAGGACATCAGCCAGATAGTGCCATCTGTATACCTGGCTTGGTGTTGGTTTAGTCTTTTAGCAGATTCAACATAGTATATTTTTGTGAACAGTATAGATCATGATAGGGGCACCTTCTTGAAGATTTTGTCATCTTCTGGAGCCATTTTTACTTAGGGGTTTCAGTTGAGGAAAACATCTTTAAAAAGATGGAACAAGGGCAGATATGGTTCATTGGTCTTGTTGCAATAGGACATGACCAGCTCCAAGTACAGATAGATGGAACCCTTATCCATACTTTCATGGAAGGAGGACACACTTCCCCTTGGTGAAATAGGGACTGGCAATAAGTCTATGGCACCATCTTAAGGCCTGTGCGGTGGTAATGTCTCTGCCTGTTTCTTACTAAACACATCCAAACTGTCCCATAGCTACAGAGCATCAGAGCTTTGTGCTTAACAGTAGATCGACTCCTCTGCTGGAAATGGTTTCTCCAGGACATTTTTTGACCCCTTATCCAGTTGACAACTTGACATAGGGTGGTGCAGCAGAAACCAGGGCAGGCCAACAATTACTGGGATGTTGGGTGACACAAAGGCCTCAAGATGTAAAACTCCAGTAGTAGTTTTAAGATGTGGTCTTATGTGTCAGAGCCTTGAGCCCAGAGGTCACCATCCACAGAAGGAGTGCCAATGGGTAGGCTTTTGTATACCAAAGAATCCATGATCAGAGAGACCCATTCTCGATCAATAAATATGCCAGCTGCTCCCGGATCAATGTGTGGTCACAGTATGACCTGTCCATGTGAGTAACAAAGGCACTATAAAACAAGATGAATTATCACTTGAGGAAGATCTAGATGAGTTGCCCAATAAAGAGAAGAAAACATAACTTGAAGACTTCATAGAGGTATTATAATTGGGAAAAGGAGAAAATGACACAACACCCAGAGGGCCTCCTGCTTTCACCTCTACGTTTTGGCATTACAGAATACATTCAGTAACAAGATCCTTTCTCTGAAAAAAAGAGTGTCCCAGTATATACCAGTGGCACGGTGTTGTCTATGATTATGCAACGGCGTCTTTGATATGGTTTTTGTTATTAAAAAGATATTGTTGATGTCATTTACACTTTATTTAAGTGCTGCCCAGCATACAAGTACAATGAAAAAGTAATAACATAAAGTTTAGTTGGAAGCGATGGTGTTCTGGACCCAAGCGTTGTAGTTGCAGACCTTGGTGTAGACACCGGGGTAGTTCCTCAGGGCGCAGCCGTATCCCCATGATGTAATACCCTGGAGCTGTCCGTTGCAGACCACGGGGCCACCAGAGTCACCCTGTGTGGAGGAGAGACATTGGGAGACAGTGAGAACATGGCTAGGCCCTTAGAGATATTTTAAGTTATATGAACCCAATATTCTATAATCAGAATGATGAATGTTAAAGTATTTTTTTTCACATCTCTATATCTCACGATGCATTACCTGGCAGGAGTCCTTGCCACCTTCAATGTAACCAACGCAGATCATGTTGGCGGTGATCTGTCCGGGGTAGGCATTGCTGCACTGGGAGGAGGTCAGGATGGGGGCGTTCAGGCACTGGAGGAGGTCTGGGTAGTTGGCTAAAAGATAATAAATCATGATCGTTATTTGTATCGAAATACTGATGCAGTATAGGCAGAGCTGCTTTGAAGTGGAGGGCTCCCCTAGGTCTGATTTAGGGCAGCTCCACCAGCCTTACCGTCCGCCGTACTTCCTACTCTTCTAGTCACCCCCCTTCCATAAGGCTCTGTGCCAGGTTATGGCATCAAAACTTTTTCAAGCACACGTAGCCCTGGAGGCTGGGGCAAATAGACTCAGTCCTCCATAGTGTAAATGGTCCAATTTGGAAGATCACAGTGCATCAGCCGTCCTCAACAAACCTCCTTCCCCCAAACTAGGAAGAATCTGCAATCATCCTGAGAAACTAAATATTTATATGTATTTATATATTTAGGACTTACTGCCACTGCTGAGAGTGTTGCCCCAGCCGGAGATCAGGCAGCTGGTTCCAGAGGCGGCGCAGCTTGAGGGCAGAGCCACGGTCTTCACGTAGGAGTTCAGGGTGGCGGGGGAGGCAAGCTTGATCAACATGATGTCATTGTCTGTGGTCCTGGAGTTGTAGCTGGGGTGTCTGATGACCTTGACGGAGTTGATGAACTGCTCGGTGCCCTCACTCAGAGCGATGTTGTGTTCTCCAAGTCTGACCTGGACGCTTCTACATGGAGGGACAGCAGGAAAACCATTGAAGAACGCTGTTTTTGTAGTTGAAGGACTTTGCAAAATCCATCATGTGTACTTACGATTTGTAGCAGTGAGCGGCAGAGACGACCCACTGGCTGTTAATCAGGGACCCGCCACAGAAATGGTATCCGGAGTTCAGGGACACAATGTATGGGACGGAGTTCTTGGTGCAGGTGTATCCTCCAACAATCTTATCGTCATCATCCTCAAAGGCAGCTGCAGAGAAAGCATATAAAGATATATTTAATAAATTATGAAGAACATATTCAAACACCAGTCCTTTCCTCTAAAATGTAAGGGTCAAAGCATCTCCTCAAAGAAACACAAGAAGATGAAGAACTGATTCCAAAGAAAAAGATTCCAATGTTAGCCTTATGTTAGCGTTTGATACACGTATAGTGTATCCAGTAGTAAAATCTACTCACCAGCTGCTCCTAGGAGCACACAGATCAGGAGCAACTTCATGGTGGAGATGGGTCCAAGTGGGTGATTCTGGTTGGAAATATTTTGGTATTTATAAATTTTTGTTATCTCAAACTAACCGTCCCTTCATTTGCCGCTATCACTTCTTGCAAACAGATTCTGGTTAATGTATATAGAATGTATTGAGGTCAAATTTTCTGTTATCACTAACCTTGTTTTTATGGCTATTTTGGGAATGCAATCAACAAGTCTGATGAGTTATTAATTCTCATGATTGTTTTTATGCAAAAAATACTTAAATTACAATTCTATATGAATCATCAGTAGCTTGAGTCCGATTTTTAGTAGATTAAAGGTAATTATTAAATGACTATGTTTTATCATATAAAGCTGTTGTCGCAGGTAAACCACCTTTCTGCTCCGATTGCCTGTAACATGGACACATAGAGGCTTTGTAGTCATCGGAGGGATAGATATAATGTCCATCATATAATAATGTGCCCCTATGACACAAAGCACTTGAATATAATGTCATATCTCAGCGGTCCATGTGAGAAGATGGAGGCCTCGGAGAGGTTCGGCTGAGGGTGCTGCCCTGGGTCAGGGCTTGTCCAGCTCAATACATCGCTGACTCCGCGATCATATACATTGCCAGAAATGCATGCTGTTTTATCACCATTCCCTATTTTAACTCTGCTGAAAATTTCTTAGGAACTCACATTCATCCCATACCCCCCTTTAGATCCTTCTACATTACGTGGGGCGATCATCACATGAGTGACATATAGCTTCATTTAGCAACAAGTCTACTTAAGCGTTACCTTTTTCCACAACTCCATTGGACTCATCTCTGACTTGATTATTGTGAGTGGGAACTAAGAAGCTCTGCTCAGATGTTAATTATTATCATGATGTTTCGATAGATACTAGACTTGGGCGCCGGCCAACTCTTCGTGTTCATCTTTGTGGGGGAAAAAATCTTTGTATTTCGTGAATATTCGCCCGTTCCTGCGTTCGGTTCGGGCCAAACCCTGTTTGAATAACAACTAGCATGTCATCGCCTTAAACTTGCAAAATTAGAATACCCAACCTCTATGACTTAACTTATATGAATAAATATAGAAATAGAGTCCCAAGTACCTCCTATATACCAGGGCATGATGACCTGGGGGCAATTCCCTTACGAAAAAATTACTGCAGTTTTTCTGAAGTAATACTGCAGTTTTTTGGACATGAAAAAAACTGCAATACTGCACTTTTACTGCAGTTTTACTGCATTTGTACTTCACTGCACTGCAGTTTTACTGCACTTTTTTTTTTATATTGCAAACCTACAGTTGTACTTCAATGTACTGCAGCTTTATTGCATTTGTGCTTCCGTACAAAAATAACTGCAGTAAAACTACAGTACAGTGAAGTACAAATGTAGTAAAACTGCAGTAAATGTGCAGTATTGCAGTTTTTTCATGTCCAAAAAACTGCAGTATTACTTCAGAAAAACTGCAGTAATTTTTTTGTAAGGATTGTTTCTGCTTTTTCTCATCTTTTGTGTATTGGAGTGGAGGTAATAAACCTCAGGGGTGAGGTAGGCCCAACTACATCATCCCTCACTAAACAGGGGATAAGAGGCTTATTTATAAAAAAAGATCCTATTGGTGTTACAGACCTCATACTGTGCCTGCCTCTGAGCATGTGCCAAGTGGCATGGGGGAAGCTAAAAACAATGTGGGGAAAAAACCCAACAGTGCTGTGTATTTTCCAGTAATAGTTTTAAAATGTGGCCTCATTACATAAGTTATGGTGAGTAAAGGTGATGTAAAATCCTTCCACTTAAATTTAAGGGGGTAGTAGAAGTATTATTATACACTCATCTACAGACACCAGACAAGCCAGAAGGCTTGTTCTTACCTCAGAAATCTCATGGTGCTGCCACAACCACAAGGGATTCTGGGTAGGCACATGGAAATAAGGCCAACAATTATCATCTTTGCCTCTATATCCACTTTATACATAGATCCCTTGAAAGTAATTGCCTGCTGTACAGGACAGCCTTTAGACAAAACTTGGGAAGAGATGCAGTAGCCAGATCACCGCTCATGAACAGCAGTTTCATCCTTAATGGGACTCATCAACATGAGGCTCTGATACTGGCTTAATAGTTGAGGCTTGGGGTAGCCAAGAAATACCATTACATAAGTTATGGTGGGTAAAGGTGATGGAAAACCCTTTTTTACTTAAATTTAAGGGGTAGTAGAAGTATTATAAAATCCATGTATAAAGTGGATATAGAGGCAAAGGTGATAATTGTTAGCCTTATTCGCATGTGCCTACCCAGAATCCCTTGTGGTTGTGGCAGCAACATCCTTACGCTGGTGAGTCCCATCAGCCCAGCCCTGCCCTCGCATCTCTTCCTGAGTTTTGTCTAAAGGTTGTCTTGTCCATGTATAAAGTAGATATGGTGGCAATTGTTAGATTTATTTGCATGTGCCTACCCAAAATCCCTTGTGGTTGTGGAAAAACAATCCTTCTGGCTTGTCTGGTGTTTGTAGATGAGTGTTTAACCCCTTAACGTCCATTGCCGGGTCAGGCACGTCATGCAAAACGGTCACTTAACGACCTATGACGTGCCTGACACGTCATCAGACTTAAACAAGCTTAGAAAGTGATCAATGATCACTTTCTAAGCTTAAACGGTGTTGCTGTAATGCCTCGATGTCGAGGCATTCAGCAACACCGAGATCGGCATGATGGGCCATGTCTGGCCCCTCCCCGGGGCGTCAACAGCCGCCATACATTGTATGGCGGCGGACGCCCGTTTTAAAAGCGTTTAGGAGGCGATCAACGATCACCTCCTAAACTTCAATGGTGTCGCTGGAATGCCTCGATCAGGAGGCATCCAGCGACACCAAACACTTACCTCTTGATGGACTGTGACCGCTCCGGAGAGCGGTCACAGCCGCAGCTGCACGCAGTCTTCACCATCCGCAAGATGGCGGCGGCCCGGGAAAAAAAATAATAAAGTTGAAAAAGTTCGCTAGACGGTCTCCTGACCTTCTAGAGAACTCTGGCTCCACTTGCTGGTTGAATACAGGTACTGCATTCAACCATACAAGTCAATGGAGGCCAGCTTTCTAATCACTATGTGATTAGTAAAATATTTAAAAAAAAAAGAAAAAAATTTGAAAAAGAAAAAAAGAAAAAGCTTAAAAAAAACATGGTAACATTTAAAAATTATTATGCTTTAGAGGAACTATCCAGTTCCAGCAAAATGTAAAAAAAAAGTCCAAAAAGAGTAAAATAAATAAAATAAAAAAATAAAGTTTATTATTATGAGCAAGTGCTAAAATTAGCGCTGTATCTTCCCAAAAATCCTGACGTGGAAAAATTTTAATAAAAGCATTTCAAATACCCAAGGGGTGTCTAATTTAAAAAAATGAATGGTTTGATGGGGTAAATTGGAGTGGCCGGGCTCAAAGATAGGGCATAGGCACAGACTGACCGAAATGGGGGGAAAAAAAAGCGCACTTCCAAAATGTGGCATTTTAACCTCAAACACCAGACAAACCCATACATGTGGGGTATGACTGAACTCGGGAGATGTTCCTGAACACATATTAGGGTGTTGTTTGATAGTGACGTATACCTGGAGCTATAAATTTATACCCAAAGTACAATTTGTGTGAAAAAAAAAATAAAAAATACTACCACAAAGTGTGGCAAAGGCTGGTGGTAGAATCTGATGCATGGAAAGGGTTAAATACTACCATTTTAAGTACCTTGGGGTGTCTAGTTTTCAAAAATATATGGTTTTATGAGGTAAATTGTAGTGGCCAGGCTCAAAGATAGGGCATAGGCACAGACTGACCAAAATAGGGGGAAAAAAGCGCACTTCCCAAATGTGGCCTTTCAACCCCAAACAGCAGTCAAACCCATGCATGGGTGGTATCACTGTACTCGAGAGATGTTATTGAACACATATTAGGGTGTTGTTTGATAGTGACGTATACCTGGAGCTATAAATGTATACCCAAAGTACAATTTGTGTAAAAAAAAATACCAAAAAAATACTAACACAAAGTGTGGCAAAGGCTGGTGGTAGAATCTCATGCATGGAAAGGGTTAAAATACTAGCATTTGAAATACCTTGGGGTGTCTAGTTTTCAAAAATATATGATTTGATGGGGTAAATTGCATTGGCCGGCTTCAAAGATACCCGAAATGGCACATGGGGGGAAGAATTACCAGATTTGGAAAAAATGGTTTTGAAATATCAAAACGCTACCTGTACTTAATGCTCCATAACGTGCAGAAAAAAGCAAAAAAACATAAAAACATTGGGTATTTCTAAACTCAGGACAAATAGTAGAATATATTTAGTAGGGTTTTTCATTAGCTTTTTTGGATGAGTAAAAGATTTTTGGGGTAAAAGTCAGAAAATGTGGGGTTTTTTTACATTTTTCATCATATTTTATTATTTTTTTATGGGAAATTAGATAATATGATTAAAACAATGGTATCTGAAGAAAGCCCTTCTTGTCCTGAAAAAAACAACATATAATTTGTGTGGGTTCACTAAATGAGTGAAGAGAAAATTACATCTAAACACGAACACCGCAAAAGTATTAAAACAGCCTCGGTCCCAATGGTACAAAAGGTAAAACAGAGCCTGGTCCTTAAGGGGTTAATAATACTTCTACTACACGATAAAGAGAAGAAAACATAACCTGAAGACTTCGTAGAGACATTATAATTGGGAAAAGGAGAAAATGACAGAACACCCAGAGGGCTTCCTGCTTTCACCTCTATGTTTTGGCATTACGGGATGTATTCAGTAACAAGATCCTTTCTCTTCCCAATACATAACGAGGCCTAATGATCTTCTCTTGGACTGACTGGAGAGGCCGGTATAAATTGGAGGCTACACAAAAGTGTAGACAAGGTAAAAAAACACTTCTACAAATCATGTAACACAAAACTTCATCCATCAGGAGTACTGGGTGACACAATGGACACTGTCCCATGACCACTAGATCCTGGGTTCAAATTTCCTGTGGGTTATCACTGCAAGCATGCAGGACATGGGGTCGTTGGAGTAGATGTGTGCACACACCTTGCCACCAGCATTGCTTGACGCTTAGTTCCTGGTTCCTTCCAGAATCTTTATGTCTTTGTAGACATGTGATGTCATTCATCCTATCAGTATTGTGGGTCTCCCACTCTACACTGTTACACTTTGGTTACATTCTTGTTACATCTTAAGTTATGTCCTTGTGACATTCCTCTGTTCCAATTTAACCCTGTGTGTGTTAGGCTTCACAGGCTTCATCACATTTTGAAACCTTCCATTTTCTTATTAAAGAAGCATTTTGTTATTTGTGCTATGTGACTTTAAACAATTTACCCCCGAGATGAAGGTGTGTCAGCACCTGGAAACCTCTTATTTACCCAAAATATAGCACATTTCCAATAGAACCCTTGAATAACTCACATGTTCATTTTATTCTGCAATGACTGAGCTGATTTTGGTACAATTTTTAGTTGCAGAAAAGTGTTGTTCATGTATATTCTATAACTTTTTTCTCTAGTTCTTTTCTCTTGTTGAAAAAAAGAGTGTCCCATTATGTACCAGAAGCACGGTGTTCTCTATGATTATGTAACGGCCTCTTTGATATGGTTTTCATTATTAACAAGATATTGTTGATGTCATTTACACTTTATTTAAGTGCTGCCCAGCATAAAAATACAATGAAAAGGCAATAAAGTTTAGTTGGAAGCGATGGTGTTCTGGACCCAAGCGTTGTAGTTGCAGACCTTGGTGTAGACACCGGGGTAGTTCCTCAGGGCGCAGCCGTATCCCCATGATGTAATACCCTGGAGCTGTCCGTTGCAGACCACGGGGCCACCAGAGTCACCCTGTGTGGAGGAGAGACATTGGGAGACAGTGAGAACATGGCTAGGCCCTTAGAGATATTTTAAGTTATATGAACCCAATATTCTATAATCAGAATGATGAATGTTAAAGTATTTTTTTTCACATCTCTATATCTCACGATGCATTACCTGGCAGGAGTCCTTGCCACCTTCAATGTAACCAACGCAGATCATGTTGGCGGTGATCTGTCCGGGGTAGGCATTGCTGCACTGGGAGGAGGTCAGGATGGGGGCGTTCAGGCACTGGAGGAGGTCTGGGTAGTTGGCTAAAAGATAATAAATCATGATCGTTATTTGTATCGAAATACTGATGCAGTATAGGCAGAGCTGCTTTGAAGTGGAGGGCTCCCCTAGGTCTGATTTAGGGCAGCTCCACCAGCCTTACCGTCCGCCGTATTTCCTACTCTTCTAGTCACCCCCCTTCCATAAGGCTCTGTGCCAGGTTATGGCATCAAAACCTTTCCAAGCACACGAAGCCCTGGAGGCTGGGGCAAATAGACTCAGTCCTCCATAGTGTAAATGGTCCAGTTTGGGAGATCACAGTGCATCAGCCGTCCTCAACAAACTTCCTTCCCTCAAACTAGGAAGAATCTGCAATCATCCTGAGAAACTAAATATTTATATGTATTTATATATTTAGGACTTACTGCCACTGCTGAGAGTGTTGCCCCAGCCGGAGATCAGGCAGCTGGTTCCAGAGGCGGCGCAGCTTGAGGGCAGAGCCACGGTCTTCACGTAGGAGTTCAGGGTGGCGGGGGAGGCAAGCTTGATCAACATGATGTCGTTGTCTGTGGTCCTGGAGTTGTAGCTGGGGTGTCTGATGACCTTGACGGAGTTGATAAACTGCTCGGTGCCCTCACTCACAGCGATGTTGTGTTCTCCAAGTCTGACCTGGACGCTTCTACATGGAGGGACAGCAGGACAACCATTGAAGAAAGTCATAAGAGGTTTTTGTAGTTACTTTGTTAACACAACCATTGAAGAACACTGTTTTTGTAGTTGAAGGACTTTGCAAAATCCATCATGTGTACTTACGATTTGTAGCAGTGAGCGGCAGAGACGACCCACTGGCTGTTAATCAGGGACCCGCCACAGAAATGGTATCCGGAGTTCAGGGACACAATGTATGGGACGGAGTTCTTGGTGCAGGTGTATCCTCCAACAATCTTATCGTCATCATCCTCAAAGGCAGCTGCAGAGAAAGCATATAAAGATATATTTAATAAATTATGAAGAACATATTCAAACACCAGTCCTTTCCTCTAAAATGTAAGGGTCAAAGCATCTCCTCAAAGAAACACAAGAAGATGAAGAACTGATTCCAAAGAAAAAGATTCCAATGTTAGCCTTATGTTAGCGTTTGATACACGTATAGTGTATCCAGTAGTAAAATCTACTCACCAGCTGCTCCTAGGAGCACACAGATCAGGAGCAACTTCATGGTGGAGATGGGTCCAAGTGGGTGATTCTGGTTGGAAATATTTTGGTATTTATACATTTTTGTTATCTCAAACTAACCGTCCCTTCATTTGCCGCTATCACTTGCAAACAGATTCTGGTTAATGTATATAGAATGTATTGAGGTCAAATTTTCTGTTATCACTAACCTTGTTTTTATGGTATTTTGGGAATGCAATCAACAAGTCTGATGAGTTATTAATTCTCATGATTGTTTTTATGCACCAAATACTTAAATTACAATTCTATATGAATCATCAGTAGCTTGAGTCTGATTTTTAGTAGATTAAAGGTAATTATTAAATGACTATGTTTTATCATATAAAGCTGTTGTCGCAGGTAAACCACCTTTCTGCTCCGATTGCCTGTAACATGGACACATAGAGGCTTTGTAGTCATCGGAGGGATAGATATAATGTCCATCATATAATAATGTGCCCTTATGACACAAAGCACTTGAATATAATGTCATATCTCAGTGGTCCATGTGAGAAGATGGAGGCCTCGGAGAGGTGCGGCTGAGGGTGCTGCCCTGGGTCAGGCCTTGTCCAGCTCAATACATCGCTGACTCCGCGATCATATACATTGCCAGAAACTCATGCTGTTTTATCATTTTATCATCATTCCCTATTTTAACTCTGCTGAAAATTTCTTAGGAACTCACATTCATCCCATACCCCCTTTAGATCCTTTTACATTACGTGGGGTGGTTATCACATGAGTGACATGTAGCTTCATTTAGCAACAAGTCAACTTTAGCTTTTCCCACAACTCAAAAGGTCGCTCCTACTTGATTATTGTGAGTGGGTTAGCAGAGTTGTCAGAACAAAGACGCTCTGCTCAGATGTTAATTATTATCATGATGGGTAGTTTAGATAGATACCCACAAGTACTAAAAGGTCGGTAGATAAGAGAACAGCCCCCCAACAGAAGTGGTAGAAGGTGATACAGTGAGGGTATTAAACATGCATGGGGTATACACACTGGTCCTGAATTTAAGATGAGACCAATGACTGATTAAGGTTTGAGTCTTTACAGCAGGAGAAACGGGCGTCTCGATGGGGGGCCGGATGGGGCCGATCTGCTTCTAAGTTTCATAGTTGGCTTTCCAGTCAACAAGTCAGCTAACGGTTCTCTGGGTGCACTTTCCTGTTGATGAATCTGTGATTTCAGTGTAGAGAATGTGGCTAGTGTCTTGACTATAACAGAAATCCAGTGGATTCCAGTGTATCTAATAAATGACCACTATTGATCAACAATTTCTATTTACCAGTCTCAGCTTGTCACAGACCTTTTGATATGTTTAGTAAAAAGTTCTTCCTAAGAATTGTAAGTTAACACAACTCACGTGTTCACTAATTTACGTCTTGTTGAAAACGGATGCCAAATCTTGTTTGACTAACTCGCATGTCATCTCCTTAAACTTGCAAAATTAGAATACCCAACTTTTCTGACTGAGCGTGTGCCAAGTGGCATGGGGGAAGCTAAAAACAATGTAAAAACCCAACAGTACCTTATATTTTCAATTTATATAATTAGTAGTGATTTAGTAAACATATTGTGTCATAATTCTTTCTATTAACAATTTTCCTTTTATCATTTTTTAAAAAAAAATTCAGATAAAATCAGTATCTCAGGTAAATATTAATAGTTGATATGATACAATGTAAAACAATGATTGTTATTTATCACTTGGTTGTATATTATAATATATAATATTTTGTAGCATATTATTTAGCACCATTACTATAGTGCAGTGTTAAATTAACAATAAAATGGATTAATTCATTAACACACATATTGGTACAGAGGAAGAAATGGGCCCTGCTCTTGGGAGCCTACATATATATTGTTTATATACTTGACTCGATAGGTAACCTAAGAAATTAGAGTTTAAGCTGTCATTCAAGTTAAAGGGAACACTCCTAAACTTGTCACAACTTAATTCACAGAATAAACTCAAATATTTACTAACGTTCCACTCGACCTCAGACATGCGTATGGATGGACCTTTCGCAGATAAGTTAATCTGACTTCCATGTTAAACTCACATTTTCAACTCAATTGGCAACTCCACAGCAATTTATGAGTTAATAAATCCCCATGTCGCTTTTTCATTTTCAGCTTGATAACTTCTGATGGGTCGCGTGAAGTTCATTTCTTGTCAAGTTCTCAGATGAGTTGACTATTTGTCCTACGGGTCCAAGTCTGTCGAACGCAAAGTCATCTCGGATGTCAACTGATCTCCGCAAAATGACATTGAAAAGACAAGTGGAACTACATCAGGTGACTTCTCTACCTTAATGACTTGAGTGTCCATCTTCCAAACAATTATAGGTCGAATAATTATTATTACTGCCCAATTGAAGAAACAAGAACTTTGCAGACATGTTTTAAAGATTTTTTTTTATTGTAAGAAAGGAAAAAAAAAAAAGATTCCCAGATACTAAAGTTCTTATAACCCAAAACCTTGTTTTTGGATTATTTGCTTTTTTTTCCCTCTGAGCAGCCAAAACGCAAAAAGCAAAAAGCAGAAGAGACGTTTTCAGGAGGTCATTTTTTTTTTTCAACCAAAGCCAAAAAATACATATTAAAGTATTTACAATGTACTATTATACATGTTCATGCATGATGAATCCCTTTATGCCCATATTTTGATTCATTGATTGACCGTTCAATTTTCCTGAATATATGAACAAAACAAAAAAACACCCGAAAGAAGACACATAGAATGAGCTAATCCCAAGCAACGTTTAGAAAGTTATTTTTGTCTAATTTCCATGTCTAAAATAGCCATCAAACCATGAACTCGGTATGTTCTTGTCACGGACTGGGTCCAAACAGATGACTGAAAGGACCCAGCGCGCCTGAAGATTGTATGCAGGAGTCACAGTGCAGTAGTGGAGTTAGACAGGGCCTGGTTGCAGGGCGACCGCACTCACCCAGGTGTTGAGCACCTAGGGTTGTGCAGCCAAACACCAGCGCCCTGATATAGCAGCGGATGTAGTCCAGAACGAAGTTAAATCCTGCAGACACCCTGGAGCAGGCATGAAGCATATCACTAGAATCATGTGCGGGATGCTGCAGGCTGGGAGTATGGAAGCTAAGCAAAGGATATAGCAGAAACATAACAAGCAAGGGACAGGGAGACCAGGCACGAAACATAACAGACAAGATATACATGATACAGGGCACTACAGTGAACCAGACAAGGAATAAACATTACTAGACAAGATATACATGATACAGGGCACAACAAAGGACAGGGAACAAGGCAAGGAACACAGGGGAAGGAGTGAGGAGCCGGAATCCTCGGACGCTTCTCCTTTAAGCAAGGATAGGCCATATTGACTAGGACATAGGGAGAGGAGAGAGGAACCAGAATACAAAGGTACATAAGAGACAAACAAACATGAATACAGGAACTAGCCTATAACTATATGATAACAATTGGAGATTCCGTCACATCATATGGCCATAGTATGCTTAGCCCACCACTACGCCAAAGTACTCCAATGACGGTGGGTCCTAACGCTAAGCCCTGCTGACAGTGGTACGAAACAAACCAAACATGTAAACCAAACATGTAAACCAAACACATAGCACTGAGACATATCTTAGACTGAAGACTGAGACAAACAGAACACACAGGTGGGGCGCACCTTATAAAGGAAACAGAGCTGAAGCAAAGAGCTGAAGCAGAAGCAAGGAATGGAAGATCAGAACAAAGCAAAAGGAAATCCAGGAATGGATCGAAGCAAAACAGGGAAACTGAAGCAAGACAGATATGCAGCTCCGCAGCCTGGGCAGAACGTGACAGTTCTTTATACATTAACCAGAATCGATGTGATAGGAGAAAAAAGGGCGAGGTTAGTTGGATGTTTCAAATATATAAATACCGTATTTTTCCCCAACTAAAACACCGACTTGGACCAATCTCCACCATGAAGTTACTCCTGATCTGTGTGCTCCTCGGAGCAGTTGGTGAGTGGTTTTACTTATCATTCATGAGAACATCGTAGCATCTTCCTCAAATTTCTTCTAACATTCTCATTCAGTTGTGGTAGTAAGTTTCCACTTTATTTTATTATATTAAAAAAAAATTATATGTTCAGTTAAAATAAAAAAAAATGAAGGTTTGTCCTTAATGCTCATCAGATCTTTATTTTATAAACAATGTCCTCTAGGAAAGTGCAAATTGTGGGTATATTCTTAGGAGGCCCAGCAATACTTCTCCAAGAAGTTTGGGTATATTTGTAGAGCATTGGGAAGTTGATTCCTGATCTTTGGAATGACTGAGGAATTTGTTGATCCTCCTTGGCTGATTTGGAGAAATCTTTAGAACCCAACATGGCTGAGCGGGATTTATAGTCAAAATTTTGATTATATTTTTTTATGGCTTCAATCCGCAGCTGCCTTTGAGGAGGATGACGATAAGATTGTTGGAGGATACACCTGCACCAAGAACTCCGTCCCATACATTGTGTCCCTGAACTCCGGATACCATTTTTGCGGAGGGTCTCTGATTAACAGCCAGTGGGTCGTCTCTGCCGCTCACTGCTACAAATCGTAAGTACACATGTTGGATTAGCAACGTCTTTTAACTACAGGAAGTTCTTACAACTTTATTCAATGGTTGTCCTGCTGTCCCTCCATTAGAAGCGTCCAGGTCAGACTTGGAGAACACAACATCGCTGTGAGTGAGGGCACCGAGCAGTTTATCAACTCCGTCAAGGTCATCAGACACCCCAGCTATAACTCCAGGACCACAGACAATGACATCATGTTGATCAAGCTTGCCTCACCCGCCACCCTGAACTCCTACGTGAAGACCGTGGCTCTCCCCTCCGGCTGCGCCTCCTCTGGAACCAGCTGCCTGATCTCCGGCTGGGGCAACACTCTCAGCAGTGGCAGTAAGTCATTCTGACAAAGAAAATTACATGGCTATTTAGTTTCTGAGAATGAAATAAGATCAACATATGACAGGTTCTTCCTGATGTATCAGTCTCTGAGTGGAAGGAACTTTGTTGAGGGGCTTGAAACCCTAGATAACACGAGATATACACTGATGGCCACCAATCTAGCCCAATATCTACCTGAAGACTGTATAAAGACTATAAACAAATGAATTAGCCTTTTAAGTAGGCTTGTTGTTTTAAGCAATATTTATATCACAATTAATCATTATTTATTTTTTGTAGCCAACTACCCAGACCTCCTCCAGTGCCTGAACGCCCCCATCCTGACCTCCTCCCAGTGCAGCAATGCCTACCCCGGACAGATCACCGCCAACATGATCTGCGTTGGATACCTTGAAGGTGGCAAGGACTCCTGCCAGGTAATGCGTTCTGTCTTTTTTATACATAAAAGATCACACTAAACATATGGGATAAAAAAAACTTACTTTGGAATTGTTTCCTACCTCTGACACTGACTCTTAATGCATCTCTCTACCTCACAGGGTGACTCTGGTGGCCCAGTGGTCTGCAACGGACAGCTCCAGGGTCTTACTTCATGGGGATACGGTTGTGCCCTGAGGAACTACCCCGGTGTCTACACCAAGGTCTGCAACTACAACGCCTGGATCCAGAACACCATCGCTTCCAACTAAAAACCCTTTTCAAATGCTTCCAGCAGACAATATAAGGGTTTTATATTTAACGATGTGGCTTATTCAGGCCAACGTTAAATATCTATCTCTTATTTCAATAAAGTATTAATGAAAGAAGTTTTGTACTTGCTTCAATTTAAGAAAAAAACCTACCAATATTCCAAAGGGCCAACAAGGGGCCAAAAAGGGCTACTATCAGGCCTAGATTTACCATCTGGCATACTGGGCAAATGCCCCTGTGGCCAATAGGGATGCCTACTTATGGATCCAGCTGGACAAGCGCGGCTGCACACTGCGAGAGTATAAAAATTTAACCCATGGGCACCTAGCCAGTAGGTGGCAGCACTTCATTCGGAAGCCACCGGCCTTAACGTGCCAGGGCTAACCGGTCATCCCATATCTGGCCCTGGTATGGTTAGAGACGTTGTTAGCAGGTAAAGAATTTGTAATATTTTTATGTGACTTTGTGACTTTATTCATAACTATTAATTGAACAACAACATTTATCAGAATAAATATAGAATGTATTTTATTTCCACAGTTTATAAAGCCATTCACTGCTGCGATACCCTCATACCCAGCAAACATTCTGACCTCCTAGAAAAGAGGGGCATTACTGGAGGAAAGAGGGGCATCAGGGATAAGGGTCCACATAGGAGCAAATACAGAAAGGGACCCAAAAGTTTTTCTTATAGACAATGTTTTTTTTTTTAAGAGGCAGTAATTTTGCTTCATAAGAGGTTTCTGTCTTCCTTGAACTATCGTTACGACAAAAAATGCAGGAGACGTTGGGACCAATAAGCTGGAATCCACCACCGATTCCTTACAATCTCTTCACGTTCTCTTATCTCGCGTTCGGTTCTCGACTGACCGGACTCCACATAATTGACATGGCCTTTCATGCTAATACTTGCAAAGTAACTTCTATATTCACTAAATTCAAGTTTCTTGCAGAGTGACAATATCCAATTGCCAAATCCTCCTGGCCCACCCTGTGTACAGACCCAGTGTATACTTCCATCACCACCTATCCTGTGCTTAGTGGGTTAGGGGTTAAAAATAATGACTGACCCAATAAGAGATATGGAACTCATACCATACCCGTCCCATAGCCCTTTCTAAAAAGACGCGTGATGTGAGCGCTAACAGGTAGTAAATACCATAGATGACATAAAGCTCACCTTTGCCCCCTGCGCACTGGAAGTAAACCTGACCTTCTGGAGAGTCATGAGCTCTTCCGTGCCTTCACCCCCTCTCTCCAGGATTAAGTATTAAAAAAAATATATACATTCATTGAAAAAAATTCTATTTAAAGAAAATAAATCCTACCAAGTGCATTATTTTACATTTATCAACATTAAACTGATGCTGTCACGCTCTCGACCATTCTTCTAATTTACTTAAATCATTAGCAATTCGGCTTATCAGAATTAAAATGTCCACCTTGCTGCAGACCCTGGTATTGTTTGACAAAATACATACCCTACCTTTGGGTTTGGGTGCCCCACTAGTAACATGACCTGTCTTTGAATAGATACCATTAACTACAACCGTTTGTCTGCCATCAACCATCGCCTTATCCATTCATCTTTTTTAACAACCAAATCCAAACACTTCAATGTATTTGTCAGTCAACAATGAGGGACAATATCAAATGCCTTACTGAAATCTAAATAGGCAGCATCAACTGCTCCATCCTGGCCTAAAATTTTAGTTGAAAAGAAAAAAGAAAAAAGAATAAAGAATAAAGATATAGGTTTATTTGACAAGATCTCCATGCATTTTTGTTTTTGTTCTTGCAAACAATCTACATCCAGATATCTAACAATCGTTTTGTTCAATGTGGTTTCCATTAATTTTCCAATTACCGACATAAGTCTTACATGTCTTCGCTTTTTGTTAAGTGGTACGATCGACAACATGCAAAATTTTCAAACTACCCCTGTCAATAGCGACCGATTAAGTGAGTCTGTTAAAGGTTTTTGACATTTTGAAGTTCTTTATTTAAATAACTCTGAGGATATCCCTTCGGGTCCCATTAATCAATCTGTTTTTGCTTTGTTTTTACTTTTACACATAGTTTCATAAGTCTTCCAATTTATTTTTTTCTAAAACTAATGTCCCTTGCATTCAGCTTCCTGTGTAAAAAAAATAAACAGAAGTATTTATCGAGACATTCAACTAGAACTTTATCCTCATTTAAATTATTCCATAATTCATCGAATTATTCCAGGTTTACATTTTCTTTTTTCACTAACGTAGATATAAAAAATGTGTTATCTCCTTCTTTTTAAGCTTCATTAATATTATATATGTGCCACTGAACTGTACCATAGGCACTGGCACAACGGGTCCCAGGCAGCCACCTGCCAAGCGGGGGCCAAAGGGCATTTTCTAACCTGGGCCTTTCCAAATATTTTTAAAAAGGGCCGGTTCGGCTTGGACTGGCCCACTTGTGGAACCTGGAACGCAGCATTAACTAGCTAGCTTGAAAGAAGAATCCAGGTAAGGTAAAGAGATAAAGGAGTAAGAAAATTAGAGAGTAAGGGCATTATGGATGGAGGGTAGTAGGCAGAAAGGAAGCATGAATGTACTTATGCTAGAGTGAGTGTGTATGTGTAAGTGTGTAGGTGAGAGTATGAATGTATATGTGTAAGTGTGTGTTAGAGGCCATGTGTCAGTATGAGTATGTGTGTGTATGTGAGTGCTGGCATGTGTCAGGAACCAATTTTTCGCTGCCTGAACCATGGCTTTTTTATACCTGTGGCGTTTACATCTGCGACCACTAGTGGCCACTCTCCACCCTCTGGAGCACTCAGAACTCAGGTGTGCCTTGTTACCTGGGCTGAGCCCTAGTCTACATCCCTTCAGTCAGGGCCTTTGTATTGAAGTCTATAGACCTTACCTGCTGTGGCTCTGTACCTGTACTGTTCCTGGTTCCCTGCTTTGTGTCCTTCCAAGTGGACTCCCTGCTTTGTGTCCTTCCAAGTGGACTCCCTTCTTTGTGTCCTTCCAAGTGGACTCCCTGCTTTGTGTCCTTCCAAGTGGACTCCCTGCTTTGTGTCCTTCCAAGTGGACTCCCTGCTTTGTGTCCTTCCAAGTGGACTCCCTGTTTTGGGTCCTTCCAAGTGGACTCCCTGCTTTGTGTCCTTCCAAGTGGACTCCCTGCTTTGTGTCCTTCCAAGTGGACTCCCTTCTTTGTGTCCTTCCAAGTGGACTCCCTGCTTTGTGTCCTTCCAAGTGGACTCCCTGCTTTGTGTCCTTCCAAGTGGACTCCCTGCTTTGTGTCCTTCCAAGTGGACTCCCTGTTTTGGGTCCTTCCAAGTGGACTCCCTGCTTTGTGTCCTTCCAAGTGGACTCCCTGCTTTGTGTCCTTCCAAGTGGACTCCCTGCCTTTCGTGCCCTTCCAAGCGGGCTGTGTGCCTTTCGTGCCCTTCCAAGCGGGCTGTGTGCCTTTCGTGTCCTTCCAAGCGGGCTGTGTGCCTTTCGTGTCCTTCCAAGCGGGCTGTGTGCCTTTAGTGCCCTTCCAAGCGGGCTCCCTGCCAAAAGACTTATTACCGGTATTTATTTTGCCATACGTCCGGTTTCTTGCTTAGACTGTATTACCCTTATTTGCTGGTCCTGTTATATACATAAAATACACTGCATTAGCTGGAATTCTGCTTGTGGTGTCTATTTTAATAGCAGAACTATATGGAAAATCTAAATCTAAACACTCTTTAATAAAAATATTAATAAATCCAATAAATAACATGTCTGTCGCTTCATTTCACAGAGCAAAAATAGGGCTTTATCTCCCAAAAGGTACAAAGTGACTTGCTTTTAAAGTGAAATCATACTCATTTTTCTTAAAGATGGTGTTCTGTCTGTTGTCTGGAATTTAGCTTTTTATAACTAAATTTTAAAAAGCTAATTAGAAAAATAATTTCTTGCTCAGTAACATCAGGAACATAGTCACCGATTTGCTTTTTTTCCCTATACCAAAACAGGTTGTAAAACAAGGTTATTGATTATTTTAATCTTTGCAGGTCGTGGAGTTCATATTGTTTCAAAAAGTAGAATTGTTTTTGGTGACAAGTAGGAACTACCAGGTGTTTCTCTAAAAAATAAAACAGTGGCCCCTTTAATCTCACCATTGAAATTTCAACCACCATACTTAAGGTTCACATCGGATCATGACGATAATAAATAGTTCTCTTATCAATTGTGAAAAACACTTTTCTCTAACTAAAATGGGTTCTTTCATATACTTATATATATTTTTAATGTTTTATGTCTGAAATGTTATAGAAAGCCCTGATTCCATAAGACATGCCATGGGATAATGATGGGTTAGGGTCAATGAAAGCGCAGGGCCAAGTGGAAGAGGGAGTCCATTAGTAACGCAGGCAGATTGTCCCATATGTAGAACTTTGATGTTCTTCACCCAAACTTGAACATACATATAATGTTTTTTTTGTGAGCAAAGTCATATTTTTTATACGGATTCAAATAGAGTCTACCAGGCACAGATGTCTAATGTCTATTATAGCTGTAGTGTAATCAGAATAACTAAATATAGATCAAAAACTCATTACCGATTAGAACGTCATTGGTGTCCAGAGTTGGTGATAGTAGAATAGTTCTCACCCGAAATTTGTAAGATGTTTACATTACGGAATAAGTTAAAAAAAAAAGGTTACTGATAAATATATATCATGTGTACAGTAACTGAGCTGTGGAAAGAGACCAAGGTCAGGAAAAGAGTATCAACAAGACAAGTGATTAGGAGAGAACATTGTATAAATACCAACCGGTTCTTTAGTAGTCACATTCTGGACGTGAATCCAACATGAAGCTCCTTCTCATCTGTGTGCTCCTTGGAGCAGCTGGTGAGTCAACTTACTGGAGAAATTGCCCTCATTATTCTGCTGACGTTCAATAAATAGACTCTTCTTCTAATTCTTTGGTGTCTCAAAGTAACATAATTCGTAATAAGCTACATATCTTGGTTATTACATATTTTGGTTGTTTCTAAAAGGCTATATTTCTTTACAGCTGCCTTTGAGGATGATGACGATAAGATTGTTGGAGGATACACCTGCACCAAGAACTCCGTCCCATACATTGTGTCCCTGAACTCTGGCTACCATTTCTGCGGAGGGTCCCTGATCGCCAGCCAGTGGGTCGTCTCTGCCGCTCATTGCTACAAGTCGTAAGTAACATGCGCCTAAACCAATATTGGGAAGAGAATGGATAGATAACTAAAGATACCATAATGCCTACTTGTCTGTGCTGTATAATGTACAAAGATAGTAAGCAACCCTGTTAAATAAATAAAAAATACAGCACATTTATAAGCAAGGTCAATTATTGAAGTTTGAGTTCAACAAACCAAACTCAACAAACATAGCCAATGTCATTCTATCGAACCTTCAAATGCCAGAACCAAGTGTTTTTGTTGACATTTTAATTCTTAAGCCTCCCACAGAGTTGAGAGATGTCCTTAACAATAGTCGAGCCACTGTTGATCGCTGTTGACTTTGAATATAAGTTGGTAAGCCTGATCAATTGAGAGTTTCGTCAATGTTGGGACCTTCTGAGAGGCAATGGAGGAACAATGCAACCATTCAACTTGGTGGCCAACTTGATCTGCCTGTTTGAAAAATACCTGAGTTAATGTTCTATGTTTATAATCTCAGGAAAAGTCAACTGGAGTATTTAATAGCTTTCAGGCAAGAATTATTTTTCGTTAATGAATGGATTTTTTTCTCCATTCAGGGGCGTTCAGGTCAGACTTGGAGAACACAACATTGCTGTGAGTGAGGGCACCGAGCAGTTCATCAACTCCGTCAAGGTCATCAGACACTCTGGATACAACTCCAGAACCCTGGACAACGACATCATGTTGATCAAGCTTGCCTCCCCCGCCACCCTGAACTCCTACGTGAAGACCGTGGCTCTGCCCTCCGGCTGCGCCTCCTCTGGAACCAGCTGCCTGATCTCCGGCTGGGGCAACACTCTCAGCAGTGGCAGTAAGTCAACAGAATACAAGGCTGGAAATAAATATTATGGATATGACATTCTAACATCTTCATTTTGTATGACAACGTCAATGAACCTTTGATTTATTTATTATTATCTTTTATTTTCAGCCAACTACCCAGACCTCCTCCAGTGCCTGAACGCCCCCATCCTGACTGACACCCAGTGCAAGAACGCCTACCCCGGGGAGATCACCGCCAACATGATCTGCGTTGGTTACATTGAGGGAGGCAAGGATTCCTGCCAGGTAATGCGTCTTCTATCTGCATCATAATCAGATCTCATTTTTATACAACTTTAACAATGTCCTTATTTCCTCGGAATCAAATGTCAATAAAAATCAGCTTTCAGGATACATTTAAAAAGCAAATATATTTGCAGATTGCCTTTATAAATTTCCTATAAAATGTATCTATCATCGAGGAATTATAAAAAAAACATGTTTTTTTCGGTAATAAATTTTTTAGGTTACCCAGAAACATTAACAAAATGGGTCTTTAATTTATTAAGAAATATATGTTTTGGGGAGAGGTTAATCTGCACTTGTTTATATATGTATTTTCATTTCTCAACTCAGGGTGACTCTGGTGGCCCCGTGGTCTGTAACGGACAGCTCCAGGGTGTTGTGTCCTGGGGATACGGCTGCGCTCTGAGGAACTACCCCGGCGTGTACACCAAGGTCTGCAACTACAACTCCTGGATCCAGAACACCATTGCTGCCAATTAAAATTTCTTAATTTAACACTTTAAATTTCTGATTTCTATTTCTGTTACTACTACCTGCATCTTATTCAAAAAGTCTGTAATAAATGACAATTTAACAAAAGACCTTTGTGAATGATTTATAAAGTTTCCTTAATCTTCTGGAGTTCGGAATTAGTTGTCCTGGTGAGGTCCGTTTTTAAACCATAAAATGATGTCAGATTCCTTTGTATTCTAGGTAATATTAGGTCAATCTCCTAGGGCCAGAATTTTTATTCATCATATTTTTTTTCTTCTAATCCAGAAGTAACATTCTATCTGAGGGCTGAAACGTTTCGCACAGACCATCCTTGATAATACATTGGGAAGTTATTTATAAAGATATTGGATATGGTGCTCATTTTTAAAAGTGGTCATATTACTCACCATGGGATTGTTCCGGGGGATCAGACCGTTCTGATGGTTGATAAGACATAAAACGTTTGAAAACATAATAGAATGTTCTTAGTAGGAGAAAAATTCTACCCAACAAACTTTAATGGGCATGTTTTCATCATCTTCCATGATCCATATTAGAAACCGACTTTAAGCTCAAGAAGGAAACATATTTAATGCTCCAAACTAAATTCCATTGCAATAGGGAAATACAGACATTAAATGTAAGACTGTTGTTTGCTGTTCAGTCAGTTCATAGAAGAGTTTACCATAACATAAGTTATGGTGGGTAAAGGTGATGGAAACAACTCATCTACAGACACCAGACACGCCAGAAGGCTTGTTTTTCCCTCAGAAATCTCATGGTGATGCCGCAACCACAAGGGATTCTGGGTAGGCGCATGCAAATAAGGCCAACAATTATCACCTTTTGTCTCTATATCCACTTTATACATGGATTCCTTGAAAGTAATTGCCCGCTGTACAGGACAGCCTTTAGACAAAACTCGGGAAGAGACACAATAACCAGGTCACCTCCCACAGACAGCTTTCGCTTTTTTCTCTTTGGGTGACCATCCAGTTCCTACCAGAAAGCCAGGGCCCAGAGGTGCCCCTTGAACTTCTGTAGGGGACCACCCAGATCCTGTCAGAAAGCCAGGGCCCAACCATCCCCCCGATCTGTGCAGGCTTCAGATGCAAGAGCCCTGATGTTTTATTTTGTGAAAGAGTGACAAAGCCTGGCTGTTTCATCCTAAACAGAACTCATCAGGACAAGGTTGCAACACTGGCTTAAGCGTTGAGGCTTGGGGTAGCCAAGAAATACCATTACATAAGTTATGGTGGGTAAAGGTGATGGCAACCCCTTCCACTTAAATTTAAGGGGTAGTAGAAGTATTATGAAACACTCATCTACAGACACCAGACAAGCCAGAAGGCTTGTTTTTCCCTCAGAAATCTCATGGTGCTGCCACAACCACAAGGGATTCTGGGTAGGTCCATGCAAATACATGGATCCCTTGGAAGTAATTGCCTGCTGTACAGGACAGCCTTTAAACAAAACTCGGGAAGAGATGCAATAGACAATTCAAGCTTCCTTCTGATTGTCTCACACAGATGTCTATTATACAGAGAATGAGCCCTGGACCTTTTGGGTATCGGTCCACCTGCTGATGTGGTATTAAAGCTCGTGTGGAATATCAGTAAAGTGTGTCTTTGTGGAGGGTACTAAGTTTGGGTTGCATAGCTTTTAAGATAAGAGTAGATGTTTGCGGCCTACACATTCCAATGATAACGGCCTACCATCTTTATTTCATCTCTTTTGGAAGTGGATAAAAGAAGGGAACCCAATATCCAATACCTAGGTCATGATCGAGAGCAGGCATCTGCGCGGAGCCCATTACAATGGCTATTGGAGCTCTATTGTCTTGGTTGCATATATGCCAAACTATATTTAATATAAAGGTTCCAGCCAGACAATTGAGTCTATTCACTAAGAGACACAAATAAGCTTGAATCTGACTGACTGGACTCTACTGAAGTCACATTACCTCACACGCTTACATCATTAGCAATCCGCTGAGCAGTGCCAGTCCCGCTATATCCACCCCTTTTTCACAAAACTAGCATTAACCTAATCAGGCAGTTTCCAAAGAGACTACAATCCAAAGTCATGCTAAAGTCATGCAAAGTTAACATTACCTGTAAAATGGGGCTTTGGTTTAGACTTAGACATAATTTTAAGAGTGTTATCATTCAGTTAGGGTGACCACCAACGGTCCCAATTTAGGACAAACGCTTATCAGAAGCAAAAAATAAGTAAATGTGAAGGTAATTATTGACCTTTCAGATAACTGGTAATTTTGGGTCCGCATAATCAATGTGCGTTCCATTTTTTGTTTTAGTTGAACCTTGGCCAATCCTGCCTTATAAATTAATTCTCGATTATTATTTGAGATTCAGATTTTCAAATTGCAGATTGCAAAATTGGTTATTCATTAAAGTTTGGTTGTCAGGTGGGTTTAAGGGTCAAAATTGCTGAGAAAACTTGACCCAATTCAGATGTTCAATAAAAGTAAAGCCTGCGGGAAGCCTGCAGATGAGATGATGAGTTATGAAGTAAGTCTGACATTTTGGACAAAAAATGTGGTCTTGTCTGGGAAAAAATCGGCTCAATTTAAAAATTCACAGCCATGTTTTAATGAATAAATGAAAAAATATAAATAAATAATAATAATAAAATAATAATAATATTAATAATATATATATATAATCATTAACATAAAATAAAATTTTCCAAAATAATCTGAAAATAATGAAAAAAAGGTAGAAATCTCCCTACACAATCTACGTTATAATATTACATCATAAAAATTTTGCTTTTGGGAACATAGTATTTGCCAACAGATCGGCCCCCTTTGTCCCCATCTAGTTGCCCGTTTCTCCTGCTGTAAAGACTCAAACCTTAATCAGTCGTTGGTCTTGACTTTGATTCAGGAGCCGTATGTCTATCCCATGTAGAGGATTAACCTCTACCACTTTTGCTTGGAGGCTGCTCCACTTATCTACTACCATCTCAGTGAAGAAAGGAGAACCATATGATGTATTACTTGAACAAATAATTGCACAAGTAATTATAATATATAAGTAGAGATAAAGAAAATATTTATAGTGATATTGGTTTAGTAGTTTTCCACTAAACATATCATCTTCTCAACACTAATAATTTAGAAATAATTAACATAATTGAGGAAAAATATTAACTGATAAACCCATGAAAATTGCAATGTATTAAAATAATAGCTGACGGAAAATTATAAATGAATGTAAAAAAAATATTTTGGCTGTATGTGGTTATCGTGACCAGTTTGTTGAGTCTTCAGCATATGGTTAAATATTTAGGCTGTTAACAGTATTAATAAATGTAGATATTTGAATATAATGAAATTAGTCCTATAAATCGTCACGTTAAAACAGTAAATATTACCTCTAACCTAAATGAACAGAATTAAAATACTCTGAAACTTACTTACTATACAGAAATAGCACCCAACAACAAGGTCAATGATAAGTGGTCTCTTCCATAGGTGACCTATAACACAACAGTCTGCTGGTTTTCCCAAATTTTATCTGTAATGACGATAAAAAAAGGTACAGCAGACGATATTAGTAGAGAGAGATTTTGGTATAAATACCAGTTATTTTTCAGTGAAATTCTATTCTGGATTAGACTCCACCATGAAACTCCTCCTGATCTGTGTGCTCCTCGGAGCAGCTGGTGAGTCCTTTTACCAATATTATTTATGACAATTATATATTTTAAAGCAGGTTCTAAGCAGTTCACGTATACATTGCACACTTGTAATGATATATTTTAGATTTAGGGCACTTTTTATTTCATTATGTGTATGAAGGATCTAATTGTTGACCAGATTAGTACTTTGAGGGCCATTAAGTGGTCTACGACAAATGGATGACCCTTGTTGAGTGCTCCTTGTTATTCCCCAACACTTTATTAGTAATACTACTAAATTATTGTCTGTTTTAGACATTTCTCAATAATATGTCCTCTCTTTGTAGCTGCCTTTGAGGATGATGACGATAAGATTGTTGGAGGATACACCTGCACCAAGAACTCCGTCCCATACATTGTGTCCCTGAACTCCGGATACCATTTCTGCGGAGGGTCCCTGATCGCCAGCCAGTGGGTCGTCTCTGCCGCTCATTGCTACAAGTCGTAAGTAGAATGTCTTATTTCCATGTTAACATCGATCACTCGTGAGGTTAAAAAACAAAGACAAAAGTCTTAGATGGAGGTTTTCTGAAAATAGTCCCACCAACATCACAGGAGTAGAATATTTTTGGCAAACATATTTTGTTTGGAAGACGCAAACAGAAGATTTAGAAAATTGTTATTAACAATCAACCAGTTTAGGAGGACATTAACATATTATGAAAATAATCATCAGGTTGAACACCTCTGTGAGGTTATACTTTCTATTTGTTATAGTTAGGTAAGAAGAAGGACAGCTTTATGTTTGTTTTCTCACTCCTGAAGAAAGTCTATTCCACTCACGTAACATTACAAGAGATGACATAATGGGTTGCAGACAAGATAGTCCCAAGGCTACTTTAGAACTTTAGAGTGAGAAACCAGGGAGGTTTGAGCAGCATTTCATCCATTGGTTCGTAGTCATAGTCATTAACGATTAACTATCCCTCCATGTAGGAGCGTACAGGTCAGACTTGGAGAACACAACATCGCTGTGAGTGAGGGCACCGAGCAGTTCATCAACTCTGTCAAGGTCATCAGACACTCTGGATACAACTCCAGAACCCTGGACAACGACATCATGTTGATTAAGCTTGCCTCCCCCGCCACCCTGAACTCCTACGTGAAGGCCGTGGCTCTGCCCTCCGGCTGCGCCTCCTCTGGAACCAGCTGCCTGATCTCCGGCTGGGGCAACACTCTCAGCAGTGGCAGTAAGTCAACAGAATACAAGGCTGGAAATAAATATGCATTTGGCATATGACAACGTCAACGAACCATTGATTTATTTAATAATATCTTTTTTATTTTCAGCCAACTACCCAGACCTCCTTCAGTGCCTGAACGCCCCCATCCTGACCTCCTCCCAGTGCAGCAATGCCTACCCCGGAGAGATCACCGCCAACATGATCTGCGTTGGTTACATTGAGGGAGGCAAGGACTCCTGCCAGGTAATGTGTCTTCTATCTGCCATCAGATCGGCCCCATTTGTTAGTTTATATTAGGCAAAATACTTATACAATTTATTAAGAAAGTTATGTTTTCAGGTTAGGCTCCACTCAATTAATTGTAATAAAAACGATCAATAATTTCTAAACGTATTTTTAACCTCAAGGAGATAGTAGTGGCCATGTGGTTTTCTAGTTTCTGTGTTAGCTATGTTATTTTTCTGTCTTTACGAACATTAAATAATTCACACTTAAGGATAGGTAATCTTGAACTGCAACAATAAAATATACAGATCTGTAATTTATATCTGTCTGTTTTTAACTCTTAGGGTGACTCTGGTGGCCCCGTGGTCTGCAACGGACAGCTCCAGGGTGTTGTCTCCTGGGGATACGGCTGCGCCCTGAGAAACTACCCCGGCGTGTACACCAAGGTCTGCAACTACAACTCCTGGATCCAGAACACCATCTCTGCTAACTAAATGTTTAACATGAAAATATACACTTTCTTTTCATTCTTAAAACTTCTCTCGGATACTCTATTTCTTCTTCTTCTTATTCACCAAACTTCTTGGGCAGTACATTGTATCTCATAATGTCCAAAATAAAGTATTGAATGGAATGATTTGTTTGGAAGCTCTTTGTGAAAGATTGGATCCTCTGCTTCAAGAGGATTTAGGAAAAACACAATGCTGTACCTAATCAAATTTCATGTTAAACTACTTCATAGAAAACATGAGATATCACTTTCATAAATAAGAAAAAAACACACAATGGTCAAGGTTGAGGTTAAACGTTTAGAAATCAAAGGTTATGCATTTGTGAATTAAACTTCCATATAAAATGAAATGGAAGTGGCATTGAAAATGAGATACATCAAAACATACCTACATGCTAACATTATTAAACACTAGTTCTAGATGCAATAGGTATTCGCCTTGTCCACTTATTCCACCACATAAGCCAAATGTTTATTTCCCAATAATATCTATATTTGCCCTCTTTGTTCTGTTCAGTAATGACGTAGCTCCAACTATATATTTATGACACTCCAATTCCTCTTTCTTTAAGTTTCTCAGATGGTATGTGTTCCATAAACTGCTTGTCTCAAAAATGTAATGCCCGGCTAGAAAAGTCAACAACTCCATATTTAACGAAACTTGAAATTGTAAATTTATAATAAATTACATTTTCTAGCATTTGTGTTATCAAATACCTTCTAGAGCTATGTTTAACCCCTTAATGACAAAGCCCATACATGTACGGGCTCAAAATGCATTGTTTTCAATTGGTTTTGGGACCACCCATTGTCCTTAAGGGGTTAATGAATTGGGCTTCTCAACTTGGTCATCCTTCCCCACAGGATAATATGGAGAAGGTCTTCTCTGATTGGTAAGGTGGGCAATCCACCCATGAGCAACATTTTCCCCGCCATGAGGGTTCCTGAATAAAAGAGTCCTGAAGACAGAGAGTTTCAGCTTGAGTGCTTCTTAGGATCATTCCTGGAGGACTTAAGAAGAACATCAACATGGCCAGGGATACCAGCTAAAGAATCTTATTTTCACCGTGTTAGTTTAATGGTATTGGTTCAGTCAGACCAGCTTGGCTTTTATTGCATCTGGTCACTTCTCCCATCACACTGGGGCTTCAGCTATGAGTATATGTGATTGCTGGTTTATATTAAATATGAATTTAAATATATTTTAAATGTTTGGACGCCACGAAAACGTTAACCACAATGATCCTTGATGATTCAATTTCCTGTCAAAGATGTAATGTTTCCCTGTAAAAATATGTGTTCATAGTTTGATGATCCCCAATGAACTCATTTCCTGCCACATGTAATTTTGCCCAATCAGATGTGTATTATTGGTTTGGCGATCCTTGTTGATCTCATTTCTTGTCACGTGTGGAATGTTGACATTGGTTATGAAGAAGTTGTGTGAAGAGATTGGGTGCTGGAGTGGGTGGCCACTTGCTTGAGCATAAAAACCCAATATCCCTCCATTGGCTGCACTTACCTCATTGGTGGCCATTAAAATGCCAGGGCCGCCTCATCATCCCCAGTGCGGTCCAGGAGGTAAAGCCTTAGGAGGGTATCTGTAGCTACGTGGAAAGTTTCTATGAACATCTTCCCAGCTGTGATACCAGCAATATTTTTAATTGTTCAACTTTTACTACAGTCCTGTCCCTTAAAAAGTGAAGCGATTGCTTTCAAATTAGGAATAAGATGATTGTGGGATGTTTATGGTTTATGATTTTAGTTTAGCATCTGAGTCTCAGTTGAAAAACATAGGACATTTAAGTTGGTTTCAAAGGTGGCAGGTTGTTTATATAGTATTCTAGAAATAGGTTCACTTACAAGGTTTCTGATAGACTATCTGTTCCACATGTCATCTACACACCGAGTGATCCGCATTTACATTTCATCAAGGGAGGGTAAAGAGCTATAAAGAGATATGGGAGTGAATGGTATTCATAATATAAATAACGGTTACTTCTTCCAAAAGCTTCATTCTGGATCAGCCATGAAACTCCTTGTAGTCTGTGTGCTGCTCGGGGCAGCGGGTAAGTTCTAGGAATGGTTAACTCATTGAAATTTGTAGGAACTTTTTTCATATTTACATGTTCTATTTGAGTGTCTAAATCTCCCTAAAATGTAATAACACATAAAAAGAATCTAGATCGTTAGGAGGGGCTAAAAATGATCAAAAATGTATATAAAAATACATAGATCTAATTTTGTTCTTCTATAGTAATGAATTCTTTAATTATTCTTTGTCTCTGCATTTCCATGTGTCCTCAATAATTGTGACATTGTGTGTTGTCGAGGTGGGTCGCGCTCCCATTGCCAGTGTGGATGGCTGTCATGGTGCCTACTTTCTCCCCATTCCAAAATTTCTGATTCTACCCATCAGATAAGAACAATGACACCGTGCTGCTTACCCAAAGAAAGCAGCTGTCAACTTTCAAAGTACAGGTTGCTTTCTCAAATCTGATTGTAAAAAGATTGCATAAGAATAGTGACTATTAAACTTTCCTTGGAATCTGATTTTAACATTAAGGAATAGTCAAGACCTTTTATGTCTGCAGCTGCATTTGATGAGGATGATGACAAGATCATCGGAGGCTCCACGTGCCCCAAGAACTCTGTCCCCTATATTGCGTCCTTGAATGCTGGTTACCATTTCTGTGGAGGGTCCCTGATTAGCAGCCAGTGGGTGGTCTCTGCCGCTCACTGCTACAAAGTGTAAGTATTAGACTTGGGTACCAGGGGGCTCTTCATCTTCGTCTTCGTGCTCATCTTCGGCAAAAAAAAATCTTCGTATTCCGCGAATATTCGCCCGTTCCTGTCTTCTCCTTGGGCGAATATTCGTGGACATTCTTCATGTTTGTTTATTCCGGTTAAGGGGTTAACACGGGGTTAACGCGTACCGCAGCAGCTCTGGCGCCAGGAGTTTAAATGTCCGTATGAGCAACTCTATTGGTCGCCAGCAGGGGGCTGTATCTTACCAATAGATGGCAGCATTCTGCCCAAAGATATATCAGCCATATATGGCAGTGTGCTCATTTTCACTTATTAAATATTCAAATAAAATATATTCCCATGATCCGCTGGTCTCCCCGCTGCAACAGTTAAATGTCCGCACTCGCGGACATTAATTCTGTGTAACAAACTTTTTTTTCCTATTTATTTGGGGTTTTTTTTTTGTATTAAACTGTTAGGCGAAAGAATCATGGGAATATATTTTATTTGAATAAATGCAAATGAGCACACTGCCACATATCTTCGGGCAGAATGCTGCCATCTATTGGTTTGTTCCACATGCTTGAAAGCCGCGAAGATAAGGAAGGCTAGATGGGGAAGGGACCAGGGAGATTAGACGAAGTTGTCTAAGTTTTACAGCCGCTCTCTTTTCTTCTTCGCGTCTTCAGAACGAACACGAAAACGCACTCTTCGTGTTCGTTTTCATGTTCGCCCGAAGATGAATGCGCAAGTCAAGTAAGTATTATCTCCGGATTCCAAGTTGTTTGTTAACAAAATGTAACGTCTAGGTTGCATTTTGTGGAAAACTTTAAACATAAGAAAGAACAAAAAAATCCACTTAATTTTAATACCTCATGGATCTTGACTCAATTGTAAAATCAGCACTAACATTTCATGTTATAATGCAGGCAAAGATGTGTCTGAAAAAAGAGTAGACATTTCAAGTGCAATAACCCAAATGGTTAATGGTTTAAGTAACTTCGAGGCATGATAGAGATTGTTGTCAGCAGCAGTTCAATGTTGATAAATGTAAAATGATGCATTTGGAATGTAATAATCCCAAAACAGAACATAGTACTAAAGAAAATTTGCTGTAGTCAACAACAGAAGCATTATTAAACACTCAGTTACAAACACCAGACAAGGGCTTGTTTTTTTCCCTCACAAATCTCATGGTGCTGCCATAACCACAAGGGACACTGGGTAGGCGCATGCAAATAAGGTCAATAACAATCACCTTTTGCTTTCCTATCCACTTTATACATGGATCCATTGAAAGTAATTATACAGAACAGACTTTAGACAAACTTTGGGTAAGAGGTATAATCAGAGCAGTGCATTAGCATGAGGTTGTGATACTGGCTTAATACTTGAGGATTGGGGTAGTACGAGAAATACCATTACATAAGTTATGGTGAGTAAAGGTGATGGAAAACCCTTCCATCACAAAATTAAGGGGGTAGTAGAAGTATTATTAAACACCCATCTACAGACACCAGACGGTTTGTTTTTCCCTCAGAAATCTCATAGTGCTGCCACAACCACAAGGGATTCTGGGTAGGTGCATGCAAATAAGGTTAGAATTAGGATATAGGCTTATATGTAATTTCAGAATGTTTTTCTTCATTGAAAGTGTGGTAGATAATTGGAGCAGGCTTCCAACAAAAGTGGTAAAAATAATTTAACTATCACTGGTAGTGAAATAATTTAAACAAGCGTGGTTTAGGCTATACTGGATTTTAAATCACCACCAATGACTGATTATTTTGAGAATCTTGGAAAAAAAGTGGGTTGATAAAGGTGAGATCGATTTTTTGGAACTTGTTGAAATATATTCTTAGTTACAAAGTTTTGTGGGAAATACCCTAAATGGACCCACATGTTCCATTGGATCAGATACTCGGTTTCTTTTCATAGTATCCTGTTACTTTAATATTTTATTAATTACAGGAATGTTCAGGTCAGACTTGGAGAACACAACATTGCTGTGAGTGAGGGCAACGAGCAGTTCATCAACTCCGTCAAGGTCATCAGACACTCTGGATACAACTCCAGAACCCTGGACAATGACATCATGTTGATCAAGCTTGCCTCCCCCGCCACCCTGAACTCCTACGTGAATACCGTGGCTCTGCCCTCCGGCTGCGCCTCCGCTGGAACCAATTGTCAGATCTCCGGATGGGGCAACACTCTCATCAGCGGCAGTAAGTTCAAGAGACGGATAAATAATGTAGTTCGTTATGGAATCCATAATGGTTGAGTTTTCCCATATAAGAAGTGCCATGTCTTAAGTCTGCATACAAAGACTATGTATTTTAATCAGTGTTTCTTCATAGCTAACTATCCAGACCTCCTTCAGTGTCTGAAAGCCCCCATTCTGACTGACGCCCAGTGCAAGAACGCTTACCCCGGGGAGATCACCGCCAACATGATCTGCGTTGGTTACCTTGATGGTGGCAAGGACTCCTGCCAGGTAATCCAATGTTAATTACACTAGCATAACATATATTCTAGTGTTGGGTTTGGAAACAAAATATTGCCCCTCTATTCTTTTTACTTATTTACTTTACTTATTTGGTTTACTTATTTGGTTTAAAAGTAGTGAATTAATATCACAGAAGATGGATTTGATGGCAAAAAGTGTAAAAAGTAGCTTTATTTAATCAGTTTCCTGTCCAGAAGTCCACTTCCTCCTCCCTCACCCTTACAATGGCTCGCTGAACCAATCAGCAACAATCAGCAACATAACTAAAAAAAAAATAAAAAATCTATATATCCTTTATGTACTGTATATTTATTTGTATCAGTATTCTTATACTATTTTTTCTCCCGTTAGGGTGATTCTGGAGGCCCTGTGGTATGTAACAGAGAACTCCAGGGTATTGTGTCCTGGGGATACGGCTGTGCCCTGAAGAACTACCCCGGCGTGTACACCAAGGTCTGCAACTACAACTCCTGGATCCAGAACACCATCGCTGCTAACTAAATGTTTTAATAAAATATATACATTTTCTTTTCATCTGCAGACATAATTTCCTTGATTTTTCTACAAATTTTACTAAAAAAAGTACTTTGGTGAGGAAAATTTTAAAAATTCCTGATAACAGGCTACTCTGATAGTATACACATAATGTGACTTTTTTAATATATATATGTGTGTGTTTCATTAGAAAGCATAGACGTGTATTAATTTACCACACCCAACTATAACAAGTTCGAAGAAATTGGTAAATCTAACATTTTCTAACATTACAGAGGTTTCAAAAACAATTTAAATGGACACAAAAATAAAAAACAAATATAAAAAAAACATTATGTATAACACTATTTATAAATGTATTATAACATATGACAATAATATGATTATATAATAATACAACACCCAAAGACTCTAGATATGAAACTCCAGAGAAGAAACCTCTCACTTTTTGAGAAATTTGGTCTCACCAAAGTCGTCGTTCTAGTGAGACAGGGCTGGGTTCCTCTCTAGAAATACACAATTCTAGAATGTAAATGGAAAGCAAGAGAAGTTTGTGCCATCGGATGTTGCCCACTTATTAAAAATATCGCTGAAATGATGAGACAGTAGAGATGATTCCAACATGGAATTCTACCACCAAATGGACATCTTGTGGCTATCTATGTACTAAGATAATCATATATAAATTATTCACAATAACATAAATACTTGAAATGTTCATGGCTTTCGGCAAGGATGATTAAATTAGAAAATACAGATCGTAAAATCAAGGTTAATATAACTGAGGGTTATGTTGTATTTTCCTCTAAACCAAAGGCACCACTAATATATAAGATTATAGAGAAGCGGCTTGAGTCCTAGATTGAGCTAAAGAACCAGAGTTATCTAACCATATACATTATTAACCAACCGTGCCATGGGTCCGCATCTCCTGTGGGTCAGGTTAATTCCCGAGACTCTGTCTCCCTCTTCCGTTCATGTTGTATTTTAGCTATTCCATCCCTGAGGTCTCTGAAAGCTTATCTGACATTGTTTACGTGTTGGCCAAATAAAAGCCACCACTTTAATTATTCATAAAGTGGGCCCCGGATACACAACAATAAAAGAAGGGGCCTCATGATCAGGCCTAGATCTTGCTAGTGGGGCATGATCACCCTGTGGCCAGTTCCCTATAGGTCAGGGTCATGGTGGGGTGGGGTAAAGAGGTCCTTAAATAGGGATGTTTTTCTATGGTCCTCTACCTTTTTTATAAAGCAGAAGGGAGAGGCAGAAAGACATTTTTTTCCCTCCTATCCTCCCTGTGTTTTTTCTGCCGGTATTTGGTGTGGCGGGGAACTGACCCTTACGAAAAAATTACTGCAGTTTTTCTGAAGTAATACTGCAGTTTTTTGGACATGAAAAAACTGCAATACTGAACTTTTACTGTAGTATTACTGCACATTTACTGCAGTTGTACTGCATTTGTACTTCACTGTACTGCAGTTGTACTGCAGTTATTTTTGTACGGAAGTACAAATGCAATAAAGCTGCAGTACATTGAAGCACAACTGTAGGTTTGCAATATAAAAAAAAAGTGCAGTAAATGTGCAGTAATACTGCAGTAAAAGTGCAGTATTGCAGTTTTTTCATGTCCAAAAAACAGCAGTATTACTTCAAAAAGACTGCAGTAATTTTTTGTAAGGGGAGGTTCCCGTCAAGTTGTTTATGGTTGGTTTATTCATGGTACGTGGTAAAATTGTCGCGGTTTTTATCCGAGGTATGGAATCCGTGGGTATTGGAAGTTCTGGTGGGCCTTTTTTCCACGGGCAGGGTCCCATGGGAAAGGGGGGCCTTCGTGTTTACACCACGGGCTAGTGCGGTTTTACGGCTCGTGGTTGGTGTACGCGGCAACATGTTAGTGTGAGTTACCTGTGATGAGGTATTGATGTTATGTACTTAGTTGTCGCACGGTCGGTGGTTGTAACCTCCTTGGTTTTAAAAGGGGTTAAATCTGGCGGTTTATACATTAAGATTGGAGGTTACACAAGTTTCAAGAAATGTATGTTTTAAAGTTTAAATAAAGTTTTAAGTGTCACAGTACTTACCATAAATAAAACTGTGGCCTTTCAAAATCCACTCGGTGTCTGTCGTTATTTATATTCTTACACTTTTAACATGACCCACAAATGTATCTAGTGCCTTGATCATAGCCCTATCCCATTCCAATGGCGGTGGTAGTCAAGTTGCATCTGTTGGGTTAACTCTTATCTCAAGAGGCCACCAGACTTTTAGTGAATAGACACAATGGTGGAAATAGTGGGACCATTGTGAAAATGAAAAAATAATATATTTAATTTGCTTAAATGACAAATTATAACAACTCTACCTTTCTTTTGCAAGATATATATATATATATATATATATATATATAGCTGATTTGATGCCCCCTGTACTTGTTTTTAAAATGATATGAAACTCACAATGTACATAAGTTTATCTCAAGCCACTTAGCAATAAATGCAAAGTTTCCATTACAGAAATAGCCTTCTGTGCAAGGCCACCAATATACACCTGCCTTCTGTATGCGTCTGGTATACATTAAACGCGTTTATCGGTTGGGGAGGCACTAGGGCTAGAATTGTAGCCGCAGACATTTTGGATTTAACAGACCTAAAGAGTTTAATGCTGTGAGATCGTCCGTACAGCGCTCCGCCATGAAGGTGCTTCTGATCTGTATTCTGCTGGGAATAGCTGGTAAATATTTTTATACAATTTTTTTATATATTTTATAATATAATAATGTACACTTGGTTATATAATACATGGATCTTTTAGAATTCTGTTTTACATACATTATGTTGTGATTTACATATGTATAGTATGTACGCCCTATCTGTGTAGGGGGAAGTATTTTTTGTAACACTTAAAAAAAACACCAAAAAAAAAAAATTAATCACATTTTTATACTACAATGTACTAAATTTGTATTTTAAAAAAAAATAAAAGAGGTGTTTATCAATTTATCAATAAAACCCCAGGGATGCAAGAGTGGGGTATACAGTGCCCTAAAATATAGGGGTATGGGAGTAAGTATTTTTATCTGAATTTTTTTTTTTTTAAATGTATCATATAATGTAGTATATTTCTTATTTTTTCAAATATATTTAATAAATGAACCTGTTTTCAATAAACAGCGGATGCAGAAGCGGGGTATATGGGGTAATGTACCCCCCTGGCCAGATTTTTTTAATTACCCTCCACCTCAAACCAGACAGGATGTAGAAAGAGGTGGAACAAACACTACTCCATCCCCTTGGTTAATAGGGGGTCCGAGGAACCCCATTTATTTTTGTTATTTTACCATTTCTTTATTAATTTCAATACTTTCTTTGTAGTTGAGTGGGGTTAAAATTTTGCAAATTTCAGGCGAGGACATGTAAATCCGCAAACATGCAACTGGAGTGGAGTTCGGTCAGTCGAGTAAAGTTTTTGAATAATGTCACCTGTCTCTTTTCTTTTAAGGTGCATTACCCATCGATGATGATAAAATTGTTGGAGGTTACACATGCGCCAAGAATTCAGTTCCGTATATCGTGTCTCTGAACATTGGCTACCATTTCTGTGGGGGGTCCCTGATTAATAGCCTATGGGTGGTCTCTGCTGCTCACTGCTACAAATCGTAAGTTATTGTTCCGCCTAAAATTATAAAAAAATCTGTTCATTTCGCAAATTAATATAAAAATACCTTATAGTGAGGTCAATGGACATTCTCTGACGAGCATCGTTAGAGCCGACGAGCCCTCATTATAAAGCACATTTTTTGTCAATAATTGGTTTTTTTGTATTTATTTTTGTACTTATTACAACATAGTAACAATAAACTTTTGAGTTGAGGAAAATACATTAAAAAATGTGATATCGAATTCAAAATTGATTTCCAATTGTTAAATTGGTGCCAGTAGATGAAAATAAATAAATAAATACTGAAGTAAAAATATATATTAACCGAACACAATATTAAGAAGGAATCTCTATAAGAAATCAATAAAAAATAACCAAATATTTCTGATCTTGTTATCAAGTAGATGAAAATGAAAGGGGGAAAAAAAAAGGGGAAAAGCTACAATACATAGAATTTTTTGGAGTAGCAACACATAACTACACATAGTAGATATATTTATAACTATTAAGTCAAGGGAAAAAAACTATGTATAGTTTTCCGCACATTTTAACCTAAAAATAAAATTGAAAAATATTGATGACGGTCATCATCATTAAAAAAGTGATATTAGGTTTTAAGTTTAATATTTTATTTTGATGTTCTACAAAAAGATTATATATACAGCCGCGGGATTCAGCTGTTACCAAGTTTCCAACTGAGTTTCTTCCAAGTATCTGAATCGAGTCTGGACAGAAGTCAAAAGGACTTGGATGATACTTTAGTGAACTTTGTTCAGTTGCCCTTCTACTTCCAGAATCAGATGTGATGTCGCTGTGGTAGTGGACATCAGATCCTGCCCCAGGAATCAGAGGTCGAAGCTATGTCTCTGCTAGATTCCCAAGGATGTTTATCGAGGTTGAACTTGATGGACTTCTGTCATTCTGTGACCTAGCTGTACGCAGATGATTTAGAGATAGAAATATCATATTTGTTCTGTCATTTATTCACTTTTACAGGAGTTTCCAAGTGCGTCTGGGGGAACATAACATCGCGGTGAGCGAAGGCTCAGAGCAGTTTATCCAATCCGCCAAAATCATCAGACATCAATGGTATGACTTCAAAACTCTCGACAATGACATCATGCTGGTCAAGCTAGCTTCTCCCGCCACCTTGAACGCCTATGTCAACACTGTGGCCTTGCCGACCAGCTGTGCACCTGCCGGAACGAGCTGCCTCATCGCTGGTTGGGGCAACACACTCAGCGTTGGCAGTAAGTAACTTCTTCCATCATTTTTTGGGGGAGGAATAGTGTAAATTACACATTTCAGGGTTTACGTCTCTGGAACAAAAACTTTAAAAAAAAAACCTTTAAAAAAAACATTATTGGCAAATTATCATGTCTATTGTAATAATGATACAGATATTATGAATGAATAAATATATAAAGTCTACTTTATGAATATTAAGATATTTTATGTTTTTGTTTTATATTTATATCCAATGATGTTTGATTTTTTTTAAATTTTTGATTTTTTTTTCACATTTGTAGCCAACTACCCTGACCTCCTTCACTGTCTAAACGCCCCCATCCTGACCTACACCCAGTGCGATAATTCCTACCCTGACGAAATCACTGAGAACATGATCTGTGTCGGGTACCTCGAAGGCGGAAAGGATTCCTGCCAGGTACTGCCCTATACGTGCGGCATAAATCTTCTTAGATCCATAATTACTTATTATTTTTATTGTATGTTCAGCGCTCGTAGCCATTGCTTAGATTGGGGGGGTCACTGGCTAAGGAGGTTACTCTATAGATATAAGAGTGATTGAGAATTCCATAATGTACAATTTAAAGACGGTGATGGGTTAACAAGCAACAATAATTAAAGTAAAAAAAATAAGGAAGTGAAACATTTTTAAAAAAATTTATTTTTTTTATCAGAAACTAGTAAAAAAACAGAGACTTTGGGACTAAAGCGTTTAAAATACAACTAATGGTTTTATGAAAATGATTCCAATCTATACTTCTTCTTTAAAGAGAATTGAAAAATGAAGGCGTTTTTTCAGTATGTGTCCTTATCCACTCATGGTTTTTTTTCTGGAGTGGGGCGGAAAAATGACATAATCTATTTTCCCTGTTGGGCAAAATCCTTACTGATTCTGCAAGTCCTATGAAAAGCATAGGAGAAGCCTGGTGGAGGGGAAGGGGTCTGTGCTCCGTGACTGTTACTTGTGATCGATCTGTTGAGTTACTAATTATAATATTTAATAGATAATTCTGATAATGATCTCTTCTGCCTCTGGTCAGGGGGACTCCGGAGGACCCGTGGTCTGTAACGGCCAGCTGCAGGGTATTGTCTCCTGGGGATACGGTTGTGCTTTGAAGTACAGTCCTGGCGTTTACACAAAAGTGTGTAACTATGTCGCCTGGATCCAGAACGCCATAGCCTCCAACTGAACCTTAGCCAATGGCATCTGCTCTCTCTTCTCACGCAAGACCATAAATAAACATATTTCAACAAAATTTCACTGTAAGCTGCTCATCGTAAGAAAACTTCAGAAAAAAAAAATTACTTTTTGAAATATATGCTATATAAAAAAGTGTATTAAAAAATATTCCACATGAAAAAAAATATATATAAAAGATCTATAATATTTGTCATTACATTAATTACTTTTGTCAGGCTTGATTTTTCTTTATAAACATATTTATACTAAAAAAGCAAACTAAAAATACCAGTTCATTTTTTTAACTGGATTAACTGTTTCCAGTTTCATTGTAATGTTAAAAATGTTGCCACTAGATGGAGCTACAATTACATCGGGGTTACGATAGCTTTACAATACTTCTTACTTCCGGATCGAGTGAAAATATTTCATTATATATCCCACGCGTCCCCTAGTATATTTTTAATCCTACAAACACTTTGCTACAGTTCTGTTCTTTGTTTGTTGACACATAGACAGCCGCTGATCATTCACCCTGAGATCGGAAAGCTCCAGATGGCAGCATGGTGAGGAATAATATTTAAGTGGATCCACGTGAAAGTTCTAACAGCTGCTAAATGTCCGCACCAAATAAATCTTTGCGTTTGTCCTGGTAGCAGAGATCGAAGCTCCAACCTGAACAGAGACAGAGTATCTCTGCTCCTGTGACTGCAGGCTGCTGGCAGGAGGATCCTGACTCAGTAACTCTGACACTTGAAGCCTGCAGCTTCCACTTACCGACTGCATTATGCGACCACAAAAGAAATTCTTACTGTCCGATCCTGACATTACTGGCATCGCGCTGGCATTACTGATCATACATCCATAATGGAGTCTGTCTCTGCTAATGCCCATGCTGCAGACGATGGGCCCCATGTAGAGAGTTCCCCCCATCTGTCCTCTCACATCAGAAGTACTGCATTCATGCTGTGCAGCGCAGGTAAATACATAAATTACAGTTGGGGGCTCCTTATCTTCGGGCCCCCTGGGAAATATGTCTCCTTATGTAGCATTGGTCTGCAGTAAAACCTCAACAGAAGATCACTGTCACCATGAATGGTCCTAGGTAGATACACATATACACAAGGTCAGATTAAGGACCTTGAGGCCCTGGAGCACTCAGGCCCCTGGTTTCATGTGTCCCTGCTTTTTGTCCCCTTGGCAACACATAATTAATATAAAACAAAACCAGTTTATTGCGCATTCCTCTTCATGATGTCACACTCTGTTCACATTAAGCATCACAACCTCATGCTGATGAGTCCCATGAAGGTGAAACAGCTGTCCATGAGTGGTGATCTGGCTATTGCACCTCTTCCTGACTTCTTCTAAAGGCTGTCCTGTACAGCGGGCAATTACTTTCAAGGGGTCCATGTATAAAGTGGATATAGAGGCAAAAGGTGATAACTGTTGACCTTATTTGCATGTGGCTACCCAGAATCCCCTGTGGCAGCGCCATGAGATTTCTGAGGGAAAAACAAGCCTTCTAGCTTGTCTGGTGTTTGTAGATGAATGTTTAGTAATGTTTTTACCTCCTTAATTTTAGTGGAAGGGTTTTCCCATGGCTTTAACTCACCATAACTTATGTAAGGGAATAATATGTAGAGTCACAGCAGGCACTTTATTGCTATTTTCTTTGGTTTTATGACCTGCTTTGGCATTTTTAAATGATTTCACCTCTTTTATAAAACTACCAAGGATGCCCTTTGCTCTGGTACGTCAATATCTATTTCCATGTGCTGCAGGATCAGAAGTCAATGTTTACACCAAAGAAGCAACAGGTCTGACTGTTTAAAGAACATGGGAACCTGCCCATACTTTGGGCAAAAGAGACAGCTGGGATGTTGGCCATCGGTCCATCTGTTTTCCATATAGTGACAATGGCTGTTAATCAGTGATTAATTTATACTTGTTAAAGAAAGGTATCCTTGAACCAGCAATCACCGCACTCCTCCGACCTGATATAAATATACGATACATTGTTACCGAGATCCTGACATTAGACGGAGATTGAGAATTCCAGCCATGAAGTTCCTTGTGATTGCTTTCCTCCTCGGAGCTGTAGGTGAGTATTGCGCATTAGCGGGTCATATAGTACAAACAGAAACATATACGCACCTAATACAAACCTAACATGAACTTCATCGAAGACGTCTTCATAAATTGGATTGGATAGACCTCTTATTTGCTTAAACCTGATAATGATGTATTTTGCCTTCAGCTGCATTTGATGATGACGATAAGATTGTTGGAGGATACACCTGCACCAAGAACTCCGTCCCATACATTGTGTCCCTGAACTCCGGATACCATTTCTGCGGAGGGTCCCTGATTAACAGCCAGTGGGTCGTCTCTGCTGCTCACTGCTACAAATCGTAAGTAACCAGTGGACGGTTTGTAATTTAACCAAACTCCCAGTGAAATTATCTTCTAGATACCCTATCTCTATAAGCTTATGGTGCTTATACCTTATACAGAAACCATGGTTTAGGTTTTACACACCATAGATGGAACTATACTCCATACTCACGTAACATCTTCCTGCAGCCGTATACAAGTCAGACTGGGAGAACATAACATTGCATTGAATGAGGGCACCGAGCAGTTCATCAACTCCGCCAAGGTCATCAAGCATGCGAATTACAACTCCAGGAACCTGGATAATGACATCATGCTGATTAAATTGTCCTCCGCCGCCAGCCTGAACTCCTACGTGAAAGCCGTGGCTCTCCCCTCGGGCTGCGCCTCCTCTGGAACCAGCTGCCTGGTCTCCGGCTGGGGCAACACTCTCAGCAGTGGCAGTAAGTGGCATGGACTTCTTTTTCCCCCATCAAGAAATGAACAAAACACCATTGGCCACCAATTTTCCTAATACTTACTAATAATACTCGTTCTATTTCTGCAGCTAATTATCCAGATCTTCTCCAATGTCTGAATGCCCCCATCTTGAGTGACAGCGACTGCAGCAAATCGTACCCCGGAGAAATCACCAGGAACATGTTCTGCGCTGGCTACCTGGCCGGTGGGAAAGACTCTTGCCAGGTAAATTGCTGTAGCGCGGGCACTATATTTTTTTGACCAATTTTATTAAATTAATACAAATTTGTATATTATGATTTTTAAATACACTTGCAGCTAAACATTTGCAGTCACATGAGAATATGCTGTATCCGATAATATTCCTTTAAAGCAGCTTTGTAAATCTTTAACTAATGCAGAAAAATTAGAATAATTGCCCAAAATGTATTATTAAGTATTTGTACAACGCAATCAATGTGGGATTAGTTAATGGTGACAGGTCTACTTTGAAGTCCTCAAATTAGACTTTGAGTTGTTTTCAAACTGAAACTTCCATGATCCTCAAACAATGTTCACGGGAGTTCTAATTAAACACAAAGTCAAAAATCCAGACGTCTACCCTATGGTCATCTCTAAATAATATTTCTCATTATGTAATAATACTAGAGTTATTATCCATTAACTTATTTTTTCCTCCTCCGCACAGGGTGACTCCGGTGGCCCCGTGGTCTGTAATGGACAACTCCAAGGTGTTGTCTCCTGGGGCTATGGATGCGCTCAGAGAAATTACCCCGGTGTCTACACCAAAGTCTGCAACTACGTCAGCTGGATCCAGAGCACAATTAATTCCAACTAAATTATCTACATAAAATGTCATTTTTTTCCCTTAAATTTCTCCTTGAATTTCTCTGATTGTGTATCCATTGGCCTGGATATTGAATGATCAATATACTATTTGTTAAAACGTACAGAGAGTAGTTTTCTTATTTCTGGGGTCGCCTCACACAATGGAGCTTAATAACATATGTGTCCGTCTTTTTCTGGAACGCAGCGATCGTACCATCAGAAATAATGATTGTGTTGAATTTGTGATAAATTAGAAATAGTGTTGAATACCCTATATTTACAATATTAACACATATAATTAGATTGTAAAACAGAATAATGTTTTATATATATATATATATATATAAAACATTTATATATATATATATCTGGCATAGATATATATATATATATTAAAACAATATGAAGGAATAAATATATATATATATATATATTAAAAGAATATGAAGGAATAAAAACATTATAATTAAAACCAAGAATAATGTTTTCAATATATATATAAATAAAACAATGGCATTAAAACAAAGAAAATAAGTAAATGGAAAATAAAATATAAAAAAACACACACACTAAAAAAGTAAAATAAATATAAAAAAGCAGAAATTAGAAAAGTTACTTTTAAATAAATTCTGTGAATGCAGAAGTAATTCAACAGACAAAATAAATAATTACATTCTTCAACATATATATGATGGGAACATTAGGTACACCTGTAAACATTGGAAGCCATGTAAATCTATTTATTTACTGCTACATAAGACAATGATCCCAGGAATATTTAAAAAAAAGTTACTTGTATTGTGGTTTTCCATAAGGTCATGGAAATTGAATCAATGACAATAAAAGCTAAAAAGTTTAGAGATGCAGTTATGCTCCATTCAGCTACTTCTAGGAAGAATAATACAGTATAATAAGATATATATTTAAATTGACACTGTATATCTGGAGCTAAGTGTAAAATTTAAGATAAAGAACCAATAATTCTAATAATAATAACAATTTATTAGTAAAGGGGAAAATACATGATGTCAAGAAGCTTGTTCACAGGGGCATATTAAAAAACATTCGGAGAAAAGAGGCAAAATCTCAGGGTCGACCTCTTGGTTCTTCTATGTACAGGACACTAGATGCATGTAACACAAGAATCATCTTTTCCGGGGAGAACGGATGAAGATTCTTTATATAAAAATATCCCCCATAATGTATGTCTTGAGGCTCCTGTGTATTTATTGAGTACCAAGCCCCACGGTTCATTAATATAATGTATTTACATTGGATTTGCTATCTTTCATCCCAGAATATATTTTTTGTAATGGAAAGATCACCAACCAACGGGTATGTGCCATGACACTTCTTACACTTATCTGTATTAGGACCAGTGGAAGGGATACGACTATCCTAGATCTTGACCCTTTCACCAAACACATCAGAGGAGAGCCTTTTCGCAATGGTTGACCGCTTAATGTTAACAGTATTGGTCTGTAACTGACCTCATTTATTGACTAAGATGTCATTAGTTTCCTTGATTTGAAAAAAATAAAATAAAAATATATATATATTAAAGTATGGCTTTTGAACCGGTCAAGGTCACCGACTAAGGAGAAAAATTCCAAGCTTAAAGAGGAGTTTTAGGGATAGATTCACAAAATGCCACTAAAAATGGACAGGTCTTCACTTCTGCAGGCCAAAAAGGATGAGGATATAACAAGTATTATAAGAAGTTTCTCTACGATCCGACCTGGAGGAACATGAGAGAAAAAGACATCACCCCCTTCTAAAGGCTGATCTGGATTTTCAACGGCAGAACCTTAATCACACCAAGAAGATCTTGGAACCTGGTCTTCCTGCATTGACATAGAAGTTTGTTCCGTCCAGATTGCTTTAAATTACTCAGCTAGGTAGAGTTATAAACCCAGATGATCCAATAGATTTCAGCACACCTTGAAATCACTCATTGTCATGTTTATCCAATTTTAGCTCCTGACGAAGCTCTTATTCTGAAAAGCTATAACATTAATGGCTCAAGTGAGTTTGGACAAAAAAATTTACATTTTTCATTTGTTTCCTTTAATCTTTGACACTTTGTCCCACCAAATACGTTATACTTGAAATTCCATGAAAAGGCCATTAAGTATGGAAATAGTCACCAAAAAATGGGGAATCAGAAGTGTGATTCCAGATTTAACTCAGAGAGGAACACAGGTCAAAGGCAGAGGAGAGCCAATGTCAACTGGGATAAATGCCAAGCCAAATATCTACCTGGAACCTCCTCAATCAGAGGGTTTCATGAAGTAGATAAGACATCCATGGGAATACACATGTGCCTTGGCCAGAGGAAAAAAAAGGATTAGGGGACAGTTTCAAAATATTTTATGAGTTTATTATATTTTAGTAAAGTCAGCGAGCTCTTCAGTACGACCCGTTCTACTTCCAACGTGTTCTCCGGAGACGGCTGCCTATGGGGTAGATTTTATACATCAGTTAGCAATGGGTGAGGCTGAAACTCCTAATCTAAACTCAACAATTAGGAGGGATGGTCATATAGCCTTTATATAATCTAAATGTATTGAATAGACTAAAGGGAACAATTTAAAAATTCAATTGTTTCCTTCGCCAGTGGTGTCATAAGCATTTTGGGTGAAAATTGATGGTTTCTGTCTAATATTTGCTCATCAATACTCTTGTGTGTGTTACCATAAAAGCAGGCAAAAAAAAGGATCTTTAGGTGGTAACGCTATAGGAGCGACTTTCATACTTTTATCCAACTTTTATATTGACTACTGTATAAAAAGTGTTTGGGCAATGCAGAAGTCACCTTTTGGGGAAAAAAAAGCTAAGAAACAAAACAAATAGAAAAAAAGAAACATATAAATTCAGTGGATTTAGATATTTTAGCTTGTATTATTTCTGATATCCCAAGAGCAAAATGTAAGGCCTTAGGGTCCCTCATGGAGATAATCACCAAGTAGGTAATATAGCAAGACCAAAATACAAAGGTACAAGGAGGGATTCAATAATCAAAATCCCCAACCAAGCCAAGCGTTAGGGTTGCCAGAAACACTCACAAAGTCTAGGAAAAGGCAAAAAATAAAACATAATAGCGCAAAGTCTCCATCCCAAAGGCACTGGAACAACAGAGTACCACATAGTTTGTGATGATGTTTTCTTGGAATGTTGGCGCAAAACGGATGGAGCACTGAGTAAGCAACGTGTATCTCATGGTCTATGTCACCGAGGTTGTGCGTATGGATGTATATGGCTGTTGTATGTCTGGATCTATCTCGGTTGGGTGTGTGTTGTATACGCTGGACGTGCGTCTGCTACAAGTCATGGCAGGTAAGCTTCCTGGAATGGTGACCTGTAACGGCACGAGGAAGAATCATACACATGTATTCTAAAGTGCACCCAGGGGAAGCAGCAGCAGGTCTCAATACTGAAGGACACAAGTGAGACTAGTGAGCGGCCAACATCACCCGGGATGAATGCCAACCAACAGAACATGGTTTTCATGAATATTGTTAGATAAGACATCCATGAGAATAGGCATGTGGTTCTTCCTCGGAGATAAGATTAGGAGACATTTAGGATATAAAATGATGTCTGAGGACCACGAACGATCACACACCTCCATTTCAACATGAAGTGCTTTCTCCTGCTCTCCATCCTCGGGCTCGCTGGTAAGTAACCATTTCAAACATGTTCCTCTTCCACCTTTGTCTTTTTCTTCAGACAGCATTAAGTTAGATGAGTCTCCTCCGTAGATCTCAGCCCCAAGTTTTGACCACATAGTGAATATAACCAGACCGGTCATCCGCATTCATTCATGTGCCCTTGGATATCTGAAATGATATGATGATACATTGAAACTGTTTAAAAGAAAGGGCAGGAAGCATCGTTTATTCTCTGCTGTAAATAGAAGAGTTTATTTACTCATACTCTATACTCCAGTTTGATATATGTTTAGGTATATACGTCTAATAAGCTTATTATTAAACTGCTAGACAGCTGTGTAATAAATACACAGGGTAGACCGATCCCGACCTCCTCATGGTCATGTGACACAAAAGGTAGAACGTATTTTGCCATAGAAACTGAAAAAAAAAACCTCTTAAAAGAAAAGAATAAAATATATAGATAGGGTTTATATGCTTAACACATAACGGAGTGCCATGTTTGGTGGAGCAGAACCTTTAAGACAAGCAATAGTAAATTTCGACAACTTTTTGGAAATTGAAGCGCTATAAGAGACATGGAATAATTTTTTTCCTATGTTTTTTTCTTTTCTCATTGATCCTCCAATTAATAATTTGTCATTATTCGCAGCGGCGTTTCCCTTTGACGATGACAAGATTGTAGGCGGTTACACTTGCGCTCAAAACTCTGTCCCGTACATCGTGTCCCTGAATGCCGGCTACCATTTCTGCGGAGGGTCCCTCATTAACGACCTCTGGGTGGTCTCTGCTGCTCACTGCTACCAATCGTAAGTAATGTGATGGACCATAAGTTGTTACACGGAAAGGACTTAGTTCTTCTTGTCCCCCTTTCCACCATATTTATTTAATTAAAAAGCGACCCTCTTGTCTTTGTTTTTCTCTCCCCTGAAGACGTATCGAAGTCAGACTCGGAGAACACGACATCGCCGTTTTAGAGGGAACTGAACAGTTCATCAAGTCCGAAAAGGTCATTCGTCACCCGAGATATAACTCGTATCTCCTGGATAATGACATCATGTTGATCCGACTGGCCGAACCAGTTAAACTCAACAGCCGCGTGCAGCAAATCCGCCTGCCGACGTCTTGCGCGTCTTCCGGGACACAATGTCTCATCTCCGGCTGGGGAAACACCTTGAGCTATGGATGTGAGTATCAAACTGTTCACTGCTGCGTTACAACCTTAATTCCTTGTACCGGCGAATGATTCCCTACAATAATTCTTCAACCATTTTGCCTCATTTGTAATTTCTCCCGGCAACAGCTAATTGTCATGTGACACAAAAGCAGGCACTGATTGGAGGACAACATATAAATAAAAAAAAAAAAGTTAAGCTAAGGTTTATTTGCTTATTGAGAGAGAGTGCAGTTGATGTTTTGCGTGGAACGGAACCTTTAGAGCTTTGTGTGCACTAAACGTGTAAGGATTTAATTATTCTTTGTTTCCTTTCTAGCTAATTATCCTGATCTCCTGCAATGTCTGGACGCCCCAATCCTCACTGACCAAGAATGCCGCAATGCCTATCCAGGGCAAATCACCGATAACATGATCTGCGTGGGGTATCTGGAGGGCGGCAAGGATTCCTGCCAGGTGTGTTTATTTCAGAAAATGCAAGATTTCAAGGGGGTCTATCAGGACTCCCAGCCGCCATTAATATTTGACCTCCTTAAATTCAAAGGGGGACCTTTCCTGCTTTAATATTTTTTGGATCAACAGCAAAAATTTAACAGATATAGAAAAGGCTGAACTTGATGGACGCATGTCTTTTTTCAGTCTATATAATTATGTAATATACCAGGGGTTCTCAAACTGCGGCCCTCCAGCTGCTGCAGGACTACATCTCCCATAATGCTCCTTCAGCTAAGGGGCTGGCTGAGGAGTATGGGAGATGTAGTATGCAATACTTTGACAGCCTTCGGCCTCTTCTAGTCTGATAATTGTTCCTGTTGTAAAGACTCTACTCTGGTCTCATCTTGTGTTAAAATTCCCTCTTTGTATTAGCCTTTACCACTTCTGTTCCAGAGTGTTCCACTTATCTACCACCCTCTCATTAAAGTAAAACTTCCTTACATTACATCTAATCCTCCGACCCTACAGAAAGGTTGCCCCATTAAGTCAATCATTTCAAAAAAAAAATTCTCGCCCTAGGGTGACTCTGGTGGCCCCGTGGTTTGCAACGGAGAGCTGCAAGGAGTGGTGTCATGGGGCAGAGGCTGCGCCTTAGCTGGATATCCCGGAGTTTATACCAAGGTGTGCAACTATGTTTCCTGGATTGAAGAAACCATCGGCAACTATTAAATATGTCGGGAAATGTAAAGTCTTTCATCAAATGCAGGAGAAAGCCAATAAATTAGCATCTTAAATCCCCGTGTCTGCTTTCCTTCATTAGCACGATCTATAGCAATTAAGATGAGATATTTGATACTTTAGAGGTGACATCCAACATGAAATACTGATATGAATTCTAAATGGAACAGACAAATCGTGTTGTGGGCTGTATGGGGTGGGCAGCCAGAACCCTACGGTGATAAAAAGACTTCAAAGGTAAATCAGTGGTTGAACTGTTGGGTTCATTGAAGATGGAGCAGTCACTGGATTATGGGACAGGGTTAAGGAAAAAAGACTTTGCAATAAGTACTGGAATGTTAGCTCTATAGGTCCAGATGATTGGGGGTCATAAGACACAGGCTGTTACACGGTGTTGGTTGGGCATATTACTCAAGAAGGCATTGGGTAATGCTAAGAATAGCGAGAAAAAGGTGACGTCCTCATCAAGATATTCATTTTTGGTGTGTTTGGAGCATAAGATTGATATTTCATGCCCGAAGATCCTCACAATGTCTGACCCCAGCAGCTTCAATTTGCAGGGAACTCACGGGATCTTGAGACTACCCTAGTGCTTTAAGTTAAGCAGCTGCCTGGACTGCTGCCAAGAGGTTCTGGAGTACTTTAGGGCTCCATGGCAGCTGTTCCTTGAGTCTCTTAACGGCCACCATCATCTAACACTTCATCCCTCGTGGCTCCATCACCTGCTGGTATGGCGTGCTGAGATATGACACCATATCCCAACGGAAAGCAGACCTCTAAGGGAGAAGTGTTGGAGGAGAGGTGGCTACACAGACCTCCACTTTGGGCTCCGGTATAAGGGCTCCATGGGAAAATGAGATCTAAACACAGTCTTGCTCATGGAATATGACTTACCTATTAAAAAGAAAAAAGAAGCACGAAAACATGTGCTTCAAACACTTACACCAGGGTCTACAATGAACGATCAGCATGCAATGACATACTGAATTGGCTGCACACCATTTAGGTTAGATTACTCATATTTCTAGAACTAAGATGTCTAGTGATTTCTAGCATTACAAAAACCACAAGGCAGCAATGCAGACATTCCTTAGGCTTCACATTCGATGATATTTATTTTAAAATGTATTATTTGAACATACCGGGTTCTAGTCACAAAGCCGAATTGCCCAGGTAAGTTCAAGACAGTTGGCTCAATTTGAGCGACTGCCATCTTGAGTCACGTAGACTCAACGTGCAATGAGTGGATGCAAAAAGCATAGCAACAGGTCTACTTTCAGACAGATTTTTTTCTGTACCTTCAGGAGGACACTCCACAGGACTGCCTATGGGCCCTGGAGATACAGGCCTTGGCTGTCATGGTCCAATGACATAGTCCAAGGGCAACTGTGGTCCCCATATTAAGTATACTGAATGGGCCTAATTTGATACCATGACTAGGGTTCATTGTAAACTGTTAAAAAATATACAGAAAGGAGATCGCACAGCTTAAAAAACATAAACATTCAGATTCTCAAAGCATGAATTCAGCAATAAATATTGGGGATTCTGCCACATGGCCACATATCGCTTAACCCGCCACTACATCAAAGGACCCCAAGTTTGGTGAGTCCTATCTTATTTTTCACGGCTATATTGCTTACCCAGGAGCTGAATCAGTGGGACTGCACCGAATTTTATCCCCCCAAATACTTTCAAGCAATTTAAAGCCTTGGGGAATATTGGGGATTTATTGAATTTTGGCAAACTTGGGGATTTGTATGAAGCCATGGAAACAAGGCCAGACTACCCTAGGTACCAGATGAAATTGAAGCAAAAAGCTCTTGTATGTAGGTAGTGTGTACCGTGCACCGCCAACCAACTACCACCTAAACCCATCCAGTAAAGACACGGAGACTGAAATTGGATAAAACAGGCCACAGCATATTTTCTTAACAATAACCACAAACAAAACTGTGTTGGCCTAAACACCATAAACCAATAAACATAAATACACAATAAACAACCAACAAATAAATAATAAATACAAATATACAAATATATATATTAACATAATCCAAAATACATTCAGACATCACCAACACAGGAACTGAATTAACTCCATCTTTGCCTGCTGCTCACCACTGTACAATCCAGACCACAGGTACTCACCTCCCCCCTCGCCCAAACAAAAATGACAGCTAACTTCCGCTGCCCCACCACCAATGCTAACCACCAGCCGTCCAACAAGCTCGGTGGGCACGTCCAATAAAACACCAGAGGTTAGGGGAGGATTGAGCCTTGCATTACACCAGCATCCAAACTCTATCACTTACCAAAACCAGGCCGGCAAGGACACACAAACCGCCAGCTGTGACAAGAGAAAGTTAGTATATAAAATTTAGGGAGGGAGGGCGGGAAGCAGGTAAACTGTTAGCCATCTCTGAAAAAGTGACAGTGACCAGGGTCACCCAGAGGGCACCCTTTATCCCCTAGGGACTCCTGGTCCTACATTTACATACCCCAATCAAAAAACACCCATGCCACGAGCATGCACTCATCCACACACACACATGCTCCCTGTCCATTTAGCTACGCTGATTCCCAGGGGCCTAAATTATTGTCCGGAATTTGTGGGCCCTTTCATTCATGCTCTCTCACATTTTCACTCTCTCACATTCTCAATCTGGTTCACTCTCACCACTTCCGCATCTTCTTGTTCTTCATCTTCTCTCTTCTATCTTCTTTCTTTCATCTTCGTCCGCATCTCTATGGACATAACCGGAAATGAACTTCCGCCAAAATGGCTGTGCTTCTGCTGACGTCCTCTCTGCTGACCTTCCAGTCAGGGTAGAGGACCTCACAAGAGGTGCTGTGGTGTTTGGCCGGATTTCACTTTAGGACAAAATGTCTGCTCTTCTGGTGATGTCCTCTCCCCGATCCTAGAATGTGTAGGATACATATTTTGTTGCCCATAAATGAATGAGCCAGAAACAAACTGAAAAATTAGTCCAAATTGTTCTTGGCCCATTTGCACATGTCTATTGACTAATGGGAAATGACCCATTATTTCTGATATCCCAAGAGCAAAATGTAAGGACTTAGGGTCCCTCATGGAGATAATCACCAAGTGGGTAATATATCAAGACCAAAATACAAAGGTACAAGGAGGGATTCAATAATCAAAATCTCCAAACAAGCCTAATGTTAGGGTCACCAGAAACACTCACAAAGTCTAGGAAAAGGCAAAAATAAAACACAATAGCACTAAATCTCCATCCCAAAGGCACCCGAACAAAAGTGTATCACATAGTTTGTGATGATGTTTTCTTGGAATGTTGGCGCAAAACGGATGGAGCACTGAGTAAGCAACGTGTATCTCATGGTCTATGTCACCGAGGTTGTGCGTATGGATGTATATGGCTGTTGTATGTCTGGATCTATCTCGGTTGGGTGTCTGTTGTATACGCTGGACGTGCGTCTTCTACAAGTCATGGCAGGTAAGCTGCCTGGAATGGTGACCTGTAACGGCACGAGGAAGAATCATACACATGTATTCTAAAGTGCACCCAGGGGAAGCAGCAGCAGGTCTCAATACTGAAGGACACAAGTGAGACTAGTGAGCGGCCAACATCACCCGGGATGAATGCCAACCAACCAACTTTGTTAGATAAGACATCCATGAGAATAGGCATGTGGTTCTTCCTCAGAGATAAGATTAAGAGACATTTAGGATATAAAATGATGTCTGAGGACCACGAATGATCACACACCTCCATTTCAACATGAAGTGCTTTCTCCTGCTCTCCATCCTCGGGCTCGCTGGTAAGTAATTATTTCAAACACGTTCCTCTTCTACCTTCATGTATTTTTCTTCAGCTTTTATTGTTTGGCTTTAACTTCAGGCAGCATTAGGTTCATGTGCCCTTGGATATCTGAAATGATATGATGATACATTGAAACTGGTTCAAAACAAAGGGCAGGAAGCATCGGTTATTCTCTGCTGTAAATAGAAGAGTTTATTTACTCATACTCTATACTCCAGTTTGATATATGTTTAGGTATATACTATATATAATAATATATAATAATAATATATAATAATAACTTTATTATTAAAGTTATTATTATATATTATAATAATAATAATAACTTTATTATTAAACTGTTAGACAGCTGTGTAATAAATACACAGGGTAGACCGATCCCGACCGTTTTGTTTCCTGGGAACTCCTCATGGTCATGTGACACAAAAGGTAGAACGTATTTTGCCATAGAAACTGAAAAAAAAAACCTCTTAAAAGAAAAGAATAAAATATATAGATAGGGTTTCTATGCTTAACACATAACGGAGTGCCATGTTTGGTGGAGCGGAACCTTTAAGACAAGCAATAGTAAATTTCGACAACTTTTTGGAAATTGAAGCGCTATAAGAGACATGGAATAATTTTTTTTCTTTTTTCATTGATCCTCCAATTAATAATTTGTCATTATTCGCAGCGGCGTTTCCCTTTGACGATGACAAGATTGTAGGCGGTTACACTTGCGCTCAAAACTCTGTCCCGTACATCGTGTCCCTGAATGCCGGCTACCATTTCTGCGGAGGGTCCCTCATTAACGACCTCTGGGTGGTCTCTGCTGCTCACTGCTACCAATCGTAAGTAATGTGATGGACCATAAGTTGTTACACGGAAAGGACTTAGTTCTTCTTGTCCCCCTTTCCACCATATTTATTTAATTAAAAAGCGACCCTCTTGTCTTTGTTTTTCTCTCCCCTGAAGACGTATCGAAGTCAGACTCGGAGAACACGACATCGCCGTTTTAGAGGGAACTGAACAGTTCATCAAGTCCGAAAAGGTCATTCGTCACCCGAGATATAACTCGTATCTCCTGGATAATGACATCATGTTGATCCGACTGGCCGAACCAGTTAAACTCAACAGCCGCGTGCAGCAAATCCGCCTGCCGACGTCTTGCGCGTCTGCCGGGACACAATGTCTCATCTCCGGCTGGGGAAACACCTTGAGCTATGGATGTGAGTATCAAACTGTTCATATTAACGCTATCTGTACAGCAGTGAGCATAACGAGGGTTCTAGAACAAGGACGGCTAAAGATGGATCAGTAGATGTTACTTATAAACCATTCACGGTAGCTTCTGGAAGGTAATATATGTCTTGTACGAAGCTCTGAAATGTGGATTAGAGAAGGCGAATGGAACCACCATAAACAAGGGGTAGAACAAGAGAAGAAGGGAATGCAATTTTTTTTTTTTTTACTTTTATACTTTTTTATACCTTTTATAAAAATGAAAGCCTTTGTCCTCAGCACTCCGTTCAGTTTAACACTTCTCTAACTAGATGCTGCGTTAGAAACTTCATTCCTTGTACCGGCGAATGATTCCCTACAATAATTCTTCAACCATTTTGCCTCATTTGTAATTTCACCAGGGAATACTTAATTGTCATGTGACACAAAAGCAGGCACTGATTGGATAACAATTTAAAAATTTAAAAACATCTTTTTAGAAGCTCCTGTGCTGTTTCCGTTGGATTAACGTCAGCTAAGGTTTATTTGCTTATTGAGAGAGAGTGCAGTTGATGTTTTGTGTGGAACGGAACCTTTAGAGCTTTGTGTGCACTAAACGTGTAAGGATTTAATTATTCTTTGTTTCCTTTCTAGCTAATTATCCTGATCTCCTGCAATGTCTGGACGCCCCAATCCTCACTGACCAAGAATGCCGCAATGCCTATCCAGGGCAAATCACCGATAACATGATCTGCGTGGGGTATCTGGAGGGCGGCAAGGATTCCTGCCAGGTGTGTATATTTCAGAAAATGCAAGATTTCAAGGGGGTCTATCAGGACTCCCAGCCGCCATTAATATTTGACCTCCTTAAATTCAAAGGGGGACCTTTCCTGCTAGTACTTGGCTGCTTTAACATATTTTGACAGTAGATCAGACCCATTCGGCCCCATCTAGTCCGCTAGTTGTTCCTGTTGTAAAGACTCAAACCTTGGTCTCATCTTGTGTTTAATTTCCCTCTTTGTATTAGCCTTTACCACTTCTGCTGGAAGACTGTTCCACTTTTACCACCCTCTCATTAAAGTAAAACTTCCTTACATTACATCTAATCCTCTGACCCTACAGAAAGGTTGCATTGTTGAATCAATCATTTCAAGACATGACGATGGGAAAATTCATATTAATCACATTAAACATTTTTTCTCGCCCTAGGGTGACTCTGGTGGCCCCGTGGTTTGCAACGGAGAGCTGCAAGGAGTGGTGTCATGGGGTAGAGGCTGCGCCTTAGCTGGATATCCCGGAGTTTATACCAAGGTGTGCAACTATGTTTCCTGGATTGAAGAAACCATCGGCAACTATTAAATATGTCGGGAAATGTAAAGTCTTTCATCAAATGCAGGAGAAAACCAATAAATTGGCATCTTAAATCCCTGTGTCTGCTTTCCTTCATTAGCACGATCTATAGCAATTAAGATGAGATATTTGATACTTTAGAGGTGACATCCAACATGAAATACTGATATGAATTCTAAATGGAACAGGCAAATCGCGTTGTGGGCTGTATGGGGTGGGCAGCCAGAACCCTACGGTGATAAAAAGACTTCAAAGGTGAATCAGTGGTTGAACTGTTGGGTTTATTGAAGATGGAGCAGTCACTGGATTATGGGACATGGTTGAGGAAAGAGACTTTGCAATAAGTACTGGAATGTTAGCTCTATAGGTCCAGATGATTTGGGGTCATAAGACACAGGCTGTTACACGGTGTTGGTTGGGCATGTTACTCAAGAAGGCATTGGGTAATGCTAAGAATAGCGAGAAAAAGGTGACGTCCTCATCAAGATATTCATTTTCGGGGTGTTTGGAGCACAAGATCTGCCTGAACCGCTGCCAAGAGGTTCTGGAGTACATCAGGGCTCCATGGCAGCTGTTCCTTGAGTCTCTTAATGGCCGCCATCATCTAACACTTCCTCCCTCACCCTCACCTGCTGGTATGGTGTGCTGGGATATGACGGAAAGCAGGGAGAAGTGTTGCTGTAGAGGTGGCTGTACAGACCTCCACTTTTAGCTCGAGTATGAGGGCCCCATGGCAAAATTGTCTTGTAAGGCAGAAATTCCATAGGCTTCACATTCAATGATATTTATTTTAACATATATCATTTAAACATACTGGGTTCTAGTCACAAATCTTTCAGGTGGACTCGACTCAACGTGCAATGAGCTGATGCGAAAAGCATGGCAACTCGTCTACTTTCAGACCTTGTACCTTATGGAGGACACTCCACAGGACTGCTTATGGACCTTGGAGATTGAGGCGTTCGCTGTCATACCAATGACATAGTCTATGGGCAACTGTGGTCCCCGCGTTAAGTATACTGAACGGGCCTAATTTGATACCATGACTAGGGTTCATTGTAAACTTCTGTTTATAACAAATATACAGAAAGAAGATCGCACAGCCTAAAAAAAGCATAAATCTTCAAATAAGTACACAAAGAATTCACCAATTAATATTGGGGATTCCGTCACATTATACGGCCATATATATTGCTTCACCGGCCACTACATCAAAGGACCCCAAGTTTGGGGAGTCCTATGTAATTTTTAATGGCTGTTTCCCTTACCAAGGAGCTGAATCAGTGAGACTGCTCTGTATTGTAACCCAAATGCAACTCTCCTGCAATTTAAAGCCCTCTCTGGACACCATTAACGAGGCTCCTGTGTGGCAGGAGGAGCCGCTCAACCCTAAGGTTTGGTCAGAACCAGCAAATATGCACAAAAAATATACAGAAATGGGAGCACACAACCTAAAAAAACAGAAAATGCATAAACACTCAGATTCCTGGCTTAATGACAGAAAAATAACGACCAATTAATACACAAAACAGAGCAAGAATTCAGCGCATGCCCAGCAAATACCATTCAAAAAACACATGCGGCATAAATATTGGGGATTCCGCCACACTATACGGCCGTATAATAGCTTAGATTTCTGTTATTGTGGTAAAAATTATTTATTTGGATGATATTTAGAAACCACCAGGACACAGGGTCAGAAAGCACCTCCGGTGTATGTATGTGTGTGTGTATGATTACGTGTTGGGTGTCTGGCTCAGTGACCTTTTGATCAATGTTTGATTCAGAATAAAGAGATTTGTATTATTATCACAAGACTTGTCTGATTTTATGAGTGTAATTCTCTTAAAAAAAATAAAATCAAGGGAAAAACCGTGTCAGAGAAGATCAATGGGTAGAACAAGTTTTGGGTACGTTCAAAAATCTCTCTTGCTGTTCTAGATGGATCAGGCCATGTTGGTGTGGAGGTGACATGAGCTCTGGACGTGGATTTTCTCGTGTCGGCCTTTATATGGAACGTTGACTTTCACGTTATTGTTCTTTTTTATTATTATTATTATTATTATTATTATTATTATTATCCCCTAGTGGGTCTAGATAGGTGAGATAGTTTGGCAGATTTTAACATACAGCAATCCAAGATAACGCATTTTATACCTTTGGATATAATATCACTTGTTTTTTCACAAATTAAGCATTACTCTCCTTTTTCCATTTTTTTCCCCTTGTCAATTTAGATTTAGTTATTTAGAACAGTCCATCTCCATCATTATGGAACTATCTAGAATTCCACAATTAGGACTCGCTCTATTTACTGTTTGGAATAACGATATTTACGGCAATAACCGAGGAGCACGGAGAGAACCTACCGAGAAGGAAAGAGGAAGAAGTCATCAAAATTATAAGAAAATAAATGACTTTTTTTGGCAACAAAAGGGAGAAATCAGCAAGGGAAATACGATGAGGACTTAGCCTATGGGTTGAAGTACATGAAAGTGTGATTGTGTGGAACAGAGAAGCCTCTGCTTATCTCTAACTCCATTTTTCTTCTGGTTAAAACAAATTGTAGTCATGAAGAGGTCAGCGGAACAAGGTTCATCACCGTGTGGGAACCAGCATCATGTCGCAGTATCCAGAAACACAGGTGAAATGGGGAAGCTGGCCAATGACGCCCAGGAGGAATGCCAACTTCAACCGCCAAAGGAACATTCCAACATTAGAGGCTTCTATTAAGTTGGCGAGACTCGACTTCTGTGGGAACAGACATGTTGTTTGAGAAGACAGATAAGATTAGGAGTCGAGTTTGGGTATAAAGTGATGCCTCCAGACCAGGAAACATCTCACGTTCTGTCTCAACATGAAGTCCTTCCTACTGTTCTCTCTCCTGGGGCTCGCTGGTATGTTTCATCTTCATGGACCTATAGCTGTTAAATTGTTTTGTTAAAAAAAAAAATAACTTTACTTCACCCCAAACTCTTCAAATGTATTTCTATATAAGGTTTCCTTTAAGAGGACCTTTGAACGCTAAGTAACAATAAGTAATACTCATTTATACTTTGACTTTGCGAAGAAATGCTTGGAAGAATAGTAATAATTTAATAAATGTAATTATATTGTGGGATGCAAAAATTTGGACGGTGTTTTTACTGATGTTACTAAGTGATGCTTTATTTGCGATGATTAATAGACTTGATGTTAGAACAATCAATTCTTATTGCATTCAACCACTTTATATTAATTATTTTTTATTAATTAATTTTATTCATTGACACGGTTCCACAAGGGCCACCTCGGTAGAGTTTACATAATATATTGGTGGCTTGTGTGGTCATCAAAGTCTGTTCTGTTCTAGCGGAGTTTATCCTTATTACTAATTTAAAGTCTTGTTTTCTAGTGGCATTGCCCATCGATGACGACGATAAGATAGTGGGTGGCTACGACTGCCCCGAGTACTCTGTCCCCTATCAGGTGTCCCTGAATGCAGGGTATCATTTCTGTGGAGGGTCCCTGATTAATACGCTGTGGGTGGTGTCCGCTGCGCATTGTTACCTATCGTAAGTAATAATGTTCAAGCAGATACGTTTTTAGCAGAAGATGCGGAGGAGGCTAAACTTTGGATGAGATCATAGTTCACCAGCTCATAACTCCTGGTTTATGTATAATTACCAATTATTGATTGTAGGAATGTTGAGTCATCATGAAGCCCCAAAGTGGATAAGATATTTGGGTTCTATATAGCGTCCCCTACATCTTGGTACCTTGACCTGCCCCTATATCCCCCCAATGGCCAAGACTTTGAATGGGTACAGAAACATAGAACTTGAACCATTCGGTCCCATCTAGTCCGTCCATTGTTCCCGATGCAGAGGCTCTAGATAAAATGAACTATTTTAAAAATAAATAGGGACATCAAGGAACAAAGCAGTGTCAGAGAAGATCGATGGGTGTAACATTTGGGTACGTTCCAATATATCTCTTGTCGTTCTAGACGTATCATGGTGAGACTTGGGGAACACAATCTTAAAGTTCTAGAAGGACCAGAACAATTCATTCAAGCTTCCAAAGTCATTCCACACCCTCAGTTTGACCCCGATGTTCTCGACAACGACATCATGCTAATCCGACTAAGCAAGCCAGCCAAGCTCAATACCAGGGTTCAGGCCATTAGGTTGCCCACCCAGTGTAACCCCCCAGGAACGATGTGCCTCATCTCTGGCTGGGGAAACACTCTAAGCGATGGAGGTACGGATCAAACATGATGTCACCCCAAATCTAAGACCGTACATTATTCCATTTTTTTTGACATTTGTGATATTTGCTTCTCTCCAAGTTAAAAATCCAGATCTTCTGCAATGTCTGGACGCCCCCATCCTCACAGACTGGGAATGCCACAACTCCTACCCAGGGCAAATCACCAAGAACATGATGTGTGTGGGGTATCTGGACGGAGGAAAAGATTCCTGCCAGGTGTGTATCTTATAGAATAAAAATATTTTAATACCTTTAATACCTTTTCGACACCAAAACAGGGTCACCAACATGCCAAGCAAAGGACAATTAAACCATTTGGATTAATACGATACTTTTGGCATTGCCATTGATGACAACATTTAAACCGATAGCAGAGAACTAGAGAAAGGTTTAGATTTCGGTGCCTCCTCTTAAACAATTTGATTATTTTTTTTGTAGGGTGACTCCGGGGGACCTGTGGTTTGCAATGGAGAGCTGCAAGGAGTAGTGTCTTGGGGTTTGGGCTGCGCCTTACCTGAGTATCCGGGGGTCTACACCAAGGTGTGCAACTACGTCACCTGGATCGAGAACACCATCGCAGATTATTAAATATGTTACGAGCGAGGAATAATTGGGAAGCTGATATATGGGCAAAAAAAAAATAAACAATAAAAAAATATTTAAAGTCCTTGGCTGAACTTTCTCGTATGCATGGGGAGCAACAGTCGCAATCCTCGCGTTTGTTAATATGATAACGTGTCTATTCAGCAATGCGTCGTCCGAGTTTGTTTATATATATATACCCATTGTACGGCGCTACGGAATATAATGGCGATATAAAAATAAATAATAATAATATTACCTTAAGCTCGAGTGTGCGGAAGTGCTTACAAGGGAAATGGGGGAAAAAAAATGAAAAATGAATTAGTCAAATTGACCGATGACTACTGACATGCACCCGTATATATATGCTTGGGTATAATGAAATTCATTAGGGTTTCTATCTGAGAACCTGGTGTAAAGACAAAAATGTTTTTATATCACTATAGCAACCAAGTAAAAGAGAAAATACAATTAGTGGGATGATTCTATCAGTTGCTACGACAATAAAACAACTTTAAAAACTCTTGAATTCTCAATGTGTCTGAGGATCACGAGAGCCGAGTTTAACTTTTAAGACGTTTGAGATCCATTCTGCATGAAGCCTTTATTATGTGTCCCCAGAAGGTCTGTGTGTATATTTTGTGTGTATATTTTTTTAACCTCTTATAGTATTCTCTTGCAGTTGAAAAATTTTGTAGATGAGCATTTTAATTCAATAACCACCGGGGCAAGGTGCAGTATCCTGTGAGCTCCACCAGAGGGAGCCGATATCACCGATGCTCTCGAAAGCCTTTTTTTCTAGACTTCTACCCATCGAGCAACTTAGAGACATAGAATTTTCAAGCAGATCGGCCCCATTCGGCCCCATCTAGACTCAAACCTTTATCAGTCGTTGGTCTCGTCTCAGTATCAGGAGCCGTATGCCTATCCCATGCTTGTTTAAATCCTGTCATTGTATAAGCCTCTACCACTTCAGCTGGGAAGCTGTTCAACTTATCTACCACCCTCTCAGTCCAATGTTTTTATACGTATTTTTTTTACCAGCAGTAACAAAAGTCTCTGTGTATATCGCACACAACAATTGCTTCCTACAGAACATTGCAGTTCAGTGACATCGCTAAATGCAGTGCTGTTTGAAAGCAAGTGTCTCCTGAATAATGGAAATTTATATTATCAAACAATATAAATAGCAGAAACATCATCAAAAGGGAAGTTATTAAGATGATTTTAAGATTTTTTTTTATTATTTATTTTCAGCTATTGGCAGCTCACAAGGCAGTGAAAACAATCAATAAACCCCCTTTTTCCATATTTCAAATTAAAACTAATTTGTTATGCGTGACATAATTATTTTGTGACATTGAGATAAAGGTTTTTGGCCTTTATATGTAAAAAACAAAAAAAAAAAACCACAGAAAAATAGCTCTGGTCATCCTGCTTTAATAGAAGAGGTAGCGGAATTAGTTTAAGTGATGTGTTTAAATATCATGGTCCTCAAAGCCTCACCAAAAGTGGAGATGTCCTCCTATCTGGACCATGCGCCATTATTCTTAAGATGTGGCGACACTGTATTTGACCTAAATCAGTAGGATCAGTAGACCTAAATATTAATAAATAATAAAGTTCTTCCTTCTTCTTAGATCTATATTAGTGGCTTTCCATTTATTACTCTTACTATGTTTGTCTGAATGTGGCAGGAAGCAGATGTTCCAGATCTTACAATGTATGTGAGAAGAGATGATACGGAGAGCTCACAGTCTGGAAAAGGGGCGAGACAGAAAGCAGAGATGAAATTGTGTCAGGTACGTCTTTCAGCTTGGGAGGACTAAATGTATTTTATATAATGCTTTATTTCCCAAGAAAAGAAAAGGAATATTAACAGTTTACACATTCTCTGATCTGCAGATAAAAACCATGGACCAGACCTTTCGGGAATTCTCAGATACCACATACTTCTAGAATCATGGACTTGTGGGTCAGGGTCATCTGATGTAGACCATGTATGGAGCTGAGAAGAAGACTTGAATGAATGATGAATATAGGGATGAATGAAGCCACATTATACATTATAAAGAACATTTCTTATGGGAGGTAGAGAAGACTTAAAAAGAGAATGCCAGAGGTGTGTCCTCCTTCCAATGTCATCTTCAAGACCAGTCATGTTCTTCAAGCCCAAGACCAGCAGACTGGGTTTAAGTTGTTCATATTGATGGAGTTTAACAGAAATGAGGTTAATAGAAAAGATTACAGGACATCAAGGACTCAACACTTTATTCTACTACAGATGTGACCTTCACAGGAGAAAGAGCCCAATGGAACATCTCAACCTCATTTTACACAATGAAGTTTATCAGCACAAACATTCCATAGTGTTTGTCTTTAAATGAGTTTATACTAAAAGAATGTTGGTTCTTCTTAACTTTACGACAATAACTAAAAAGGACTGAAAACGGAATCTTTAAATAGATCATGCTGGTGAATCTTCAAGACTCAACCCAGCAGTGCCGCCTAAGGGTGGAAAAGAGGAATTTAGGTCTTTTGAGGGTTTTTTCCAGCGCAGGTGTTGCTCGAGTTAACGCTTTTTGTATTAGAGTATAATATTGTGGGGACAGGGGGCACTGTGATACAAACCAGTGAGAATCCTTTACAAAAACCCCCTGCGTGAAAGTGAATGAGAAGAGAACCGTCTGGAGCCAGAGAAGGATGACTGGATCCAAGGAGGACACATCTTCCAATGAACATGCAATCTATAAGTATGTGATAACTTCATATATTCCGCAAATAAACTGGATATTCCAAAAGTTCCAGATAAGAAGGAATAAGGATCGGCACGATGGAAATGTTATATTTCAGCAAGTTAACACAAGCCCAGTCCTTATTACCTCCATGAAATGCTACATTGTCATCATACGACCTGGTCGCGGTGTTTGGAAGAGGAACAATTCTCAACGTTTTGGGGTAAGTTACAAAGTATCTAAATTTCTTTACAACATCGTGTCGGGCGTTATTGAATTATCGGTCCTCTGTGTGCCAATTACCAAGCATACTTCGGAGAGGGCACAGTTTTGGCGGTGTTGGGTAGGTATTTATTTGGGAGACTCCCCGGTTGGGTCTTCTCCTCCGTACCTTCTTGCTGAGGCTCATCTCTTATTCTAAAGTTTTGCGAAGGGGGTTTCTGTCTGTGGCAACACTGCAGCTTACTTCGGAGCTGGGACGATACTCAGCGTTTTAGGTGAGTGTGAGTAGATGAGGTGAATTTAGGACCTCGGTTTTGTCGCGTCTCTGGAGAACTGTGAGCAACCAGAAGCTAGAATTCGGTGGCGGGACCATTCTCTCAGTGCTCGGTAAGGCTTTAAGAGTTCGGGGGGGTGGTAGAAGTTCTTAAAATATCTTAATATTCCTATTTCCAGGTGGAGGGAAGTAAATTAAAATTCTTCTAGAGTAATTTTCAGCCCCCCGAGGTGCAAATGTTTTTAAGTCTGAGGTTTCGCGCACATGTTCTACCTTTGTGTTGGTACCGAGAGACTCTACTTTGGAGATGGCACCAGACTTCAGGTTCTAGGTATATATATATGTGGCCCTTGGCATGACTGCTTGGGGGTTGTAGAGGTTTAGAGGGGCGAGTCGCCCTCTTTATTCTCTCTCTCGTGGGGTAATACAGTTTAGAGGGTAGATGTTCCTTATAGCCGGTCAGAAGCAGCCAGAGAACTGATGTTAATCCTCCAAAATACAACATAATTCCACGTCAGGATAAAGCATCACGTCCAGAGCTAAACGACTACACCTGGTGATGAGGATGACAGGTATGGTGCTGAGTCCAGGTTTTAATATCGGGGTGCAGAGCTGTGACTATGACAGGCTGTATTTTGGAGCCGGAACCGTACTGACGGTTCTAGGTAAGTTCTAAACTGAAATAATGGGGGGGGGGGGACATGTGCCATTTTATCTGGTTATCGTATTCGTAGACGTTTAGTAAAAGTCTTACATTTTATTAGGTCAGTACTAATGTTGGTTTGTATCTGCCGGGTATTATCCATTGTACGGCTCTACAGAATATGAAGGCGCTATATATATATATATATATATATATATATATATATCGACCCGTGTGTTCTTGAACACTTTGTCAGAACTTTGTACAGAACCTGGGAATTAGGCTAGGCTTAGGAAGCCCGGTGTAGCCTGGAAGTCTAGGTTTAGGTATAAGCGAGTGTGACTGTGTTCCGGTTACGCTCTCACGTTCGGATCGGGGACTCTGCTTTCTGTAATGGGTAAGTATTGGAGACAGCGAGGTAGCAGAATGTTTTACTTCACTGAGAGGGTGATAGATAAGTGGAGCAGCCTCCCAGCAGAAGTGGTAGAAGTGAGGGAATTGCTGTTTTAGGAGAAACGGGCGGAATGGATGGGCGATTGGGTCTGCATTTCTATGTCTTCATCCCGGTAATAAATCCGCTGGATATCGCTGCTTCAGTGTTTCCGATAAGGTTTTAGTATAAGGTTATGGGACTGTGAACGAGAGACAATATTTCGGACAAGGAACTATCCTCGCGGTTTTGGGTAGGTCCCTAAAAAAATCCTGAATACTTTAAAAACTTTACAAGTCACGTTTATAATAAATGTATCGCCTCGATAATCTCTATAAAAATGATTAAATCCAGAAGTCTTCGCATCCGAGCTTCATGGAACGAAGGCAAAACCGAGAGATATTTTTATAGCATCTCTTTCGAGCTTCCAAAACTAGAGCGCTTTTGTATTTTTCATTAGTTTTCTTTTTTAATGATAATATAACACAACACACAGTCCTGAGCTCATTGAGCGGCTCACGGATTTACATTTCTTTAAGACTACCAATTTTTGGGGGTATATTAAGGGTTTTTGAAAGTGAAAAAGTTGTTCTTAATTAAACAAAATTGTAACCCTTTGAATTCTTAGTACCCAGGGAACTATTTTTAATTTAAAATATATATATATATATGTTTAAATATTGGTTGTTAAATATTAATGAAATAATAATAATAATAATATATTTAAAGTCAAACATTTTTTGGGGGGATATGTGAAAATCAAATCTAAATAATATAAGACTGACATATAATATATTGTATTTATTCCGTATTATTTTATTCCTTTGTAGTGTAGGTTGAAAGTATCATTAGGAGTTAGAATATTTAATACATGATATATTTATGTAAAATATACAGATAATCTTGAATTTTGTCGAACTAATTAACTTTGCTGCATTTATTCTGGAAATACAACAAAGAATGCTCCTTACTTCTTAATCAAAGGCTTAGTCCCCAGAAAACAGCAGTGAAAGGGTGTATTATTTATATAATAACAGTAATAATAATAATAATAATTATTATTATATAGCTCACCCTATCATAAATATTAAAATCCCATATTATATATTTAATATTTTATTGTCCGTTCTCCGTTACTGGTAAATCCCCCGGACTGTCTATTATATAATAAATAATTATTAATTAAGTAATTATTATTATTATGCTACGAGCTATGCATTGCATTACGTTCATTTATATAGCGCCAGCAGATTCAGTAGCGCAGTTACAATAGGGGGGCGATGAAAATATCTGTTATCGTAGATTAGAGATGGGTTAACCCTTTACGTATGGATGAGAGTGCTGAGTGTGAGAGTAATGCGAGGTTGAGCACCTGTCCAGTCCGTATTTGCGGAGTAGATACGAGGTGTTCCTCGGAGCTCAGAGCGCTCTTTTTGTAGCATAAGTGGGACAGCTAACGTCTGCCGTGTACTTTGGGAGCCGGACCACCATCGCTGTTATGGGTAAGCTGAGTTTTAAAGAACTTTTGGGGGGGGGCAGTTTTTATGTGTCGTTATAAGGCTGTGTTTCTGGGACCGGCAAGCTGGAATTCGGAGGGGGGACTGTGTTATCGGTGATCGGTAAGGATCTTTAAATCCGAATAACTCCCAACATTCTAGAGCAAACTTTCATGATTCCGTCTCTATTTTTTTGAGGTCAGTTTGGAGATTTTTAGGTCATTTAGAAGAAATGTCCAAAATGAGAGAGGGTTTTATCTCGGTGTGGGGGAGGGGAGGTTTTTATACATGAGTATTAGGCTGTGAACACTGCCAGCAAGCTAGAATTTGGACAAGGAACTGTCTTATCAGTAATTGGTGAGTTGAGAAATAACATAGTGGTAGATAAGTAAAACAGCCTCCCAGCAGAAGTGGTAAAAGTTAACACATTGAGGGAATTTAAACATGCGCGGGATAGACATACAGCTCCTGAATCTAAGACGAGACCAACGACTGATTAAGGTCTGAGTCTTTACAGCGGGCAAAACAGGCGACTAGACGGGGGCCGAATGGGGCCGATCTGCCGGCAGATTCTATGTTTCTGGTAAATATTTGGTTCCGCATTTGTTGATAATCACTTAAAAAAAACAGGTCCAGAAGTTTCAACACCATTGGTTATTTTGGTCTTTTAACCCTTTGAGTAGCTGGTAATGGACAAGGCATCGCCTCGGGGGCTCCGGTGTTCAGGTGGTTAAATTAAATGTATAAAAAGGAAAAATGTAAAGTTTTCAGTATGTCTAAAAATGAATGCTTTCTTCGGTTTAATTGCGTTATATAATACAGAGAAACCCCGCTTTCTGTACCCGTTATGATATTATTTAGAAACCCTGCTCCGTCGTTCAAAATAGCTGTTTTTTGTGGTTTCAAATACTTTGTCCCCTTTTATATTAATGTTATTTAACTCTTATAGCCATATGCCTATCCCATGCACGTTTAAATCCCCTCACTGTATTACCCTCTACCACTTCTGCTGGGAGGCCGTTCCACTTATCTACCACCCTCTCAGTAAAGTAAATCTTCCTTCCATTCTATCTAATCCTCTGACCCTCCAGTGTTAGATTCCGGTCTCTTGCTGTAACTTTTTTCCTCCTGTACTTTGTTAAATCCCTTTAACGCATCTAAATGCTTCGGCTACCCCATTCACCAACATCACCATATTCTGCCAAAAATTAGATAAACAGTGAATTTAAGTGAATAATATAATATTATTATTAGTTGGCAAACATGCTTTTAACCCTTGTAGCACTGAAAAGATGACATAGAGCAGTTTAACCCTTTAAACATTTAAGGGTTAATATAAGCAATGAATCGCTTACAATCACCTCATTAGATAATGCATCATTAACTATATTTATAAGCGGCAACATATAATACTGGATTATTAATTATTCTTATTTCTATATATAATATAGAATTATGTTTTATTGTTATTATTGTTATTCGTAATAATTATTAATGTATTATTATTTCTATTAATTATTTCTATTCCAGATATAATTCTTATTATTATTACTTATAATTTATTATAATATTATACTTTGTCATACAGAGTTTTGTAAGTAGGGTTCTTTGATACACAGTAATACCCCAAAGGGGGCACATGGTGATATATTCAATATAACGCATTTGCGTTACCAAGTATCATTACAAATATGTTTTATTTTGATAGCACCAACAGATACTGTAGCGCTGTGCAATGGGTTGTACAGAAAATAAAAACGTAACAGAGGCGGCTGACGTGGACGGCTCCAGATAAACCTTCTGTTTATTTCTCTGATGTTCTACCTTTCTTAATTAATCTTTCTTAATTATACATTATTTTTATGAATTAAACAATTTATTCTAGAAATGATTAAACCAGAATTTGTTTACATGGTTATTACAAGTCATAAATCTCCCAATTGTATAAACTGACACACATTGTATCCAGTTTGTAAAAGTCTTTCCAGTAAATATTTTGCATAAAAAATATAAACCCGAATTTCTAGAAGGAAAACAAAAGATTTTTTTAAACATTTCCAAACAAAACAAAAAAGAAAGTTTCTTAAAAAAAAATCTGTCCTATTTTCTATTAAATTGTCAATGCATAAACTATCATATTCCATGTAAAATTACCAAAAAAACTTATTGCACAATAAAACCCCGGTATTGCCACGGTAACCTCTTTAATTTAAATAGTAGCAATAAAAATGTTGCAAGTCAATCAGGAAGTAGGGTTCTTTTGTAATAAAAAACTAGATTTTTTTTTACAGAAAACACCAGAAATATAAGTGTGAATTTCTCAATTAATATTATTTTAAAATAAAAAATGTTTAAAGTTTTTTTTTAAAGATTTTTTTAATATATGATAATATACAAAAAGATCATTTTCTTTCCAGAAAAAAAGATACAACCCATAATTACCAGCACAGGTGTATAAAATGTGCAATATATCGAACTCTCATATGTCATTTATCAGTTAGTGAAATAATAATAATAATAATTATTATTATTTATTAAGCTCTAAAACGTTCTGCACTGCTGTACAATCACAAATATATTGTATTAGTAACAAGTAACATATAATACTTGATTATTAATTATTTGTATTTCTGTATATAACATATATATTATTATATTATATATGTAATATACATATTATTATAGTATATATATATATAACATATATTATTATATTATATATAATATATATATATATATTATATAATAATGCTTAATTATTATTACTATTCTATGAATTATTTCTATTCCATAGATAATTCTTCTTATTACTTATTTAATAATATTATACCTTGTCATACAGCTATTTATCAATGAGTGAAATCAAGATTATTCGTATTGTTATTATTATTATTATTTATTTATTTATTTATTACGCGCTAACATGTATATAAAATATACAATAATATAGTAAATATATAATAAAGATACATTTACACATAGAGATAGTTGAGGACCCCGTTATAGAAAGTTCCTGGTGACCATACAGAATAGTGGGGGTTATCTGGGTAATTGAGAGGGGGTATTAGCTCTCTTGTAGCAGTAATTAGGGGTAATTGATTGCAGGGAGTACGTCGTGTGTCATATTAGATGGTTGGTTAGAAATGTTGCTGCTTCTTTTCAGAAAAAGGTCGTGAAAAAAGGAATCCCAACGTGACGATCTACCTCCCAAATCCGCAGGAACTCTTAGAACACAACCGCGTCTCGCTGGTCTGCGTTGCTAGTAATTTCTACCCAGAACAGGCGTACATCCGATGGAAGGTGAACGGGAAGGAGAGGGAGTTTATTGACCAAGCCAAGCCCATTGCTGTATCGGATACCTTTTCAGTCAGTCGGCGGCTCAGCCTGACCAAGGAGGAATATTACAACCCCGAGAACACCTTCCGCTGCGAATCCGGCTTCCAGGACGAGGAGAATAAAGTGATATCCAAGGAGATACGGGGGAGAACGGGTAAGGGTGGGAGGTAATATTCCGGAAGGTTTGGGGGGCACTGGGTAAGGGTGGGAGGTAATATTCAGGACGGTTTGGGGGGGCACTGGGTAAGGGTGGGAGGTAATATTCAGGACGGTTTGGGGGGGCACTGGGTAAGGGTGGGAGGTAATATTCCGGAAGGTTTGGGGGGCACTGGGTAAGGGTGGGAGGTAATATTCAGGAAGGTTTGGGGGGCACTGGGTAAGGGTGGGAGGTAATATTCCGGAAGGTTTGGGGGGCACTGGGTAAGGGTGGGAGGTAATATTCAGGACGGTTTGGGGGGCACTGGGTAAGGGTGGGAGGTAATATTCAGGACGGTTTGGAGGGGCACTGGGTAAGGGTGGGAGGTCATATTCAGGAAGGTTTGGGGGGCACTGGGTAAGGGTGGGAGGTAATATTCCGGAAGGTTTGGGGGGCACTGGGTAAGGGTGGGAGGTAATATTCCGGAAGGTTTGGGGGGCACTGGGTAAGGGTGGGAGGTAATATTCCGGAAGGTTTGGGGGCACTGGGTAAGGGTGGGAGGTAATATTCAGGACGGTTTGGAGGGGCACTGGGTAAGGGTGGGAGGTAATATTCCGGAAGGTTTGGGGGGCACTGGGTAAGGGTGGGAGGTAATATTCCGGAAGGTTTGGGGGGCACTGGGTAAGGGTGGGAGGTAATATTCCGGAAGGTTTGGGGGGCACTGGGTAAGGGTGGGAGGTAATATTCCGGAAGGTTTGGGGGCACTGGGTAAGGGTGGGAGGTAATATTCCGGAAGGTTTGGGGGGCACTGGGTAAGGGTGGGAGGTAATATTCAGGACGGTTTGGGGGGGCACTGGGTAAGGGTGGGAGGTAATATTCAGGAAGGTTTGGGGGGCACTGGGTAAGGGTGAGAGGTAATATTCAGGAAGGTTTGGGGGGCACTGGGTAAGGGTGGGAGGTAATATTCAGGAAGGTTTGGGGGGCACTGGGTAAGGGTGGGAGGTAATATTCCGGAAGGTTTGGGGGGCACTGGGTAAGGGTGGGAGGTAATATTCAGAACGGTTTGGGGGGGCACTGGGTAAGGGTGGGAGGTAATATTCCGGAAGGTTTGGGGGGCACTGGGTAAGGGTGGGAGGTAATATTCCGGAAGGTTTGGGGGGCACTGGGTAAGGGTGGGAGGTAATATTCAGGAAGGTTTGGGGGGGGAACTGGGTAAGGGTGGGAGGTAATATTCCGGAAGGTTTGGGGGGCACTGGGTAAAGACACCACTAACCAAATATCAAAGCCAAGTCAAATAATTCTCTCTCTCTCATGGTGGGGATATTTTTTTTGGGGGGGGTAAGATGTCAATAACCACATGTACAAAAAATCTAACAATGTCTCTCTTTCTCCACAACAGGTTGTAACGACTTTAATGGTAAGTGTGATAATAGCGGAGGGGGGGGCACAACTTTAGGCACCAAGGGGCACGGCAAGCTTTTCATGAGGGAATGTTAGTTCCCTTCCAAGTAATTCTTCATTGCACCAATCACCTCCGAGGTAGCAAGAGTTCTTCACACATAAAAAACTTTGTTTTATCTCAAAAATCCTCAATGGCCTTTAACACAAAAGACGGAATTCTGTAATATTAACGCAAAGATATTTAAATATATATATTTTTTTTATTGCAATTTTTTTTGCCAGTCAGTGAAATAAATTTATTATCCCTTTAAGCTGAGATCATTTATTTTGTGAAAAATTGGGTTTCTCATATATTTGTTTTGGGTTTTTTTTTTTCCAGACAAATACAGAAGGTTTGCAAATAACGGCAAATACTCCTACACCCTGATCCTGTGTAAGAGCGCGCTCTACGGATTCATAGTCGCTGCCGTGATGTTAAGGAAGAAGGTGAGAGAAGCAGAAGCGTCGTAATTAAAAAAAGAAAACTGAAAAGAAAAATGGACTGAATTCCAATGAAAAAAAAATTTGGGGAAAAAAAATCACTATTTTTCTAAAGAAATGTAAAATCAGGCAATAAAGTAATTTTTACTTATGTTGTCTATCTTAAAAAAAAAAATAAAGGACATTTTGAAGCAGAAACTGTCTTGTTGATCTCCTTTTTCAAAGGTAGAATGAGTTGCCCTCTACCACTTCTGCTGGGAGGCTATTCCATTTACCTACCACTCTTCCTTGCATTCGTTTAATCCGAATTAAACTCTGACCCTCTAGTTTTAGATTATCTAAACGTTTCTCGACATTTCTGTCCTTCTGTTCACCTCCTGATTTTGTTTCTTGTCTTTCTCAGGTGATCAGATCTGCTTACTGAACCCATCACAGGACATCGACCTGACGCAAGCAAACCTCTCGGCTCCTGCATACGCCAAACTCTACTTTCGGGCGAGCTGTACAGGCGCCGTGACCCCCGTGAATGACGTAAAAGTCAGTAAGCTTCAAGACATAATACTGCGAGAAAAGCCGCACGTCAAGGACAGAAGAGCGACTTTTTAATATTTATTACCGCATTCGCTTCGATTCTCCATGTCGATTGGTTACTTACAAGCCAATAAAATTACATTGAAAAAAAACAAACCATAAATGTGTCGTACAGTTTTAATTCACGGCGTTCAATGAGTTCATTGGGATCTTTATAAAGCGTAAACACAGCAAACATCAAACTGAACTTTGCCATCTTTGGAAATTAAAGGGTGGTAGATAAGTGGAACAGCCTCCCAGCAGAAGTGGTAGAGGGTAATACAGCGAGGGTATTAAACATGCATGGGATAGACATACGGTCTGATTAAGGTTTGAGTCTTTACAGCAGGAGAAAACAGTTCTGTTAGAGTTTTTTTTTACATATTCCAAAGCAGGATAAAATATATTTTAGATTTACCGTTCTATTGAAAGGATAAAAAAATATATTTTTAGCAGATAAAGAGTAACTTTTAGATTGTAAGCTCAGGGGGCTCAGAAACCATTGTTGCCAGGAACTCTGTATGAACACAGACAGGGTCCTCAAATCCTGTACCTGTATATGTAAAGGCATATTTGTTATATATTCTATATTTAAGATGTAGAACACTCCGGAATAATAATAAAATAATAATAATAATAATTTGGTCCAATTAACCTATTTTTCCACTCTGGGTAACACCCAGAGACCTGACAGTATAGCGAGGGTCACCATATACCATTGCTTATATGATGCCCTACCATTTCTGCTGGAAGGCTGTTGCTATTATCCACCACACTCTCAGGGAAGAACCATCTTCATTAAATCTAAGCCTCTAGTACTCTAATTTTAAATTCTGTTATTCGGGGTAAAATACTAGTTTTTGGCCCGGTTTTCTGTATCACAGATGTATTCACCCATTCTTGAACACAGATGTGTGCTGCTTGTTAATGAAATGACTCGGAGTTGTCTGCCGGCGGCGGATGCCGTGAGTAACGTTCTGTGGGCGACCCGTCAGGAAGGCGTAGGTGTCACGGAAACCGTACATAGGCTTTACAGGAAGTCAGCAGACTTGTTTATTTTAAACGCTGTGACCTCATTTCTGCAGCGACCAACTGACTCGGAAATTAAACGGCTCGGCCTCCGTACCCCCAGAACCCACGCAGCAAAACATCTCGGCAGAGAGCCCCCCACCCCCTGCACGCAGATCGCACTCATCATCACTCCAGGGCTATAGGTTTATAGCAGCATTATATATATATATATATATATACAGTATATACATTACTGTTCAAAAGTTTGGGGTCACTCAGAAATTTCCTTGTTTTTAAAAGAAAAGCAGATTCTGTCCATTAAAATAACATGAAATGGATCAGAAATCCAGCGCACACGGGGTTAATGTTGTAAATGACTATTGTAGCTGGAAACCGCTGATTTTTAATGGAATCTCTTCATAGGCGCACAGAGGCCTTTTATCACTCCCATCACTCCTGTGTTCCAATGGCCCTTTATCACTCCCATCACTCCTGTGTTCCAATGGCCCTTTATCACTCCCATCACTCCTGGGTTCCAATGGCCCTTTATCACTCCCATCACTCCTGGGTTCCAATGGCCCTTTATCACTCCCATCACTACTGTGTTCCAATGGCCCTTTATCACTCCCATCACTCCTGTGTTCCAATGGCCCTTTATCACTCCCATCACTCCTGTGCTCCAATGGCCCTTTATCACTCCCATCACTCTTGGGTTCCAACACCCCTTTATCACTCCCATCACTCCTGGGTTCCAATGGCCCTTTATCACTCCCATCACTCCTGTGTTCCAATGGCCCTTTATCACTCCCATCACTCCTGTGCTCCAATGGCCCTTTATCACTCCCATCACTCTTGGGTTCCAACGCCCCTTTATCACTCCCATCACTCCTGGGTTCCAATGGCCCTTTATCACTCCCATCACTCCTGGGTTCCAATGGCCCTTTATCACTCCCATCACTCCTGGGTTCCAATGGCACGTTGTGTTTGCTGATCCAAGTTTAAGTTTAAAAGGCGAATTGATGGTTACAAAACCTTTTGCAATTATGTTACTGACAGAAATATCTTTGTTTTCCATGGCAACATTTTAAATGGTGATGAATACACATATATACTGTATACACACACGCAAAATATACACATATCAACATGATTTAATATTAGATTTAAGTATTTCTTTACACACATAAGGAGTACTTCCCAATTTAATTTTATTACCATAATACTTTATTCAAGGTTTTTCCACAATAATACAAAATGAGTTTGCAAGATACATATTTATTATTATTATTATTATTATTTTATTTATATAGCGCTTAATACAATACATATATTCAAGGGGTCTGACGAGATGAGGATTGACGGACTAAGACAAACCGACACATTAGGAGGAGAGAGCCCGGCTTGCAAGCTTAATATTATTTCATCCTAGACAAGCAAAAACCGCTAAGATAACAGTATACCCCCAATCCAAAAAATAATATATCACCGTAAAGAATAAACGTTATTACCGGCTGGATTTCTGGGAGTTTGCATAAGATATTGGTATTCATACACAAATGGTATTGAGCCTGGCTGTAAACATGGCGGCCATCCATGGACCTCCTTCCACTGGTTTTTGTGAGTTTTTATAGAATTTTGAGAACCGTCTTAGAGTCCGTGTCATCCAGATCCTCCGTGTCAGTTCTTCTACCTCCGTGGTCTCCGTCGCGTCCGTGGAGCAGGCTCGGGGAAGGGCCGTCGGCCGTCAGCCTCTGCTGGGGCTCCTGTACTTCAGTAAAATTCGGGCAGCCAAGTTTTATTGGGATCATGAGCAAGACTGGGATGAACACATCGGCCATGTTTTCCAGGAGACGTAAAATGTTTACATATTGCTGAGCAGCCCAGATAAAGTGCTGCCCTGCAGTATGGAGGATCTATAACTGACTAATTGGTTCCATTCCATAAGTCTATACATCCCACATACTGCAGGGCAGCGTTATGGAAAACATGGCCGACGTGGTCACCCTAGCCAAGACTTGTGTGAATATAATTTCCCCTTCCTTATTATGATTATTATTATTATTCATACAGCACCAGCAATTTCCGCAGGGCTTCGGACAGTCCGTCCGTTCAAAGGGTCTGCCAAAACTAGAAGCGATGGACTAAGAAGAACATTTTAATGTTGGTATCGAGTCTTCAAATATGATTAAAATGCCATATTTTTGGTGACATATTTTAGATGAAGTACAGTGAGGTTTATTCTGTTGTTCTAGTTGTGTTTTTTCCGCCCCGCTGTTGGTATATCGGTTGCAAACAGCCGGATGCAGATTAGCTCGCGGAGATAAATACTCATTGTTTTGCAGGTACGGAGGAAGCGAGCAGGTGGTTTTTTTTAGAGCAAGGCTCGTATTAAGGCAGAGGTGGTAACCCAACTCCCAGCTGCGAGAAACCACAAGCCTCACATCATAGATTGACATTTTAGTATTAAACGTCCCACATCCTTTGCACCCCCCCATCCGCACCCCCCCCATCCACACACCCCCCATCCGCACCTATATTGTCTTTTGATCTAGATTTTCATGTTTTGACTGCTAACTCAGGTGTTTACAAAGCAGAAGATACAAATCCACACGCATGTATTAATATGTTCTACCCATTAATGTTGTCACCCCAAAAAGGGATTCATTGAGCACCGTACAGATTTACTGCACTTAAAATAGTTTCCAGATTATTGTTTCCCAGCGAAACTTCCTTTTATTTATAGGGATGCTGGAAGCTTTAAATTCCGAGAGTTTTCTTTTTGCATGACGATCTGATACCATAAGTCACCCCCTCAAAAAAAAAAAAAATAATCGAGCACAGAACAGGTTTACTGTACTTAAAAAAGTTTCCGAGTTAGTATTTTCCTGCTGGACCTAATCTGGAAGGATTAGTTTCATTTTTGGGTGTAATTTTTCCTATTACACAAACATTTGAGAGCGTATGATGTAAATTTAAAGATTTTTTTTTTTTCCCTTTTTTACATTTTTTTACAAAAAAGGGAAAACAAAATTAAAAAAATGTATTTAAAATTATACCAATGAAGACAAAATAAAATGAAGTTAAAATAATATCAGTCACATTCCCAAAAAAATAAGGTCATCAACATGTGATCATTCAGCATGTTCTACAGAACGGGAAACACGTTAGCTTTGATTGTCTTATCTCATTGGAAAGAATGAATGGTTCCTGGCTGTAAACATGGCGGCCATCCATGGAACTCCTTCCACTGCTCCAAAGGAATGTCTGCCTTCTTTTGTGAACAAGGCCCCTGGGAATCAGCGTAGCTAAATGGACAGGGAGCATGTATGTGTGTGGGTTAGTGCATGCTCAGGGCATGTCCGTGTTTTGATTGGGGTATGTTAATTGAGGGGTGGGAGACCCTAGGTGATATAAGGTGCCCTCTGGGTGACCCCGGTCACTGTCCTTTTTTACATACACGGCCTACAGACTTACCTGCTTCCCACCCTCCCTCCCTATTTCTTGTGTACTAACTTTCTTTCTTTTGTCACAGCTGGCGGTTTGCGTGTCCTTGCCGGTCTGGTTTTGGTAAGTGATGGAGTTTGGATGCTGGTGTAATGGAAGGCTCAGTCCTCCCCTGACCTCTGGTGTTTTACTGGACGTGCCCACCGAGCTTGTTGGACGGCTGGTGGTTAGCATTGGTGGTGGGACAGCGAAAGGTAGGTGTCATCTTTGTTTGGACGAGGGGGGAGGCGAGTACCTGTGGTCTGGATTGTGCAGTGTGAGAGGCCGGCAAGGACGGGGTTAATTCGGTTCCTGTGTTGGTTATGTTTTGAATATGTTATGGTAATGTGTTATGTATATTTGTATATTTGTATTTATTATTTATCGGTTATTGTATATTATTCTTATTGGTTTATGGTGTTTTGGGCCAACACAGTGTTTTATGGTTTTATAATAAAATGGTGCTGTGGCCTGCTTTATCCAATTTCGGTCTCCGTGTCGTTATTTGGTGGGTTAAACTGGTATTGGGTTTACAATGCACGATACACACTACCTACATACATGAGTTTTAATAGAATTTTTAGAACAGTCTTAGAGTCATCACATGGCCTAATTAAGTATAGGTATATAGGGTTTAGTCAATTCTTCATGGTGGAAGAAATATCTGTTGAATTTTATGTGTTGGAGAAAGCCCCAGGAGAGTTCTAGAGACGACTTCCCTTCTTCTAGAACAGGGGCGTCCAAACTGCGGCCCCCCCCCAGCTGCTGCAGGACTACATCTCCCATAATTCAGCTAAGGAGATGGCTGAGGAGTATGGGAGATGTAGTCCTGCAGCAGCTGGAGGGCCGCAGGTCGGACAGCCCTGTTCTAGAGACTCCAGATTCTAGAACGCAACTCTGCCGCCTAGTGGTAAGAGTGAGATCTGTTTTTACATTCAGAGGAGGAGGGGGAGAGACAGAAAGTAAAAGGGAGATACAGGGTGAGGAGGGCAGAGAGAACATGCCTGAAAGAGGAGACCGAGCGACGGGGAGAGAGATTACAGGTGCCGCCATTATACGTTCGATTTCCTTTAAAATCTCACTTATTTTTTTTTTGATACCGAGGCACAAAGATTTATTCTCCTTTTAAGTTTATACTCAACAGATCTGTCATGTTATTCCTCCGAGAAACAACACAGAAACTTTTAAGAAGCCTTTCAGTCCTGATCCCAGCAACCTATCACTGCCTGCTTTTATCTCACGTGACAATTAGGTGTTCCCATCAAAAAACGATCCAAAAAAGGTTTGGGGATTTAACAATAATAAGAATGGCGTTCTAATGCTGGATTTAGTTTAGTGAAATGTAGCCGTGTCGGTGGAACAGCATCTTAAATATGTCTTCAACCCCTTAATGACAAAGCCGTTACATGTTTAGGGACTGCCCATTGTTCTTAAGGGGTTAAACAGGTTGTTATTATTTATTGTTTTATATAGCGCCATCATATTCTTGTTATGATCCTCAGGGCATCGCTGGAGAACCGGTAAAGAGGATTCTCTGTTGCCGGGCAGCACCTGTATGTCAGTGCTCTCTTGTGAGGTTATTGGAAAGGCTGTAGGCTACTTTGTAACAATGTGCATCACTCGAAGCACAGAAGTATACGGCTTCATCCTCAGCTGTTACCGACTTTACGTCCAAGCTGGTGGTCTTCCCGTCCTCGGTTCTCTCCATGGTGAAATGATTTGCGCTGTACCCCGGCTCGTAGAAAGCGTCGTTACCCTTTATCTGGTAGGCAATAAGCTTTAGCTGCCCGCCGTCCTTTTGTTGGTACCAGTACATCCAGTCGTGGTCTGTAGTTTGAGTGCAGCTCATCTGGACTGGGGTATTTAAATGTCTCACGAGCATTCTGGGTTTCTGGAGAACGGTGAGTGTCTGAGCCAGACCTAAAACCATAAAAACAGCCGGATCGGCTAGCAGGGCGGATTTTGGGGGCTATTACCAAATAATTAATAATTAATATTATTATATTATATTTTATTTATATATCGCCAACGGATTCCGTCACGCATTGGTCTACAGAGACAGGAGTTACGGAAGGCATTTTAAAATGCGCTGATTTAACTATAAATATGTTTTAATCTCCATTTCCCATAGGTGCTGCTAGGCAGTATGGAACATATATATATATATATATATATATAGAATATATATATATTTAATATATACGGTATATATATGTCACCTGGTCTTTCTTCCAGATACTTACAGACGGGAATAAGAAGCCAGAACACACCGCTCCGTCTAAAGCACATCGTGACACTGAGTCTTGGCTGACGGTGACACAAATTAAAGCCGGAAGCCCCAGCTATACGTGGAACGAAGCCTGGTTAACCCCTTCCTGGACACTATTAGGGTTAGGTATGGAGAAGTGGTCCAATGTAGCTAGTGATACTTTTTTAGTGGTCAAATAATGATAGAAGAAGGTGCCGGGTCATCTTTGGATATCACCCTGGAATCTTCGGTTCTGATGTCAGCTTCCCAGTCTGTTGGTCAGCGGTAATTGTTAGGAAGAGACTGGCTGACGAGGGGAGGCTTTTTTGGTGATACTTTTTATATCATTCTCTTCCTGAATGACGGCAGTTGTTGAGTCCACATCGTTCATCCAGCTACCTGTCCCGCGGAGTGAAAAGAGAGTCATGGGGGGGGCGGTTAGTGTGTGGCTTTGTTTTATGTTACAGAACGTTCTGTGTCTGATGAGACAGATAGTAACCTCTGTCTAAAGACCCAGGACATCTGTTAACTTCTCACCACGACCTCCTTCTTCTTTCCTCTGTGGTTACTGTGTGAGCGACTTTCACATTCAGCACCTGCAATCATCAAAGCTGTATACGGTAATAACCCCCCGCGCTGTATACAGTAATAACCTCCAGCGCTGTATACAATGCTAACTCCCCACACTGTATACAGTAATAACCCCCCGCGCTATATACAGTAATAACCCCCGGTGCTGTATACAATGATAACTCCCCACACTGTATACAGTAATAACCCCCCAGTGCTATATACAGTAATATAACCCCCCAGCGCTGTATACAGTAATATAACCCCCAGCACTGTATACAGTAATATAACCCCCAGCGCTGTATACAGTAATATAACCCCCAGCGCTGTATACAGTAATATAACCCCCAGCCCTGTATACAGTAATATAACCCCCAGCCCTGTATACAGTAATATAACCCCCCAGCGCTGTATACAGTAATATAACCCCCCAGCGCTGTATACAGTAATATAACCCCCAGCACTGTATACAGTAATATAACCCCCAGCGCTGTATTCAGTAATATAACCCCCAGCACTGTATACAGTAATATAATCCCCAGTGCTGTATACAGTAATATAACCGCCCACACTGTATACAGTAATATAACCCCCAGCGCTGTATACAGTAATATAACCCCCAGCACTGTATACAGTAATATAACCCCCAGCGCTGTATACAGTAATATAACCCCCAGCACTGTATACAGTAATATAACCCCCAGCACTGTATACAGTAATATAACCCCCAGCGCTGTATACAGTAATATAACCCCCGGTGCTGTATGCAGTAATAACCCCCAGCGCTGTATACAGTAATAACCCCAGCGCTGTATACAGTAATATAACCCCCCAGCACTGTATACAGTAATATAATCCCCAGTGCTGTATACAGTAATATAACCGCCCACACTGTATACAGTAATATAACCCCCAGCGCTGTATACAGTAATATAACCCCCAGCACTGTATACAGTAATATAACCCCCAGCGCTGTATACAGTAATATAACCCCCAGCGCTGTATACAGTAATATAACCCCCAGCGCTGTATACAGTAATATAACCCCCAGCACTGTATACAGTAATATAACCCCCAGCACTGTATACAGTAATATAACCCCCAGCGCTGTATACAGTAATATAACCCCCAGCGCTGTATACAGTAATATAACCCCCAGCACTGTATACAGTAATATAACCCCCAGCGCTGTATACAGTAATATAACCCCCAGCACTGTATACAGTAATATAACCCCCAGCACTGTATACAGTAATATAACCCCCAGCGCTGTATACAGTAATATAACCCCCCAGCGCTGTATACAGTAATATAACCCCCGGTGCTGTATGCAGTAATAACCCCCAGCGCTGTATACAGTAATAACCCCAGCGCTGTATACAGTAATATAACCCCCCAGCGCTGTATACAGTAATATAACCCCCAGCTCTGTATATAGTAATATAATCCCCAGCGCTGTATACAGTAATATAACCCCCCAGTGCTGTATACAGTAATATAACCCCCCAGCGCTGTATACAGTAATATAACCCCCGGTGCTGTATGCAGTAATAACCCCCAGCGCTGTATACAGTAATAACCCCAGCGCTGTATACAGTAATATAACCCCCCAGCACTGTATACAGTAATATAATCCCCAGTGCTGTATACAGTAATATAACCCCCAGCACTGTATACAGTAATAACCCCCAGCGCTGTATACAGTAATATACCCCCAGTGCTGTATACAGTAATATAACCCCCAGCGCAGGAGAGTTCCGGGGGAATCGTGCTGTCCCCCCGTCAGTTGTACGCTACGGTGTCCCGCAATTCCCAACTCTGCCAGTAGGTGGAGCAGCAGTTGCAGGGAATGGGAAAAAAGGATAAGGATAGGGTGGAGGAAATAAACCTGTCGGGAGAACTGACATGGGGGGGGACAAATGTATAAATCATCCACACAGATCGAAAAAAGCATTATCCCTCCCCAAACACACCTCCTCGTACACCTCGTAACCACAAAATAATATTTGTAAAATCAGTTTCGATGTTGCCGTCTCCTGAACCTTCTTTTGTTACATTAATTTTAAAACGTGACACGGCCCACTGAGAACACTCACAATGGAAGGCATATTCCTCTGATTAGTTTCATATTTATTACACGTCTCCAGAAAAAATCTAAATGAATCCTAATTCTACACCCGCTGGGATATTACTCCATCCGACGAGAATTGTAAGGAGGTGATACGTTTACAATGAGAAGACAATGTTCTTCAATACAAAACATTTAACAATTGTCCCATCAACGGCTGATGAATTGGTGTTTTTTTTTTTTTTTTGTTGCTGTCAAAAACACCAAAACCTGCCAGATTCAGGGTCTGTGCTGAGTAAGAGAACGTATGAAAAACACAACTCAAGATAACCGAACTTTAATAGAAATTCGCGAGCAGGGCTCTCTCCACCAAATGTATCGGTTTGTCTTAGTCTGTCAATTCTTGTCTTGTCATTTCCCTTTAATTTATGTATTGTATTAAGCGCTGCGTAAACTGTTGGCGCTATATAAATAAAGGATAATAATAATAATAATAATAATAAATTCTCCTGTGATATATTTGGGTTCTGAATCCGGAATCTTGCTGAATTATTCCGATTGGTGTGTGTGTGGCGGGGGGCCGCTGACCTGATCTCACCCAAAGGCCGTTGTTATTGTCTAAGTAGTGTGATGAAAGCACAATGGTATGGTCCAAACATTCCGGTGGACACGATGGTAGTAGAACTTTTAAAACTTTGCGACAGAACGACTTCGTATTGATAAACCCCCAATATCTCCGTATCGTTGTCCTAGAAACACTGGGGTACAAAGTAAAATATTCTTCTTCATTGCATCACATTTAACAATTTAGAATTTCCTAATCTATAATCTGTCTCTAATTATAATTACCTCATAATCTGGTCTAATTCCACTGGTTTTCTATGGCGATACGGCCACTTCTTACCAGAAACACCTATTATCAGGGCTGTTTTTAATGCGAAACAAAACGGGGCAGCTGTCTTTAGGGGTCCACAGCGGCTGTGAATAAAATCGTACATGAAAGCCGAGAAATCATCAGATCGAACCTCTGGCGGCAGGCATGACCAGGCTCATGGTAGCTGCCTACCCGACGAGGCTTGGACCCCTGCCCCATTATCATTAGAGACAACCCTTCTCTTGATATGTGACCTGAATCGTGTCCACATATTTATCTTTGTGACAATATGCTTGAAACTGTATCCAGATACTGGTATGCATCCAGCTGCCATTATGCTACAATGTATCCTGATGGCGATGTTCTCGCGTGCGTCCTAATTTTAGTCCATGTCTCCTAAACGGCACTGACGTATTCTTGTCCTTCAAACTTCCACGGGTTCTAAGGGCTGAAGATGAGCTTTCAAGAGCTGGATGTTGCTCATGATTTTCTTCTGGTGACCAGAAAGCGTGACCCCAATAAGTTGGATGTCTCTAAATAAGAGAAGAACATAAATCATCAGGGATGCGAGATGACGGAGACAGGAGAGCACGGCCGGCGGATTAGACAGAAGGGCAATTCTACAACAGAAATATCACGAAAAAAAGAGTTTATATAAAGACTCTCACTCTGCGGTCAGACGTGAAATGATTTCCAGACTTGTGTATCCAGCCTTGTCGAAGTTCTCCTTATATTGCTCCATCTTGATCGCTTCCAGCCATTCGAGGGGTGAGGAGAGAGACGGGAGATCGGGGGGACAGTTGCTGAGCAATGGCTGCGATGGCCTGGCAAATGGATTAAAAATGATAAATAAGAAAACAAAAGTCGTATAATTAATTAACATATAATTAATCGATGAGATATGTTCTTGATTGCAATCTTCTATGTAAAGAACGTACTATTGTACAGCACTGCAGAATATGATGGTGCTACATAAATCAATAATAAAGGTAATAATATAAAGTCTAAAAAGAGACACAATTGGGGAAATGGCCATTGGGGAAAATGTATATTTTTGGGGCACAGTTGGCTCTATATGATCTAGATATAATATACCTAGAACCCTGGCTGGGTTCTACACTTTTTGTCCTATACGCTTAAAGTTCTGGTAGGATGCTTCTGCATGAGCGACGCTCGGTATAGTGAGACCTTACCTGGTACTTGAGACGCCCACTGTTTTTAGACAGTTCGGGTTCCTGATCATTCGATCCAAGGAGCTGACGATCTGTTCAAAACGGGGCCGCTGGGAGCGTTCACGTGTCCAGCAGTCTAACATTAGCAAGTGCAGGGCGCTGGGGCAATCTGGAGGAGGCGGGAGGCGGTAATCCTGTTCCAGAGCATCCAAAACCTCAAAAAAGGGGAAAATATACTAAAAAAAAAGATGATTTTTGGTTTACAATTTGAATAAAACTTTAATGATAACGACACGGCCCACCTCTTGGTTGCTCATGTCCCAATAAGGTCGCTCTCCGTATGATGTCACTTCCCACATCACTATGCCGTAACTCCACACGTCGCTCGCACTTGAGAACTTGCGTTGTTGATGAGCCTCTGGAGACATCCAACGCAAGGACAATTTCCCCCCCTGAGCAAATAGACAACGTAATAGTCGCAGTTTATGCGCGTCGACCGGTGTGACAAATATCAGCCAAAGTGCGTTACTCAATCATTGGTACTCAAACTCTATGAGTTCAGTAGAGATAGAATATAAGAGGAGACCATCGTAAGAACTTCCCCCACCTCTCCGGGTCCATGAAGTCCGGATACTTTGCACACCAACTGTCCATTCACCAAGACGTTACGAGCCGCAAGGCAGCGATGGATATAACTTCTCTCCGACAGATACCGCACCCCGGACGCTACCCCTCGTAGCATGGAGACCATCTGTAGAGCCGAGAGGCCACCCTCATATTGCTAAATTGTAAAATGAGATCGAATATAACAAATAGCTGCGTTTTGGGCATAAAACACTAAATAGCCAACAAAACTGCAAAAAAAAATATTGAAAAACACTAAAAAAATCAACTCAGCAAACACATGGTCTAAAGTGTTTTATAAAAGGGGGTATATTTTTTTTCGATAATCCCCGACTGTCAATCTCACATAAATCCTTGGTCTAGCATAATTACAATTTGGGGATTTTTAACCCATTTGAAACCATTACTTCATCACCTTGTTTAGACTAAAACACAGATTTTTTAATAAAATATAAGGGTTGGTTCACTAAGACCCGAGTTGCATCGCAAGTAGCAAAGGTTTGGTCAACAAATTAATTTTTAATTAAACTCTCAAAAGTGACAGCTCCTTTTAAGGTTAATGATACCAAATTTCTGTATTTCTGATTAAATAAAGGAAAAAGAGATAAAAATTTAAAGCAAGTTCTGGAATTTCTACCTAAAACCTTGTAGCCGAATTTTTTATTTACTTCTTCTAATGCTAAATTCTGCTGATTTTCCCCACATTCCTTATGGTCAATTTAACAGTAAATTGTTGTCTTGTTGAACCCCATTTTGGAATTTAATAGAACAGAAATATATTAAGTAGTCAAATTAATTCATCTTTTCTACATATGATTAAAATAAAATTTGCAGAATGCGTTGCCTGATTTATCGACCAACTTACTATAACGACGGACAACTTGATTGTTTGGGAATCCGCAAATTGCATTAGATAAAAACGCTAAAAATCTATTACATATCAAATAATGATTTTACTATCAAATGCAGCCAAACATACATTAATGAATGAGAAATTATGAAATAGTAGAAGTATTATTATTAAACACTCATCTACAGACACCAGACAAACCAGAAGGCGTATTTTTCCCTCAGAAATCTCATGGTGCTGCCACAACCACAGGGGATTCTGGGTAGGTGCATGCAAATAAAGTAAACAATTATCACCTTTGTCTCTATATCCACTTTATACATTAAGGATAAAACAGCTGTCCATGAGTGATGATCTGGTCTTGGTCTAAAGGCTGTCCGTAACGGGTGATTATTTTCAAGGGATCCATGTATAAAATGGATATAGAGGCAAAAGGTGATAAATGTTAACCTTATTTGCATGTGCCTACCCAGAATCCCTTGTGGTTGTGGCAGCACCATGAGATTTCTGAGGGAAAAACGAGCCTTCTGGGTGTCTGTAGATGGGTGTTTAATAATACTTCTACTACCCCTTTTATTTTAAGCGGAAGGGTTTTCCATCACCTTTACCCACCGTAACTTATGTAATAGTATTTCTTAGCTACCCTAAGCCTCAAATATAAAGCCAGTATCCCAATATTGTGTTGCTGATTTCCATGGAGGATGAAAAAGCTGATCTGGCTGTTGTACCTTTTATTTGAGTTTTGTCTAAAGGCTGTCCTGTACAGCGGGTGATTACTTTCAAGGGATCCATGTATAAAGTGGATACAGTGGCAAAGATGGTTATTGTTGACCTTATTTGCATGCGCTTACCCAGAATCCCTTGTGGTTGTGGCAGCACCATGAGGTTTCTGAGGGAAAAGCAAGCTGTCTGGTGTCTGTAGATGAGTGTTTAATAATACTTCTTCTACCCCCTTTGTTTTAAGCGGAAGGGTATTCCATCGCCTTTACCCACCATAACTTTTGGAAGGAATCATACGAATTCAAATAAGGCAACATGGAACGCATTCTATGTTGTGGCTACACACAAGTTATATACCAGAGACCCCGCCATGCATGCTTACCCGTAGGTAGGCATCAAGTGCTCCGTGTTCCATGTGTTCAGTGAGAATCATGATGGGGCGACTTCGGGTCACAGCCCCTTCCAACCGGACAACGTTTGGGTGTTCGAATTGCCCCATGATGCTGGCCTCGCTCAGGAACTCTGCCCTCTCTTTATCTCCACTCCCGGAGTGCAGGGTACGGATACACACAGTTGTCTCTCTTTTACCTGGAAGGCAGAGACGACCCCAACAAATATCTCCGTACTCTCCTAAAGAAGACAAAGATAGCGACAAGAACATGACCACCTCAACCTTTTTTTAAGGTATCAACATCATAGCATTCATTATACGAGATGAATTAAATTATTTTGCTCATTTCCCCCAAAACATTCAGGAAAAAGATGGACGCTGCAGACGAGGGATAGAACTTCGGATGGAGTCAGACCTGCGCCGGTCACTTCCTCGATCTTGACAAACGAGACGTCAATTTCGCGAGCGAACTCCCGCAAAGCCTCCGTGGGGTCCTCATACGTGGAGGGGTCGATGTAATATTTCACTCCTAAGCCTGGAGTCAATATGGGTTAAATGTTATTTCAGTTGCCGTGTGTTTAAACGGTAATCATCTAGCTACAAGTAACTAAACACCAAATAGAAGATAAGACAAAGTAACATAAACACTTCATTTAATAAAACATGTATCCACATGGTGCTTCCGGAGTGCGGGAGGCTGGAATTGATCTTAAACTTCCATGTGCTCGGTCTGACGAAGACCCAAAGGGTCGAAACGTACGTCAGCATGTAATTCAGCAATAAATGGGCATCTACTTATTCAAATACAGCATCTTACAGGTTAACTTTCCATCTTAAAGCACCTTAATACCGGAGGGATTCCTTTATGGGGGGCTTTTTCTTGATTTTTTATTAGGGTGGGCATTTAACTATTTCATTACTTCTACACATGACTAAGACTGATTAAAATGTATCAAGAGGGGAAATGTTTGGATCAAAATATGGGCCAGGAATTATAACTGAGCAATTCCAACAGTCTTGCCATAGAACTTATACTGATGTGGACATGAGATAAAATTATTTTTATTATTATTTTTATTATTTATTTATTATTAATTTTTTTTAGGTGATTTTTTTTTTTTCAGCCTAATTGAATGTTGATGATTTTGAGGATAATCAGGTTTCTAAGCTCGTTCTGACTTCATATATAATTTAAGTGAACCAGTGTACTTTCTTGGCTTTATCTTGCTAGCTTTATGTAATTTGACCCAAATGAAGACCCCTGGGACATGTTGTTGTTTTTTTAAATAATTTTCTTAAACTAAGTAAGTCTAGTTCTCCGTCATTATTTATATTAATAAAAAAATAATAATAATAATTTCAAATTTTTACATCTATGGGGGCTGTCATAATTTTATCCAATAGGGTACGTTGTCGCACTCACCGCGGGACGCTATATAATGCTGGAGTCTGTCTGTATAGGGGGTCTCTCGTCTTTTGCTATAAGCAAATAAAAATAAGATATAGTTACACTTGGAAGAAAGAAGAGATGCCATGACGGAGAAACTGTGGAGATGCGCTAATAGGTGATAAAGTGAAGGTATGATAGTCCAACAAAAACATCCATATTATACTGGAGAAAATCAGCCTCCCAGCAGAAGTGGTAGAGGGTAATTGGTTAATAAACAATGGTTTCCAATGGGATAAGTAACCTTTTGAAAAGGAGGATTAGGACGAGTATAATGGATATCCCTGCGAAGGCCAAGGCACCGAGACAGGAGCCGACAATGAGGGACAGCTTATCCTGGGACCGCTCCGTTGTCTCCCCACCTAGAAAAAGAAGCATCAACAGTAACCGACACGTGTAAAGATATGTGACATGATTTAAGCGTGTGGAAGCGTGTGAGTTCAGTAAATTCTCGATTACAACAACTTTTCTAAGAGGTAATGGATATAAAAGCTTGCAGCGAAAACATAATAATCCCCCTACTGCATAAACTATAATACGATATTTTGTTTTCAAGCATAATAAAAAACAATGTAAAAAAAAAAAAGGCCTTCACTTTTCTTCCCTGTAAATATTGTCAGTGATTAAAATAACAGATTAGAAATTTCTCCTCTGCCAAAAAATCAAAGTCCCATGCAATTTTTCATTATAATAAAATATAGATTTTTTTATGCAGAATAAAAATAGGTTTTCTTTTTTAAACCAGTTGTAGTTTTTGCCCCGTAATATAATGTTTTCAGGCAGCTGCATATCAGCCGTTTGTATGATTCTCGTTCTGTTATACTCCCTGAGGGGGAACAATAGAATGGCTCGGTGTTAATCACTCAGTATAGTTTTTCTGGTTAATGAAAGTCTATGGAGGAATGGACTTCATTAGCATCGCCATAAAGCATCAGCTCAGTGTGGTGTTTGAGCCGGGAAAGTGTTTGACAGCAACGGCGGCTCCAGGTCTGCAGATAAAAGGAGTTTATTGGAGCAAATCAGATAAAACCATTTTTTTGTCCCCGACCAACATTACTGTATACAGCGCTGGGGGTTATTCCGTGAATATTCACCCGTTCCTGTCTTCTCTTCGGGCGAATATTCGTGGACATTCTTCGTGTTCGGTTTTTCTTCGTTTTTTCCGGTTAAGGGGTTAATACGGGGTTAACGCGTACCGCAGCAGCTCTGGCGCCAGGAGTTTAAATGTCCGTATGAGCAACTCTATTGGTCGTCAGCAGGGGGCTCGTCTGCCAATGGTTGATGGCAGACGAGCCCCCTGCCTGGTGCCGTAATTGTCCGGCAGATACCATTGGTCTCCCTGTTCTATCATTTATTAACTGATAGAACAGGGAGACCAGTGGGATCTGCAAGGTAAGTTGCAGCATTGGGGTTTTAAAAGTCTGTACGAGCGACTCTGTTGGTCGCTCGTACAGACTTTTAGGCTCCTGGTGCACTTGTTACAACTTAAGGGGTTAAGGGGCCGTGCGAGTGAGCCTATTGGTCGCTTGCACGGCCCTTTAACCTCCCGTTATCTAACGCAGCATCGAAGGGGTTAACAGGAGCGGAAATCCATAGGTTCGCTGTCAGGGGTTACAAAGGCCGTGCAAGTGAGCCTATTGGTCACCTGCAGGGTCTTCCTCTGGCATCAACCAATTGGTCCCTGTAGGCGACCAATAAGCTCATTCGCACTGCCCTGTAACCCGTGACGGCGAACCTGCGGATTTCCACTTCTGTGAACTGCCGCGAAGCCGCGAAGACAAGGTAAGTTAGAAGAGGGGGGGGGTGGTAGACGAAGACGAAGAGGATCACGAAGATCTTCATGGTGTGTGTCTTCGTCTTCGCCTACGTTTTACCGCCGCTGTCTTCTCTTCGGCGTGTCTTCGGAACGAACACGAAAACGCACTCTTCCTGTTCGTTTCCATGTTCGCCCGAAGACGAATGCACAAGTCTAGTTATTACTGTATACAGCGCTGGGGGTTATATTACTGTATACAGCGCTGGGGGTTATATTACTGTATACAGGGCTGGGGGTTGTATTACTGTATACAGTGCTGGGGGTTATATTACTGTATACAGCGCTGGGGGTTATATTACTGTATACAGCGCTGGGGGTTATATTACTGTATACAGGGCTGGGGGTTGTATTACTGTATACAGTGCTGGGGGTTATATTACTGTATACAGCGCTGGGGGGTTATATTACTGTATACAGCACTGGGGGTTATATTACTGTATACAGGGCTGGGGGTTATATTACTGTATACAGTGCTGGGGGTTATATTACTGTATACAGCGCTGGGGGGTTATATTACTGTATACAGCGCTGGGGGTTTTATTACTGTATACAGTGCTGGGGGTATATTACTGTATACAGTGCTGGGGGGTTATATTACTGTATACAGTGCTGGGGGTTATATTACGGTATACAGTGCTGGGGGTTATATTACTGTATACAGCGCTGGGGGATAAAGTTCCCAGGTATGTATATACAGCACCGGGATTTGTTATAACGGATAACATTGTCAGCGGTTGGAGTGGTTTCTCCGCTCGGTTGGTAATGGTAGCGGTTTTAGTAATCGCTCTCCTGTGTGTCTGAGGTTTCCGTGGTATTCAGGGACCTACCTCCCAGCGATGTTTGGAAATACATGTTCCCGCTGAAGGCTCCGTAGCCCCGCTCGGTTCTCGCTCTCACCTGGAAGGAATAAATCGCCCCGGGGTTCAGACCGCCAACCGTTGCAGTGTTAATTTCGCTTATCAGAAAGAGCGACTCTCCCTCGTCTGCCTGGGGGGTGAGAGTACCGGGATTAACCGGGAGATTTCAAACACTGCCGCAGAAATATAGAAACATTGTATTAAATTGGAGTTTTGTGTTTTCCCTGCCGGTGCTGCCAGCTTTAATACTTGATCGGTCTTTATAATTGAGGAGACCGCTGTATTAATAAAACTGGATACGGGGAAAAAACATAAAAAATTATTGTTCCATTATATTTCCCACTGTCCTCACCAGAAAATGTATGTTTATACTTTTATACACATTTATCATTTTATAAATACTGTTGTTCAAAAGTTTGGGGTCACTCATGGCAAACAAGGACATTTCTGTCTGTAAGATAACGGCAAAAGGGTTCTCTAACCATCAATTTGACTTTTAAGGTTAAACTTGGATCAGGGAATACAACGTGCCATTGGGACACAGGAGTGATAAAGGGCCATTGGGACACAGGAGTGATGGGAGTGATAAAGGGCCATTGGGACACAGGAGTGATGGGAGTGATAAAGGGCCATTGGAACACAGGAGTGATGGGAGTGATAAAGGGCCATTGGAACACAGGAGTGATGGGAGTGATAAAGGGCCATTGAAACACAGGAGTGATAAAGGGCCATTGGAACGCAGGAGTGATGGGAGTGATAAAGGGCCATTGGAACGCAGGAGTGATGGGAGTGATAAAGGGCCATTGGAACACAGGAGTGATGGGAGTGATAAAGGGCCATTGGAACACAGGAGTGATGGGAGTGATAAAGGGCCATTGGAACACAGGAGTGATGGGAGTGATAAAGGGCCATTGGAACACAGGAGTGATGGGAGTGATAAAGGGCCATTGGAACACAGGAGTGATGGGAGTGATAAAGGGCCATTGGAACACAGGAGTGATGGGAGTGATAAAGGGCCATTGGAACACAGGAGTGATGGGAGTGATAAAGGGCCTCTGTACGCCTATAAAAAATCAGCAGTTTCCAGCTACAATAGTCATTTGCAGCATTAACCCCGTCTGTGCTGGATTTCTGATTCATTTCATGTTATTTTAATGGACAAAATTAGCTTTTCTTTCAAAAACAAGAACATTTGAACATATTTGATATTTGCTTTTAAGCAGGTGATGTGATAAAGTGTAAAGCTGGAGGGTATTGGATATGATTATCCAGAGGTCTGTGGAAACAGATGTTACACGTGTCGGAGGAGACCGCGAGGCGCATGCGGTGGTTGATACCTTCTCCCGGTATCTCAGCTGGTAATCCAGAATCTTCCCGTTGGGTTGTTCGGGCTCCGGCCACGATAGCGTGATGCTCTGCGCGGACCGGCTGACCTGGTGTATGATGGGAACAGCAGACGGGACTGAAAGGGAAAGAGAGAGAGGAGAAAACGCAGCCCTGAGCGAAGTGAGGAGATAAAAATAGGATGTAGTTGGAGGGAATGAGAGCGAACATATTTTTCTATGTATCATAAAAACACATACAACACAAACAAGGAGACGCCGCGTGCAGAACACTGTGACATGTGACCGGAGGGCTGGTGACGCTTGGCCGGAGCCGTCACGGTGAATTTGGGTCACCCCCATCACCGCCTCTAGCGAGACCCTCACATCTAGCGCAGAGTAAGCGTCACAGAGACAAATTCAATTAGAACGCAGCGCCTCGGGGAGAGAGACATTTAAAAAGGCGGGAGGAGTGAAAGAATCCCAAACAAAGAGAAAATAAGGACAGGAGAACACGCAGGGAAACAAAATATCCACAGATTGCATTAAATGTATTCTTAAAGGGGCCGTACGCCCGATGGGATAAAACCCACTGTCATTCTTGTCTTAAAAATGTTTTTGACATTTTTATTCATTTCTATAGAAAAATATATTTTTTCTTTATTTTCACTAAATTATCAGTAATAAAAAAAAAAAAAATAATAAAAATAATAATAATTTTAATTATCGTGTTGCTGCTACGTGTTTGGAGTGTCAGGTACGTTACTTTGTCGCAGCCGCCATTCCCTACCGGACTGACTGATACTGAGGTTGAGCGAGGCGTGCTTGGGCTGCTCCGGACTCATCTCGGACACCCGGTTGATGGCTTGAACCTCCAACGTATACACCACCCCCGGCAGTAACCCTGAGAGATGGACTCGGGTCTGAGTGATCCCGACTTGGCCCGGCCTGAACGTCACTCCGTCGGCGCAGCGCAGACACCGTCCGACCACGCATTCCTTGCATGTCACCGAGTACATGACTTCTTTCCGGCCTCCCATGTCTTTTGGTGTCCTCCATGTGAGAGACACGGCTCCTGGGCCGGTTACTTCGTAATTTAAATCCCATGGAGCCGAAGGGGACCCTGGAAGAGAACCGATGGGGCATTATGAATATTGAAAGCGGCTAATACCCCATACATCAGCGAGGCTGAAAAATGTATATCGAGAGACCTAGAATACGCATTATTTGCCTTTAAAATGAATAAAAGATGAAACTGCTGAAGATGCTGCAGCTTGAACAAGAGGAAAGTACAGAGTTGTATATTTAGGGGGTCCCTAGCAAGGTCACATTAGGTTCCCACCTCAGGTTACTACAAATCAAGGAAGTCTACAAGATGGGGCCTCTGGATCCCTAACACCCTGGAGCACCCCTGGTTAATTTGGCCCCCGTCCCAGGGACACTGAAGTGCCCCTTTAATATCATAGTAATTACTAGCAATAGCCCTGAAAACATAGACCTCCTCAGCACCCTTGCCTGATGCACTTGGGGGGGGGTAGTCACATGACTCACCGGTGCACGGAGATTCTGGGGGCTCCTCGGGCATGCGGTAAAATCCCTTGTTACAGACGCAGCTAAGTGCCCCGGGGGTCGTTGTGTTGCTGTTGCTAGGACATGGATGACAGTGAGTGGTTGATGGTTCAGGGGAATTGTAGGTACCAGGAGGACACACTACAGAAAAAAAAGTTAAAAAAAAAAAGTTATTTTTAGAACTTTAGAGAAAAACAAAGTATACAAAGAAATGTGAAATATTCTCGCTGAATTCTACCAGCATTAACCTTTTGAAGGATTCCCAGCAATGAGTTACAAACCGAAAGAATGAGGTTTGGCTGAAATATTTATTTAACTCCCCCTTCCCCAAGCACGGCAGTTACGTCTAATAAATATCGCTACTAATGTATCCATGTTATTGTTCATTTTGTGTATTGTCAAATAAAAAATTCTATTGGTCGTTTTGTATTCTCCTGTTTTGTAATAGTGGAATATGGGACAAAAGGACAAGTTTCTTCCGCACAAGAGAACCAACAACCCCGAACCTATGTTTCAGCCTTCACGGCTTCATGCAGTTGGTATTTCTCTGGGCACACGTGTGGAAGAACAAGCTACACGTCTGAACTCATCTTTACACTTGGATTGAACCCAAAAGATTCCTGAAGGGAGAAATCAAATACAATAATGGCTTGAGGACAACTGAACTGAAAACCCCCGGGCAGGGACATACCGTCGGAGTCCAGACATGGACCTTCTTACTCAACTGTACCCAAGCGTTACCCAGTGGACTCCACTAATGACTCCAATGTAGGCTGAGACGGATGCCTGGGGTGGTTTGCTCTCTTGTACAATAGAAATTGTGTCTCTCCTTTTGGTTCTGGACTGCACCGGGGCCGGATCAGACTGATAAGTCAATGGAGAGTCTCTCTCTTGGAGAGAGCTAAAATTTGAGATGCCCCGAGTGATGACGCAACGTAGGACGGGTTACGAAGTGGCTGCCTGTTTGTGGCTGCTGTTTTGTTGCTTTGAAATATACTCGTATATAATTATTAGATGAATTATTTTAGCCACATCAATGATATTCTATTCTGGCTTTGTTTATGGAGATTCTATTGCCCCGTATTATTCCTGCACGACGGTCAATCGCTGGTCTGACTTTACAGATGACAACAATGAGTTTATTGTAGTTTGTCTTAACCTAGTGTGCGGTTTGTAATCTGTTTTTGTTTTCTTCCCTTTTTTGCTTTTATTTTGATATATTGATGTAACAAAGACTGATTCAGGTTTGAGTCTCTACAGCAGAGCAGATGGGGGCCGAATGGGGCCGATCCGCCGTTATGCTATATAAATATCAGGAGGAATCTGTAAATTTGGCTTTAGGACTCAACGGGTTATACGCGATAGAATTCCTTAACAGCGCATGTTGCTAGAAACATTCTAATTGATGCCGCTACTTGTCAGATCCACTCGTTACGGTAACAGCAATCCCGGAATGCGCAGGCACGGAGGGATTACTCGTTTCCAGTCGAGTGCCGCTCAGCACTTTTCTCTCAGTGTCAATGTGATTAACCAGCATCTGAAAACAGGGATTGTAAAAGCACCTCCGTCCGAACATCAGACTCGGCTGCGCACGCGGCTCGGCGATGCATAATCGTCTTCTATTATTGAGCAGCTTCTAATTTCAAAAAACAGCAGAAACAGTTTGAGCGGAAAAAGCTATAAAGACAGGGGACCTCTTATCATCAGTGTTAAAGTTAACGTAACCTGCGCGGCAGCGCTTTCAGATATCTACCGACCATGGGTGACTTTTTTGACTGAAACGTTCTATTGTCTGCAATGGGAAGTAAGCCCTGGTCATAATTTATGACTCGAGGGTCGGAGGTTTAGGTGTAATGTTACTTTACTGGGAGGGTGGTGGTTAAGTGGAACAGAAGCCTGGCAGAAGCCGTAGAGGCTAATACAGTGAGGGAATTTAAACAGGCATGCGATTGGCACATGGCTCCTGAATCTAACGTGAGAGCGACGACTGATGAAGGTTTGAATGTTTAGATACAGAAAAACATCTGAGATGCTCACCAAGAACAGACGGCCGCTTCATAGTCTGTCCTACGTGGAGCATCTCAAGTTTCAGCTCTCTCGTCTAGAACCAAAAGGAAACCAACAACCCCAGACATACTTTTCACTGGCCTTCAGTGGTCTCATGGGTGGTGGTCTGGTTGGTAGCCCTCTAGGCATGAGAGAGCAGGGAGGTCCACATCTGGACTCACCTTTAGACTTCTGATGAGCCCCAAGAGATCCATCAAGGGTCAAATATACAAAAAGATGCTATCCAAAAAGAGATAGCCACATCATACCCTAACGTGCATCCCCTTCCAGGAACAAGTTTTAGCTCCCTTGTGCCATCACAGAGGAGAAATTTCCATCTGCATTTCAGTCTGGTCCTCAGTTGCCACATTTTGGTTCTGGACTGCCGTTGGGGCAGGACCAGATTGAAATGTCGATGGGCCATCGGACAGGCTGTGAAGCACCTGCCTGTTCTTGGTGAGCCTCTTAGATCTTTTGTATTATATTTTACCCTTCTGGGGGTCTCTTGGGGTTCACTTCAAGTGGAAAGGTGAGTCCAGACGTGGACCTCCTTGCTCGCTCATGTCTAGAAGGATATCAATTATACCCCGCAGAGGAGGCCACTGAAGGCAGAAATGTATATCTGGGGTATGTTGGTTCCCCATCCAGGGAATTTTGCATAAAATTTGCGACGGTCCAAAGCGGGGACGCACTGTAGGACAGGCTATGAAGTATCTAATTATTTATCCCAAATATCCCAAATATTTTACTTCTACCCTTCTTCACCCTAGATTATCTAGAAAGAACCAAATCAGCTCGTACCTCGCGGGTCTCTGACCTACTTTTATCAAAGAGAAACATGTTGTAGGCATTTTTCTTCCCCTTTCTCTTAAGCGCTTGCCAAAACGACCACATTTTAAAACATTAGGAATAATTATGTAGATTAACCCCTTAATGTCAAAATGCATTGTTTTCAATGGGTTTAGGGACTGCCCATTGTTCTTAAGGGGTTAATATGTTTTTGTCTTGAAGGTAAATTTCACATCGAATTCTTAGCAAAATGTTACTGTTCAAACAACAACTGATGGTGTGATGGGGCAAGTCTTTTGGATTTATGTAACAAAATATTACATCAACATTATAGGGGGTTCAGATCCAAAAATGTAAAGAATTCCTGTAATATTCTAACATAGAAACATAGAATTTACCATTCAGCCCCCGTCTAGTCTGCCTGTTTTTTTCGGGTGTAAAAACTCAAACCTTAATCAGTCGTTGGTCTCGTCTTAGATTCAGGAGCCATATGTCTATCCCATGCATGTTTAATACCCTCACTGTATTACCCTCTACCACTTCTACTGGGAGGCTGTTCCACTTATCTACCGCCATCTCAGTAAAGCTTTCTTACGATCCATCTAAGAGTATGGCCTCTTTTTGTAACATTTAAATGCTCCTATCATATTGTTTCTCTCTTCTTCCATCAATATATATATATATATATATATATATATATATATATATATATATATATATATATATAATTTATTATTGTCTATTATTTATTATATATAATGTACAATATAAATAAAAGTATTTTAAAATTCTATAAAATAATAATAAGTGTTGCCTAACTCACCTCTCATCATGATGATTTAAATCCGAACCTGCAGTGGGATTATATAATTCATGTGGATTAAATCTAAACCAAACAATAAAGTCTATGAAGTTTTTATAATTTTTTTCTAAACCTCCTCTCCTTCTCCCCCCCCCACAGGCCCTTTTCTTTGTGAGGAATGTGACATTTGAAGTTAATTTGCCTAAATTCTAGGTCACTTGGAAAATCCAGTGAAACTCGTTCAAAGAAAGAGGAGAGCGATAGAGAACGTGTGAAAGTTATGAATACAAAATTGGCCAATATTTCACTTTTTATTCCCGAAGCGGAAGCAACGCATTAGTATACATTGGAGCAGTAAAGAGTTTATGGGTGTAAGAACAGTAGGACGTGGCTTTAAAAACCGTATTTTAAACGTCTAAGAAGAGCAACATAGAGTAAAAATAATATCAATTATTTAATATGAAATTATTCAATTTAGCCTAATTATTCGTGTTACTCAAATAAATCTTAGCAGCTCTGTCATTGTGTTATTTCCTCTGAAGGTTTAATCCCATGAAATCACATAAACTTTTAAGAAACTTTTTTCAGCATCTATGGCAACAACCTATCAGTGCGTTGCTTTTGTGTCACATGACAATTAAGTGTTCCTGGCAAAATGATGAACAAGGTATTGTTTTTTGTGGTTTTCCAGCTCTGATGAAGACCCAATTCACGGGGCAGAAACCTTGGCCCTTGTTGTGGGCATTTACTATGCAATACTGACTTTGTCGACTCAATCTCTATCACTCGCCGCTCGATCTAAATTACATTTTCATGCTTATTGCTGGTTCTCTCTCCCACCTTCTTATTTACACGGCAATCACAGAGCCATTTAAATGTGCAATTTCATATGGCCTATTAGTCTGCTAAAATATCATAACTATAAATTAAATAATAATAATAAATTGGAGAAAAGGAAACCCAATACAGGTCACTTTTCCGTACATAAGGATTAACAGTAGGGTAATTCCACAAATAGCCACCAGGGGGTCTGAGTAAAAAATTGAATTTAGACAGCGCTGGCACAAAGTGCATCCATTCTTTGCTCCATTAATGGGTTTTCTAAGTGGTTCTTTCTAAAGATTAGATACAGATAGCATATACTGCGTGTGTCGTATTTGTGTGTCGCACAGCAGGTGAAACCAGACTCCACAACCATTGCCTGGTGCTTTCAAGAAACCGGTCAAAACCCGCAACGTATACATTAGAGCGCCAACCTGTTACATATGTATCAATCATTTATTGGATAGGACAGATCCGCCATGTTCTTAGCTCGGCTTCTCCTAATAGTCCGTGCCAAAGGCCAGAGATGCTGCGTAGAATGAAATGAATGCCAACGATACAACTCGAAAAGCATCAACCCACCCCGAAACAAAAAGATTCCAATTACAATATTCCAGTATTTGTTCCTTCCACCTAAATAAAAGAGAGATTATCACTAAAGGGATTTATTTCAAGGATTACACAGAAATAATCAGGAATAGATTCTTCTTGCTGGAAGAAATGAAGAGTATGACGGTAATAGAGAGAGGGCAGAACGCTTCCGATTGTGAATGTTTTTTATGTGGAATGGAAATAAAGGTTAAAAATAGAATGTTATATATATGTATTATGTTTAAGTTCATTATTTTATTATCACTGGAAGCCTCTTTTGTTGGTGAAGTAAATCAGACGGCAGTTATCGCCTGATTTAATACCCAGATTTCACCAGGCTGTTTTCATATAGCTACATGTTTAGGTAAGCGGTATATGGAATTTAAAGAGTATATTGTGAACCTTCGGGAAACACAACTTGCCTAACCTGGAAATCTAGACCATAAGGACGTTGATTGAGATTTTGGTGTATCCAGTGTTGGCAGATACAGAGTTCCAACCATATTTGTTCAGGACTGGTAACAGTTTACTCAAACATGTTATAAGGTGAAAATGATTGACCAAGCCCTTAAACAGAGTTTTACGATTAATGTTACCTCGACACTCAGTTCCATCTTCATTTTCTTCTCTTCCTGGATTGCAGGTGCAGCTTCCACTGGAGACCATCCATTCTCCCTCCCCGCCACAGTGTAGACTAAGGCGAGTTGTGCCCTGTGGTTGGGCGCCTTCAACACAGCTCCCGGTGGCTTCCGCCAAAGATGCTGCTCCTTCCCCGCTCGAAGAAGTCTCTGGGAAATAGGCCAGGCTCCTCACCTCGGCCGGACACTTATAGAAATACACTTTCACCCCAGCCAACGAGAGACAAGCACCTGAGTCCACAAACGCCATGTAGAATCCATTCTTGTTCACCGGTCCGAAGTCTAAAGTTCTTTCATCCATCCGAGGGCCCTGTCCTCCTTTTGCTGGATCCCTTGTGAACGTTTTGCCTGGTCCTATAGTATCCACCTTAACCCATGAATCCTCAGTCCACCCCAGTTCTTCTGGTTCCATTGGTCTGTCCACCTGGCGATAATAAAGCGTAAATGTCTCTCGGCAAGCCAGGTGACGTCTCCTCGGTGGTGGCCGAAGGCTAGCACAGTCCCGTACAGAAAAGCGTAATTTAGTAAACACCCTCTGGGCACTTTGACTTGGAATGTAGCCGGTCTGAAGCCAATTAGTCCGGTTAGAGAGCTGCCCATATGAATTACATACTTCATAAGTTCGCAAGAGTCGTCGGTTCCCGTCCAAAACACTGACTTCATCCCACTACAGAAGAAGCAAGAAGAGAAACAGGTCTTAAAGGTTATCGTTTTACTTCTTTTGTGCCAAGAACTTTGGCTGTGTCAATAGAACTTGGCTTCTAAACCCTTTACTAGATACAACCACATCTTCTTTACATGGAACCAGAAGGTTCTCATCTATTGCAGATACATCTACATTCCTAATGAACCCAGTTACCATACCAACCAAGGATACACCTGAGACATTGCTATTAATACTGGCCCATATTCATTTAATTTAAATTAAATAAACACCAGATGCAATGTAGAGTATTTCGCAAATCATATGGGGCAGTCGAGAAACATTCTGCACTATTCAAAGGAGATAATGAAAAAATAATAGGTAACTCACCCCTCCTTCGGGGTAGGTGGACCAACCAATCTCAGAGGTTTCCTGAGTTGTATCAAGAAGTATTTCTGTTAAAAAAAAATAAAAAAATAGATAAATTAGAATTCTCATTATGTTATTACTGCTGGTTTTTAATATTATGTTTTATCTTCTTCATCAATGCCAAGACCTTAACCCCTTGGTAAATCAGGGTCCGGGACCAACTACTGAAGCATGTGGAAGTCTCCTGAGATTGCCAGAGGTCCTACATGGAGCTGATAAACTTGACAAGAAGTTGGTTATAGAGAGTCACCTAAATTCAGCTGCAGAACAAGGTCATTGTTAAGAGTTAAGGAGTTTGAGTAGGCTAAGACTTCAATCTAGTTTTGGCAAGTTGGCATGAGCCCGGCAATGCAGTTGAGCCAAATTGTGAGGCTAAAGCTCTTGGGGACTGGTGGATATGTCCATTGCTTATGATTGAGTTGAAATATCTCATGAAATCCAAAAACCTGGTGGAAAGTACCAGAGCAAGGTTTACCCCCAAGGTATGCACTATGCCCCCGGTCCTCATGTTCTTTCTGGAGCCTATCGGTTATACTATACAATGTCTCATAAATACCAAGTTTTAGATAATTCACGAGATGATAATAATAAAGGCCATTGTCAACATCTCGTATATTTCCAGGCATGTGGGTATAGAAATATAGACTATTCTAAATATCTCATATATTTCTGAAAATGTGCATTAAACTGATGTGTAAAGGCACGTGGGTTAATATTTACCTCTACATCCTCTGTCAATTGGGGTATTTACTGACTGCATATGATATGGACATGTGTGGACCCAGCCAAGCTAACTTACAAAATCCCTTCTATTAATGGTGACATCATTTTCCTTATGCCTGTCACATTTTCTCTCTGTCTCTCTCTCTCTCTCTCTCCCCCCCTCTCTCTCTCTCTCTCTCTCTCTCTCTCTCTCTCTCTCTCCCCCTTTCACATTTATCTCACTTGGATTCTCAAGACTTCAGGGTTTTATCATTTTCCAGTAGCAAAAAGTAGGTCACACGCATTTAGCGGCTGAGACCAGCTCCGTCCAGGCATGCCCTCTACGAGCGATGGTTCCTGCCATACTGTGTGTGACATTCATTACGTATTGTGTAACCTCACACTCTCATACACAGCACAACAACACCCACTGTGAGATCAGGAAGCCTCATCCACACCAACATGATGGTCACCAAACTGTCTGCAAAGTCATGGCCTTCATGGCCTTCAGTGTAACAACATGTCTAGCAACAATATCTACCGATAAATAGGAAACCTAGAATGCATCGTAACAAAGCTCTTCCCTTTGGAACAATAAATTAGAATTGTGGAACTCACACTACGGCGGTGTATATGCGCCCGAATATTAAATGCCACCAATAGGGAGTCAACCATAAATGGTGCTTGGCATTGACTATTAGGAGAAGCCTTTTTCGTTTTTCAAAAGGCTTTTTCATTTTTGGCTGTCAATCATGGGGATGGCATAATTATTCCTCATTTTTGGGTTGATGGAAATCTAATTGGTATTGGAAAAACTTTGAGTTTTGTCCTACATGGCATTACATCCTTACCAAAACCAATGTCTTTTAACAATTAGACACAAAAATAGTCTATTATATATATATCTATCTATATATATAGATATAGATATATATATATATATAAACTGTATATATCTACGTATATATAGATTGTAAGCTACTTTGCCCACCTGTTGTTTTTGTAAGCTTTATAATGTCTGGTTTACCCATTGTACAGCACTGTGTAATAATTATAATAATAATAATAATAATAATAATAATAATAATAATATAACAGTAAACCTAAATTGCCATGACTCATATTCACTTTTTTACTGCTGTGAATCGAGTGATTTCTGTTAGAATTTAGAACAGACTTTGTAGACAGACATCATCTAAGCTACTCGTGGGGTTATAACACTAAAGCAGATATATAGATCTCAGAAACAGTCTTTATGTGTAATTTATAGATCCAGCTGTCACCCGGTGATAACTCGTAACAGCCAAGCGCGACCGGGTTTTCTAAACCTAGATAATGCTAGATAGGCGACTGTCACGTCTAGTAACAAAATTTCCAATATATACTAACAGGAGGCTTCTTTTTACCATAAAAAGCTATCTTTGATATATTAGAGCCAGAGTTGATACATTGGAAAAAAATATTTGTCTTCTATATGAGTATTTTAAAAACAGGTCACATTTAATTTATGTTAAAACCTTTTTAAAACACCGTTTTACTGTCCAGAAGAACAGATGCTGGAGAACACATAGATACACGTGGCTGAGTTCAGTAAGGACATTGTCTGTCGCATCAATGGTTACACCTATAGATTAGAACGAGTTGGTGTGTACACATGTATGCATATATTTCTGATTACATGTATACGCATATTTCTAATCATAGAATACCCATGTGTCATATTACGTTCAGTACATAATAGTCCTTCAACATACCCTGGCACCCATAATTAATAAAACCCTTCTCACCAGGGTACCCAATAGACAGGCCAACAAACATCCATCTGCTGTTCCACTAAACTTTCATAGTCATTACGCCATGTATAAAATTAAACCCTTAAGATTAGAACATCAAAAGTGGTAATTAAGTCCTCAAAACCCCCAAGGGAGAAACTTTCCAATTTTTCTATATGAGAAACCCAATCATACCCAAGATGAGGGCAGATAAACCCAAACTTACCCTCCAGGAGAGAGGCTAAAGGCAGCAGGTAGAGGATACAGAGGAGCCTCTTCATGAACATAATGGTGTCCCCGTCTTCACGAGCCAGGTCATCGATCAAGAAGAGTTACCCAAGACTAATGACCCTTCCAGCTACTCATGACCTGACCCTAAGGAAGAAAACACCCCCCAAAAAACTGAAGTGAGACAGAACAGTGGGGTATTATGAGACTGTCATTGTCATTGACTTTTTAATGGCCCCCACTCCCATATATTCCATTCTGTGCCCCCCAGTTCCTAATGGTGACCTCTCATCGCTGTAGCCCCTTTCTTCTCTCCTGCTTCAGTTAGAGCTGCAGTGTGCGGCAGAGATTCCTCCATCCCCACCCCCTCCCCAGCTGTCTGACTAATCTTTCCTCGCTCTGCATCCTTCTCCTACTTTCCTCCCTTCCACTTTCTATACCTCCCTTTCTGCTTGGATCGTGTATTATCCCTTAATTTCCTCACTCGATCTCTAAAACCACCTAAAAAGCCATTAAACCCATTGTCCTATTATTTTTTTATCCCATTTCCAATTTTCCTTTATAAACCAAGTCAATGATACTTTTCCATATCAACGACAATGCTTCGTTTTAAAATACAGAAAAACGCAAGGAATATAGTTTTAATCTTCGTTTACTCATGTAGAGACGTTCCAACGGGGTCCGGTTTATGAAAAAGCTGTTTGTCTACACGTCGCTATTCAAAAAATATAATTTTTAAAGCTTTATGAACTAAAAAACTAATAATTGTATATTTTAAACCGGTGTATTTGATTGAATGATCCCAAATCAATATTCAGTTAAGGGACATAGGATGTAAATTGTACTCAAGTATTCTGCAGACTAATCCATAATCTGTAAATAGGTTAAAAAAAAACAATTATCACTGATTGATCCTTACTTTGGCATCTCTAATTACAATACCAATTAAATGCTACATTCGGGGTTCCGGGATAGAATACTTATGATGTCATACAATTACATCATTTTTATCCCAAATAATTGGCATACACCGACGTTCCTACCTCATGTTCATACTACTACTCAATTAAAGTTAGGTTCAAACGATAACTCGAACTCTTGTCTCTTGAGTAGGCTCTCACCCTCCCCTCCCTCCCCCGGCTGATATGGAAGTGGGGTCAGGTAGGCATTTTTATTCAATGTTGTAACACCTTCTTCAGGTAGGTAGTAATCAGGACCAGTAATCCCAGCATTAACAAGAAACGCTCGAATTTAATTAACAATAAAACGAAAAACACGGTTGACTTTTAACAGAAATCTAAATTATTTTTTCGAGATCTGGGAAAAAGGTGTAAAATTTTTCATTATCCTTTTCAGAAAAAAATATTTTCGCTCAAGGGCAACTTCATTCAGGTTTTTTTTTTTATTTGGTATTAATATTATATATTAATTAATTGTTTTATTATCAACAGAAGATGAGATGGAGAAAATAAGGACACTCGATGGTTTCAAATTTTTCTATTTGACTTGGATTATTGAGTGTTTTCCGTCAATTTTAAAATCCTAATCCCAGCTGCTAAAACTCCAAAATAATAAAATTCCAATCGCTATCATCCTTGGAAATTTGGGATTCTTTTAAACTCGTTCCTCTTAGATTATTTAGTCTCCTACACTCTAGATACAAATGCCTTCTCTGCCCTAAAAGAGGGGGGAAAAGTCTATGTCATAAAATGTGATAACATTCTATTCTCTGAGGCTTTACCATTTTCACTTTGTTTTACTATTTTATAGGATTAACCCTTTATACGTTGCTTAAACGTCAGGCAGAGTCCCAAAATGTATAAATCAGTTGCCGTCTTCCCAGCCCTTTTTTCATTTGGAAATATTAAGAACTACCCAGGGAAACGGCTTATGGTTTCATCTTATTAACCATGCGAGGAGGTCAGTGCTGAGGGGCACTCGGCATATCAGACCATGAGGAACGCCAACCCTAAGCAGTAGGCTGAATAAAAGGGGATACAAGCAACGGAGGGGGCGCTGACATCTTTAGGGGACACTGGACCCCTTGTCACCAATATCCCAATTCATTTTTTGTGATTATCAGACAGCAGCTAACGATGAATGCATTTGAAAGCTGGTTAATAATATTGCCATAACCGGGAACTCTCCGGGTTTGAACCGGGAGACTGCCGGGTGACACGCCCCGCTCCCCTGCCCATTTTCCTTTTCAAGGGGGTGCCGTCAGTGGGAACGCACCCAATATCAGCAGGAACTCCCACTTACGTCATGGGAACTCCCACTGATGTCACGGGAACTCCCACTGACGTGAGTGGGCAGTCCTGGCCGCGTCTCGCAAGGGAAGTCTCCGGGTAGCCGGGGGCCCAGAAGTTCCCAGGTATGAATATTGCTTGTAGACGTAGAATGAGCTGCAAAAGATTCCCACCATCCAGATAAATCCCTTCGGAGGACAAATGATGGGCTTTGTGCTAAATTATGTCATATAATGATACATTACAGTACAGTATGATTGATCGGGTACTCTGTACAGGCACATAAGAGTTACCATGGTAACAGAGATATATATTGATTATTGTAGGTTGGCTGGCGTTACATGTCAAGTGTCCCTAGGCCCAACAACCGCTGGCAAAACTACCCCATCGTATTGCAGAGACCTCCCTTGCAACTGCCCCCTGGACCTGCCCTAAGCCAACCTGCCCCAACCATGGGTCTCCCAAAACACCAGTAATATAAAGGCTCTGTAGTCACCTGTCTCCAGACCTGGGAACTTTCTAAATAATAATAATTCTGAAATATTAACTCTTTAATAGGCCTTTGTGAAGATTCTATGTAGCAACCCACCAAATGTGTTACCCAAATGGCTGTAATACCGGAAACCTTGAATTGTCATTATTTAAGGATAGACTTGAGCCACCTGCATTCAAGCAGGGATATCAACGATAACATACTGGGAGCAAAAGCACCAATTGTGAGTCTTAGATATGATCACAGAGGGGGGAGAATAGGAAGGAGTCGCTCCAGACTGTGTAACCTGGAGAATCTGCCCCTTCACCCTGAGACCCGGAGATTGAGGGAAGAACCCTGAAAGTTCCCAGGTCTCCCATGTCTTCTGTATGGAAGATGCTGCCTTGGCTGTACGTAGTACAAAGAATGATACATTCAGTGGTTCATTTGTGGGTCTTGATGCCGAGAGCAACAAATAAAACGAAAGACATCTGGGATTCCAGTAATGACAGCTTCTGGGTGTAGGGTAAAAATATTGTCTATGCAGGACAGAAGTGGCTCTGGGAACGGAGAAGGGTTGTCGCGTGTCTCATGGAGATGGGGTGTCCTCGCAGGGATGAGGGACTGGCGGGAAGACAGGCGGAGATTGAGACGTCTGATTCACTCTATCCCCCTGAGGAACGAGGTGGTAAAGTTAGGGCAACATTAAGAAAACAACTGATCACGTCCCACTAAACAAATGTATCACCCCGTGGCAGATAACTGTGTGTCACCCCGTGGCAGGTAGCTGCGTGCATCACCCCGTGGCAGGTTGCTGTGTGTCCAGTGACAGATAGCCGTGTATTTCACAGCGTCATGTATCTTCGTGTTTATGGCGAGTTACAATGTATCCTGACCCAATTCCATGAAGTTGCGCACATCTTCGGAATGCATCCGTGGCGCTCACCTTGCGATTTTGCACCACAACGATGTGATTGGCCTCTATCACCGCCTTCTGCGCAGCCTCCCTCATCTCATCGTCCCATTCTATGGAGTCAATGCTGAGAATGCCGTCCATTAAACTGAGAAGACAGAGAAGAAGGGAGTAGCTTACTGACATTTAGTGGAATTAACAGATCTCCTATAATATAATAAACTGTGTTCCAAGGGTCTCCAACTTTAGGTATTAGAAGAACTTCATATGCGTAGAGGACACCTTTCAAGTCTACAATGTCCTACAAGCAAGTTGTGATACCTTTTAGTGGAACATCCATACGGTAAGATGTCACATTGAGCTTTCAAGCCCTCATAGGGCATTTTAAAGATACATTTTAAAAAGTTTGAAACATTTTGTTAATACTTTATGCATGAATTTTTTTTTATTGTGCCTCTTTCTGAGGGTTACCTATGCTAGAATAGATACATACCCTAAAAACCCGCCACATTCTAAAATGTTACCAGTAGTTCATGAGTTACCTGTTATTTTTTTTTTCCTGGTCACCTATCCTTCGACTCCCTACTTAGGGGCAATCACTAGGGGCTGGAGATAGTGTTGGACTCATTTATGTGGTTCTTCTCTGGACCAAGAATGATCAACTGATCTGGAGTTTCTTATCCCTATATCTAAGCTTGGGAGAGAGCTCTAGGCTCTAATTATCGACGATGTGTGTGAATACCATCTCAGATACTCAAATCCAAACACTAAACCCAAGGAGATGTCTTGAGAAGTAACTTCACAGAGGCAGATTGGATCGTTTTTGGTGTCCTGGATGCCTCGGGATAAATCGCCTAATGACTCCACTGAGTGAGGCGTCTGAAAGACTGATCCTGGGTGAGGGTACTACTCTAAAAGTACTTTTCGTGAAAGCTGTAAACTCACGTGTCGGTGGGTCCCTGACCCAGAGCTTCAGCTATACCCTGAACGTCCATGAGGCTCCAGCATGCAGCAATTGGAATCGCCGGATAATAGAACAGGAATCCTATACACATCTCGTTCAGGGTGCTCGGCCCTCCCTGTGAACAAATACATCCATACATTTTTAGAGGATTTAGGAAGATGATCATATTTTGCTTGAAGAAGAGACCTAGGTGGTCTAGAAGACCTTCCTGTCTGTTAAACTTCAGCTAAAGCATCAGCTTTTACTAGACTTGGGCACCAGGGGGCTCTTCGTCTTCGTAAAAAAAAAATCTTCGTATTCCGCGAATATTCGCCCGTTCCTGTCTTCTCTTTGGACGAATATTCGTTTTTTCTTCGTTTTATTCCGGTTAAGGGGTTAATACGGGGTTAACGCGTACCGCAACAGCTCTGGCGCCAGTAGTTTAAATGTGCGTATCAGCAACTCTATTGGTCGCCAGCAGGGGGCCTCCTGCTGGTGACCAATGAGCTCACTACCATATATAGCTAATATATTCTCGGGCAGAATATTATGCAACTCAGTGTAAAACCAACAGAGGGCAGCATTCTGTCTGAAGATATATTAGCCATATGTGGCAGTGTGTTCATTTTCATGTATTAATTATTTAAATAAAATATAGTCCCATAATCCGCTGGTCTTCCCTGCTGCAACAGTTAAATGTCCACACTCGCGGACATTAATTGTGTCGAACTTGCAAACTCTTTTTTTCTATTTATTTTGGGGTTTTTTTGTATTAAACCATTACACGAAAGGATCATGGGAATATATTTTATTTGAATAAATGCAAATGAGCACACTGCCACATATGGCTAATATTTGTTCGGACAGAATGCTGCCCTCTGTTGGTTTTACATTAAGTAGCATTGTTCCATATGCTTCAAAGAAATCCAAAGTTATTATGCAACTTAATGTAAAACCAACAGAGGGCAGCATTCTTTCCGAACATATATTAGCCATATGTGGCAGTGAGCTCATTTGCATTTATTCAAATAAAATACATTCCCATGATGCTTTCGTCTAACAGTTTAATACAAAAAAACCCCAAAATAAATAGAAAAAAAGAGTTTGCAAGTTCGACAGAATTAATGTCCGCGAGTGCGGACATTTAACTCTTGCAGCGGGGAGACCAGCGGATCATGGGAATATATTTTATTTAAATAATTAATAAATGAAAATGAACACACTGCCACATATGGCTAATATATCGTCGGACAGAATGCTGCCCTCTGTTGGTTTTACACTGAGTAGCATAATAACTTTGGATTTCAAGCATATGCTACTTAATGTAAAACCAGCAGAGGGCAGCATTCTGTCCGAAGTTATAGTAAGTTATTTATGCTAAGTTAAATGTCCGTACCGGCGACTTTGTTGGTCGCTGGCACTGACATTTAACTGACACAGCGGGGAGACCACTGGTGTCCCTGCTGTGTCAGTTAAATGTCCGTACCAGCGACTTTGTTGGTCGCTGGCACGGACTTTTAACTGTTGCAGCAGGGTCCCAGGTTGCTTTATTTTTTTTTTCTGCCAGCAACTAGTGGTAAAGGGCCGTGCGAGTGAGCCTATTGGTCGCTTGCACAGCCCTTTACCCTACGGATTTCTGCTCCCGTTATCCAACGGAGCATCGCAGGGGTTAACGGGAGCGGAAATCAGGAGTTAAAAATGCCGTGCGAGTGAGCCCTATTGGTCACCTGCAGGGTCTTCCTCTGGCATCAACCAATTGGTTGATGCCAGAGGAAGACCCTGCAGGTGACCAATAGGCTCACTCACACTGCCCTGTAACCCCTGACGACGAACCTGCGGATTTCCACTTCAGTCAACTCCCGCGATGCTGTGAAGATAAGGTAAGTTAGATGGGGAAGGGACCGGGGAGAATAGTAGACGAAGGCGAAGATTCTTCGTGTGTGAGTCTTCGTCTTCGCCTACGTTTTACCGGCACTGTCTTCTCTTCTTTATGTCTTCGGAACGAATACGAAAACGCACTCGCCCGAAGACGAATGCACAAGTCTAGCTTTTACCAAATTTGCTAACAGAAGATTTTCGGTTCTATTGATTCTAGTCAGGTTTTAGGTATTGCCAAGAGAGGGTTGACATTTTTTGGCCTGGAGCCAGGGAAGCCGAGTCCCCCTCCAGTCACTTGACCCCTATGGTAACACATACATTTACACACTAACTCTGACACCAACACACGTACACATACATGTCCTCTTTATGATTCCATTTGTACCTCATCGTAGTCTACTCTGATCTCCCATGCGGATCTTTGCAAAGGACCTCACTACCATACCTGGCTACTCAGAGCCTACCCTTGCTGGACGCAGCCAGGACATCCCACCGACGTCGGTGGACAGTCCCGCTGATGTCGGTGGGTGGTCTTACTAACGTCAGGGGTGTTCCCATTAACGTCAGTTGGCATTCCGGCGGAAATCGCGGAAAACACCCCCTATTCTAAGGGGAAATGTGCAGGAAGCTGGGCGTGTTAAGACCCCGAGGATTCAGGTGTCGACCCGGAGTTCTCCAGGTCAAACCTGGAGAGTTCCCAGATATGCTCATCGCTGAACATCATGGCCTGGCAGCTGCAAATCTCTAATAATTATCATACATGCTATTCTAGGTTTCTATTGTAACATTTCAGAATTTTAAGCTTCTTGGAAGGTAAGGTTCTGATCTAGAAAGCCATGGAGCCTCAACATTCTATGTTGCCCTTTTTACAGCAATCAGCCGGGGTCCGAGTCCCAGCTCTGCCCAATCTAACCTCGATATAATATGACGTTTAGTGACTTCTGTAGAGGCATTAAATATACTTTTATATATGTATATTTTATATATATATACAGTATGTATATTGAATTATTATATTGTAATTATATTGAATTATAATATATTACAATATATAGATAAGGTTCGATAAAACTTACAAATGTCACTTCTTCTCGATCCATCGTATTCCCAGTGCATTCAACCAAAATCTGATCCCCCTAAGAGTGTAACAAAAAAAATAAAAGAATATTTTAGATGCATATAGTTTACAGGAAAAAAAGTATCGGGAACAAATAAGGGATCTCGATATATCCGGCTTGGAGGAGAGAAGAGAGAGGGGGGATGGGAGAGAGACATTTGAATACATAAAGGGATTTAACAAAGTACAGGAGGGGAATTTATTTCAAAGGAGGAGAAAAGTTTTACTTTTTTGAGAGCGTGGTAGATAGGTGGAACAGCCTCCCAGCAGAAGCGGTAGAGGGTAATACAGTAAGGGTATTTAAACATGCATGGGATAGACATACGGCTCCTGAATCACGAGACCAACAACTGATTAAGGTTTGACTCTTTACAGCAGGAAAAAACGGCAACTAGATGGGGGGCCGAATGAGGCACAGAGAAAAATATCTTTAAAATAAACATGCCTAATAAATTGCACGGTATTGGCTTAACATTCATGTTTATAAAGATGTGTTGTCACTCACTAGTTTTATGGTGGCCGTTCCAGGAAAATTTCGGATTTGCTGTAAATTGAAGTCATATTTTTTGTCTTCACCAAGGCTACCAATTAACGTGCCGTTCCTCAAAAATAAAGAGAACTTTGTAATTGAGAAATTGTAAGCTGCTGTATTAGCCAATATTTCTTTGTACAACTCACATAATTGTATCGGAATGTTGAATTTAATTCCTGGTTACATAGTAACACCCTGACCTTCCTACATGTATGTAAATATATACTAGTTATGTCTTACCTATAATGCATAACCCGTAGCCCACGTGCGGTGAGGTGGGCATGCAGCAGGAACGTCGTCACTGTCAGGTCTTCAAATGGCTCATCCATAACCTACAAGAAGCAGGGATAGACCGGGGCGATCGGTGGCGGTTCAAGAAGACCCCAATTAATCTATAGTGTCCAATATATTATACAACATATACAATATACAGTATATACAGATTATATATATATATATACAGTGCCATTTAAGAGTTTGAGGTGACTTAGGAATTTCCTTGTTTTTTGAAAGAGAAGTACATTTATTCCATTAAAATTACATAAAATGGTCAGAAATACAGCACAGACGGGGTTAATGTTATAAATGACTATCGTTGCTGGATATGGGTGATTTTTAATGGAATCTCTTCATAGCCGCACAGAGGCCCTTCATCACTCCCATCACTCCTGTGTCCCAATGGCCCTTTATCACTCCCATCACTCCTGTGTCCCAATGGCCCTTTATCACTCCCATCACTCCTGTGTCCCAATGGCCCTTTATCACTCCCATCACTCCCGTGTTCCAATGGCCCTTTATCACTCCCATCACTCCTGTGTTCCAATGGCCCTTTATCACTCTCATCACTCCTGTGTCCCAATGGCCCTTTATCACTCCCATCACTCCTGTGTCCCAATGGCCCTTTATCACTCCCATCACTCCTGTGTCCCAATGGCCGTTTATCACTCCCATCACTCCTGTGTCCCAATGGCCCTTTATCACTCCCATCACTCCCTTGTTCCAATGGCCCTTTATCACTCCCATCACTCCTGTGTTCCAATGGCCCTTTATCACTCTCATCACTCCTGTGTCCCAATGGCCCTTTATCACTCTCATCACTCCTGTGTCCCAATGGCCCTTTATCACTCCCATCACTCCTGTGTTCCAATGGCCCTTTATCACTCCCATCACTCCTGTGTTCCAATGGCACGTTGAGTTCGCTGATCCAAGTTTAAGTGTAAAAGTCTGATGGTTAGAAACACTTTTGCCAGAAATGTCCTTGTTTTCCATGAAAACAGGGCCTCTATACCTAGAAACGCTCCGTATTCTTCTCCAGCACCAGATGCAGCTGTAGTGAGTGTTTTGTCGAATGGTTCTCGCACCCAGAATTTGATTTAAATTCTTAAATAATGAATTTTAATGCATTTTATTTTAATTTAGTATATTTTAAGGACAATTAAATCAAATATTTTGTAAATTCCTTTTCATGCACTGCCTAAAAACTAGTTGGTTCCTGAAAATTCTCCGAAATTTTAAGCTAAATAAATTGTGTAACATTCATTAAAAGATTTCTACATGCCGTATAATTCATGTACAAACAAACAAAGTCACAATTAGCATCACTAAGAAAATAAATATGCAAACGACTGCTGACTCCTATTGGGCAAATTCTGTATTGCCATACTACGTTTAAAGGATCTTTAAAGATAATTCTTGCCAACAGGTACATAGGGACCCCCCGTCTGAAAATCGAAGATGTGATGTGCAAGCTAAAGCACAAATAGAAAAGAGATAAGAAGGAGAGAAGATGAAAGAAGAGATGAAGAACAAGACGATGCGAACTGGTTGGCAGAGAAGGTAGGAAGACACTTCGAGAGCGTGAGAGAGTGAATGAGTGTGAGTATCTCCTGGCCCTGTTTACCGTACCTGCGGGATTAGCTCCGTATTGCAGAGGCCATAATTTCTGAAGTTTTCTACGCCGGGCGGGATAAATTGAGCCGGAAACGTGAATACCCCAACCATCAGAATCGCGCTGTCGTGTTCGCGAAGCTCTGGGGTATACAAAATTCTGATCCCAGAGTTATCTTTTATACCTGAAACAAAAATAGACACGGTCTACCTCCAGGATAATCACAACAGAGATCCTGACTCTTCCCGTTACATTTCAGAACACTCGATAACCCTATGAAATGGGACTTTCACGTTTAAAAAGCCAAGTATATGCATTAAGGTCCAAGTATGGACAGGCCGGTAAAGGGAACCTGCCAGGCGCACACCTTCCTCTCATCCAGTACCTGACTTTAGTCCAAAATTGCTGTAATGGACTTCGATTCTTATATACTGAGGATCTTTCTCAGTTCCAATTGGTACTCCAGTATTATTTGGAAAATAAAATGCCTGAAAAAAAAACAAAAAAACACAGAAATACAATAAATATCAAATCTTGGTTCACATAATTCCCGCCCATTCTTGTCTGAAATGACTGCTTTTAGCAAGGAGTATTTTGGAAAAATGATAAAAAGAAAGTAATTGCTCAATAAAGAATCATAATTACTCTTTTTTGTAACATTGTATCAATATCGCTGTAGTTTGCTCCTCTGTCATTATTATTTCTCTGATTATTGAAATCGTTTTTTTTTTTTAAGATAAAAAAGTCACATTTGTGCCTTTCTTGTTAAGGTGTCTATAATGATCATAGGGTAGAAGTAAATGAGGAAGACACAATCAAAGTGAGTGAGGGCTGAAAAAAAAACCTGAATTGAGGGACTACAAAGAAGGAAAAGCTTCTATAAGGGGAAAAAAAGGTTTAGGGGATGGAGGAAAAGAGGAATTAAATATGGAGGTGAAGTTGGAAATGGTACATTAATGCATACAGATACATCACACATTGAGAGCCCTGCCAATAAGCAGCCATCTAGCCTTATGGTTCTTTTAAGTTCCTGGCAGGAATGGTGGATCGTTGAGGGCCTCGCTCATGAGCTTACAATCTAAGGATCAGCATTATTAAACATCTATATGTGTAAAACATTCCGGTGGATGTTTTAGGCGATTTAGTTCACATCATGTTTTCCCAACTCACCTCTCCGCCAACAGCCCACCCAAACATAGACGTCATACACTGGGAGAATCGGGAGTCCCCACCATAACAATCGCCAACCTCCGACGTAACAATAGTGGAGTTGGCACAGGCGTAGATCAAAATGTGATGAACTATTCCAACGCTGGCTGGATCAATTACCGGCTCATACTGGAACACAAAGTGTAAGTATTATTAGAAAGGAATACTTGGAATGAGTTAGAGAGAGTATACACCCCTTCACCTTCATATACAACTCATTGAAGGTGGACAATGCTCTCAAAGCCATCTTAGTTATCTTACTCCTGTAGGAGTAAATAGTCGGAGCCGTAGACGGGTCAAATCACCTAAAAGTTAGGCTATTATGGGTTTAGGAAAAAGACCATTGGCATGAGGACAGACGCACCAAGATCAATGGAGACCACCAATCCCTCCAATGATTCTTTGAATGTTGGCCGAATCTGTAGTAGAGGAACCAAGCATGGGAATTAACTTACTACAATCCAAGGTTACTACTACTTGGTGGAAAGAAGCCTGCAAAGATACGTATCACCTAACTGTTGTGAAGAATAGACGCAAAATTGGGGAACTAGGTGGGGAGGATCCTTAACCAGACCTCGCCAGGTTCAGTGTAATAATTTGGGAATTGTTAATCAGCTTAATATAAGTAAAACAGTAGGCGATAAGATGAGGAAGCAAGGAAAGGTGGGTATTTACCATTATAACGTGATGCTTTGTAGTGACTTGGGGGAGCGGGATAAAGGTGCAGGCGTACGTAGTGTCCTGTTCTGGAATAAGGAACTGAAGCAACAGGGAGACAATAAGAATAAGTGCTTAAAAATGACCCAGATTGGACAAACATTAATTGGCATAAATTCCACGTAACGTGCCCAGAATCAGCATTTCTTAAAAATACATTTATTTGAATTTCTAGTTTCCTGGAAATATTATGATTTCAATCGGGTCACCTAAAGCAATACTATGGATATTTTTTTCTCTTACTGTCATTTTTCTTGTCACCTCCCTTAAACTAATGTCCACTCTCCTTCCTTTTTAACCCTTTTTCCGCTTCTCACTTTCCTCAGCTCATTCCACACCCCTACCCCTTTGCCCTCTGATACTTTAACCCTTTAAGCGTCTGTCCATTTTTCTTAACCCCTTTCTCCTCCTATCAACTAGAGGCGAGAGGAAAGTTCTGCCCATACTCTAAACTCATGACAAGATGCTCACATTATTGCAACACAATGTTTCAGGAATCAAAAAGGCCTGTTGCACGCTGGAAAAAATAAATGAATGAGAATGGGTCAGCTGACGCTTCACTTGGAGCTCTTACGCATCATGCGCAGGAGGCATACTTAAGTACACTTCCTGGTTTCAGTGGAGGCAGCCAGGAGGAGGAGGAAAAAGAACCAAAAGTCTAGTTTTCTAACCCAATGACTTAAGAATACCTGCACTTATTAACATGTTGCAAAATGCTTTGGGGTCATTCACAATAGGCTACTTACATCATTCATTCTGAAATCGTAGGAGAAGAGGGTACTGGGTTGTTTAACATAAGAATCAACCTCCAAGAAAAATGTTGGTCTGTAGAAAAAATGGTCTTCAGAATACTGCAGATCATGGTCCTCTCCGTAAACTATCATCACCCGCACAGTATCGTTCTAGAACAAGAAAGAAGGATCTTTAATTGTCTATAAAAATTTGGGGTGATTTAACAAATTTAGTCGCTACTGTATTTTTCTGGGTTTATTTGCCAAGTCAAGGATGTGCAGTTGAGTTGATCATTTTAACCCATAGACATCACTGTACAGAATGAAGGGTCAACCACTATCAATCCAGAATCTCTTATTGGTGTTACTAATAAAATGAATGAATGAATATATTCTCATTCACCTCGATCTCCAAGTCGAAGGGGTCACATGTGAAAAACTTGCGCCAAACTCGGAGAAAGCTGTGGGTTTCGTTATTCGTCAACTCTACTAGCTCATAGTCCTGAGACTCGTCCTTGACCGGGGGCCATTCTCCCACCACGTGGGCATCCTGTAAGGGGCACAGAATGTATTTTATTCACTCCAAGTTGGAAAAGAATTCTTGTTAGTACATTAACTTAAGTCTTAAGTTTTCAGTAAAGAGCATCTGAAAATTCCTACCAGTCATTATTGGGAATAGCTGCCTATCCTTGATTTTAAGATTGTTGTCGGTTATTAAATTAAAAGGTTGGCAATTGTGAAATAAAGGGTTTAATTTGAAGCACTTAGAAGAATCATTGAACTGGTTGCCATGTTGAATTTTTTTTTGTGCCAAATTGCACGAGTTTTACCCTGATCAATGGGTCCCTAAAGACTGAAATGCTAATATTATCCCAAAAAGCCATATTAAAACTGGGTCTACAACTTGCACATGTACCATATTTATCAAAGATGCCGATTCCCCCTGAAGTCAATGGAGTATTTCTTTGGACACAAATTCTTTTATTTTTTTGAATGGTTTCTGTTGCCGTGACAAACAAAATCCATCTCAATGCACTGATTTAACCCCATTTTAGGTCAAGATTGACTTTATAATCAGAATGGGGAATATTTGGAAAATGTCTTTTTTAATGGATTTTGGCGATTATCAACCCCACAAACCCCCCCCCATTTCAAAAACTTACATAAAAAAAAGGCTGATTTTCTTCATCCCAACCACCGATCACAAAATCCGATCCGTTCATCAATCCGTCTGAGTTCAGTCCTAATCCTATCCATGATGCCTTCCGTACCTGAACCTCAATGAGGATCTCTTGGTTCTCTCGGTCATATCCCCAAACCAAAAAAGCCGTCTCCTCCACATTCTCACTTCCTCGCGGCTTTACCACTTCCGAGTATTCTAATTTTATATCATTCCTAGACACCACAATACAACAGCCCGCGGCTAGCAGCCACCAAACATGCCACACGGAGCTCTGCTTAGCTTTCATGGTGAGAGGCTGAGCATCTGGCCCTGGCTATCGAGGACCTCCTGGAGCATCGACGCTTGGAATAATCTCTCGGCAGCAGAGTGGTATCTTTATAACCTTCTTATGCGGGGATAGCTAAATCAGGACAATTGCTGTTTTCTTGCCTGTTTTGCGTTCTTGAACTCTAGAGTTTATTAATCTCAGATAAGCAAGTAATTCGAAAGTCCTTATTACAAGATTAGCTGGAAATCGATAGGCAAAATGTTTTGGGCTTTTTTTTTCCCACCAGGAAATAAAGATTTAGTTCCATATTAAAAAAAAGAATTATACAGTAGATAAGAAACAATGTAACTATTATGTAACTTTAATATAAAACATTAACAAATATTATTATTATAGAATTCACGTTTCCTGGAATGTATCAATTCCCATTCATCTCTCTGATTGCATGAAATATTTCCTGTTGAATTTTTAACCACCACGTTTTTATTTATTTGTTAATAATTTTAATATCTGCACGCTGTATCTGATGGAAAAAAAAAACCTGGGTTACTTTTCAGCAAGTTTAGGAACAGCCTGGCAAAGTTTGAAGAACATTAGTTAATTTCCATGGACCCCATATTGAATGTTCCTCAAAATTCATCAAACTGTACATGGAACAAGCTGAAAAGTGAAGTCACATGACCTGGTAACTCTTTACAAGACCCCTATCCAAAAACTATCCTCCGTCTCGTCTCGAGTCATAAGAAGTCTTCTACACAAGCAAGATTGTAAAGACAACGACCAGTATGTATAATGTTTCCCGTGCGTCATAGCATGAGACCAATAGACATATATCAGCCCTTGAATCCATTATTCCTAGAAAAGGTTAACGTGTGATGAAATCGTCCCAAAAGGAATATCCGAAATACTTAATCCAGGAGGTAAGATTACCGGAAACCAAACTCGATTTGGCCCTGAGCTGGACTCTTGAATTACGCAGTTTGCATTAAGCGCTGGATGATCGTAAAGATTATATAATCCATTTATTGGATCTCCTCATCCATTGCTAGCTACAGGCTGGACTAATAATGTTAGTTTATATATTTATCTCCTAAAGGACAGAAAGAGAATGATGTCCCCTGACAACACCACTGGTTATTTCTCATGGAGTAGTGGGTTTTAGCTGAATTATCGGTCATCTTTTCCACCAAGGAGATAAATCCGGCTCAACCGGAGAGTCCCTTCCGTTTCTCAAGACTTTCGAAGGAGATAAAGCACATTTAATGTTTCCACTTGAATATATACTCATTGGCTTATATATACTGTAGAAAAGGATTTTTGGATTATTTTCAAAAATTCTTGTATATCTCAAAAATGCTCAATTCCAACTATCCATTTTTTGTTGCAGAGATCGGAGAGGTCTTTATCTTGTGTTTGGTATCAGCAGTAATTTGTTATGTAATGTAATTAAATTCACCCGATCAAGAGATAGCAGAGGCAATAATTATGTGCAAGTATCTCGCCACCCCGAGGGAAAGGGATCGGATATCGACAAAGGAGGAAGTTATTTAACCAGACGCATTAAAGGAATTAGTTTAGGCTGGGAACAAGAATCATGAGGATGCGGAGCATAATGGATGTGATCGGTTTTGTATAGTTGTTTAAAGCAAAAATGATAGTTGATTTTGTTTAGTGTCTCTGACAGCCCCACTGTTGAAAAAATGCATATTAAAGTACTCTGTGAGTAACCTTAGCCCCCTGTGAGCATTTTAATGTGTATTTGTCAAACATTCTTCTGGTGATGAGGGGACAAAGATACCCCCCAAGAGTCATGTTTTATTACTTTAACCTTCCATCCCACAGCCCCACCTTAGTTAATAAGGGCTCTTGGGCTTCTCATTTTGGGCTTTTAAATTAATTATTAGGGATGGGAATCTTGCATGTTTCAGGTGAGGACATGTAGATTCCCATGCTCACACCTGAAACTTAAAGTTACTCTCATGCCCTCGCAAACAACTCATAGTTGTAAGGGCATGAGGCTGAACTTGAGGCCACACAACCTCTTTGTGAAAAGACCTATATTATTATTATTTATGTACCATAACAATCTGCAGATAAAAAATTACATCTAACCCCCGCTACTACTGAAATTAAGATTTTTTTCGGAATCATTTGCAAAAATGGTCTTTCTTGCAAGGAATAGATTTCTTATTTAAGTTTCTTTTTCTCTGCACTGAGAGGTCTATGCAGCACATAATAAACTCCATCTACATAAGATAAATTATAGAAATATTACTGAATTTTTAAAAGCAAGCTGTTTTCCCACCAAAGGCCGTTCTTCATACTGCAGCATCTGAAATATGCAATTGAGAAGAACCTCATATTTAAATTGTACAGCGCTGTGGATATGTACGTTCTTAAAAATATTAATAATAAAACTGTTTGGTCATACTATCAGTGTACACTAGAGGGCGCCCTCGTCTATTGTAATCATAAGGAAACCCAAGCCTGTTAACCATTTCCTTTCACAATTGTGATTTATCTAAAGTGTTAATTTAAACGATATTAGATTATAGTTTTAATAGCTGTCATTTGTTGGTAAAGGAATGCACTTAAAATCCATCGCTTGTGCTCCAAAATGATTTAAGCGCATTTCTTTCATTACGCCATGTGAAATTTTTTATTCATTTGTTGATTTCACTCAATCCACCAGCCTTGCCATCGCTTGCCATCTCATCTTGCACACATTTGGCTCAGATTCCGCCTGGCGCCGAATCAAAGATGCCTCTTTCATCACCTCTGTAACTACCTGATAATCAACAGCCTCGTTACTGTGTGGCCCGCGGCCTGAACATTGAACGCCCTGACCCTGGCAGAGATTTTACGCTGACTCTCCACCAGGGGGCGCAACTCCATGGAGTTTCAGCCTCAGCCCAGTGACCTCTCCGAATACTAAGCCATTCGCACGTACAGACAGTGACCCCAACAATAATGACCGTTTACAATTTACGCAAAAAAAGAAATTAGTTCTCAGATTAAATTTTTATTTTATAGAAATTAAATTACTATTTGGAATATACCTGATATAAAGCAGATCTTGGGATATTATGTCCCCCTTTTAAACAAATGCCTTTTTCCAGCTGAGGTTTGAGCAGATTTATGTAGAATTTAAGACTTAAAAATAATTTTAGGAGCCGGCTTGATTTTTAGGAGCCTGAAGAAAAATACAAAATAATAATAATAAATAATAATACATTTTAGCAGCAATCGCTCTCTATATCGTAAAACCTTACGCCCCAAGGATAACTATTGTGTCGGAGGGCTCACGCAAGGGTTAAATAATGTATAATCATTAATATAATCAGATTCAGATTAAAAACAAAACATAATACTGATTCCCCTCGGACATTGAATAGAAATACAGAAAAATACATGGATATTTACACCAATCTGAACCAAAAGTGAAATGCATTAGATGTAAATAAAAAAGAATACAATGTAACATTATTCTGTGACTGCATGCGGAGCGACCCCCAGAGGTTTGTGGGGGGCAAGGACGGTTCGTGTGGCCCCTTTGTTTCCATTTTTAGGTAGGGGCAAGCGGGGATCCTGCTCTCGTTTGTGCTTGTGGTCTCTGCATCACTGAGAAAGCAGAGCGCTGGGATATGACATCATCCAGAGACCCCAAATGTGAAGGAGTGGGAGGTGCGATAAGTTGTGGCATCGCAGGGCCCCCCTAAGTGCAAAGCTTGGGGCGTCAGCCACGCTTGCCCCAGCAAATGGCAGCATTGCAGGTTTGCTATGTATAAAGCTGTCTGACTAAAAAAACTCAACTTTGGAAGCAATTTATTTATTTTTGCTTCCCGTTATCTGGGGTTACAAGGTGAGTTCCAACTCGAGGGCGACTCACGGGTACGCTCGAGTCTCCTGCAGGCAAGTTTATGCAAGTTGCACTCACTGCTATTTTTTTAACAAAAGAATTCACTCAGTTTGTCCAAGTTTGTCCCCAATCTTCATCTCAGGACACGTCTTGGCTTACCTTACCCCTAAAACCCAAAGAGGTCCGAGAGACCTATGCAACGTCTTTGAAGAGGATCTTGCAGCCATCTCTTGTAAGCAACAGAAAATATATAGAAATAGGGGTGAAAAAGAAACAATTTATTCCAAAACACCTGAGGACCAATTAACAGGGCCAGAAACGTAAAGCGTGAGGAAGTGAGCGGCTCGGAATGCGTTGCTGAACTTGAAGTAACCTCCACTTTCCATCAGGTCATTAGATGGAATTATGGGTCGGTCAGACAGATATCGTGGAGCTAAATCACGGCAAAAAATGTTTAATGACATTCAAATTACAAAGTAACACGTCATTCACATCGAAATTATAAGGACTTCGTGTCGCATAATTGTCTACAATGTGGGTGTGGAGAAGACGTATAGAAATATGAAGTGAAAGGGTCCATATCGGTCCGAGAAGAACGTGCTATTTTGTCATCATCTTCATGCTAAGTTGGGTATTTATTGTAAAAGTTCGACCCATCCAAAGGGAGCTTCGGGGGCCCGGAAATTACCCAACCAAACCCTGGTGTCCCAGATGGTGATTGTCACAGCTTGATATATTGGAACGTCACAGAAGACTCATAGCCATAGACATGATTCCTGCGTAAAAGTATTTACAGGGCCACCTTAACCCCTTAAGGACCAGGCTGTTTTTGATTTTTTGTACCCTTTGTGACCAAGGCTGTTTTAACCCTTTTGCGGGGCTCTTGTTTAGTAACAAGTTATGTTTTTGGGGTTTTTTTCGGGACAAGATGCTTTTTTTTAATTAATATAACATCTAACTTTCTATAAAAAATTATGAAAAATTGAAAAAAAAAATTTTTGGTATTCTTTCACAAATGGAAAGTTTGATAACCCCTGACACTCCCTTATTAAAAAAAAAAATGTGAATTTCCCTTCAACTTACGTTTCATATCATTATTGCTGTATTAAAAAAAGTATAAAAAAAAAACTGGGACTGATCCAAAGATCCTATGAGCCAACTGTAATTGTAACGCATACAATCTATTAACCTAGTACTTTATTACCTTATTTTCTATTCACTTTTTTTAATTCACTTTATTTTTAAATTCTAATTGAACTTTCAACTAAAACTCTAAGTTTAAATTAACATTTTTGTGGGTTTTGTGATGTTTAAAAGCAACATGTTTTTGATTTTTAATTCTACAACATTTTTTTAAAAATATACTTTATTTTTGCTCAGTCATTTTGTCAGAGTCAACATGAAATGTAGTCAATTATTTATTACATTTGAATAATGCCAGCATTCTACATCATAAAATTGAATATGTGTTTCTTTATACAATCTCTTTATTTACATTAATCCAAAAACTTTATTTTATAATAATGCATTATTTAGAACATAGTTCCTTGTTTCTGTTTTTAGTAATTTTAGTTCTCTCTGTAATTTTTGCTCTGCAAATGCTATAAAATCTCAGTGCAGTTTTAAAGATTATAGAGCAGTTTATATGGAGGAAAAATTAGCATTTTTATTTTAAAACTTCAGTGATTATTTAAAAGATTAATCTTTAAACAGCAGTAATTCAAATATACAATAAGTTATTTTATGATGATTTAACATATCATGATCTAAAAATACACTGCAAAAATTACCATAAGAAAAACAAAGAAAAAAAACATTTTGGGTATTTATTTGCCCTAAATAATAATAAAAAAATATCTGACAATAGAGCAAGACAAATTACACGTCAATTCAAAGAATATAGTAAAATGTTCACACTTTATCAAAAGTGTTAAACATTGTCACACACTGCTGATCATTTACTTAACATATACTGTATAATACTTTGCTATATTTACGTTAATCAATTAGTTTACTTTCTTTTATCCATATAAATGTTAATTGGGAAAGTAAATTGTCTTTCTTTACATTAACATAATTGTAAAGATATATTTCATGTAGTTTCTCTATAAAATGTAATATATACATTCTATATTCCATTTGTTTACTTTAATTTTATCAGAACTTTTAGTTTTATAATATTATAATATTGTGTATAATTTACAGGAAAACAGTAACACGAACAACATTACGAAACTATATGATCTGTGAACCACAATTTTTACAAGAAACAATAAAAAATAATATATTTCACATGATCATTAATATTAATCAACCTCTAGCTTATGTTAACCCTAGTTTACGGGAGTGTGTATTTAATACTGACTTATCACAAAATAAACAAGGGGTTTTAATTATATTGCATTATTTCTGCAAAAAGTTTACAGGAAAACAGTAACACGAACAACATCCCAAAATTATAAGACCTGCGAACCACAAGTTTAACAATAAGGAACTAAAATAACAAATTTGATATAAATATTAATATTACTCATTCTATTGCTTATGTTTACCCTTGTTTACGGGAGTGTATAGTGCGTTAATACTGACTTATAAGACGATAAATGAGCTGTTTTAATTTTATTGCATTATTTATGCTGATAAGTAGCACAGTTAAAAATAATTTGCCATATAATATTTGGAAGAGAAATCATATTAATTATATAGAACGTGTCGAGGCTTCTCCCAGAGGCTGCTCTGCCGCAGCCCGGTAACTGAGTTCATAATGTATATAATATTTTAATGACTTGTCTAATTAGCATGTCGCTTGCAATTCCAATGATATACTGCGCATGGCGCAAGCTAATTACCCAGAGTTCTTTGGATGTTTTGTATTTTAATGATCAAATATTCACGGTAGGGTGGTCTGCTTCTGGGAATCGACATAACAAAGCTTTAGTCATTTGATGAACATTCTCTCCAAAATGCAACTCCCATCATTCATAACCAATACATTGAATCCGGATCTGAAATGTCTGTGTTAGCCCATTGGATTAAGTAGGTCAGTTAAAAGGCCTGATGCAATGGCAGAGCTTTGGACTACAATGCCCATCATCCAGAGATCGTTTAACCTCTTCAAAGAATAATTGTTACGGTACAAAAGTTTCTTCTTGCTCACTGGGTCTAGAGAGATACCAACCACACGTTTCTCCCACCACAAACACATATGGAATGGAATTATAATGCAATTAGGGCTTGACTTCTCAAACAGAATACAAATCTGCATAGGTGATATATTTTTGTGAAAAAAAATGTTTTTCCCCATTTTCAGAGTAAATGGGGAAAGGGTGTGTGTGTGTGTGTATTGTATGGTATATCCTTGCCTTTTTAAAATAGTTTTTGTTACCATTGGGGGACCATGGGTTATAAGGTAGCACTGAGTGTGTGGCGGTATATTGTTTTTTTATATTTTGTTGTATTTTTGCTTTTTTTTTTTTCTTGATTTGGGATTTAATTTGAATAAGAAATGTCTGCTCTGATTTGATGAAATGTTCAGTTTGGTCCATAATGTGAGATTTGCAAGGCTCTAAATAAAATATTAATAGATAATTACTTATAGGCTGCATACCACTTAAAAGTTAGATACAGAAGACTGATATATATATATATCACTGATGCCTTCCAGCCTCTCGACTTTATTAGTTGGCCTAGAATGGCTCAAGTGTCACAATAAGCGAGTGAATTAATTGAATTTTCCAGATGTGCACATTGTTTATATATTTTTATGAAAAATTTCAGAGACTTGAGGTTTGGAAGGTTCCAACAAAAATATATTGGGTATAATTAACCCCTTAAGCACAATGGGCGGTCCCTAAACCCATTGAAAACAATGCACTTTGAGCCCGTACATGTACGGGCTTTGTCATTAAAGTCTGAAGAGCGGCCGGCCCTTACAATCGTACATGAAACTGAAAGAGAACTTAAGAAGGGAGTCAAACTTGTAAACAAATAAATGTTTCTATTATTGTAGACAAGAGAGAAAGGTAAAAAGGTAAAAATGTATTTAAAACAGGTTCTCTAGAGAAAAAACAACTTTAAGAACTATAATCAGCACCGTTTAAGGACTTTAAAATAAAAATATTTTAATTTGATAAATTCTTCATATTCCTAGGCTGCACTTAAAACCGGTATGTGTTCAGTTTTTGATGCAAAACTCCATATAACATCATGAAAATGTAAATTAATTGATAGTAAAAAAAAAATGGAAAACTTCACAAAATCAATCCATATGCTTGATTTTTGGGGGAAAAAAGGGATAAGTGTTGTGTTTTTTCCAAAACCAAGGAGACTGAAATACATAGAAATGCAGTAAAATTATTGCAATAATATAAGGTCTTAGAAATGAGGAAAACAAGCTAAAAAAAAAGAGAGACTGCTGTGCATTATTATTATTATTATTATTAATAATGTGATTATTATTATTTTGTGTTGTGTTGGTGGTGGTGACATCTAGTGGTAGAGGAAAGAAAGTGCAGATCATATTTGCACACTTAAATATTTGTGCAGATTATTCAATCGCTTTTTGACGGTCGTTTGGTCTGTGACATGGACAAAAACAATGAGCCGTGTAATGACCACAACCTCCTTCTTATACTTTACCATTCTCTTAACTGCTCCCTCAGTGCAGGGATGGTTCAGTCATACGGATTAAAAGTGAAGCAACAATTGAATGGAAATTTACCGCAAAATTAAATGTCCACGGTCTTAAAGCCTTGGGTGTACATTGTTTGCAGGCTGGATATAACTACAGAAGAGGGAAGTTTGCTTTGCGTTAGATCTGTTGTGAATTCAATGTTTGCAGAATAAAAAAAAAAAAAATACAAAAAATAGCAGCGGTGTGACAAGACCAAAATAGAGCTTTATGGTCACAACGATAAACAATATGTTTGGAGAGAGGTCAACAAGGCCTAAAGCGAAAAGAATACCACTGTAGCTTAACGATGTTTGGGGGGTGAGGTCTAAATGCACAGGGAATCTTGTGAAAGTTGATAGCAAGAAGAATGCAGCATGCTGTCAGAAAACACTTTGTCAATTTGCATCTTTCCGCACGAAAGCCGCGCATGAGACGCTCTTGAACTTTTTCAGCAAGCAATGACCCTAAGCGCAAGGCCAAGTTGACCTTCCAGTGGTTCCAGCAGAAAAAGGTTCTGCAGTGGCCATCACAGTCTCCTGACCTTAATATCTGTTAGAAGAAAGCTTATGTGATCGTAAATATTATTCCTGACAAAGACATAAGAAAGCAGGGAATGTCTAGTCAATGATATATGGACGAGTTCCCGCCAACACGTCTACTCTAAGTTGTTCTATATATATATGTGCAAAGGGTCAAGTCTAGGCCATTCTTAATTATGCAGCTTAAAGAGGTGTAACTTGCTTGAAAAGTAACCAATCATAATAATGCATGCTATTAGAAGTAGATAAGATGCTATATAAACCATGTAATTCAAACATGTAATGAGACAACGCTTCGACTTTTGTGTGTTGTGTGCCTTGTCTCGATTATGCGCATGATCTAAATAAAGGAAAACTCTTTCTGAGGAGAATTCGACCATTAATTCAACCAACAATATCATCGAGCAATTCCGGAGAGATCTCAAACGTGACCTGGGGGCATTTTGCCATGACGAATGGGCAGCTAGACCACCTGCAAGAATTTGGGGCCTTGCAGGTAACTATTACAAAAGACTGCATTGATGCTAAAGGGGGCAATACACAGTATTAAGAACTAAGGGTATGCAGACTTTTGGGGTAATTCTATTTTTTTCTTAGTTGTTTTATGATTGTGCCATTCTGTTATAACCTACAGCTCAATATGAATCCCAGAAGACATTTTTCATATTTTCTTTTAAAATGGAACATATATTACCAATTTTCCAAGGGTATGCAAACTTTTGATCACAAATGTATGGATGATCTCAGCAGGAGGAGGAAGAAGCATCACACCTTCGGATGGGTTGAATATCAGATGGGGAACGTACCTCTGAACTACTATACTCGCATCAGGACCATCTTGATATTAAATCATGAACATTCCAAGATGGAATTTTACCATGAACTACTAATGTTAGGAGTCTGAAGAAGCTCAATCCTAAAATATCCCATAGGCAGTGATTTAAGTGCACGGATTGGATATTTTCAGCCAGGAACTGGACCCCCTGGATGATACAGACAGTACATACCCCCTGGATGATACAGACAGTACATACCCCCTGGATGATACAGACAGTACATACCCCCTGGATGATACAGACAGTACATACCCCCTGGATGATACAGACAGTACATACCCCCTGGATGATACAGACAGTACACACCCCCTGGATGATACAGACAGTACATACCCCCTGGACCCCCTGGATGATACAGACAGTACATACCCCCTGGATGATACAGACAGTACATACCCCCTGGACCCCCTGGATGATACAGACAGTACATACCCCCTGGATGATACAGACAGTACATACCCCCTGGACAGGGCCGGCCTTAGGGGTGTGCGACCTGTGCGACCGCACAGGGCGCCATGGTTGCAGGGGCGCCTGACCGGGACTTAGATTAAAGCATCAGTTTTTTTTTTGTGTTTTTTTTTTTAAACTTTATTTAACATCATTCATGTTAAATAAAGTTAAAAAAAAAAACGATGCTTAAATCTAAGTCCCGGTCAGGGGCGCCGAGCGGTTGCTCGTGAAGTTCTCGGCAACCGCTCGGCGCCCCTTACTCTCCGTGACTCCGTCGCTGTGCCGGCATCTCATGTTGAGCGCCGGACTATTCCGGCTCTCAACATGAAATGCCGGCACCGCAGCAGAGCGAGAAGACGGATGCCTCCCGCTCTCACCGCAGGACTCCGGCAACAAGGTAAGTGGGGGGGGTGTAGTTTGAAGGGGCAGAGGGGGGGTGTAGTTTGAAGGGGCAGAGGGGGGGTGTAGTTTGAAGGGGCAGAGGGGGGGTGTAGTTTGAAGGGGCAGAGGGAGGGGGGTGTAGTTTGAAGGGGCAGAGGGAGGGGGTGTAGTTTGAAGGGGCAGAGGGAGGGGGGTGTAGTTTGAAGGGGCAGAGGGAGGGGGGTGTAGTTTGAAGGGGCAGAGGGGGGTGTAGTTTGAAGGGGCAGAGGGGGGGTGTAGTTTGAATGGGCAGGGGGGGTAGTTTGAGGGGCGGTAGTTTGAAGGGGCATGGGGGGGTAGTTTGAAGGGGCAGAGAGGGCGGGTAGTTTGAAGGGGGGGCGCCAGAGGAGTAGTCCGCACAGGGCGCCACAACGCCTAAGGCCGGCTCTGCCCCTGGATGATACAGACAGTACATACCCCCTGGATGATACAGACAGTACATACCCCCTGGATGATACAGACAGTACATACCCCCTGGACCCCCTGGATGATACAGACAGTACATACCCCCTGGATGATACAGACAGTACATACCCCCTGGATGATACAGACAGTACATACCCCCTGGACCCCCTGGATGATACAGACATATGAGCATCAGAATTACAGGCCAGCGCATGGATTGCAAAAGAATCCAAGTTGTAACCAACGTCCTGGACATTTGTTTCCATCACACATTATTTTAGCAAAGTCTTAGAGTCTAATCTAGATCTTAATTACCAGGGGAGGAAATTGTTCGCTGGGTAATTATCTCCGTTGCCCGATGGCGCGTGTGCACGGCCCATATTAATGATAAAGGAAATTATTTACTAATGTGGAATTTCTCCGCGGTTTATGATTTTATAATGCCGTCCTGTCTGCCTGACATTCCACACAGTGTTCTCCAATGACAGGGGTGTCCAAGTTTTTTCTGTAGTGGGCCACTTCATCAGAATTGTATACGTGTGCGGGCCGCACTCATTTTTCACTGTGAGAAAATATGGCCTTTAATAAAATATGCAGATTAAAATAAAGTAATTGACTCAAACCTTTACTCTTCCTCTCACTGATTTCTGGGCCTAGAACGTTTTGTGACTACAAATTCAGAATAATTAAAAATGAAATACTTCTATTTATTCTAGGGATGCACTGAAATGAAAATTCTGGACCAAAACATTCATGGTTCACTTAGCCAAAACCGAAAATGACCCCCACCTTTATAAATAATAATAAAAACTCACATTTTTAATAAAAGTAGGTAACACACCACAATTGGACAAAAAAATTAGCAATATGACTTGGCATGATAGGAGTGTGATTGCTAACAGCAATCAAAGTCCCATCATGCCTAGGTTCCAGCACTTACACATCCAACCAGTAAATGCTGGAACCTAGGCATGAAGGGACTGTGATTGCTATTAGCAATCACACTCCTATCTTGCCAAGTCAGCCAGTACATGCTGGTACAGGGTGGCTGTAAGTGATGTGCAGACCCCATACTGCTGCCAGCATCAATACACAAGGAGGGGAGCTAGCTAGGTTTCAGCATGTACTGGCTGACTTGGCATGATAGGAGTGTGATTGCTAACAGCAATCACAGTCCCTTCATGCCTAGGTTCCAGCACTTACACAACCATGCTACCACACACACTCATTCATTCATACACTCATTCATTCACAGATTAATCCCCTCAATCACGCATACTCATTCAAACACCCTCCCCACCCCCTTACCTGCACTGCAGCTCCTCGGTGCCGCTCACGCGGCCTCCCTCTGCGTTCTCTGGTAAAGCACAGAGGAAGCAGGACTGGAGCAGAGTCATGTGATGTTACGTGAACTCTGCTAGGTTCCGCTTCCTCTATGCAGTACAGAAGACCCTCCCACAGGTAAGTAGCAGGGCTCGAGGTGCGGCCCGCGTAAGATCGGTTGCCCTGGCTGCCGATCTTACGCGGGCCGCACCTCAAGGTCTCGCGGGCCGCATGTTGGACGCCCCTGTCCTATGAGCTCACGTATACATTCCTCTCCCACGTCCGCTTACACTTCTTCAGCGATCTTGAAGGACAGCAGCTCCTGATACAACGTGACAATATACAAAGTTACCAGTCCGCCGAGAGGAACCTGTCCAGTTCCCATGTGATTCTAAAAAGCTCGGCCTGTTAAACATTATTTCCAACCCTCAGCACGAGAGCGGAAGAGGTTTCTCTTAACCATTTTGGGGAAAAATCAGTAAACCGTCTCGCTTTTTCATACATCTGACTATTTTACTTCATTTAATTCTATTTCTTTTGTCTTGTCTTCTTTTCTTTCAAATCATTGTCACCTTCGTCTCATGATTTTATCCCATGACAAACATAAATGATGTAATTAATAATTAATTATGTAATATATGCAGCTTAGAAAGTGCTCATCGAAAAGGGATACAAACAATAATTGTGCCCAATTTGTTTTCATGGAAACTACATGAGATTATTTGGTACTTGTGCCGGGCTCTTTACTTCATCGTCCCCTGAGATAAACCTGGCTGCAAGAGGCTGTATAATCTGCTTATACGGAAGCATCGCCCAGCGAATGACTTTTTGGGGGTCCCAAAACATGACATATATTTAGAAACTCAGGTTCTATTTGTCCCCCCCCCCCCAGAAAGTAAAACTCTTCCTTAAAATGTATCCGACTAATGGAATTTATTGCAAGAGTTAAATGTATCCCACAATATATCTTATAGTGAGGTCTAATGGTGGTACTTGGGTTGGGACTTCCTGATCTCTTCTGCTTTCTTACAATATTAATTAATGCTCCCTTTATCTTGCAGTTGAAATAGATTTAATTACCCCCCCCCCCCCCCCCCGCCAGCAGTGCCAGACACAGAATTGCCATTGGCAAAATCCCACTGTCAGAATCACGATTTCACAATAGCTTTGGAAGACGTCCCGGGCTCCAGCTGGGTGAAAGACAATCATTGACCGGGAGCACTCAGTGACCTGACACAGGATGCCAACAATGGCACCCATACCCATCACCCAGCATGCGCAGCGGCCACGGAGTAAAACCAGGTAAAGGGTTAGTTAAAAAGTAATCACCACAAGCTGTCCCAAAACTTTAAAATAATTCCTGACCACTTTCTCTATAGATGTTTGCAGTTTAAGAAAACAACATTTATGTATATATATATATATATATATATATATATATATATATATATATATATATATATATATATATACCGTATTTGCTTGATTATAAGACAAGGTCGGGGGAGGGTAAGAGTGGCATATGGGGGGTAAAAGGGCTTTCTGGAGGCAGAGTGGCATATAGGGGGTGAAAAAGAATATCAGGGAGACAGAGTGGCATATGGAGGTTAAAAGGAATATCACGGAGGCAGAGTGGCATACAGAGGGTTAAAGGATTATCAAGGAGGCAGAGTGGCATATAGAGGGTTAAAGGATTATCAGGGAGGCAGAGTGGCAAATAGGGGGTTAAAGGATTATCAGGGAGGCAGAGAGGCATACAGAGGGTTAAAGGATTATCAGGGAGGCAGAGTGGCATATAGAGGGTTAAAGGAATATCACGGAGGCAGAGTGGCATATAAAGGGTTAAAGGATTATCAGGGAGGCAGAGAGGCATATAGGGGGTTAAAAGGAATATCAGGGAGGCAGAGTGGCAAATAGGGGGTATAAGGCATTTCTGGGGGGCAGATGTGCATAACTGGGGGCAGTTTGGCAAATAAAAGAAAATAAAAACAAAAAAATGCATTTTTCTCAATCACAGTTTTTATTAAATATGAAAAAATCGTTTACATGTGAATTAATATTTAGTACTAAAAAAAATAGTTTTTATAGAGTAGTCTTATATTCAGGCTTTTTCTTTTTTTCCTAAATTACTATTCAAATTTTGGGGGGGTCGTCTTATAATCGAGCAAATATGGTATATACACACACGTTAACTCCATAATTCCACTGTTTTTGTAGATTCACAGAAACATTTTTTTTATCGCATGGGCAAAAACTAATATTATCCAGAAATGAATAATTATTAATAATAAATAAGGTCCCATATCAGAAAAAGCTCAGTATGCCGTAATTACTGCCGGCGTCTATATCAGCCGTGATTTCACCTTGGATTTGATTTTATTGTTTAGCAACTAAGATCCCCAACAATCTCTGGAAGACGACCCGGATGTCATTCAGCAGAAGAGTCCTGAGAATTGTAGTTGAGCCAAGATAAGGGCAGACAGAGGTGGGATGATCGGACGACACAGGTTTAGTGTAAAGTAAAACTTTCATTTTCTTGCCTAATTCTTCATTTTACAGTTATTTACACTAAATAAACTGGCACAATACTGTTTACGGATTTTTAAAAAGCAAAACTAAAAATAATAATCACAGAAATATATATTTTTTAATTCATTTTACGTAGAGCAGCGGCTCTGAAACAAATGACATTAACCCCTTACGGACAACGGGCGGTTCCTAAACCCATTGAAAACCATGCATTTTGAGCCCGTACATATACGGGCTTTGTCATTAAGGGGTTAATGCAACATTTTGGTCTAGTGAACAAAAATATGAACTACAGAGGGATGTGCGCCACGTTTTCCAAAACGTCCACCATGTTTTTCATAATTTTCTTGACTTTACTGATTAAAAAAAAAGCTAGAATCGACTGTAGTTATGGTTTGGAACCGCATTGCGAAGCCAGCCGCATACATTATGCTCCCTATCCTCAGGACACTTGTTCTCAGTATGAGCTAATTCCATCATTGCGCCTCATTAAATAATTTCCTTCTTTGTAGTTATTCGATCCCTTTCCCTCAGGGTGTTGAGATAGTCTTACATAATTATTACTCTATTATCTATCGGGTGAATTTAATTACATTAGGTAACAATTTTCACATACTACTGATTTCTAACACAGAAACACCCAGACAAGATGGCCTCTAATTTAACCAAAATCCATCCTTTTTTGGTGGTCTTAATCGTTATGATTCTTGGTAACTGAAGAAAGCAACTCGGAGCCAAGTCGCGTTGGGTTTCCATTAATCTTACTACCTGGATTAAGTATTCCGATTATTCATTTTGGAATGATGTCATCACACATTAACCTATCCCAAAAACAATAAACTCAATGAATGACGAAGGTCTGGTTATTGGTCTCCTGCTATGAGCATCAGGAAAGATATGATATATATATATATATATATATATAGTAAAGTTCTCCTATAGAAAATAGAGGTATGCATCGTATACAATTTATTACTAAAATAAATATTTTATCAGAATACATATTTTTAGGTGTTTCTCTCTCTGTCCAGTGGTGCCGTTTCTTAGTCCGTGTTACGCATTCTAAATCTGTTGTTAAGATATAAAACTGTATCCAAAGCATGGCAGAACATCAAGCAGAAAAGAGGTACAAGGAGCTTCCATTCACTTTGTTTGCATCGTGTTTATTGAGGTCAGCGTTGACAAATCCCTCATAACAGAAACCGAATGCTCACTAATAATGGGCAGAAGAAGAAGTCTTGTCCTTTATCCCCCGAGCTGTGGACGATCATATCGACTTCCTCGGTTCCCTCTCCCACGGACTCAATGAAGAAGACTTCTTCCATGGTCTCCCATCCTGCGAAGAGACAAACCAACTCAATCTCAGCTCATAAATGATTTGTAAGGCAGGGGTATCCAACTCCAGCATCAGGGGCCACAGATACTACAAGTTATCAGGATGATATGGATTCCAATAATGCATAAAGTTAACTGTTTGCAATCCATGTTCATTAGAGAATAACTACAATTCCACCTCGTATGTCTCATTCTATCCCAGGCGTCTCCTACAGGTGTCTCGCCAGCTATTTTCTATGGGGGACATCGGGGGACATGAGCCATAGTATACCCCGTAACTGGTGTATGGATCTATCCAAGCACAACTACCTCTTAGAAATAAATAGAAAAATACACTAAAATATAAACCAAACAATAACCATTATATTATAAGCCGTATATATATTATACAACTGGGGGGATCCTGGGGTCAAATGCACAGAAAGTCAGAAATAAAAATGCTTTAAAGTGTAATTATAATAATGCGTCAGCAAACTGCATCAGACATAAGCGCCGTAACATTATGATTTATGCCTCCTGTACATAGACTCTTATTTAGCTCAGGACTGGTTTGCGGGAGTTGAAAAGCCTCTGGATTTACCTTCTTCAGCTCTTTTCACCCGTGGCCCTTGAGGGGCCTGAGTGACCTCCGTTGGTAGTAGGATGGAACAGATAATGAGCAGAATTGTGATGTTCATCGCAGCCTGAGCGTTATTAGGTTCTGGTCTTTGTAAATAAACTCTGCCTTCCTTGGGATCTCCCAGTAGGATGTGCTGGTTCTTCCACAATCTGTCTCTGCCCTTGGCTGTCACTTTGTTTCACCTCCTGTTTGTCTGAATGTAATCTTTCTGATGTTTCTCGGTTACCCAGAATGTGATGTTACAAAGAATCTCATGATGTCATAGTGATACCACTACCATGCAGCTTCTTAGATGTCCTCCAGTTTTGTAAACAAGTGTTTCTTTTGCCCAGTTTGTAGAACCCGGTTAATCTTTTCATGTTAAAATTAACATTTATTTATAAATTCCAGTTCAGTACTTATTACCATTTCTTCTAGGAGGTTCTTCCCTATATCTACCACCTTTAATCCAAAAGTTACAATAACTGCCAATGGGTTTAAATTGAAGACACTTATATAATAATAATATAATAATAATATATTAATAGTATATATTAATCTATATGGACTGCAATTAATTCAGCCTACATAGCATTATATATATATATATATATAATTATATTCTTAAACGGCAAACATCTATATAAAAAGGGATCAGGAAACCTCAGTATATCAGCAGCTTGGAACAGTTTATGCTGATAATTTTCTAATTAACCGCATAAAATCTAATATTTAAAAGAAGAAAAAAATAATGCCAGTCCCAGCCCCCCTAATAACCTAAATTGGGCTGTATGCTATGAATGCTGCGCATGCTGGGTGATGGGTATGGGTGCCATTGCTGGCATCCTGTGTCAGGTCACTGAGTGCTCCCGGTCAATGATTGTCTTTGATTTGCCATTTCAATTATTAGTATAGGATAACTGGATATAAATTAATTATATATATATATATATATATATATATATATATATATATATATATATATAAAAAAGATGGAGGAAACACATGTACTTCTTGCTTCTGTGTCTATTGAAATATTGAAACATATCAACTGCTTCACTTCCTGTTCAGGAGGAAGGAGGAGACAACAACAAAAACTTTATTTATACTTCTCTCAGCCGTACAATGTATTACAGCACTGTGAGGGCACTTTCAGTTTATATCTCAACACACCCAGCTTGAGCCCGGGACGCCTTACAAAGCGATTGTGAAAGCGCGATCCTGACAGTGGGATTTTGCCAATGGCAATTCTGTATTTCCTCCCCTGTCCCGGCACTGCCGGCGGGATTATTAAAAATTATTATAAAGGGAGAATTAATATTTGAAGAAAGAATTGAAAAGAAAGCAGAGATCTAGAGGTTGCAACCCAAGTACCACGGGCCCCCCATCCTGTTTAGGGGGATCACAGAAAGCATTAAAGCTCACTGTCAGATACATTTAACTCTTACAATGAAGAAGTCGGATACATCCAGACGCACGCAATTTAATATAAAGATCTTAAGGCAGGGCTCACCCAAGGGTTTTACTTTCTTAGGGAGGAGGTTTATCAAGATATTTACTAACGGATCCCAAACTTTCACAATATTTGTTTTTAGAGAACAAACACAGACAATCACTGATCCTCCTCTGAGAAGACCCTTAAAAAGTCATTTTCAGGGGGGTCCTATGGTCCTACCGTATAAGAATATTACGCCCCATTTATCTCCGGGGCTCCTTAGAGGTTGAAGGAGCGAGACGGGCAAACGTACAACAAAATGTCATGTTGTTTCCTTGAAAATACATTTGCAGTGATACAAGTTGTGTCCCATATTTGTTGCATAATTATTCTTTGTATTACATATGAATGGAGCCCCCAATAAACACTATATAAACTATATATATTTGGGTTCGTCACGGGTTAAGGAGGAAGATATTTCTGGTCACTATTAGACCGGAATATAATATGAAGGTTGGGATATGTGCTAGTACAGATACAAAACCGCACAGTGCTGGTATGGTGGCCACGTGTCCTGGAATACCCTGGACAGTCCCTAGCTCAAAGGAGCTAACCTGAGCAGTGGCGTGTTTACCTTGTGTGTCGACCATACCGGGGAATCCCCTTAGCGTGATGCAGGTAGAAGCTCCCACTGACATTGATGGGCAGCCTCGCTGACATGACAGGGGGTCCCGCTGACGTCTGACTGCAGGCCCGCTGACATCATTGGGTGGCCCCCTTTCTGACGTCGGATACCACTTGGTGACCCGAGACCGTGGAGAAGCTGCACTTCATCCGGAGTCTCCAGGCAAAATCCAGAGAGTACTCAGGTATGGCGCTGCCCTAGGCCTGATCCAGGGCAGCACCTCCTACCACTTACATAAATGGCTGCCACACGACTTTATATTACGGCGATCTGTCTTCTAAAGACACACAACACTTTTTGCTGCATACTATGGAGGCTATGCAGACATAGCATAGTCCTCCATAGTGCAAATTTGCCAAGAATGGAATATGCCAACTGGTTTTGTGGCAGAAGGATCGCCGCGTCCCCAGTCGCCCTAGGCCAGAACACATCTTTAACTATCCGAATGGTTCAGAGAAACCGCTTTTGTGCTGTGGGTTGGAATTAATGTTTAATAGCCTGAGCTTTTTGGAATCACATGGGAATAGGATAGGTTTCTCTCTATTGTCACGTTGCATCAGAAGCTACTGGCCAGACAGGACGGCATTATAAAATCATAAACCGCGGAGAAATTCCACATTAGTAAATAATTTCCTTTATCACTAATATGGGCCGTGCACACGCGCCATCGGGCAACGGAGATAATTACCCAGCGAACAATTTCCTCCCCTGGTAATTAAGATCTAGATTAGACTCTAAGACTTCGCTAATATAGTTTGTGATGGAAACAAATGTCCAGGACGTTGTTTACAACTTGGATTGGAGAGTAATTTTGATGCTCATATGTAGGGCACCGTCTTGGGTATCAACCAGCTCCTGGCTGAATCTGATTTCTGCACTTAAATCACTCCATATGGGATCTTTTCTTGAGCATTGAACTTTTTACAGAATCTTAACCCATTAATAGTTCATTGCAAAGATTCTATCTTGGAATTGTTTTTACAAAGTCCAGTTCAGTGAATTAACCATAAGCAGCCATCGTTGCCCAGTCACATACAAAATATGTATTCCAAATTCCATGGACTGCATTACGATGATAACTAGAAAATTAAGAAAATTCAAAAAAATTGTGATAAGTAGGAGGTTGTGGTCATTACACGGTTCATGGTTTTTGCCCATGTCACAGAACAAAAAGACCGAATTATAGTAATAAATTATAATAATAATAATCTGCACAAATATTTGCGTGCAAATCTGACCTGCACTGTCTTTCCTCTACCACTAGATGTCACCACTATCAATACAAAATAATAATAATAATATTAATAATAATAATAATATTAATAATAATAATAGAAAATACATAAATAAAACACTTCATAATTTCTTCTTTTACATTGTTTTGCCAGTTTCCAGACCTTGTATTAATGCAATAACTTGACTACATTTGTATGTATTTTGTTCTGGTTGATCTTATGCCAAACTTATTTCCAAAAACAAACATATGAATTGATTTTATGTGAATTCTGAAAAAAAGTTTATGTTTTCTATTTTGTGATTAAATAATTGCAGCCCAGGAATACGTACCATTCGTTAAATCAAATTATTTTAATTTTTAAACTCTGCAAATGTTGCTGATTACAGTCTTAAAGTTAATTTTCTAGATAGCCCGGTAAGTCTTGTTTTAATAAAATTTTGAACGTATTTAGATTTTTCTTTTCTTACCTTTCCCTTATTTACAGCACTTGACAGATTGCTTTGTTTACAGCTTTCTTCAGTTCTCTTTCAGTTTCGTTTGCGACTATAAGGGCTGGACCCTCTTCAGACTATATAGTTAATTATACCTGATACATTTCACTTGGAACATTTCAAACCTTAAATTAAAGAAATAAAAATCCAGGGAAATGTGTCTGAAATTTTTCGCAATAATATATAAACAATGTGCACATCTCCAGGGCTGGAATTTTCCATTAGTTGACTCGTTGAGCCCAAGTTAAATGTTTTCCATATTGATAAAATCATGTGGACTATTAACATCCTCCAGATCGACTGGCAATTTATTCTGTAGGCTGGAAGGCCTTGTTGATATCTTTAGTCTTCTGTATCCAAATATAAATTGTTATGTAATCTGTAAACAGTTATCTATTTTATATGGAACACAGGAGTGATGGGACTGATAACGGGCCATTGGAACGTAGGAGTGATGGGAGTGATAAAAGGCCATTGGAACACAGGAGTGATGGGAGTGATAAAGGGCCATTGGAACACAGGAATGATGGGAGCGATAAAGGGCCATTGGAACCCAGGAGTGATAGGAGTGATAAAGGGCCATTGGAACACAGGAGTGATGGGAGTGATAAAGGGCCATTGGGGCACAGGAGTGATGGGAGTGATAAAGAGCCATTGGAACACAGGAGTGATGGGAGCAATAAAGGGCCATTGGAACACAGGAGTGATGGGAGTGATAAAGGGCCATTGGAACACAGGAGTGATGGTAGTGATAAAGGGCCATTGGGACTCAGGAGTGATGGGAGTGATAAAGGGCCATTGGGGCACAGGAGTGATGGGAGTGATAAAGGGCCATTGGAACACAGGAGTGATGGGAGTGATAAAGAGCCATTGGAACACAGGAGTGATGGGAGTGATAGAGGGCCATTGGAACCCAGGAGTGATGGGAGTGATAAAGGGCCTCTGTGCGCTTATGAAGAGATTCCATTAAAAATCAGCCGTTTCCAGCTACAATAGTCATTCACAACATTAACCCCGTCTGCTCTGGATTTCTGATCCATTTCATTATTTTAATGGACAAAATTTGCATTTCTTTCCATTAATAATTATGTATTTCATTTAGGGCTGTGCCAGTCTGACCTTGAATGAAATTAGGGCAAACATTTTTTAATTAAATGGAACCCCAATTTGAATCAGCCAAAAAGGCAGAAATACTACAAAATTAAAAATAATACACCACCACCCACGTAGTCTTACCCTTTCCCACCGGGCTGCCCAATAGCGACAAAATATGGACTGTTAAAAACAAGTGTATAGACATACGGCTCCTGAATCTAAGACGAGAACAGCGACTGATCAAAGTTTGAGTCTTTACAGCAGGAGAAACCGGCAGACTAGACGGGGGCCGGATGGGGCCGATCTGCTGACAGGTTCTATGTTTCTAATTTGTCACTTGTCATTCATTTGGCCACGAAGTCCTCCAGACATACTGAAGATTTGTATTCAATTTCACAAAACAATGCATGGTAAGGACTCAATTGTCTTAGCGATATAATTTATGAATAAGCAGCATTCCATATGGGTTAGTGATATGAAAAAACTTTTCTACATGCGCAGAAGGGTGAGACTAGCTGGGCCAAGTAACAGACAGTAGACTCCAGTGAGTCCCTGCTCAGGAGAGTCTCCAATGTCTATCTTTTAACATATAATACTAAATACCTTTTAACATATCAGACTAGCCCCACTCATAAGGACGGTCTAGAACTGAAATGCGAGGTAAATTTCCACTGAGAAACCCCCAAAAATGTATGTTTGGACCTCTCCTGGGTCTTGTCACTGATGTGTCGTTGGTGTCTGTCTAGAGAAAGAATACACTTTTCGACCACAACAATCATTTGATGAATTTAAACGATCTAGGGATGATGGGAATTGTAGTCCAAAGTGCTGGCATTGGCCCAATTCACTGAATGGACCACTACAGACATTTCAGACCAGGATTAAATCAGTTCAGTATGCATGGTGCACTGTGTAAATAGTTGGCGCTATATCATTAAAAAAAAAAAAAAAAAAAAAAAAAATAAAGAATAAATAATAATAATAAAAATACATTAAATATTAAATAAAAATAAAGAATAATCAGAAATAATAGTAATTTGATTTGAAGAGTTTCCAGGACTGCATATTGTCTAAACCCTAAAATGATTCTCTGTTTTAATTACTAGAAATTGGCTTTTCTAACGTAAGTATTTCATATAGATTTATAAAGGTTTCATTCCGAGAGAGTCGGAAACCATCCAAAGAACTCTGGGTAATTAGCTTGCGCCATGCGCAGTATATCATTGGAATTGCAAGCGACATGCTAATTAGACAAGTCATTAAAATATTATATACATTATGAACTCAGTTACCGGGCTCTGGCAGAGCAGCCTCTGGGAGAAGCCTCGACACGTTCTATATAATTAATATGATTTCTATTTCAAGTACTATGCGGAGAATTATTTTTAACTGTGCTACTTATCAGCATTTATAGCGCAATAAAAGAAAACAGCTCATTTATCTTCTTCGAAGTCAGTATTTAAGCACAATACACCCCCTGTAAAAAAAAAGGGTGAAAATAAGAAAATGGAGTGAAATAGTGGAAAAAGGGAATATGCAAAAACCTTTGGTTTTAGCCATCTTAAGAAAAAAATGTATAAATCCATTTATCTATCACAGAGACTCATGGTAGCTTAAAATAGTTCCTTATACGGACAGCATTTCCCTTAAATATTTATATATATATATATATATATAAATAGAAATATATATATATATATATTATATATTATATATATTAATTATTATATGAATCCTATTATTTTTATTCTTTATTGTAAAACGCGTGGTTCACAGATCTTATAATTTCAGGAAACTTGATTTCCGTGTTTCTGTTAACAGCACTTAATTACAATATAATACAATAAAACTAAAAAGTCTGATTATAATGAAAACATTGGCAAATATATTAACTTAACATGTAATGTATGATATGTATGTCAAGTAAATGATTGATTATTGCGTTGAAATTCACTGACAGCACCGTTCAATCGGGTTTTTTTTTACATGTTAACAACACAAAAAATGTTACATTTCAGTATATTGCAAAAAAATATACTTTGTCGAAAATGTGTCATTAATTCTTATTTTTAGAATACTTTGTGTTAAATCATCACAGAATAAATTATTGTATATTAGAATGTGTGTTACATTGTTTATAGTGAATAACAGATCAATTTTTTAACCCCTTAATGACAAAGCCCATACATGTACGGGTTCAAAATGCATTGTTTTCAATGGGTTTTGGGACCGCCCATTGTCCTTAAGGGGTTTTAAATGAACAGCAAAAATATAGACAAAAAGATAAATATTATGTTTTTGCAACAAATTAAGTATTTCTAATTTGTAAAATTATGATATTCAGAATTTTAAATTTAATTCTGGATTATTCAGATTAATTTCAAATGACTAACTTCATAAAGAATAAAGAAAGAATGTTGGCATATTTAAAAAGTTCTATTTATACTAAGTTAAGAAATAAAAGATTTAAATGGCCTTGCGTAATAAACATCTCGTTGACTTTTCCATCTCTTTGGTGGAATGATAAAACATTAAAAAAAAATTAAAAAAAATTGTAGAGATAAAAATCACTGGTTTATTTTACTTTTAAATATCAAAATTTTTTCAAATGTTAATTAAAACTGAGTAAGTTTGGTTAAAATTTCAAAGCAATTCTAAAAACAAAGGTATGTATTTATTGACATCAAATATACAGACTTCAGAACAAAGAAATATACAGATAAATAATTTAGTTTTTAAAACATAATAACACAGGTTGTTCATTTTTAAATGTATTTCTTTGATTTCTAGAACGTTACCTTCTGCTCAGCAGCAAATATAAGACGACCCTACAGGAAAAATAGAAAACAAATGTTTTACTAGTAAATATTAATTCACATATAAACTATTTTTTTTCATATTTTATAAAAACTACAACCGAGAAAAATGCTTTTTTTGTTTTCATTTCTTTTTATTTGCCAACCTGCCCCCCGGTTATGCACATCTGCCCCCAGGCTTGCCACTGTGCACCCCCTATATGCCACTCTGCCCCCAAGATATGCCTTATACCTCCTATATGCCACTCTTCCCCTCCCCAGATATGCCTTATACCCCCTATATGCCACCCTGCCTCACAGATATACCTTATACCCCCCTATATGCCACTCTGCCCCCCCAGATATGCCTTATACCCCCATAATGCAACTCTGTCCCCCAGATATGCCTCATACCCCCCCTGTATGCCACTCTGCCTCCCAGATATTTATTTTATGGAGAAATAAATCATTGGACCAGCGTTAACGTTTGAAGTCATGGAGTCCATGCGCAGGAACCCCACACCTAAATCTCTCAACGCGTGGATTTTCCATCACAAAATATTTCTCATTCATCTGGAGCAAATACTGGAAAAATTAACAGCTGTTTACTTTTTTTTTTGCACCCGTTTAAATATAGTGTTAATTAGGTATAATTAATTATTATTGTAATGAACGCCGTGACCTCACATTCCAGTCCTACCGACCCACGCCTGCGCCAATCACTGCGAGCACAAAAGCCACTAACGGTCAACACACAGCAACATGTCACACAAAAGTTACAAAAAATTCTAATAATAAAAAAAAATGGTTTTAAAAATAATGCTGGAAAGGTCACATTTCAGTTTCATTTTGTATCAAGGGGATATGGACACACGTTTACAGCTACCTAATGAAACGTATTTGTTCCATTATCTGGATCTCAGTTGGGGTCTCCGAGCTTTTCGTTGATCTGATGTGGAAATAGTGTTCGCTGTTCTCAGTTATATGCCCTAAATACGTGCACGGGCGGTTAACAATTGAATGTAGTAGCGTCCACTTTTTTAACCCTTAGTAGGCAGCTCAAACTAAAAAAAAGGGGGGCTTTCCTCTCCCAATATACAATATGTCTGCGTTCTACAATCAATCCAATAAAAAAACATCCACTTTAGCTTGAGGATAATGACAAAATTCCACATTCTTCTCCGATTAACATCCATGTTATTATTTCACATTCTTCTATGTCCATTCCACACCCTCTTCGGAGGCAATTATTCTGTACATTTCAATGTGAATTACATGTTACCCTGTGATTTGAACATCTTCCAACATCGTTGCTGTGATTTAGCGCCATGATATCTGGCTGATCGAGCCGTCATTCCATCGGATGACCTGATGGGAGTGGAGGTTACTTCAAGTCCTTCAACTCTGCATTCCACGCTATTCACTTCTTCACACTTTGTTGATTGTGGAATAAGTTGTTCTTTTCACCTATATCTAGAAGTTCCAACATTTTCAGTTTTTTTCCATTTTCCCTATTTTTGAACATTATAAAAGAAGACAAGCAAGATACCCTTCGAAGACATTGTACAGGTCTGGATTTGGGTCTCTTTGGGTCTTTGGGTAAGGTATGCCAGGATGTGTCGAGAGATGAAGATTCTACGTCGTCCCTTTTGGTCCTGATTGGCTGTGCGAGACATTCACATAAAAAAAACATTATCTGCGTTTACAAATCAGTAATAAAAATATTATCCTTACATAGAAAAATCATTAATCCATAAATGTTACTGGGTTTGTCTGCTGGAATTTCATGTTATCAGATGTGGAATGTAAAAGTCTCATTGGGTTCATCAGCAGCAGAAGGCGTTCACCTAATGAAAGCACTCATTAAATGTAACACAAACTGCACGGAAAATCTAATTATCTAACCCTATTACCCGCTTCCCATCCAATAATCCAATTATCTCTGCACAGATCAGGAAAGGTATGGATAGGTGAAGGCATGGAACATATTTCTGTCCTTCAGCATAACCCCCAGCGCTGTATACAGTAATATAACCCCCAGCGCTGTATACAGTAATATAACCCCCCAGCACTGTATACAGTAATGTAACCCCCAGCGCTGTATACAGTAATAACCCCCCAGCGCTGTATACAGTAATATAACCCCCAGCGCTGTATACAGTAATATAACCCCCAGCGCTGTATACAGTAATATAACCCCCAGCGCTGTATACAGTAATATAACCCCCAGCGCTGTATACAGTAATATAACCCCCCAGCACTGTATACAGTAATAACCCCCAGTGCTGTATACAGTAATATAACCCCCCAGCGCTGTATACAGTAATAACCCCCAGCGCTGTATACAGTAATATAACTCCCAGGGCTGTATACAGTAATATAACCCCCCAGCACTGTATACAGTAATAACCCCCAGCGCTGTATACAGTAATATAACCCCCAGTGCTGTATACAGTAATATAACCCCCCAGCACTGTATACAGTAATAACCCCCAGCGCTGTATACAGTAATATAACGCCCAGCGCTGTATACAGTAATATAACCCCCCAGCACTGTATACAGTAATAACCCCCAGCGCTGTATACAGTAATATAACTCCCAGCGCTGTATACAGTAATATAACCCCCAGCGCTGTATACAGTAATAACCCCCAGCGCTGTATACAGTAATATAACCCCCAGCGCTGTATACAGTAATATAACCCCCCAGCACTGTATACAGTAATATAACCCCCAGCGCTGTATACAGTAATATAACCCCCAGCGCTGTATACAGTAATATAACCCCCAGCGCTGTATACAGTAATATAACCCCCCAGCGCTGTATACAGTAATATAACCCCCAGCGCTGTATACAGTAATAACCCCCAGCGCTGTATACAGTAATATAACCCCCAGCGCTGTATACAGTAATATAACCCCCAGCGCTGTATACAGTAATATAACCCCCAGCGCTGTATACAGTAATATAACCCCCCAGCACTGTATACAGTAATAACCCCCAGTGCTGTATACAGTAATATAACCCCCCAGCACTGTATACAGTAATAACCCCCAGCACTGTATACAGTAATATAACGCCCAGCGCTGTATACAGTAATATAATCCCCAGCGCTGTATACAGTAATAACCCCCAGCGCTGTATACAGTAATATAACCCCCAGCGCTGTATACAGTAATATAACCCCCAGCGCTGTATACAGTAATATAACCCCCCAGCACTGTATACAGTAATAACCCCCAGTGCTGTATACAGTAATATAACCCCCCAGCACTGTATACAGTAATAACCCCCAGCGCTGTATACAGTAATATAACTCCCAGCGCTGTATACAGTAATATAATCCCCAGCGCTGTATACAGTAATATAACCCCCAGCGCTGTATACAGTAATATAACCCCCAGCGCTGTATACAGTAATATACCCCCCAGCGCTGTATACAGTAATATAACCCCCAGCGCTGTATACAGTAATATAACCCCACCAGCGCTGTATACAGTGATATAACCCCCCCAGTGCTGTATACAATAATATACCCCCCAGCACTGTATACAGTAATAACCCCCAGCGCTGTATACAGTAATATAACTCCCAGCGCTGTATACAGTAATATAACCCCCCAGCACTGTATACAGTAATAACCCCCAGCGCTGTATACAGTAATATAACCCCCAGCGCTGTATACAGTAATAACCCCCCAGCACTGTATACAGTAATAACCCCCAGCGCTGTATACAGTAATATAACCCCCAGCGCTGTATACAGTAATATAACCCCCCCAGTGCTGTATACAGTAATATAACCCCCAGCGCTGTATACAGTAATATAACCCCCCCAGTGCTGTATACAGTAATATAACCCCCAGCGCTGTATACAGTAATATAACCCCCAGCGCTGTATACAGTAATATAACCCCCCCAGCGCTGTATACAGTAATATAACCCCCCCAGTGCTGTATACAGTAATATAACCCCCCCCCGGTGTATACAGTAATATAACCCCCAGCGCTGTATACAGTAATATAACCCCCAGCGCTGTATACAGTAATATAACCCCCAGCGCTGTATACAGTAATATAACCCCCCCCCCCCGCGGTGTATACCCATTTGTGTGGGCAGCTATTGTGATTATGAGGGAGTAGGGTATTATTTTATAAATATATATATCAGATGATTTAGTTGTATTTTATAGTTTAGATGTTTTTGAGAAGTGCTGAAATTGGGCAGTTATTACGGGGTCTCATTCAGCGTCTCAGTTTTTTATTAATAAACCTGCTATTTTTGGATCACAAACTGATTTTGCTTTCATTATTTCTAAAACCCCGCAAAATGTATCCAGAATAAGAGTTCTAATACGAAATCAGATGCCAAAGAGAAATCTATGTTTTTATTATTGTTTATTGCTCTATAAAATCCTGACAACAAAATCCCGGCGAAAAACAGGAAAAAAATAAATTGTGTCTCTATAACGAATCCCTAAAAAAAAATAACAGCACAAAGGTCAGCTGACTGCCACAAAACCCCCAGCCCGGGGCACTGTATTACCCTCTACCACTTCTGCTGGGAGGCTGTTCCACTTATCTACCACCCTCTCAGTAAAGTAAAACTTCCTCACATTACGATACAGCAGTAGTAATCGTAGCTCGGACCGTGTGAGATAACAATATGTAATTGGAAACGTGGCTTCGATCCAGCGCTCGACTGCTGTAAAACCAGATGCGTTTGGCGGCTCCTCAGCCGCACGCCCTCGGATTTCGCAGATTGGCTTTTTTCCCCTTTTAAATGTTTTTTTTATAACATGTTTGGGCTTATTCACTAACGAAATGCTAGCGAGAAAACAAACGCAGCTTTAATTTACAGACTCGGCAGGGCAGAGACACGGCGGCCGGACCGCCACGGACTGCGGAATGAGTTCATGGAACCCGAAAGCCGCTGTGATCGAGAACCTTCCGGCTCTGTGGATGTTGGCAGGGATTGTTTCTGATTTATTATTTGGGAAAGTTGGGTCATAAAGTCGATGCCATCCATGGCCCCGGGGGCATCAGGTGACGTGTCAGGGCTGTGCGGGCCGCTCTGTATTCTGCTGCAATGCTTTGTTACTTTGTGTTCTGTTCTATTCAGCCGGTCCTCCTCTTAGTTAAAGGTGCTGTTCCAGTCATCGCCCTCTCGTCACTGTCCAGCAAATAAAGTCTGGCGTAGAAGAATATAAGAAAAGTTTATTGTTTAATATATATAAATATAAATTAACGGTTTGGCAAAGCATCTTCACCCTGCCGCAGCCAGCTGCTTAGTTTCACCATAGCCTTTTGGTTCCCCTGCTTTGCTTCAGGTGCCTAATAAGTGTTGTGCTTTTAGACAGGATGAATGACTTGCCCATAGTGACGCACCTTGGGTGCTCGCGCGCCCCTTTTTCTGCCGCCATGGTTTTTGTCCGTGTCTTTCCTCTGCCTTGCTTTTCTTTCCGGTTGGATCTACCTTCTTAGCACTTAGTCCTGGCTTCCCAACGAACCCCACAGAACAATATAGTTATACATTTTAGGATGGCGCTGCAGCACCCCATCGATGGACCGACTGCAGGTTCCGTGTTCCACATCTTTAAATGCCAGAAAAAATTACGTTGTAATTGCAATTAAATAAATAAAAAGTAGAATGCTTACAAAGATTTAAAAAAAAAAACCATGAAACCCCCCCCCCCAATAAATCTATGGAGAGGAACCAAGAGGTCTCTGTGCGATGATTATGAAGAACCTACTAAGGTGAGTGTGATGGAGGAGACCTGGTCACCCTTGAAGAGGGCTCGAGGAGCACTCAATGTGCCCACAGAACCTTAGAGCTTAAGTTATGACGAGCGGACGCTAATTATCTGATATCATTTATTGTCCTTTGCAGAAACATAATCTTTCTCGAAATAAATCATTCCGACGCTCACTTACTGGGCACGGTACAGATGACCTAAACCTGAAGCATAAGGTGCGGGTCTCCTCATCTACAATCCCAGGTAGCGCTAGCTGGGATATGACAATATCAGGCTGATTCACATACCAGGCTCCAGCTACCCCATACCTGCCAACAATCCCGAAGTTCCTGGGACAGTCCCAATTTAGTTTTTTTTTCGGGGGCGGGGGGGGTCACGTGAAAATAATGCCTAAGCACTGAGCATTACACTGTATGTCTGAGACACACGAGGCCTAAACGCTTGTAAATGAGCTTCAAACGACCCAGTATCTGTAGCGCGTAGCCTAGAGCTCAATGCTGCAGAGTCATGCAGAGGATGTGGCCCCGCCCCCTTTTTAGGGTCCACCCCCTTTGTTCCAGAATCCAGGAAGGAAATGTTGGTCCCACTGACAACGGTGGGTGGTCCAGCTGATGTCAGTGGGCCGTCCCACTGAAGTTGACCCATCTCATCTTCCTAACCAATCCACAGTCACGAAACAAGCAACCACGGCCACTAGGAGCCATTACTGACGGCACTCAACTTTATTATAATAAATGAATTTAACATTTTTGAATAAATAATAATTTTTTAAAAAAACTATTTAGCAGCAAGTTGGAAGTAAGAAAGATATCGCTACCGCTCCCGATTCCTAATTGGCTTCATTTAAACTGAGTCTGAGTTTATTGAACCCGATGACCGCAGAATGTTCGTATTTCTCTAAAATTTGGAGCAAAAAAAAAACAAAAACAAACTACTTGACCATAAAGTGTGTACTCCGTAACCTACAATAACACTATGAGATGTGCGTACACAAAACGCACACATTGTGTGTCTAAAGTCCTTATCCATTGTGTCTTTCAGACCGATTCACAAAATGTTCATTAAGACTTAAGAGTTCCTTATAAGAAGCTCGAGATCGGGTTGGAAAAGTATTTAACGCAGTCTGGGAATTCCAAAATCTAACTTTTTTTTTTTAAAGTAGTGCTAGTTTTTTTTATATCATTGGCGTGATGAATCTTAACCCTTTAAATGGAAAATAAAAAAAAACATTCTAAATAAAGAATTATTCCAGAGAAAATGTATTGGCGGCAGGGAATTCTAATATATTCTAATATAAGTATTGTATCCCTTGGAGCAAGCACAGCTTAAGGAGGGGGCCCTGACAGAGCTAGAACGTGGGCCCATGGGGGGTTTTATTTGATTTGAGGGGGCTGGGTTGTATAAAGAAGGGGTATCCATTTTGTTTAAGCACATTTTAACAAGTTTTTCAGACCTATAGTAGGCCCCGGAGACACCGCAAAATAGCAGGAGGGGCCCCATGATCCGGCCTTGATTATTGTAAGGGTCAGGCTTGACCTCAGATTGGCCCTAGGCAGATCAAGTGGGCGTGTGGCCACTTGGCTATTTACGGAAGGCCAGGGGTCGTGGCCTTCCACTTTTTAAAATTTTGGAAGCAGTGAAGAAGTTTTTCCCTCCCGCCCGCCCTACTGTTGGTGTGTTGTTTCCGGTTTGTGTCCTTGTGGTGGGGGCACGTGGGGCAGCTTGACTTCATTGGCGGGGAACTGAGGTTCCGGTTGGCTGTTTTTAGGATACTTATTCGTGGTACCTGGTTATAATTGGGTGGTTTCTCATCCGAGGTATGGGAACCGTGTTTATTTGTCACGTTTTGTGGGCGTTTCCCACGGGCACGGTCCCAAGGGAATGAGGGGGCCGTTGTGCTTATGCCACGTGCTGGTGCGGTTTACGGCTCGTGGTTGGGGTGCACGGCAAAAGTTGGTGGCAGCTCCCGGCGGAGGTGGAGCTGTCTGGAAAGGATGTCGGTTTATCCTTAAGGGGTGTGGTAGTAACCTCCATGGGGTGAAGTGTGGTAGTAGGGGTGGAGGGACCCTAAGTCATGGAGATTACAATGTTACAAAGTTGTGTACGTTTTAAAATTCAAATAAAGTTTTATGTGTCACAGTGATTTTACAATAAATAAAGCTGTGGCCTTTTCAAAATCCAGTTGGTTGTCCGTCTCATTTATTTTATGGTACAATACATTATGTTTTAAACCCGTTAGCATGACCCACAAGCTGGCAAGTGCTCGGATCATGTCCCACCTTCCCTATGTAAAAAAGGGGGTCTCCATTTTGTCACAGCAGCGGGGGTTGATAGGCAAGTTGGGGGAGTAAATTGGGTGGCAGGGGGTCGATAAGCAAGTTCGGGGAATAGAATGGGCTGCGGGGGTGGATAGCCAAGTTGGGGGAATAGAATGGGAGGCGTGGGTGGATAGCCAAGTTGGGGGAATAGAATGGGTGGCGGGGGTGGATAGCCAAGTTGGGGGAATAGAATGGCTGTTGGGGGGTGGATATCCAAGTTGGGGGAATAGAATGGGCTGCGGGGGTGGATAGCCAAGTTGGGGGAAAAGAATGGGTGGCGGGGGTGGATAGCCAAGTTTGGGGAATAGAATGGGTGGCGGGGTGGATAGCCAAGTTGGGGGAATAGAATGGCTGTTGGGGGGTGGATAGCCAAGTTGGGGGAATAGACTGGGCTGCGGGGGTGGATAGCCAAGTTGGGGGAAAAGAATGGGTGGCGGGGGTGGATAGCCAAGTTGGGGGAATAGAATGGCTGTTGGGGGGTGGATAGCCAAGTTGGGGGAATAGAATGGGCTGCGGGGGTGGATAGCTAAGTTGGGGGAAAAGAATGGGTGGCGGGGGTGGATAGCCAAGTTGGGGGAATAGAATGGGTGTTGGGGGGTGGATAGCCAAGTTGGGGGAATAGAATGGGAGGCGTGGGTGGATAGCCAAGTTGGGGGAGTGAAAGATGTTACCTAGAGGTAGGTTGGTTGTTACGTTGGTGTGGTAGGTTTTTTGAGCTGGGGGTGTTGGGGTATTTGGGTATACCCCTATTAAGGAGTTTGCAAGGCAAAGTTGTTGCACCTTATTATTATTATATTGTTTGGATAATATATATTATATTATAAAATAATTTTTCCCTCATCATTTTGGTGTCTGTGTCTTATTGGGGGGGATGGGTCGGGTTGTTTTTAAGGCATAGATAGGCCCGTGGAACGACTGTGCGCCTGTCGGTTGTTTATGTCAACTAATAAACATCATAAATAGGGTTACTTTGTATCAGATAGAAGAATGTAGGATCTGATGAGTAATGACGAGTAAACGAGTCTCATACTTCCTCTGCGTGTCGATCGTCGCGTCGGACTGAAATGTAACGAATAAATCATGAGTTCTCGGAATGGTCCACACGCACGCCTGTGATTTATATTTTAATGGCCAGATATCCTCGGTGGCAGCAGTAATTTTCCAGTCTCTTCCTTGGGCTTTCTTGACGTGACTGTCACCGAGTTCACCAGGTTCACGGAGCAGCGGCTGCCAATTCCCGTAATTAAGAGGGGAGGACTAAACGCTCCCTTCCCTGGAGAGAGGTCAACGAGAAAACGTTCGATCTAACCCAGAATGCAACGTTTACAGTTCTTTGCCTTTTTTTCTAATGGCCGTCAGTGATGGTGAGCGGTTTGGAAAAGAGTGGAGTTTCGGCACATTTTTGCGTTCATTGATGGTCTTATGAGAGTTACCATGGAAACAGGAAAACAAAATATAAATTGTCCTTGGTACCTACTTAAAGGGGCGTTCTAAAGTGTCTAAACAAAAATGCATATTAAAGTACTTTGTGAGGATGGTAATATGTATTCTTATAAAACCAAAAAAACACTTACCTGGCGGTGTAGCTGCAGCAGCTGCTCTCCTCCTCTCCGGTCCAACAATTCTTGCCATTGATTAGCTAATTGAAATCAATAGGAGCACGAAATGCGCATGTTCAGTGGGGTCTGGTTTAACCCCCTGAATATCTCACATAAGCAACGGTTTATGGAGCAGAATGTAGTGAAAACTGGTAAGTGCTGAGCAGATGTCCTCAGTTATTAATACAGCGCTGGGGGGTATATTACTGTATACAGCGCTGGGGGGTATATTACTGTATACAGAGCTGGGGGGTTATATTACTGTATACAGCGCTGGGGGGTATATTACTGTATACAGAGCTGGGGGGTTATATTACTGTATACAGCGCTGGGGGTTATATTACTGTATACAGCGCTGGGGGGTATATTACTGTATACAGAGCTGGGGGGTTATATTACTGTATACAGCGCTGGGGGTTATATTACTGTATACAGCGCTGGGGGGTATATTACTGTATACAGAGCTGGGGGGTTATATTACTGTATACAGCGCTGGGGGTTATATTACTGTATACAGCGCTGGGGGTTATATTACTGTATACAGCGCTGGGGGGTTATATTACTGTATACAGCACTGGGGGTTATATTACTTTATACAGCGCTGGGGTTATATTACTGTATACAGCGCTGGGGGTTATATTACTGTATACAGCGCTGGGGGGTTATATTACTGTATACAGCCCTGGGGGTTATATTACTGTATACAGCGCTGGGGGTTATATTACTGTATACAGCGCTGGGGGGTTATATTACTGTATACAGCGCTGGGGGTTATATTACTGTATACAGCGCTGGGGGTTATATTACTTTATACAGCGCTGGGGAGTTATTACTGTATACAGCACTGGGGGGTTATATTACTGTATACAGCGCTGGGGGTTATATTACTGTATACAGCGCTGGGGGTTATATTACTGTATACAGCGGTGGGGGGTATATTACTGCATACAGCGCTGGGGGTGTTATTACTGTATACAGCGCTGGGGGTTATATTACTGTATACAGCGCTGGGGGTTATATTACTGTATACAGCGCTGGGGGTTATTACTGTATACAGCGCTGGGGTTAGATTACTGTATACAGTGCTGGGGGTTATTACTGTATACAGTGCTGGGGGTTATATTACTGTATACAGTGCTGGGGGGTTATTACTGTATACAGTGCTGGGGGTTATAAAACTGTATACAGCGCTTAGGTTATATTACTGTATACAGCGCTGGGGGTTATATTATTATATACAGCGCTGGGGGTTATATTATTATATACAGCGCTGGGGGTTATATTATTATATACAGCGCTGGGGGTTACTGTATACAGTACAGGATACTTTTTTCCCCTACTGGATTTCTCCTTTTAAACAAGGAAGGAAATCTATCTGTTAGGAGAAACGCATTAAAGTCTACAGTTAGAGGGTTATAGACTCCGATACAATGGAATAAACGTGGTATTGAGAGGGTGGTGAATAGAAGTAAAAGTTGTAAAGATAATGGAGAGTTTTTTCATGCGATTTTTAAAAATATGTTTTGCCAACGTTTGATTTTTCAAAATATTTAATTTTCCAATATTCTGGAGGTCTTATGAGGGTCCTGATTATAAAACTATTATTTTAAATATTTTTCCCAAAATAATCATATCAGGCATCAGTATAATGTGATTTAAGTCTATAATCTAAAATCAGTAATTTCTGGGATATATCAGTTCAGCATATAATAATCTATAATAGTCATTTCAGCCATAAAATATTATATGTCAACAAAATAAACATCAACAAAATTACATTTATTGACTTTTTTTTTACATGGAAGGCAATAATTTGTTGGGGAAAGTTTTGTTGCAGTTGGGATTTAACAAGTGGTATGTTTTAATTTAAAAAAAAATAATTTTTTTAACTTTGCGAAAGATCGAACAGCAATCCTTGCATACATTTCAGATAAATTTGATAAAAAAGTAATATATTGACCCTGATTAACAATCTTTGTGTTTTCCCTGTACAATCTATATTATTATTATTTATTGTTTTATATAGCTCCATCATATTCCATAGCGCTGTACAATGGGTACACAGGACATTACAAGTAGTATATAACATAACAATTTGACTTACAGAACAACAAGTGGAGGGCCCTGCTCCCAGGAGCTTACAATCTAAAGAATTAATTTTCAATTGTTTGTGATAGATTTTTCTCCAGGATTGAATACAGCCTAATATTTAATATTTCACTTCCAATAATTTTGTTCAATACTGGCTTTTGTCATATTTTTTATTCTCTTTATTTTTTAAGATTAAATGCATTTTATAAAAATCCTTTTTATAGACAAAATATGTGTCCACATTCCGCTACTGTTAATGCAAATATTCTTAACTGTTTGTATTATTTATTTTATTCTTAAATAATTTAAAACCATTCTAAGCTGTGTTCAAGATAGAATCCATGGAATTGCGGATTATTTTAGCACTTAATAAATAAAGAATAGTAATTAGTAATAGTTAGCTGCAATATTTATGTAGGTCTAAATATATATATATATTATATATATAATTTATTTTTTTAATAGCCCAATCTTTAGAAAAAATATACATTTAAAATATACATATTCTAGTATATTTAATCTTTTATACATAAAAAATGTTTTACAAAAAAGTAAAGAAGCTAAACTATACTAATTTTGTTTTTTGAATATATATAACAAGTTTTTTTATCTTTATATTTAGTAAGAGGTTCTTGTGCCTTGTCTTCAAATTTCTATTCATTATTTACTAATATTTTATAGAGTAATAAAGCTTTTGAATTTTAAAGAATTTATATTTATCTTGAGATACGAATAGAATTTAGTTATTTTATAATTACTGTTCCCAGAAGGAACAGCTTGATCCATTCTGTAATGTAATAAAAGGGGAGAAAAACTATGAAAAAAGGGCATTTGCATTAGAATAATGCAAATAAAATAGTAAACAAACATATAAAAATGTCAGTGTGCTAAATTTCACAAACCCTTAAAAAAAAAATGAAAATAAATAATTTCCTTTTAATAATATTTTTTTTATTCTAATTTATACATAGCATACAGTCACAAAAAAAAAAGTGAAACGATCCTGCTTCGAGTTCGTTTTAAATCTCTGCGCCCCTTCACTTATTAAAATTTTGTTAGATTATTTTTTTTTTACATTAATTTAAATATACAAACGTTTAAGTATTTTATCCAACTTTTTGAGCTATTTTGCATTTTTTCTTATAAACTCAAGCTGGCTCCTAAATTATTTTGAAGTCTTCAATTTTATATAAATCTGACCCAAATAGCTGGAAAAGTCTTTTTTAAAAAAAATAAAATATTATATCTATGTATGATAATTAAATGGGACAGAATAACCAGGGATCTGCTTTATATCAACTTCCAAGTAATAATTCTAGTAATTTGAGTTCTACTAATTAACAAAAAAAAAACCTATATTAATTCTGGTAAAAAAAATACTGTTTTTAATTGTAAGCGGTCATTATTATTGCCGTCACTGTATGTACGTGCGAATGGCTTAGTAGTGGGAGAGGTCACCGGGCTGAGGCTGAAACTCCATGGAGTGGTTATTGGGTTGCGCCCCCTGGTGGAGAGTCAGCGTAAACTCTCTGCCAGGGTCAGCGCGTTCAATGTTCTGGCCTCGGGCCACACAGTAACGAGGCTGTTGATTATCAGGTAGTTACAGAGGTGTGCCAGATTCCGAGCCAAATGTGTGCAAGATGAGTGAAACCAACCAATAAATAAAAGATTTGCATGGCGTAATGAAAGAAATGCGCTTAAATCATTTTGGAGAAAACCAAAGGTGTCAAACTCCAGGCCTCGAGAGCCAAAATCAGGCCAGATTTTCTGGATATCCCAACTTGAACACTGGCTGCTCAACCAAAAACAGATTGAATCGCTCGTGCTCAAAGCAAGGATTTACCGAAACCCTGGTATGTTTGTGGCCCTCGGGCCTGGATTTTGACACCCAGGTTTGGATGGCATTACATTACAATAAAAAGTATCAGCTGTTGGAATTGCATTACCCTTTTCTGATATCATTTAATATCGGTTTACATAAATCACAGTTGTGACAGCAAATGGTTAACAGGGTCATACTCAGAATAGGGCGCCATCTAGTGTACACCGACAGTATGACCGTGCTATCTCATAATTAAATTATTACTATTATTTATGAAATGCTGTACAATATATCGATGTATAGATAATATAAGACACATACAGATGTAACAGGAGGACCCGCCCCATGAGCTGGCAATCTAGCCTTATGATATTTTCATTATGATGGCCCCGTTCATGAGTCGTTGTTTTAAGGATCTTTATTAAACCCATTTGGATGGCACCATCATCACGATGCCATCTCCATCCATACATTGCGTGGACAAACTGTACAAGCCAACCATAAAAGTAACATTTCAGAAAAAACATTAAGTGTTTTGTGTGTTTGCTCATGAAGCGGGTATGAGACGGAGCCAAAACACCGGCCGGTGGCTACTTCAGAGGTTTTGAAGATGCTTCAAGATTAGACTTGTCCTTCATGTCACTTTTGTTGAGAAGATTCTAATACCGATCGTCCGTATTTCCTCCTTTTGTATTCGATTGGCTGCTCCTTGGACATTGTCACCAAAGTTCTCATCTTAAAAGCGCCAACTCCAGCTCTGGCCACTTAATGTGGGTTCTTTTGGCTGAGAGTGACATGAGCATGTGCTGGTTACCTTGAAGATCCAAAGCTCTTGCTTCATAATTGAACACCAGATACCCAAAGTTCTCCCGACTTTTTCTTCAGTCTTGGTGGGATTCTGACTTTTAGATGTCCAACAAACCATGGAATCCATGGAAATTGTCAGCCATTGTTTTTTGGGATCTCAAAATGTCTGGCTTGGAGGAGAAGAGAAGAGAAGAGTCAGGGTGAGATAGAAACATTTAAATACATAAAGTAATTTAACAAAGTACAGGAGGGAAGTTTATTTATAAGAGGAGAAATGTTAGAACAAGAGACCGGAATCTAAAACTTGTGGGTCAGAGGCTTAGATGGAATGTAAGGAAGTTTTACTTTACTGAGAGGGTGGTAGATAAGTGGAGCAGACTCCCAGCAGAAGTGGTAGAGGCTAATACAGTGAGGGTATTAAACATACATGGGATAGACATACGGCTCCTGAATCTAAGACGAGACCAACGACTGATTAAGGTTTGAGTCTTTACAGCAGGAGAAACAGCCGACTAGACGGGGGCCGAATGGGGCCGATCTGCCGACAGATACTATGATTCTATTCTATGTAATGCAGAATGGCATACGGCTTCTGTAAAATATATTATTATGTATTCACTACATAATCTCAACTGGATTATTTATTTCATTCAGGTGCAGTACAGGTGTATACATCATCTTAATTCAACAATGAGACACCATCATAGCTCCAATGTGTCCCCATTTAAGAGGGACAGTCCCTATTGGGAACCCAAATCCTTCTATCCTCCTCAAATCTGTTTTTTCTTTCCTCTTTTCTAGCCGCCCCTATTTGTGTATAAAAACAGCACAACATGAGTTTGATTTTTTTTTAATATGAAAATGGCCACAATGGAGATTTGTTTTTTTGGGGGGGTAGGTTTTTCTTTAAGGGCTTCTGAAGACCCTTGAAAACTCCAGTGGTCTCCTGAAGATCCAGCTCTCCCACGGGTCTTTTGGCCGAGGAGAGAAGGAAGAGATCTCGTCATGTCCCTTAAGGGAGTGCAACTCAAGAAGATGGAAGATTTGGGGGGGCCTGATGTTTCCCCATTTTTCCCTACTTCTCTTCATTGCAAACTTGGACTTTAATTGTAAAATCAACATAAAAAAATAAAACGCTATTACTGGGTTAAGGGCACAAAAAAAAAGTCAGCAACTTCTCAAGGCATGAGACGTTCATTCATGCTGCCTGTTTCACCTGTGCGCAAGCAGGTACACCCCAAAACTTTGATATAAGATTTAACTCATTGCAATAACACATCAACTAAGACGTGAAAGAGAGATATATATATATATCCCTATTGTGAGATAGCACGCTAGATCTTTTTAAATTAACACTTTCAGCACCAGAGAGTCAATGCAAGAATCGCAAGATGGTCAAAAGGGAGCTACAATGTACAGTATAATAAATCACTTTATGGTTTAAAAGGGTCACCAGCGTTCATTCACACGCACAGATTTTCCTCCAGCAACCTCCTTTTTAATTTATTACAAATTAGTAACATTAACTAATATTTTAACATTTATGACACTTGTGAAACTTTTACATCTTGTTCCAATTTATAGCCTAACCTGAATAATTATTGTAAACCACAATATCTAGGCTTTAATTCTACATTTAAATTTTTTTATTTTTTTTAAATGTGAAATCAGCACCTGCAAAAAAAATATATATATAAAAATAATATATTTCTAATAAATAATTTTTCCATTTTTTTTTAAAGAATTTAGAACAATTTAAATATATTGATTTGAAACGTATTATCCTTGTTAATATGAAGAAGAATGGTGATAAAATCATCTTGGACTACACATTTTTGTCTGCATTTTTTATTACCTTTTTAAAAAATGATGTGTTTCTTTCTTTTTAAACATTGAATTTGTTTTATTTTTTTTTTCTGGCACTAAGAGTACAGAGAAGAGAATGGGTGGTGGTGGGGGGGGTATAAATTTGCAGTTTAGCCCTTTTTTTTACTTTCTCGCCCTTTTTTTGTGTTTTTTTTTCTTTCTACCCCACCCCCAACTGCCCTCCAGCTAAACAGACCACTCTATCACCTGACCATTTAATATTTACCCCCACCTTGTGTTTGCTTCTAAACAGACCTCCTATCTCTTTAATTCAGGTAGGAGGTGTTCTTTCTCAGGTACGAGATCCCAGCCTCTCTAGGTAATTATACCATTGGAAGAAACTCGCTTTTAAAGGGTTATATTTAGGGCATAGATCCTTGTGAATATAAGAAGCGAGCGTGGATGTTTTTCTCGTTCATTCGCTGGCATGCCAGTCTGAAAAGCAAGTACAGCGTAAAGCAGAGCACTTTATAGACTTTATTTTCCCAGATTAAATGAAAAATTGGCACGGCCAGAACTTTTTAACGCTATTTTCCCCCATTTAAGTTCCTATTTAAAATGCAACAGATTTTTTATTTTTTTTTTAACATTTATTTATAGATTTTTGCTTCACTTTTTTTTTCTTTTTTTTTTTTTTAGTCCGAGCGAGAATTTGAATTAAAAAATACGTTTTTTGCAGAGGATTCTGAGGATTTTAAATACAGCAATGGATTTTTAGAGACTGGTTTAGAGATTTATTTTTTTTTAATCATTATTCTGGCTTAGAATTTGTGTTTAGAACTTCTGTACGTTTTTAGAATATATATTTTTAAGGATTCGTAATTTAATTTAATTTTAGAGTTTTTGTTTGGCTGCGGCTATGGGGCTTTTTTACTGCAATAAGGGTAGCGGCGGTCCAAATAATATCTGGAACGGCATTAAGAGCCAAATTCAGAGCCATGCACCGGATTGCCTGGAACTGGATGAAATCCACATGCTGCAGCAGAAGAGGTGAGCGCATTTATTCATATGGGTGTTTATAAATAAATAAATGTGTATGGGTGTTTATATATATATATATATATATATATATATATATATAATGTATATGTCAGTGTTATCTGTCTCGTGAACCGAGAAGATACTTTTGTGTGAATCCCTATGGTATGCCATGCATTGTGCTTTAGATGCGTTTGCCTTGGGGCGCAGGCCAGCCTATTGTGTTGCTAAAGGAAGAGGGAAGGTGTTCCTGGAATGTTGTAAAAGGTTTTTGTATCTGTCTCTTAAAGATAGCATCGCGGCTCTTGGTTTGCGAACACGTACTTGGTGCTCCAAAGAGCGGTTTTGGGGAAATTGGGTGACCTGCCGTTTTTTGAGACCCTCTTATGTACAGCTTTTAGAATGGGTTAATCCTGGGTTCATTGTGAGGAAGCACCTTAATAAAGCAGAGAAGGGACACTTCCCCCAAAATAATTTGGGTTCCTCTGATGGCCCCTCTATTGTCAACATCTTACTATGTAACTAACTGCTTGGTGTTATGGTACTTGGACTCATCTCGTGGTCACTAGGACCAGGACTAGATGGCCGACGCGTGTGGTAGGTGGACTGTGTGTAGAGTTAGACTTTTCTGGAGGTATGAAATTATTTGGGGTTTGTAATGAGAGGGTCTTCTCACCTACATAATCCTTTTTTTTTTTTTTTTTTTTTTTTCTTCTGCATGGGGTATTGACCTTCGCCAGATTTCTCATGTTCTTCTTCCTCCCGTGTCATAAGTCCCCCAAATAATAATTGATACAGTAAACAAAGTGTAATGATTGTGGGACAAGATTCTATCTACCATAAACACTCATTTGTTACATAGTTGTGGACACAATGAATGCACTGCAATGGAGATGTCATCGGATGGAACCATAAATTTAAGTTCATTAGAGTGGAATAATGACGTGTTTTTGGTTTTGAAAGTCGGGTCCTAGGTGCTCGGTCTCATTAGGTGACATAGAATGGAAAAATGTTGTGTGTTTCTGCCGCGTATAATGCTCTGCCTCTCCTGTCCAACGATGGCCCTATATATTATAGACCACTGGTGGACACCTCCGGTCCTCGAGCACCACCGAAAATCCAGGAATTCTGTGATTTCTGTGCTCGGGCTGGGATATCCTAAAACTATTTGTGGACTGGAATTTTGAACCATTGTTATAGACCTCAATAGTCCTCTTATCACCCACCTGAGACAATGAAAGAACTTCTCTTGTTGTTCACGTACAGAGACTCGCATTCCTACAGCAATGGCAAGCTGCTATCGCTGTGAAGGGATAGCGCTATTTTATGGATTCTAGAATATAATAAAAGTTATGGGTTGATTGCCTCCAGTTATTCAGATGGCTGTAAAGATAAGTGTGCGAAGTTAGGAAAAGTGAAAGTTTAAAGAGCTCTGCACAGAAGCAATTACCTGTGTCTGTGTGTGAGAGAGAACAATAAGGAGTCTCCAGAGAAAACCCAGGCTTTTTGAGGACACATCTTTGAGAGCCAAGTGACAAATCCCTAACCTTTCCGACCTTACGCGTTGTGCTATGTTGAAGAGTGTACTTGTTTTTTTTCCTGCACTGCAGAGCTTACGGTCTACGAGTGGGATATGCCAAAGGCAGCGAGTATCCCGGTCACTTAGTTGGGCTTCCTGTAAGAAGTTACTTTGTATTTAAGTAAATTGTGACACTTAAGGCAGAAGACCATGCAGAAGTCTGCAGTACTTTTTCATTGGCCGTCCAAACACAAATTTGGTTCGCTATTCACCACCTGGCTGTCTCCTAATGTCAAGGGTTAATTCTCTAAAAACTTCCAGCCTGTGCATCCTAAATTAAAGTTGCTTTGGCAACTTGGCATCGTTGATCACATGTCAAACCATCGTACTTTGTGGATGTTCTGGAAAGAATCGAGAGAAAATGGTTCTCTGGACCCGCTCTCTTTAAAAGTATCACAAGCTTGTTGTTGTTGTTGGGTTTTATGTGAAGGATTACAGATGACTATGGTTCATAATTTATGGAGGGTAGGTGATAAAATTCCTCACTGCTCTGAACCGGTTCGTAAGATTTAATGGTTTAGGTTTTTGGTGGTTCTGTGCCAAACCCATGTTTTCTTATTCCCTTCTCTTTGGTCATATGTGACTTTATTTATTTATTTTTTTTAAACTTTTTCCTTTTGATTTCCTTAACTTGCTTTTAAAAATTATATAGAAGGCAGAGCCTGTCCCCTCTCCTAATTTACATGTCATGTTGGTTCCATTGAGCGTAACTTGAGAAGTCCTCTACTCGCCAGTTGTAGCAATCACTTGCTTTGTCCAGGATACTATCAATTTCTGGACCCCCAACCACCACCACTGGGCTGCTATTCCCAGGCCTAGCAATATTTGATAGAAGACAAGTAACTTGAAGAGTACAGGAGCAGATGATTGTTTTAAAGCTTGGTGTCCCTGAGCCCGGTATAAGACGTATGTGTAAAGATTAAGGGGCCCCTATATTTAACAGCAATGCTGTCCTTAAGAAATAAAAAATAAAAGAAAGCCTAAAACTTTTCCTTAAGTTCTAATAAATATATATATATATATATATATATATATATATATATATATATATATATATATTTTTAATTTTTTTAGTTTTCATTTTTAGGACCCAAATCCTTCTGTCTTCCTTTCATCTCCTGATGCCTTTTTACTGTATTCATTTTGTATAGAGACGTTCTGGTTGTTAAGCAACTTAATCTATTTCAATTCGACTCATCCTTTGACTTGTCGTTGGGGATTTAAGCAGCATTTGGGGAAAAAAAAATAAATAAATAAATAAATAAATAAATAAAACGGATATGGCGGTATTGGTCCAAGAGACGATGGCGTCTTTAGTTGAAGGTGATGGCTGTTATTGGGCCGACATTGATAAAGATGTGAAGCTGCAAGCTTTCAGAACCCTAGAGTTCCTTTTTTTAGATGACCAAAAGGAAAATGTCTTCATTCCATCCAAAGAAGACGCCTCCAGATGCTTCAAAAATCTTTGTACCTAAAGCTGAGCTTCACGCCTTCAACAGAGCCTCCGATCTGTAAAGGGTCGAAGCTGATGACTTTTATTCCACCCCCATGGAATGTCCTCAATTTAGACTTGAAAGTGCGGAGCTTAGCTTTACGTACAAAGACTTTCAGGACCTTTTGGAAAAGAGATGAGACCTCTGAGGTCTTCTCTTGGACCAAAAATGGTGGGCGAACAAAGAGGGTTTGGAGGGGTCTTATCGCGGTAGCTGCTATGTAATTCTGTGTGTTTTAGTCCAACACGGAGAGAGATTTTAAACTAGTTCCAAATTTCACTCTACTCATTACCTCAACCTATAATCTCTTCTGTAACACACTGACCTCTAATTATTTAATTTATTACATGAATAACTTTTCCATACTCTAGCGGGAGGGTGCGACCTGCCGATCGGTGTAGTATTTAAATCTTTCCAAACCTAGTGACATACGTTCTTCTGTCGTCAGAAGTTGGAGCCGTGAACAGAATATTATTAATGATATAGATTTCTATGTAAATATTCTCTTCTGTACGATACAAATTATAATTCCGTTCCCCATCTGAATTAAGCAACCGGAAAAGACCGGAACTTTGATAACGCCTCCTTGACATGGAGCATACCCTACGTAGAGAAGTCTTAATAAGATGAGAATACTAAAAATGATTTATTTCAGCTAAAAATGTTCACCTTGAGGCCAAAGTAAAGCTGTTGTGGAATTGTATCTATACTTATTGATAAGAATTATGTTCCTCGCAGAATTGATGACTCTCCCTTACTTCTCGCTGCCAAAGAGAGCGACGTTGGCGCGATCAGGAAACTGTTGGATTGTCCATCTACTGACCTACACATGCGAGGTATGATCTTCTTTGAAGGCCACGCAGAAGAACGTGATACGTTTGAGATCCTAGGATTCCAACACAAAAAGTGTTACTTGAAAGATATTCAAGGAGTCGGTTCTAGAAAAACTGACAGATCTAAGGGAAACTTTCTTTAGATTTTGTCATAGTGATGACATCATAGTTATGTAGCAGCTGCTTTTGCCCTTAACAATGCGAAGCTCAACATTCTAAAAGCGAAGAAAAATGTTAACCAACATTCTTGTCCTACAAGAATCTTACTGACTTTTTTGTGAGATTCCATTATATTTTGTATAAATACAAGTCATGACTTGCACATTTTAATATAATTAACGGAACATAACGAGGTCACAAATAGGGTCTGCTAGATGAATAATCGTATATGAATGGCGTTCGTGGCGTGTATCGGTGTGTTGGATCTTCTGTATTAAACCAATGTGTCTTCAGGTGCGGTGGGAGAGACCGCCCTACACGTGGCCGCGTTGTATGATAATTTGGAGGTAGCGCGGATCTTGATCGAAGAAGCCCCTGATCTCATCAATCAGCCGATCACCTCTGATCTTTATGAAGGTGAGGCCTGGTTTTTATTTTCAGTAAGTTGAAGACCCTGGCTGCAGGATTTTATTCTCCTATTCCGTAAACCTTTCGAAACCTCCCGCTCTCCATTCTCGTCCTTTTTTTAATGCATTGTCTTCTTATAGGGCAGACAGCGCTTCACATCGCAGCCGTCAATCAGAACATGAATCTGGTGAAGCTGCTGATCGAAGAAGGCGCCGATGTCTGCTCTCCTCGGGCCACCGGAAGCTTCTTTGCCTACAGTGAAGAAAATCTCTTTTACTTCGGTGAGTGCCCGCTGCTTGCTCCAAAGGCGAGGAAACTGTCATCGTGATCCTATTTGCCATATTTCTTTATAAAACTAATGACAGGGGTAGCCTCGACTCTCGGGCTAGGTCGTCCTAGATAACACCCCCCAATAAAAACACAGACACCAAATGTGGGATGATTAAAGGCCACAGCCGATTTATTAAACGTCATTGCCACGCAAGCTGTAAACATAAAAAGGTGCATTAACACGGCAATGACCCAAATACCATAAACACCCGTAAGCTTGCCAGGACCAACCGGGGCCGAACCGTAAGCATAACCTTATGGGAGGGCATACCATGATGCCCCTCCCCCACCTGAGGTTCCAGCAACCGCCCAGCCAGGAACCTCCCACCGACCTTGAACACCAGTGGCAATAACTACATAACACCCCCCGGCAACCTGGCAAGCTACCGCCCCCCGGCTGTGACAAAAACCTGAAACAAAACAAAGAAAATTAGTAACAAGGTCACACAACCACGTGAAACATCACAAAATAAAGGGAGGGAGGGTGGGACAAACACACCGGGTAGGCTGGCACAACAAAAAGCTCTGAACCCCCTTTAGACCCATCCTTATATACCCCCTTTCACTTCCTCCCCCTGCCCACTGAACTTTCTTTGAGCCCCTGACCCACGGACTATGTGGGCATCAGTATTATGGTAACAAACTATTCATCCCATCTTGCCTGCTTTTACTGTAAAGACTCAGACCTTAATCAGTCATTGGTCTCGTCTTCGATTCAGGAGCCGTATGTCTATCCCATGCATGTTTAATACCCTCACTGTATTAGCCTCTACCACCTCTGCTGGGAGGCTGTTCCATTTATATACCACCCTCTCAGTAAAGTAAAATTTCCTTCCATTCCATCGAAATCTCTGACCCTCTAGTGTTAGAGTCCCGTCTTTTGTTGTAATATTTCTCCTCCTTTTTAAATAAACTTTCCCCCCTGTACCTTTATTGAACCCCTTTTCGTATTTAATCAGAACCCCCCTCTCTTCTCTCCTACTTTTTACTCGTTTATTTAGCCTGTCATCTTCTCTTACAGGTGAACACGTCCTGACCTTTGCTGCGTGTGTAGGAAACGAGGGGATCGTTCGGCTTCTCATAGCAAGCGGTGCCGATATTCGAGCCCAGGACTCCTACGGTGTGTTATGGGAGGAAAAAAATATATAATTTCGATATAATGACCGCCCTAAATAGCATGAACCTCATTTAATGGTTAGAATGTACTATTATGTCCCAAAACGAATGCTAAAATATGTCCCACTACCTGTCCCAGTGCAGGGGGCTTCCTCTCAACCTTGGCAGCCAAATGGGATCCAACGAGAGCCGGCCATGTTGTCGCACAAAACGCATTTGGCCGTGAAATGTTTATTTTTCTCACTTTTCCCGCTTACAGGCAACACAGTACTCCATATTCTTGCCCTTCAGCCTAACCAGACCTACTCCTGCCAGATGTTTGACCTCATCGCGTCCTACGACCAAGGAGAAGGCGAGGAACGTCTTGAGATGGTCCCGAATCACATGGGGCTCACCGTTTTCAAACTGGCCGCTGCCCAAGGGAACGCCGTGGTGAGTTCTCAATCCCCGCGCGACCCTCCGGCGTTTCGTTCTCGTGCCGATTCTGTTGTGAAATTTGTTCTCGAGCCGAGGCACTGAGATCGTTCGTTAGACCGGGTATCCTGACGCTGCCGGTTATATTTTATCTTGACACGGTAGTTATTAGCTGGCGATACAATCTAGATGTGATTCGTAACTCGTAATCCAATTTTGGTAATTATTACCTTTCATCGGTTTTCTGCTCTAATACGGCTTCCATGAAGAGCAGGTTTTGCAATCTAGCGTCATACCATCCAGCACACTCCATATATCACTCACGGCGATAACCGCCTGGTAATTTTCCAACGTTTTCAAAGTAAATCGGACTTCTGTTATTGGGGGGGGGATTCTCCAGTGCTGTATACCTGGTTTTACCTCATTTTGTTCCAATAAACTCCCTTTATCAGCAGACCTGGAGGCGGCCGTTGCTGTCAGTCATGTGATATTTTGGGTGACTTTCCCGGCTCAATCACCACACTGAGCTGATGCTTTATGGCAATGCTAATGAAGTCCGTACCTCCATAGACTTTCATTAGTCCGGTGGTCAGACTGGGTGATTAAGACTAAGCCATTCTATTCTTTCCCCACAGACAGTATAACAAGCAGTTAGGGTGATTGTCTAGTAGATTGGGCAAGAACACATGGCCAATATATTATTTATATAGCAATTATATATCTATAATTATCTGATACTAGTAATAAACAAAGGTGGGACTTCCCCTTTAATTATTGTGTATTTTTTGTGTGTGTGTACATGCGTTAATCCTTCTTTCTTTTTGGTGTATCTTCACATGAAGATGTTCCAGCATCTGATACAGAAACGCAAAAGGATCCAATGGACGTTTGGTCCCATTTGCTCAACTTTGTACGACCTGTCGGGAATTGACTCGTGGGGTGAGGAGCAATCTATACTAGAGCTTGTGGTGTCTTCCAAAAAAAGAGCGGTGTGTGTTCCATTTATTTTATTTTCTTCTCTGTTCCAATTTTTTTTTGTAAAACTTCTTACTCCCGCATTCTCTCTTTTCCAGGCTCGGCAAATCCTTGACCTGACCCCCGTGAAGGAGCTCGTCAGTCTGAAATGGCGAAGCTGCGGCCGCCCGTACTTCTGGTTCTTGGCGGCCTTGTACGTGATGTACATGATCTGCGTGACCATGTGCTGTATCTACAGACCCCTCAAGCCGGTCTCTGACAAGTCAAACAACTCGCGTCACATCACGATCCTCATGCAGAGGCCTCTAAATGTAAGCGATCAAAAAGAAACCCGTTCGGGTTTTGTTGCAAAGTGGCAATTTTGTGATCCGCCATATTGTGTGTCTTTCATAGGAGGCGTATACAGAGTACGAAGACGAACTGAGGCTGGTTGGAGAGTTAATCAGCGTCATTGGAGCCATCGTTATCTTGCTTCTCCTTGTAAGCAGTATTTTCCAATTTATTTTGCTTGTTTTGGCATATTTTGTCTTGCTTCCATTAATTAATTATGCTTTTATTGTTTCTTAGATCCCAGACCTCCTTCGTGTTGGCGCCACCAGATATTTTGGGCAGACTGTTCTTGGAGGACCTTTTCATATAATCATGTGAGTCCTTTGTGAGTCCTTAACTTCTCTTCTTCGTCTTGGGACCAAACTACCCACTTTCTCATTGTTACATTTCTGGATTCCATGGGTATATATTGTACTTCCTGGCATTCTCTCCTCGATCTAGTATGTAGCAGGAGATCCACCTCGTATGGGCAATGCACCTTGTAGCCAATATGATATCTTTACTCATAGTTAATGAGGGATGGTAAATTACACTCTTAATCACAAAAGTAGTGACACAATTCTACGGGTAACCATTTCCACATACTTTTGCACCCGTTTTACTTCAGTGGACGTTATTATGGAACTACAGAAAACACAAGGTTTCTCCAGTAGCTTCTAGTTGGGGTTGCTAAATCCAGGTGACGCGCCACATTGTAACCAGCTCCTTATGTCTCTGCACAGAATTGTTTTTGCCTGCATGGTGATGGCTGCGTTGGTGATGAGGGTAACAAACAGCGATGGAGAAGTTGCCCCCATGTCTATTGCTCTCGTGCTTGGCTGGTGCTATGTCATGTATTTCACAAGAGGCTTCCAGATGCTCGGACCTTTTACGATCATGATTCAGAAGGTATGAAAACCTAAACTGTGTCGTGTTTTAATCCGATGCATTTGTTAAAGTTACTAACATTTTATATTTGCATTTTTATTTAGATGATTTTTGGGGATCTCTTGCGGTTTTGTTGGCTCATGGCTGTTGTCATTCTTGGTTTTGGAGCGGGTAAGCGGCTGCCTCTCTTCTCTGTAAAATGTCTAATAAAATAATAACAATTATTAAAAATAAGTATCTGATTTCAAACTCTATATTTTCTATAATGCTCATGGTTTTGTTTTGTTTTTTTTCTCCTCTCTAGCATTCTATGTGATCTTCCAGATGGAGGATCCCGATCAGCTGGGCCATTTCATGACTTACCCCATGTCCCTATTCAGCACTTTCGAGCTCTTCCTTACAATCATTGATGGACCCGCTAATTACGACGTGGACCTGCCGTTCATGTACAGTTTTATGTACTCTGCGTTTGCTATAATAGCAGCTTTGTTGATGCTTAACCTGCTGATCGCCATGATGGGAGACACTCACTGGAGGGTGGCGCATGAGCGAGACGAGCTGTGGCGGGCACAGGTGAATTTATTTCTTTATTGATCATGCATGTTCTGACTGTCTTGCCCCACAATGAGATCTGCACAAAGGTTTTTGCTTATTAATTGTGATAAGGCATGGCTTAAAGGCACTGCTGGCATGGCATGGAATGGACTAACAATTCTACACTGCACATATTGAGCAAATATTTGGCATAGAATTTGTTTTTAACTAAATTCTACATTGGAATGTTGGTGAATCTTCATTATCTTTGTCAGCTGGCTGGACCTTATCGATGAATTAGATACCCTACCGAGCTGTGGGCAGATTAACTCCTGTTTAAGGTTCTCAAGGTTTATTATTCCTCCGTCTCGATGCCTTAATAGATTATAAAATCATGAGAGGGCTCCCCCCTTTATCCTTCGGTGCCAGTAGGTCTCACTGTGCATTCATTTTTATTGTCAATTTTGTATATCGTCAGTTTTAAAGTTGCCGGTAATTTTTAAAGAGTTTGCAGTTTACTGTGACTTCTTCTTCTAATACATTTTATTTGTTTTTGACAGGTGGTAGCAACTACTATAATGCTGGAGAGGAAGATGCCAAAAGCCCTGTGGCCACGTTTGGGGATTTGTGGGAAGAATTATGGACTTGGAGACTGCTGGTTCCTCCGGTAAGAGTACAGACCGTATACCATAATACACTCTTAATCAGCTGATATCTAACATATTACTTGTAGTAGACGGATCGTAGACAAAAGATTTGACGTATTAAGCGCGGCATATAAATAACTGGGGTATTCCAAGATATATATTTTCTTCTTTCATGGTTAAGAACTTTTTAAGGAGCAGCCATGCCAATTCTTCCAGAGATGGGTGAAGCTGGCGTCCAAACGGCTCACCCCCTCTGGAGATGGATGGGAACAAAGAATCAGAAGAAGACCCCAGCCTTCCTATCATTTGCTTCATATTTAGTGCCTGTTGATCTGATAATATTCAATAAAATCTTGAGGCATGCTAAATTCATTATTTATTTATTTTTGTTCTCCAGAGTTGAAGAACGCAGGGACTTGGACAAGAGAAAGATCAAAAGCTACGTTGATGCTTTCCAGGCCGCCGACGAAGATGATGGCGGAGACCGGAAATCTCTAAAGCCAGATTCCACAGAAGACAAAGAAGAATCCTATCACCCGCGTGGCGCGAATCCACCGTCGTCAACGACCCCTCCTCTAGACCGCAAAGTATCCAGCAGGAGATCAAGTAAAGGATGGAACCTTCTCCGAAAGGCCTCTGTTGACCAACTACAAGGCAAAATTAATTACGCCCTAGACATTGATGAAGATGTATATGATGTGTGAGTTCTGAACCCAACCTGCCGTTGGTGGAAAGTCATTCCCAACTACCATTGTATTTATTAAACACCGCAGGGGTGTCTCGGGTTTGCCGTCCCTGGTATCTCCCAGTCGAGTGCCGAAGCTGCGCAATGGAGGTTCCTTCAGAGACTTGTGGAAGCCGAACCTATGTGAGGGAATCTCCTTTTTAGCATATTGAAATTCTGCCCACTCCTTCCTATACATGAGTAGTCAGAATGGAGAATCCCCACGGAGAATCTGCTAATCCCTTCCAAACCTCTAATTTAGTTTTTTAATCCTATACTGACGTGTATATTTAACGATGGCTTTCGAGCAACCTTGTACTCTATGGATTATTCTCCTTTTTACAAGAGCCAGGGACACAGTGTCTAATTCATAGCTAAAATAAACATTTTACACGCTTGAAGAGATTTAAATGCCGAAGAATGAATACTGCAACATTTGGGACGTTTGCCCTCCGCACAATGAAGCCACCCGGACGGCGCTTGCTACCAGTTGCGGTACCGCGTTAGCACTTTATATAAACAATATAGAAATCATCTTCAACTTCATGGAAGCGGTGGCTCAATCTATGAAAAGACCGTTTAAGAGTGTATCATATTTTGTGTGTCCCTGTTTTTGTTTATTTTTGTGTTTTGGTTTTTTTTTTTGTTTTGTTTTTGTTTGTTTTATATATAAAAATTATACTCGGCATTCTGTTTTCTATGTAAGCTTAGCTACGCCGCATTTTCTAAAGAACAGTGATTTTTATCCAGTAATCTAATAAACCACTGTCTCTTCGGTCTGTATTCAAATAAGGTGGATATTTGGGGGTAATCTTATAGGAACATTGTATCGCTTCATTAAGAAGTAATAGTTACAGTAATCATTGTTCCAGATTTATGGTGCTTTCAGATATAATGCCGATTTTCTAATTTCATTTTTCGTTTTTTAATGTAAAATGTTATGAGGTTTCTGAACTTTGTTTTAATTTCCAAAAAAAAATAGAAAAACTAGAAAAACATGGGCTTGCTTTAATGCAAATTTAGAATAATAATATCGTATTAGTGTTTTTCTTTTTTTTTTTTTCTTCTATAATGCCATAATGTAGCTCCAAGTTGCTTTTAGCACTTTATTTAAAAAAAATAAAAATAATAATAATAATTAAAAAAAAAAAATAGATGGCTATTGCATGTTACAAACTCAGGGCTATATACAATGTTAATATCCAGTGCCTGACTATATGTTTTGCATTAGCTAAAATAAATGCACCCGTGTGCCAAACACATAAGCTGTTCCTTTTTATCGTTGTACCCAAACTATCGGTTATCAATGTTCTCTTATGTATGTTTCACAGATGCTGCTGATTTCCCGGTGCCGTGTAGCTGTTGTACAAAATCATTGATCTGATGTCTATTAATAAAAGTTTTACTTTGTATAATGCTTCTTTTCATTATGGGAAGGGTTGGCCGATGTCCCTTATTGAGAATTTTGCGTATGAGTACAGTGTGATCGGTTTCCGATTTTAGGGAATATACATACTCACTAAAACAGCCTCAAAAATCATTCCTTACTTTAAGCTCTAATTATTACATTTTCTATCTGCTAAAACATCTTGTTGGCTCCGTGTGTCCCGTTGGATCTGTCGACGTGATAATTTCAGTAGGAACATGACCTGCATCTAATAAGATGGCCAACTTGTAGATGTTTCCAGACAGAAGCTGGTAACATAATTCTAATTTCTATAAAGGTCCTAGTAATTGCAGTGTTTTGTTTTTTTTGTATTTAGTTTTTTTTTTACTTTTGAGCATTTATAGTATATATGGTACACCTAAAATAACTGGACTCCATCTAGTGATTTCCCCATGTCTGAATGAAATCCACCAGAGAAGAATGTATTCATGGTGGAAGATACCTGAACATCTGAAATAAATTAGTTGGATGATGAAAACTACTTTCTGTGATTATTGTGTCGGATGCGGCCACGGCAGGGAAAGTGGCTACTTTTGTGATGCTGAACCACCCTGATGGCTGTAAATGTATTGGTGAATTGGTGGTCTGTGGGTCATGGATGCTGTGCAAACTTGAACAATGAGGAGGCCAAATGAATGAGTCCACAACAGGAGTCCTTGTTATGAAATATCATGGACTGATCTGCTTTGTGGGTGCATTCGTTGTATGGAGTACAGTGTGGAGTCATTGGCCACCAAGAAGTTGTCTTCAAGGATTCCTCGACATCATAGCCATTCCCTACAATTAAAGCTAGAGATTCATGGATGCTCCTTAGTATTCATCAGACCATAGTGCCCATGAGATATAACTGAGCAAGACCGAAACCAACATAATGCCAAGCGATGGCCCAAAGACTGGTTGAACATTGACTCTGCTGGAGATCATGTAGATCCTGACATACTTCTTACGCGCTTTATATTGGGAAATCGGGGTATTTTGGCTTGTATGGACATTTGGATAGCGGTCATCATGGAATACCCTGCCGAATGATGGAAAAGTCCCTTTAAACTTATTATTTGATACTTAAAGACGTTATCTGTAAATTAAGATAAGGGGTGTACAAGTATATATATACATTTAGTATTATGATTTGGGAGATTAGAATCTGATTACCCATATCACACCTTGGGAACTCAGCCTATCAAGTTTTAACTCATGTCTAAAATGAATATTTTTTCCGAATAAAATCCTACCGAAAATGTGCCCCCAGAATCCCCCATAGGATCTTATTCGCTTATATCCCTCCGTCTCTGTGTATATACACAACTTCAGCTGTGTGCGCGCTGACCGAGCTGGCGTGCCCAATCCCAACGAACGTTCTTTAAATATTTATTCTGTGCCGTCATCGGAGTTCTAAACCTCCCCCAGCTACTCGCGTTCTTGCCATCTGCGGTCTTGTGAAGCTTTAAGTCGGTGTTGACACGCAGGCATTTCGCTGGGATTTGTTTTGACAGCGTTGAATCTTAGTAAAATAGCATTCTTACCGTCCTGTTGTGTAATGGGTTTCTGGTTCATTGGCTTCTGGAACCAGCTGCTCGTTGATACTGTCCCTGCGGGCACTGGTGGCATCTAAGGGCACATGCGCTACGGTTTTACATGTGTTACAATATTCTATAATTGTCTTGACGGTTATATTTACTCTATTTTTTAGTATGAAAAAAAAACTATATAGGGCTGTCGCTAACTTTAATATCTATTAGAATGCTTATAACATTCTAAATGAAAGAATGAGACCCACCAAATCTTAATATATATATTGTATCAATCATGAAGAATCTATTGTCAGTATAGTAACAAAACGTATCTGTTAACTTTTTCCAGCGTTGGGTTTCAAAATATTCTCCCCGTCACATCTTGTGATCATCGTGTCGTTCCGTCCAAAGGCTACAAGAAGAATTTTATTAGACATCGTTTCATAATTGAGTCAAAACCTGATTTACAAAGCCTGAAGATGATAAATGATGTCATTATATTGCGACTGTCGGCTAGCAGAGAGTGACGAACCAAAAAAGTTTTTCCTGTATTATTTTTTTTGCAAGATTTCCCAGAGATAAAAACATTCTACTTTCCGCACTTTTTCAGCTGCCATGAAGGTCAGACCCATGACCAGGGCCGGGCACATCCAACTGGTGGTCGCACGCTGCCGGAGCAGGGCATGGAGCGAGTGTGCGGTGCTCTCAGCCAGATGACCATTCTGGGTCTGCTCCCTTGACCTCCACACTTTCTTTATGAATATTTAGTCACTCTTAAGTCAGGAGGACAGAAGATTTTTTTTTTTCATCTTGGCTTTGAATCGATGGGCATCCAGGAACGATCTTCATGGGACCTGACTTTTCATTAAGCTGGTTAAAACTCGCAGTGTACACAAATGCAGGAGACATGGCGTGCATCAAATTCATGCAGACTGGTTCCAGTTTGGAATGGACCTAATGTCCAATTTTTTTTGTATGTGTGTTCTTTTTATTAAGTTAGATAATTCCAATTAATCTCTTGGCTTCGCCATCACTCGCGTGGAATCCAGGAATGTGTCCTTCCCCAGCTGCAAATACATAGACATCCAAAACAAAGATCACATGGTAATAACACTGCGGGTTATATGTTATATGCTCTATAATACGTATATATAATAATATAAAATAATAAACTGTATACATTATAACACCTTATACATAAAGAGTAAAGAGAGGAGGAGTTTGTGTTATATCACAATACGCAGCACAATGGTGTCTTCTATTCAGTCTGGGCCTAGGGAAACAGGTCCAGGTGAGCGGCAGCCCCTTTGCCGCATAACAGAGAGCCAATCGCCAGTATATACACATTCACACACATACGCACATGCTTCCACATACACATCTATATAACCATACACACAGCACAAATAAAACTATGAAAAATAACCACTTTGGATACTAAATATTAGAAAAAATACCTTTCTTTGGACTTTCACTTTATAACATTGCTGTATAATATGATGACGCATGGGATATTTCGGTTACATTGGCCCTTATCCTAGCATGAGCCGTGGCGTGGCTTGTTTAATATGTAGTCAGGATCCTCATGTGACCTTCTGTAAATCACTCTTCCTCTGTGATTACAACTCAACAAAATCTAAGCCGTAGTTTAACTGTGCCTATAATGTCTCTGTGTATATTGCCGGTATATGTGTGTGTGCGTGTGTGTTAATAATACTAAAGTAGCATATATTTCATCTAGTTCTGTAAGTTGTTGAAAAGGCTGACATTTAGATATAGCGTGAAGAGTACCTGCAAGCCACATGCAATAACACGCAACAGGGATTTATAAGACTAAACTGTACAGATACAGAATGTCACTTAGTAAGTATTTCCCAAGACGTCTCTGCTTGAGGTTCCGCCGATTGAGTTGAGTGATTGGAAGAGCATCTATTTTATTTGGAGAGTTTGGGGTATGTATATATACTTGTGCCCTTTAACTACCCTCACCATACCCTACCATAGACCTTAGGGTATTTGGTTAATTTTTAAACCTCCATCCCATTGGAAATTCCAAATCTGTCTCTTTCTCCACCCCAAAGCTCCTAGGCTTGCAGGAGGTATATTTGGCCGAATAGATGTCCTGCTTGCCCGCGTGTGCCGTACTCCTTGGCAGCCACCTCCAGTGCTGTCTCTTGCGAGAGTTTCTGGGGGTCTAATAGGACCCCCGGTGCACATGCTTTCCTGCTATCTTTTGGCTACTCCAGGCAAGTGGTATGAAAACCAGTTCTTGGCGAGGATGGATTGCACTGCATCTCTTCCATGAAGATTAAGAATACTTTAATATTTAGTCCTCCATCGAGAAGCCTCCTTGGAGATAAGTGCATTGGCGTAATATCAAAGGGGGTCTGTAATGCCATGGGTTACGTAATCTTTAAAATGTATATTTAATAGCTAACAACATCTACATCAAATGTTATTTTTAGTTTATTAAAAGTAATTTTTATTATTTCGTCGAATTCTTAATTTTAACAATGAGGAAAGAATGGCGCCCTAATAAAAATTCTTTGGGGTATTTTTTGTTATTTAACATGATTCTAATTCTGATAAAACGATCTGCTCATTTTTCCAAGGGATGGTTTTTGGTCTTCGCACATTTTGGTGAATCACCGGCTACACCTGGATTTATATATAGCTCCCTCTTACATCTCTAGGCTATTATATCACTCTTAATTATACGATCGTGTGTAACAAACAGAAAAAATATCTCCCAGTTGTGGCGGTTACTGTCTTGTCTCCCTACAGAGGTTACTCCAGATCATTCAAATTTAATAATAGGGAAATAGCGGGGTTTGTCCAAAAGTAGTGGTGTTTTCTGGAGTTGGCCAACTAAGCCTTGGCCTAGAGTGGAAGCTTCAATAGGTGGTAGCCCTTATGCCACATAACAAGCAGCCAATCAGCCCTTGGGGCCATAAGGCTCCCTGGAGTGCCACTGTTCAATGGATCCGTTAAAAGAGCTAAGCTGCCCGTTAACACTATAGAGGACCGTTCTGAGTTGGCATACATTTCATAGCTTAGTTCCTTAGACATGCCCCCCCATGACCATTTCCCCCTCTCGCAACCCCATACAAATATAAACGTATTTTGGTCTTTCCCCACCCAGAATGTCACTGGTCTCTTCCGTGAAGTCAACGGGCCCACCTGTGATGTCATCAGCCCCGCCCACTGATGCTATTCCTGAAGGGAAGCTGGAGCCTGGAAGTTTCCAGGTTTGTAAATATGGCACTGGCCAAAAGTACACCTTTTATTAGGTGAAAAATATGCCGCATAAGCTTTCAGGACCTCAGCAGAGGTTTCTTCTTCAGATGAAATAAGAAACCTCTTCTTCCAAAACTCTGATGTAATAATATAAAACACTTTAAAAAATAGTGGTTTAATGGTTTCATGCTTCACTAATCTTTAAAGATTGTTTTAAATAGTCCTTTCCTTTCCTAGATTTTAAAATATCACGGAATTCTTGGCACAAGGCAGAAAAAAACAACATATTTATAAAAGTGTATATATTATAGAGGCTCTTCTATTTCAGCAAAATCTTAATACATACTCCTGGATAATGTTACCGTGAAATGTGCATTGTTTTCGAATAGATACATTGAGAAAGGATTTAGATTTTACATGGGTTTTTTTCATTTAAAAAAACTCTATAAAAATAAGAATAATGCCTTCTTCAGCAGAAGGAGCCAGCAGGTGTTCCTTGTTAAGTGAGTATAATATAACAAGGGGGGGTCCGCCTGAAAAATGAGCAGAAAAATACCGTAGGAATGAGAAGGACGCGAACCATTAAAATAGTAATGGGCGTCAGAGTGGTTAACGCCAGATAAACAATGCCATTTTTGTAGTAGATGGTGGGCAGAGAAGATATTGGACAGGCTTATATTGTATGAGAAGGGGGTGAAGCTGTCTAAGATATGAGTGGGACAGGCGCGGGAGTCTTATTAGAAGAAATGGGTGGATTTTCATTAGACTTGGGCACCAGGGGGCTCTTCGTGTTCGTCTTCGTGCTCGTCTTCGGGGAAAAAAAAATCTTCGTATTCCGCGAATATTCGCCCGTTCCTGTCTTCTCTTCGGGCGAATATTCGCGGACATTCTTCGTGCTCGTTTAATCTTCGTTTTCCTCCTGGTTGCCTAGCAGGGGTTAATACGGGGTTAATAACACATCACAGCAGCAGCAGCTGCCGTGAAGGTACGTGTGTGCAGCTCTATTGGTCGTTTCGGCAGGGGGCTGGTCTGGCATCAACGAGTGAATTGCAGAACTGCAGAATGCACTTCATTCGTTGATGGCAGGCGAGCCCCCTGCCGAAACGACCAATAGAGTTGCACACACATACCGAGGTGTACTGTCCATAGATGTTTAATAAAAGAATAGGGAATATTTTACATTTTTAAATTGATTTTGGACCACTTTACATGCCTAACATTTGCTACCTATTTACAATGGCATACTTTGCAACAACCCAACTTACTTATTGGACAGGACTGGAAAATAGCAGGACTGTCCACCAAAATCTTGGGTGTGTTGGCAGGTATGCTGATGGAAAAATGTTGGACAAGAACTAAAAAATAGCTTAGGGTTAATGTACGGTTATGTTTAAGATTAGTAGCAGTGCACTGGTTTGGTTAAAGATGGATTATGTCTAAATAATAATAATTAAATTTTAATGTTTTTTTTTAAAAAAAAATAGGGGTTTATTTAAATGTATTTTAAAGTTAGATTTATTATTTAGTACTTGATTATATTTATTAAATGTTTATAGTAGCGTTACCTACCGAGCTATAACTACCTATGTGTATTTGCATTTTGCATACCTAGTTTAGCTAAATTAGATGGGACAGGACTGGAAAAAAGCAGGACTGTCCCTGAAAAAGTTGGGTCTGTTGGCAGGTATGTGGATGGAAAAATGTTATAGGGTGAAGTGTGAGTTATAGTGTTAATGTAATGCTATTAGTGAGTGAAGGCCAGGGCAAATAACAAGGAAAAGGTCCTTGTGTTTTGTGCATTGTAAGTGTGTGTGTATGTGTGTTATGTGTGATGTCACTGTGTGTTATATGTGTTATATGTGTTATTGTGTGTGTTATGTTTGGTTGGTTGTGTATCAGAAGGAAAATAATGAAATGGAAAAGGAAATGGGAAAGGCAAATGAGTGGGCAATTGGCGACCCGCTCACCTGTTTCACCCCAGGGCAAAGCACCCAAACACTGTCAGTCTTAGACGTTTGGCAGCAGACTTCCAGAGCTCAGACACAAGGCCCTAGCGTAAGCTGGCCACTCCGGCGGAGGTAGCAGGCGTTGCCACACCGCAAACAGAGGCAGCCAGGGGGGAGAAACTGCCCTTACCATTAGGGACATTTTGGGCATGACTCTAGCCAGGAAGCGAACTGGCAGAGAAGAGATGCTGGCACCACCACCAGCAGCAGCATTGAAAAGGCGAATGAGTGGGCAATTGGCGACCCACTCACCTGTTTCACCCCAGGGCAAAGCACCCAAACACTGTCAGTCTTAGACGTTTGGCAGCAGACTTCCAGAGCTCAGACACAAGGCCCTAGCGTAAGCTGGCCACTCCGGCGGAGGTAGCAGGCGTTGCCACACCGCAGACAGAGGCAGCCAGGGGGGAGAAACTGCCCTTACAATTAGGGACATTTTGGGCATGACTCTAGCCAGGAAGCGAACTGGCAGAGAAGAGATGCTGGCACCACCACCACCACCACCACCACCAGCAGCATTGAAAAATTGGAAAGGCGAATGAGAGGGCAATTGGCGACCCGCTCACCTGTTTCACCCCAGGGCAAAGCACCCAAACACTGTCAGTCTTAGACGTTTGGCAGCAGACTTCCAGAGCTCAGACACAAGGCCCTAGCGTAAGCTGGCCACTCCGGCGGAGGTAGCAGGCGTTGCCACACCGCAGACAGAGGCAGCCAGGGGGGAGAAACTGCCCTTACAATTAGGGACATTTGAGGCATGACACTAGCCAGGAAGCGAACTGGCAGAGAAGAGATGCTGGCACCACCACCAGCAGCAGCATTGAAAAGGCGAATGAGTGGGCAATTGGCGACCCACTCACCTGTTTCACCCCAGGGCAAAGCACCCAAACACTGTCAGTCTTAGACGTTTGGCAGCAGACTTCCAGAGCTCAGACACAAGGCCCTAGCGTAAGCTGGCCACTCCGGCGGAGGTAGCAGGCGTTGCCACACCGCAGACAGAGGCAGCCAGGGGGGAGAAACTGCCCTTACAATTAGGGACATTTTGGGCATGACTCTAGCCAGGAAGCGAACTGGCAGAGAAGAGATGCTGGCACCACCACCACCACCACCACCACCAGCAGCATTGAAAAATTGGAAAGGCGAATGAGAGGGCAATTGGCGACCCGCTCACCTGTTTCACCCCAGGGCAAAGCACCCAAACACTGTCAGTCTTAGACGTTTGGCAGCAGACTTCCAGAGCTCAGACACAAGGCCCTAGCGTAAGCTGGCCACTCCGGCGGAGGTAGCAGGCGTTGCCACACCGCAGACAGAGGCAGCCAGGGGGGAGAAACTGCCCTTACAATTAGGGACATTTGAGGCATGACACTAGCCAGGAAGCGAACTGGCAGAGAAGAGATGCTGGCACCACCACCAGCAGCAGCATTGAAAAGGCGAATGAGTGGGCAATTGGCGACCCACTCACCTGTTTCACCCCAGGGCAAAGCACCCAAACACTGTCAGTCTTAGACGTTTGGCAGCAGACTTCCAGAGCTCAGACACAAGGCCCTAGCGTAAGCTGGCCACTCCGGCGGAGGTAGCAGGCGTTGCCACACCGCAGACAGAGGCAGCCAGGGGGGAGAAACTGCCCTTACAATTAGGGACATTTTGGGCATGACTCTAGCCAGGAAGCGAACTGGCAGAGAAGAGATGCTGGCACCACCACCACCACCACCACCACCAGCAGCATTGAAAAATTGGAAAGGCGAATGAGAGGGCAATTGGCGACCCGCTCACCTGTTTCACCCCAGGGCAAAGCACCCAAACACTGTCAGTCTTAGACGTTTGGCAGCAGACTTCCAGAGCTCAGACACAAGGCCCTAGCGTAAGCTGGCCACTCCGGCGGAGGTAGCAGGCGTTGCCACACCGCAGACAGAGGCAGCCAGGGGGGAGAAACTGCCCTTACAATTAGGGACATTTGAGGCATGACACTAGCCAGGAAGCGAACTGGCAGAGAAGAGATGCTGGCACCACCACCAGCAGCAGCATTGAAAAGGCGAATGAGTGGGCAATTGGCGACCCACTCACCTGTTTCACCCCAGGGCAAAGCACCCAAACACTGTCAGTCTTAGACGTTTGGCAGCAGACTTCCAGAGCTCAGACACAAGGCCCTAGCGTAAGCTGGCCACTCCGGCGGAGGTAGCAGGCGTTGCCACACCGCAAACAGAGGCAGCCAGGGGGGAGAAACTGCCCTTACCATTAGGGACATTTTGGGCATGACTCTAGCCAGGAAGCGAACTGGCAGAGAAGAGATGCTGGCACCACCACCAGCAGCAGCATTGAAAAGGCGAATGAGTGGGCAATTGGCGACCCACTCACCTGTTTCACCCCAGGGCAAAGCACCCAAACACTGTCAGTCTTAGACGTTTGGCAGCAGACTTCCAGAGCTCAGACACAAGGCCCTAGCGTAAGCTGGCCACTCCGGCGGAGGTAGCAGGCGTTGCCACACCGCAGACAGAGGCAGCCAGGGGGGAGAAACTGCCCTTACAATTAGGGACATTTTGGGCATGACTCTAGCCAGGAAGCGAACTGGCAGAGAAGAGATGCTGGCACCACCACCACCACCACCACCACCACCAGCAGCATTGAAAAATTGGAAAGGCGAATGAGAGGGCAATTGGCGACCCGCTCACCTGTTTCACCCCAGGGCAAAGCACCCAAACACTGTCAGTCTTAGACGTTTGGCAGCAGACTTCCAGAGCTCAGACACAAGGCCCTAGCGTAAGCTGGCCACTCCGGCGGAGGTAGCAGGCGTTGCCACACCGCAGACAGAGGCAGCCAGGGAGGAGAAACTGCCCTTACAATTAGGGACATTTTGGGCATGACTCTAGCCAGGAAGCGAACTGGCAGAGAAGAGATGCTGGCACCACCACCACCACCACCACCACCACCACCAGCAGCATTGAAAAATTGGAAAGGCGAATGAGAGGGCAATTGGCGACCCGCTCACCTGTTTCACCCCAGGGCAAAGCACCCAAACACTGTCAGTCTTAGACGTTTGGCAGCAGACTTCCAGAGCTCAGACACAAGGCCCTAGCGTAAGCTGGCCACTCCGGCGGAGGTAGCAGGCGTTGCCACACCGCAAACAGACGCAGCCAGAGGGGAGAAACTGCCCTTACCACTAGGGACATTTTGGGCATGACTCTAGCCAGGAAGCGAACTGGCAGAGAAGAGATGCTGGCACCACCACCACCACCAGCAGCAGCATTGAAAAATGGGAAAGGCGAATGAGTGGGCAATTGGCGACCCACTCACCTGTTTCACCCCAGGGCAAAGCACCCAAACACTGTCAGTCTTAAACGTTTGGCAGCAGACTTCCAGAGCTCAGACACAAGGCCCTAGCGTAAGCTGGCCACTCCGGCGGAGGTAGCAGGCGTTGCCACACCGCAGACAGAGGCAGCCAGGGGGGAGAAACTGCCCTTACCATTAGGGACATTTGATTCATGACACTAGCCAGGAAGCGAACTGGCATCGAAGAGACACTGGCACCACCACCAGCAGCAGCAGCAGCAGAATTGGGAAAGGCGAATGAGTGGGCAATTGGCGACCCACTCACCTGTTTCACCCCAGAGCAAAGCATCCAAACACTGTCAGTCCTTGGCGTTTGGGAGCGGACTTCCAGAGCTCAGACACAAGGCCCTAGCGTAAGCTGGCTACATTGGCGGAGGTAGCAGGCGTTGCCACACCGCAGCAAGTGCAACCAGGGGGGAGAAACTGCCCTTACCATAAGGGACATTTGAGGCATGACACTAGCCAGGAAGCGAACTGGCAGAGAAGAGACACTGGCACCACCACCAGCAGCAGCAGCAGCAGCATTGGAAAAGGCGAATGAGTGGGCAATTGACGACCCGCTCACCTGTTTCACCCCAGGGCAAAGCATCCAAAAACTGTCAGTCCTTGGCGTTTGGGAGCGGACTTCCAGAACTCAGACACAAGGCCCTAGCGTAAGCTGGCTACACCGGCGGAGGTAGCAGGCGTTGCCACACCGCAACAAGTGCAACCAGGGGGGAGAAACTACCCTTACCATCAGGGACATTCGAGGCATGACACTAGCCAGGAAGCGAACTGGCATTGAAGAGAGACACTGGCACCACCACCAGCAGCAGCAGAATTGGGAAAGGCGAATGAGTGGGCAATTGACGACCCGCTCACCTGTTTCACCCCAGGGCAAAGCATCCAAGCACTGTCAGTCCTTGGCGTTTGGGAGCAGACCTACAGAACTCAGACACAAGGCCCTAGCATAAGCTAGCTACACCGGCGGAGGTAGCAGGCGTTGCCACACCGCAGCAAGTGCAACCAGGGGGGAGAAACTACCCTTTCCATTAGGGACATCTGAGGCATGATTTCAGCCAGGAAGCGAACTGGCAAAAGATACTGGCACCACCACCAGCAGCAGCGTTGGAAACGGAAAAAGGTGAATGAGTGGGCAATTGACGACCCACTCACCTGTTTCACCCCAGGGCAAAGCATCCAAAGACTGTCAGTCCTAGGCGTTTGGGAGCGGACTTACAGAGCTCAGACACTAGGCCCTAGCGTAAATTGGCTACACCAGCGGAGGTAGCAGGCATTGCCACACCGCAGCAAGTGCAACCAGGGGGAGAAACTACCTTAAACATTAGAGAGAAAAAATTTAACTTTCCAAGCTAAGAGCTGGGTAACCCAATTTGGGCAGATTGAATTTAAGAAAGGCAATCTGCTCCATCAGATGAGGTGCCATGCGTGAGCGCTGTGGACTCAGTATGTTTCCAGTCATAGAAAACACGCGCTCACTTTGAACAGTGGTTGGCGGACATGATAGAAGCTGCTGCGCAACCCATGAGAGTGCAGGCCACACACTCTTCTTTTCATCCCAGTAGCTAAGAGGATCAACATTAGGAGCAGAAGGAACTTCACAGAGGTAAAGTTTGACCATTTCAGCAGCACTACTCTCCTTTCTGCTGCTAGCTCTGTCAGATGGTCCAACTATACTGCCAAGTGCCTCTTCCCAAAACGCAGCTGCTCCACTCAGCTGTGTTGTGCTGCTTGTGGCACTGCTGCTGATGCTGCTGCTAGGGGTAGCAGACCACATCATCTCTTCCTCCTCCTGCACCTCACCCTCCTCGGACAGCATTCCCATTTTACGCTGCCAGTCACGCACCTTGTTGACCAATTGCTCCCGGTAGCTACTGAGAACATTGAATTTCAAAGCTAGCTTTCCCTTAATTCTTGGATCACAAAGGCACGCTAGCATCATTTCGGGACTCTCTTCCATTCGCTTGCGAAGGTGTACTTTTAGCAGATCCTTCAGCTTCCTGACTATGGCTGCTACGTCAGGATGTAGAGTGCCACCTTGAACAGCCTCACGGTTTCCAAGGAACACATCCATCTTGCTGCCTAGATGGGAGAACACTGGGATTACCTGGGCCAGACTGGCAGTGTTTGAGCTTAAATTTTCTGTGGCATCCCTGAATGGTTTAAGGACTGCCACTAGCTGGGCGATCACTGTCCAATCCTCCCTATTCAATGGAGAGGTAATCCCAATATTGTGCTCTGAGGCAAGATTATGGATTGCCCTCTGCTGCTCCAAAATCCTCTCTAGCATGTCTAACGTGGAGTTCCACCGTGTACTGACATCCTGACGTAGGCAGTGTACGGGAAGACCTGACCTCTCTTGCTCTTCCCTCAAAAGTTGGCTAGCCTTAACACTATGGTGAAAGTGCCCAGCGATCTTTCTGCAGCGGGACAGAACTACTGCTGCCACATTAGTTCCTTCTGACATTGCTGCCTTCACTACAAGATGGATGATGTGGGCTGCACAGCGCACACCAACAATATGACCATCTCGCAGCGCTTTCACCATATTGGCACCTCCGTCAGTTACCACAAAACCAACTTCAACATTGGTGCCCGCCTCTGCTCCCACCCAAAGGCTAAACATTTTCCTAATCGCATGCAGAATATTTTGGGAAGTGTGCTTTTCATCCATCACTTCTGCATGGAGAAGGAATGATCGGTAGCCTGCTGCAGCAACTTCCTTAGACACACCGGGCTGCCACCAGTGTGCTGTCAAAGAAAGAAAGGCATGCTGGGCGCTAGGTGCACTCCACAAATCTGTAGTGAAATGAACACACTGACCAGCAGCCTTGGAAAGCTCCTCTTTCACTGCTGCAACACAGGACCGATACAGCGAGGGGACAATGTTCCTGCTGAAAGTGGAACGTGACGGAACTGTGTATTGTGGAGCCACAGCCGCCATCAATTGTTTGAAAGGCTCCCCTTCAATCATGGAGAAGGATGCCCCTCCAACAGCAATGAACTGACCAATAAGTCGCGTTACTTTATTGGCCTGCTGTTTGGGCATCGTTCTCTTGGAGTGGAATGCCCCAAATTCTTCCAGGGTGGGCTGGGCATGCAGTGCTCCAACCTGCCTTGGTCTCTGGCTGCCAGCACTAGTTGCTGCTGCTGCTGCTGCTGCTATTGGCTCAGAAGAAGAAGCTGTTGGGGTTTTTCCACGGCCACCAGCTATGCTGCCTGCACTAAGTTTTACCTCTGCATCTTTCCCCAATAGCACAGCGTTGTGTTGAGTGCTGAGGTGATGCTTCATGCTAGCACTGGTAAAATGGCCAGACACTTTCCCTCTGCTTATTAGCTTCCCACAATGTTTGCACTTTCCATAGCGCCCTTCTTCAACATTTTCAAAGTGCTCCCAAATTGGGGCGCGCATAGCCTTGGAGTGTGCCTTGGGTGCTGCTCTTACTGCTCGGGGTGGATGAACAGAGGCAGAACTAGTGGTGGTGGGACTGGTGGTAACAGTACTGGCCATAGTGGGACTGCTAATTGCTTTAGATTTGCTAGGTTTTGCTGCTGCTGCTGGTGGTGGTGATGGTGATGATCGTAGCGGAGAAGGTGGAGGCTCAGGGGAAAATTGTGCACTAGTCATTTGGACACTGCTCCCTGAGGAATCTGATTCCTGACCACTCATCTCCTCTACTTCCTCTGGCTCATAGTCTAGCTCTTCATTAGCCAGATCGAATGGAATTCCTGCTAGGCTGGAGCTAAGACTGATATCGTCGTGAGACTCGTGACTAGTAGTAGTGCGAGCAGGAAGAATAGACTCTGCACTTGGCCTCTCAGTCTCAGGCTCCTCTGCTACCTCGCTAGGTGGAGTTCCACTATGTGTAGCCCTCTCTCTAACTGTCTTTACAAAAATTTTGTAAGGACTTGGTGGCTTGCTAGAGGTACTAGGAGGACATGGCGTGGCGGTACCAGTGGGAACAGTAGGCGCAGCACTAGTGGTGGTAGAGGCGGGGGTGGTGGTGGTGGTGGTTTTCCCTACAAAGGAATGAGATCGCTTTGGTTTGGGACCCCTCTGAGTCTTGCTGCTAATTTGGCTCTGCTTGGTACCTTGCATGCTGCTGGTGGATGGGGAAGATGCTGCTTGGGGCAAAAGGCACTTCTTTTTAGTCACTGGGCTGGTACTACTTGTGCTACCCTTTAACTTTGAACGTGCTTCTGGTGCTTTAGGCTTTCCGTAAAAAACCATAGAGCTTGTGGGCCTAGCCGCACTACTACTGCCTGCTTTTGGTGCCTTTCCTTTACTTGATGATCCTTCAAGCAATGCTTCCCCAAATGATAAGCGAGAGCTTGGCCTACTTGGCCGACTAGACTGACGCAAAGGCTGCATCTTAGAGCTGGTGGTGGTGCTGGTGGTGGTGCTGGTGGTGGTGGTGGTGGTGGTAGATGGAGCTTGTCCCTCCTTAGTCCCAAAAGGAGGATCCATTTCAAATTTTGTGTTGTGTGTGTAGTGTAGTGTAGTGTAGTGTAGTGTAGTGTTTAAAAAACTATAAAAAAAAAAATAAAAAAATAAAAATAAAAAAAAGGAAAAACGAATTAAAGACAAAAAAATTAGAGGAAGTTCTCTTCAGTGCTACTGCTTAAAAAGTAAAACTATGCACTACTGCACTGTGCTGTGTGCAATCTGCCAAAATCCTAAAGTTATTGAAATTATTAACTCAAGATTAACTATTTAATAACTAGCAGTATTTTATTTTTAATTTGAATTTACACGGGCCTAAGAGCTTAGCCTACCACTATGCTAGCCTAAAGCTATATTTCCTTACTATAAGTCTACCTCTAGGCAGACGCTCTCAAACCCACTAAGCTAAAGTGAGGTTAAATCAGATTCAGTATATGATTTATTAATTAATATTAAGTTATATAATATTAATAGATTAGAACTAATTTACTTATATATTATGTATTATAGATAGAAGAATATAGATTATGAATTAGAATTTAGAATTAGAATTACTTATATTATAGATTATGAATTAGAATATTATTATTTATAATATATTATAGATTAAGATTAAAGAAGATTAGAATTATTTTAGTACTACAGCTAGTAGCTTGAAGCTTTGCTTAGTACAGCTCGTCACAGTCAATTTTTCTTGAAAAGAATTAGAAATAAAATAAAATGTCACAGCAAAACAGTTATCTTCACTGCTTGCTGCACTCACTAGCCCAACAAGTTCACTTCACTGATGGACTGAGGTGAGCAAAACACTAAGGGTACTTTTAATAAAATTGAAATAAAATGTAAAATAAATGAGAAAATCTTTGCAAAACAGTTAACGTCACTGCTTGCTGATCAAAAAAAAACACAGCACTTATGCGGCTGCACTCACTAGCCCAACAAGTTCACTTCACTGATGGACTGAGGTGAGCAAAACAAATGAAATAAAATGAAAGATTAATTAAGAAAAATTGACTTGGTCTCTTACTGTTGCTAAAACAAAGCACAAACTATAGAGCTGCAGCACCAGTACTAATAAGATTAGCTGAACTATACGCTAGTAGTAATTAATTAATATTATTACTTTTATTTATAGCTAATTTAATTAACTATTAAGATAAGAAAGAATTAGAGAATTATTGATATTACTGATTTTAGATTAGACACTAGTAGATGTTCTGAATGTCTACAGTACACTCTACACTAGTATACTATTACTAACTATAACTGACAAATATATATATAATTTTATAATGAATTCAATTATTAATTATATTAATTAATATTACTGATTTTAAATTAGACACTAGTAGATGAATGTCTACAGTACACTCTACACTAGTATACTATAGTATATATATATATGACTGACAAATATATATATATATATAATATTATAATGAACTATTAAATTATAGATTCTATTAAATTGTAATTTATAAATTCTATTTAATTTATTTAAGCAGGACAGGCAATAGGCACTAGTGCCAGCCCAGGGCAAGGGCACCCCAGTGCCACTGAGGCACTGGGTGCACTGTCAACTCAACAGCACTTACACTAAAGTTGATGACAAATTAATTTTAAAAAAATTAAATTAATCAAATTATTATTATTAAATATATTAATTAAGTAGCACTGAAGTGAGGATGAAGTACACAGTGAGAAATGGCAGGCTAAGGCTTACCAGTCTCACACAGAACAGAACAATCTCTCTCTGTAACGCTCGGATGCAGCACAGCAGTGTTGCCAAAGCAGTCACAGCGAAAAATGAATGGATCTCTCAGGCAAGCTCTGGTCTTATAAAGGCGCCTTCAGAATTCAAAAAACAGCAGCACAGGCATTGGACGAGACCCTTAGCGTTACGTCACAAGAGTGAGCTGATTGGACAGACGAGGATCAGCTCACTCCTGTTTGAAATTTTGGCGGTTGCGCGGCAAAAACGAAGACGATCACGAAGAATCTTCGAATCTTCGTGATTGTGAGTCTTCGTCTTCGCCTACGGTTTGCCGGCACTGTATTCTGTTCTACGTTCCTTCGGAACGAACAAAAAAACGGCCTCTTCGTGCTCGTTTTCATGTTCGCCCGAAGACGAATGCACAAGTCTAATTTTCATGGGTTCTTGGCCAAGAGCTTAATCCAGGTCCAAGAAGCATCCTTATCCATACCCCAAACATTTCAGGAGCCCAAAGATGGATAGCTCCATTGGGGGTACGGTCAGACACGGGATGAGAAGGGATTCAAGGAAAGAACGTTATCCAACCACCTTGTGATGTATTAAAGCAAACCACTGTGATTTCATCGCAAAGTGGCCAACATATGCATTATCATAAAGCACACTTAATCACAGTAAGAAAAACTAACAAACAAACAAAAATCAACAGAATTTGATAAAATCTTTTTTTATTGAATATATATATTTGTTTTTCCATTTTGGGATGACATTTGTAAGAAAGAAAAGCAGTGACACCTTGCGGCCTCTTTTATAATAACCGGAATGGTTGTCTTCTGTTAAGCAGAACCGCGTGTGCTTCTCATAAAGAGACGTCAGCATCGGACCACTGATTTTATTACCGAGAACCAGATGAACAGGTTTGCTAGGCTTGCGCAACAATTCAGCAATTTTCACATCACATAAAAAATTTAGAAATATATTATTATTATTATTAATAATATTTAATATATATATATTATTTATATTATTTAATTTATATTATTATAATATATTATTATATTTAATTATAAATGAACGTTATTCTATTTAAAAAAACACACAAATGTGTGATATGGGATTTGAAATCCCTTACTTAAAATAAACACAATTAAACATAATTTTCACAACCACAAGGAGTCAGCATTAAATTGCATGTGATCTAATTGTACATCGCTTCGGTTTAGGGCAAAGAACCTCTCCGGGACACAATGGGTGAAGGCGTGCAGTAGAAGAACAGGTACGGCGAGAATGAGAGGGGGTGGGATGGAGAAATACAGGTCTCGGTGTCACAGTCTGACAAACCACGTTCACGAAGCGTATTGACGAGTGGAGACACTATCCCGGAATATGGCGACTGCAGTGAGACGTTGAGATGTTCGCCCAAGTGATCCACGGACTGAACTCCTGGATAGGACAGGATCAGTCACTGGAAGATGAAACCACAGAACTCATTCGGCACAGAAGGTAGAGTAAAATTAGGGGCGGCAATAGCTTTATACGGGGCCCCGTCGCCATAATATCACAATAATTACACAAGAATAGAATATCTACAATAAAGCAACTGTTATCATTAATCATGATAGTGATGTAATATCGTGTTCCATTCTTTGATGGCAAAACCTTGGCGTCCTCGATCAAAGCTGAAATTTTCAATGGGCCCAAAACGGAAAAAGTTAAAAAGGATCTCAGAGAATAGACAGCTGAGGTCCCGAAAACTTTATCTCATTTTCCATGTTGGCCGAATAAAAGGTCTCCTTCGATAAAAGACGGGATTTTCTCTTGGGCTAAAATGGCTATTTTTTTTTTTTTTTCCAATGGCAGAACGTTTTTATCTCTTTACGCACCTTAAATGCTCCTTTTACTAATGGGTTTTTATATTAAATACAATGACATTTTGGAATTAAAAATGATGCTTCCAATTGGACTCCAAATGAAAAAGTTGTTTCAAGGGCAAAACGTCCCAGATTTAGGTCAACGAGAGTCCTCAAAAGGTGGACATACAGTAGTCTTATCCTACTTTGGCCACTACAATTACCTTAAAAATAACACAGATCGTGTTAGTTGGACCACGTGACTAATGTTTGATTTATTGTTTGTTTTTAAATGTATCCAGATTTTAAAAAAGACTTACTTTTTCTCTTTTGTTCCTCTATACATTCTGTAGAATTTTGTTATATATTCTCCCGTGTTCCGTGCCAGATAATTGTTCTATGAGCCGCCAACGTACAGATACCCCCCCATATCTCAAATTAGCAAGGCAGTTTGGAAGAAGAAGAAGAATGTAACTATTTGGTATATAAATACAATCTAATTTCTGCACATAATATTTTACGTATTAGGAATTAGCGGACCCATTCTCCAAAAAATATTTATTTATTAATGAATTTATTAAATAACATTAATAGTAATTTAAAATGTCATCACTGGAGGTTCATCTTGTCCTTATAATAAATTAAATCTCTGCGTGGTCACATATTGTGTATCACTTTCTGGTAAACCACTAGTAATGGTGGATGAGTCTGCTTGTTGACTGGTTTGGCTCCATGAGCCACGTCAGTCAACAAGCCACGAGTCTCACCTTCCACCAACATAAAATCCTTTAGATGAAGAAGAATTGGCTGGCACTTCCCTCAACTCCAGCCAGATCCAGCTATAATCATCATCTTTCAAACATAATGGGGATTTAACCATTAAAAGTAAGATATATATCATTGCACAGCGCTGTGGAATATGATGGTGCCATATAATACAAAAAAAAAAATATATATATATATATATATATCATACATATTGGCTATGATGGAAGCAGCCACGCTGGTTTCCTGGCCCGGTTTGAGCTGAACTTGAAACGCTCTTATCTCAAGTGACAGGCAGGTAAAAACATTAGCGGTGAAATGTTGTCTAAACAGAGATTATAGCAATGATCATCACCCTGTATATAGACAACAAATACAGGATGAAAGTGACCTCGCTAACAATTAGATAAATAAACATAGGTCTATTGTGATAATAAAAATAATAATATAAGTGTTTCTAATATACACTAGAGGCTTCCAACAATGAAGGACCAGAAAATAATAATAATAATAAAAAAAAAAATAATAATAATAATATAAGTGTTTCTAATATACACTAGATGCTTCCAACAATGAAGGACCAGAAAATAATAATAATAATAATAATAATAATAATAATAATAATAAAAATAATAATATAAGTGTTTCTAATATACACTAGATGCTTCCAACAATGAAGGACCAGAAAATAATAATAATAATAATAATAATAATAATAATAAAAATAATAATATAAGTGTTTCTAATATACACTAGATGCTTCCAACAATGAAGGACCAGAAAATAATAATAATAATAATAATAATAATAAAATAATAATATAAGTGTTTCTAATATACACTAGATGCTTCCTACAACGAAGGACCAGAAAATAATAATAATAATAATAAAAATAATAATATAAGTGTTTCTAATATACACTAGATGCTTCCTACAATGAAGGACCAGAAAATAATAATAATAATAATAATAAAAATAATAATATAAGTGTTTCTAATATACACTAGATGCTTCCTACAATGAAGGACCAGAAAATAATAATAATTATAATAAAAATAATAATTTAAGTGTTTCTAATATACACTAGATGCTTCCTACAATGAAGGACTAGAAAATAATAATAATTATAATAATATATTTTTTTTTAATTTAAATTTATTTGCATTTTTATTTAAATAATATGAGTGCCTGCGATGCGTCTATCCCATGAATATTACTTGGAATGATCCGTTAGCAGCTGACATTTGTTTCTGGGCTTTTGGAACAGGGTTCAGGAACTGCCGCTTCTTCTGGCTGCCAAGGAAAATAATGTTGTTCTTCTACGGGAACTTCTAGAGGATGAGACGTGTGATAAACTTCAAAGAGGTCGGTACTGAAGCAGCTCCTGCCAAATACGAGGTCAGGGGGACGGAAACCCTGGGGTCTAATGGTGAAAACTGCAATTCCAGGAGATCGGGATTACGGGGGTATCGATCAGTTTGAGAGGCAACATACGATATGCAGTGAATCGTGTGTGTATGGCATGTACACGACGTATTCTGTGGGCAGAGGTCGGCTGACATGGGGCAAAAAACAGCTAAGTGAAAGGCACGCGTTAAAAGGCCTGTACAAAAAACAAAAGGTCACCCATTCAGAAAAGGAGAGTATTTTCACGTAAATCAGTGAAAATGGTTCTTTACAGTAAGAGCAGTAAAGATGTGGAATCCGCTCCCCACAGAGGCTGTGCTATCAGATCCAATAGATGCCTCTAAATATGGGCTGGAGAGTATATAATATATAATATGAGGAATATACAGGATATAACGGGTTATAAGGACGGGATTAGTTATACGCCCGGAGAGTATATAATATATAATATGAGGAATATACAGGATATAACGGGTTATAAGGACGGGATTAGTTATACGGCCGGAGAGTATATAATATATAATATGAGGAATATACAGGGATATAACGGGTTATAAGCACAGGGTTTTATTCCCAGTCCGGCCCTGGTTCCTGTGGTCCTTCTCGTTATATTTATTTTATGTTTTCTGTTGCTGTATCATTGTACATTGTTGTAATGGAATGGTTACTTGGTTGAATTGTATCATTAGGGGCTGTGGGAGAAACGGCTCTGCATGTTGCCGTCCAGCACAATCACCTGGAAGCGGCCAAGATTCTCATAGAAAGAGCTCCTGATCTTGTTAACCAACCCATGACCTCGGACCTCTATCAGGGTAAGACGGTTAACTGAATTCCTTTCCTTAAATGTACCGGTCCTGTAACATCCCTGCTTTATATTTCTCATTTATCCCTTAATATTTATAACTTTAACTCTTTATTAGACCATCACAAAAGGTCTAATGATAGGCTTTGGAAAAAGCTAAGAGGTAAAGATATTGTGAATTAAATATTCTGTATTAAAGCAGGGATTTCAACTGTGATATACATGCTTATAATATAAGCTATGTGCTTAGCTGTCACTAGATAAATCAGGGAACATTCGCTCCAGAACGTGTGACCGTCAGAATCTGCTTATTCACCCCAAGACCCTGAGATCGGGGTAAAAAATGAGACATAGTTCAGAGAGTTCTCTTATGTTACTAGAGATGGGAAGGTCTGGGGGAAAAAAAACAGAAAAACTGGAAAAAAAAAATGTTTCTGTTTTTTTCCAAAGCCATTTTTTATTGAAAAATGTAATCAAAATGGAGTGTGGAATATTTTTGTTTACAATGATAAATATGTTTATGGCACGGCATTCAAACTATATTACATGAAGACCTTTATGAAAGATAGTGGACACATTGTATCTTGCCAGTTACTTAACTTTTTTATTTGCTCCACTCCATTTGCATTTTTTTCTGAAAATTACCAATTTTTTTTTCCCACGGCTTCAAAATTTCCAGAAATCTTCCACCTCTAGATGTTACACATTTCTACATTGTTTATGACGAATAACATGAACCAAGAGAAGATTCTTTCCCTTTGTCTTCCCTCCCAGGACAAACCGCTTTGCATATCGCGAGTGTAAATCAGAACATCAATCTGGTCCGGCTCCTGATAGACGGAAACGCTGATGTCTCCTCGCCTCGGGCTACGGGGACTTTTTTTGCTCTAAGGTCCACAAACATCTTTTACTTTGGTCAGTAAACTCAGATCAGACAGATGCCCTGAAACAAGATATATGTAACAAATACTTTCGTCAACATTCACAAAGAGAATCTAGAAGCAAATTCACAATGTGCAAAAAACTAAATGTAAAAAAAAAAACCTTCTGGTCAATTACGGAAGATAAATCATAATTTTTAATACAAAAAAAAAAACATGGGTAAAGGTTCCATACTGTATGGAAACCTAAAAAATATATTATCTATAATAAATATATTATATATATAATATATTATATATTTTATATTATATATAATATATTATATATAATATATTATATATATATTATATATTTATATATAATATAAATATATTATATATAATATATATAATATATTATATATAATATATTATATATATTATATATAATATAAAATATATTATATATAATATATATATAATAAATATATTATATATATTAACCCTGGCTTAATATTATTCTTTACCCCGCAGGGGAACACATTTTGACCTTCGCTGCTTGTGTGGGAAACACCGACATAGCCGAGTTACTCATGGATAATGGCGCTGACCTACGAGCGCAAGACAGCTGGGGTAAGGAGGGTCAAGCGGGGTTCCACAAGGATGACTTATTACAGATTCAATTTTAAATTCCTATGGAAGACTTTGAGATGTGGGACAAAGTGGTCTCTTACTCTAGTAGCCTCTTGGAACTGTAAAGGTTTAAGGATATAACAGTATCTAATAAATGTTTATATTATGAAAATCCACTACTTTATAGTAGTTTTTTCTAAACGAACTGCAATGTATGTCTTCTACTCCCCAGGGAATACCGTTCTGCACATCCTGGTTCTCCAACCAAACAAGGTCCTCTCCTGCCAGATGTTGGACTTCTTGCTCTTCAGGGAAGTTCGATTAACCGGACCATCCCTGTGCCAGATTCCGAACGCAGAGGGGCTCACACCATTGAAGATGGCTGCTATCGAGGGGAATGTCACGGTGAGATCCTTAGACCTTCCATAAGCTTTTTTTTTTTTTTGGTGGAAAACTTGAAAGATTGACTTTGACCATGGATACAATGATAATGAAATACAAAAAAATATCCTTCCCTTCTATTAGCTGTTTCAGCACTTGGTACAGAAGAAGGGGAAAGTACAGAGGGCATTCGGTCCCGTTACATCCATGTTTTATGATTTGTCGGAAATCGACTCTGTGGAAAAAGAGAAATCTCTTCTGGAACTCATAGTGTCCTCCAACAAAAGTCAGGTGAGGGCGTTTACAGAGAGCGACGTACACAAAAAATTTAATTTCTGATCCCCCCAAAAAAGTTTGTTTATTTTCCTTTACTAAAAGGCTCGAAAAATCCTGAACTTCCCACCAGTTAAAAGCTTGCTAAAAAAGAAATGGCGTCAGAGAGGGAGGCCGTGTTTCTGGATCCTGACGGCTGCCTACATGCTGTATATGATCTGCGTGTCCTTATGTTGTGCCAACAGACCTCTTAAACCGCGAGAAGACAACACGACCAGCTCCAGAGACATCACTCAGTATGTGAAGAAATCGCTACAGGTGCAATACAATCCCTTATAACAAAAATAAAGCCATTAACAGAACACAGAGTTATTCCACAAGGAGAACTGGTGTAAACTAACCCAAAAAAGCAGGCAATTCGGCAGTAAAGGAATAGCCGAGCACAGGAACACACAGAGAACACGCCAGGGATAGCCGGGGTCTGGTACGAGCACACGCCAAGGATAGCCAGGGTCTGGTACACATAGAGAACACGCCAAGGATAGCCGGGGTCTGGTACACATAGAGAACATGCCAAGGATAGCCGGGGTCTGGTAGAAGGAGAGGACACGCCAAGGATAGCCGGGGTCTGGTACACATAGAGAACATGCCAAGGATAGCCGGGGTCTGGTACACATAGAGAACACGCCAGGGATAGCCAGGGTCTGGTACAAGGAGAGGACATGCCAAGGATAGCCGGGGTCTGGTACATGGAGGGAACACGCCAAGGATAGCCGGCGTCTGGTACACAGAGAGAACAAGCCAAGGATAGCCGGGGTCTGGTACACATAGAGAACATGCCAGGGATAGCCGGGTCTGCTACATGGAGAGGACACGCCAAGGATAGCTGGGGTCTGGTAAATGGAGGGGACACACCAAGGATAGCCGGGGTCTGGTACACGGAGGGAACACGCCAAGGATAGCCGGGGTCTGGTACACGGAGGGAACACGCCAAGGATAGCTGGGGTCTGGTACACGGAGGGAACACGCTAAGGATACCCGGGGTCTGGTACACGTAGAGAAAAGCAAGGATAACAAGGGCAAAAGGGTCTATTAGCAAACATTAGCAAAGAGGACTGCATCTCCAACTACACCCTCCTGGAAAATAATTTTAATAAGGGTCAATCCTTCGAAACTCACTTGTTTAGTTAAATAACCATTTCCATGGACATTGCTCTTAAATACAGCCCACCGAAATACCTTACTGGGTCTGACTAGACCTTCACCCTACTCACTACCCAAAATCAATGAGCCACCATTGCACAACAAGTTATCTCCAAATTCAGACATACAATGTATACGTTCCAAACTGATTTCACGCACACAATTATAAGCTGAGAGTACAATATGTTTCTCGTTACAAGGTTTAATATATTTTTGTAGGAATCATACGTGACATCCGAGGATCTTCTGCGACTGTGTGGGGAGATCATATCTGTGATCGGAGCCATCTTATTCATAGTGATAGAGGTAAGGATTCCCTGGGGAAGAGTCATCTTTGGGTTGAACCAAAGCCTTGGAGGAAAGACCTAGGAACTGCCCAGGTACGACCTGGAGTCTCCGGGAGAATCGCTGCTCACCTGGGTCTCCGGGGTAAGTTTCTTCTTTTTCCGGCCATGAAAGTGCTGTTTGGCCAACCCAGCCCCCCCCAACCACTTTCCTCTTCTCGTCCCCACTAAAGCCGCGGCGGGGGTAATACCAACCCCTAAACATGACTGCACAGTTACTAAAAGCAACAATATATCAGCCGTGTCTACAAAAACTTCTATTTTCATTTTAAAAAGATAGAAGCCAAATGGTAAACGTTCTTTAGACAAAACAAATTACTAGAAAATGCACAAATACATACGAGACATTCTGCGTACCTATCTCTGCGTAACGTCCACGCTATAAAGTTACATTTCAATAAATACCGCAATAAAAAGCATAAAATTCTGCAGAAATTTAGACCGCAAATATATATATATTGGGCATTTGGCAAGTTTCAAAAATGCGGTAACCCGGATATTTCTTCAGATCATCCAGATGTGGAAAGCAGGACTAAGGTGTTTTGTAACCTACAAGATTTGGGAGGAACCTTTTCATGTTATCAGGTGAGATTGTAACTTTTAAACTCCTTAAACTATTCTGTAACATAAAACACACTCTTTTATAACTAATCGCAGCATTAGAGCATCTCCCCTAGTAATGCAGGAGACACGAACCAGTCCCAGAACAAAAATTATTTTAGAAAAGCCAAATTTTGCCTGGTAATTTGTAATTTTTGCCAGAAAAAATTAATTGTCACATGACTTCAAAGCAGAAACCAATATGTTGTTTCCAACAAAAAAAATCTTAGAAGCCTGCATTTTTTTCATGCAATTTAACCTTCAGAGTTAAAAATAAAATGGATTAATCATGCTTATTATAATGTTTTATAGGAGCAGCTTAAAATGTTTTTAATTTTTTTTTTTTTTGAGTAAAATATGAACATATCTGCCAACGATCACTGTAATTAAAGCACATGATTCCAGATATTATTATAACTTTATTATTATTATTATTATATTATTATTATTATTAGAATGGGGTTCTTAAAAATATGGATAACAATGTAATTTTTATATATATATTAAATGTAGAAATGTGATATAATAATGTAAAAATATGTACTATTATCCTAATATGTGTCCTTTTAGGTTTTCTTTCTCCATCCTGATCCTGGTCACCCTTATTCTGAGACTCACTGACGCAGACGGAGAGGTGGTCCCCATGTCCATGGCGTTGGTTCTCGGATGGTGCTACGTCATGTACTTTGCCCGAGGTTTCCAGATGCTCGGACCTTTCACCATCATTATCCAAAAGGTACCGCGACAATCTTTTGGATCAAAAGCAGGCGGGATAGGAAGACAGGATGGACTCGATGGGACTTTTTTTCAACCTAAATTACTATGTTACTACAACGTTACTTTGTTACTACTATGTTACTATGTTACTACTATGTTACTACAACATTACTTTGTTACTACTATGTTACTATGTTACTACTATGTTACTATGTTACTACAACGTTACTTTGTTACTACAATGTTGCTATGTTACTACTATGTTACTAATCTTCCCTTTCACTCAAAGTCTTTACTACTTTATTTTGAAGAATAAACAGTAACTGGATGAAAACAAATAGTTAATTAGGAAGCTACTACCAGCTCTCGTCCAAGTCTACATCATTCTTATTCTAAATCTAATGTCATGTGATTATTAACTGTGGCCACCACACTATCCTTGTTTCTGACACCGAGTCTCTCTTAATTCCAGATGGCAGCAAGTGATCTGCTCAAATTTGTTTGGCTGATGGCTGTGGTTGTGTTTGGGTACAGCACAGGTATGTGGGAAAAAAAAGGGTTTGGAACTCGACGATATCTTACAACGTAACCTATAGAAACTTCCTAATTGTAACCTCTGTGCATACCAAAAACCTATTACACCACCTCTCACTTTTTGGAATTAAGGATATTTTTTATACCTTTAAATACATTCTATTTTTTATTTATTTTTTTACTGTTGGCTACAGTTATTAATAATAATATTATTATTATTATTGTTATTATTATTATTACTATTATTATTATTATTATTACCTTTTTTTATAGAGCACCAACAATTTACAGTGACATTTTTGTAATTCCAAACAATTCCAGGAAAAACTTTTTTGGGGGGGTCAAAAAGAGTAAAACGGAATGGGTTAAGTAATTTTAATGTGTTTTAATGGTTATAGAAATATACTCACCTTACAGTGTGGGACTTCTTACTCTCTATTGACCGAAAGCTAATCATTGTCCTCCTTTGTCCTATCCATCTCCTTCTTTATTTCCGTTCCAGCTCTCTATATCGTCTTCCAGACAGTGAATCCAGAAGCCCTGGGAGCGTTCAGTCCATACCCAATATCATTGATCAGCACCTACCAGCTTTTCCTTAATGTTCTCAATGGACCTGACAACTATGACGTTGACCTACCCGACATGTACAGCTTCCTTTACGCGTCCTTCTGTGTCATTGCCTTCTTACTCATGTTCAATTTGCTCATCGCCATGATGGGAGACACACAGGCAGCCATGGCTAAGAAGAAAGAGGAGTTATGGATGGCGCAGGTGAGACCTGAATGTTGCACCCTCCAGAAATCCATGGCCCGTCCTAGATGTTTCCTAACTACACTTTGTACACTTTACATAGTAACATAGTATTTTAGGTTTAAAGGAAGACACCCATCAGATCCAGTGAGCCCATCAGATCCACCCAAAAGATCTACACTGCCTGATTTTCCCTATTTTTGCGTATTTGTCACACCTAAGTACTTGCAAAAGCGAAGTCGGCTGAAAAAAAATAATTCTGCCAGGAAAAATGAATAGAATTCCTCCATAGTGATGTAAAAGAATGCCAAGGATGACACAACCAGTTATTAGGCTTAGGGGGGGCAATTACTTTTTCACATGGTTGAAATAGATTTTGATGAACTCTTTATCTACAATAAATAAAACGATAATTAATTGGATGATCTGAAACATTTAAATGTGACAAATAGGCAGAAATCGGCAAGGGGGCAAATACCATTTCACCTCATTCTTTCATCTCATTCTTCATTCCCACCTCTGCCTGTTAGATCACCAGTGCTACAGTAACCATGGAACAAAAGTTCCCAAGGGGTTTGATGTTCGGCTCCAGATCCATTGAGGAAGAATTGGAAGGAAAGCAATATCTCAGGTCTGTATAGGAGGTAAAAACATAAAGTAGCGACCATTGTGGTAACACATGGTAACACTCCTGGTCCCGCTGACACACGCTGAACTCTGAATTAAACAGAGGTACCAGCAGCATATCTCCCAACAGTCCTGATTTTTAGGCTCTGCCCCGTTGTCCTGGGTAGCTGCTCCACTGTCCCACTTTTAAAGCAATGCGAGCATGGGCCTGTTATGAAGATCATCTGGTCTGGCCTTATTGATTGATTTTCCAATTGAACCTCCCAAATGGCCGCCATTTAACACGAGCAGGCAGGTGGCCATACCTCAGTCCTTCTCACCTCTCCCCAAAATCTTGCTACACGGACGTGGCGGAGCTGTTCCTACTCTAAAGGTAGCCTAGGTAGTTGGCTCAGAGCAGGTGGCACCAACACTCTTACGTTTCTCCTATGTTCATGTTTTACGGCAGAGTCTAATTCATGGAAGTCTTTCTTCTGCTGTTGCAGTGTTGAGGAGAGAAGATGGCATCCTCTCCCATCAATGGATGGAAGCGATTCTAGCGAAGAATCAGATGATGCTGATGATGTCACAGATTTGCCGAAAGAAAAGGGAACGGATAATAATAATTGTAACACAATCGGTGACGATCACAGAATACCAGCTGTTATCATTCAGGACGGGAACAGCGAGAATCCAATAAATGACACGACAGCGGAAGAAGAGATATTCCACTTATAGAGTTCTTTTAGAAAATGCACAAGCGGTCTTCACATTCCAATCTTTTTATCATAGTATGATGTGCGCCCATTTGGGGAGCGCATTTAAAAAGATCCATAGGTGAAATAAATTGCTCTCAATAAATTGGATATCGTCCTATCAGTCCAAGGGAAGATGGAGTCTTCTTTGGTCAAAGTTGTTACATTTTATTGGGCCGACATAAAGCAGGAAAAGCTTGTAGGTCTCTTCTTGGATTCCGTCTGAAGTGTATTTTGAGATACTAAAAGCTTTTTCTCTACGTCATACTATATACAGTAATATAACCGCCAGCGCTGTATACAGTAATATAACCCCCAGCGCTGTATACAGTAATATAACCCCCAGCGCTGTATACAGTAATATAACCCCCAGCGCTGTATACAGTAATATAACCCCCAGCACTGTATACAGTAATATAACCCCCAGCGCTGTATACAGTAATATAACCCCCAGCGCTGTATACAGTAATAACCCCCAGAGCTGTATATACAGTAATATAACCCCCAGCACTGTATACAGTAATATAACCCCCAGTGCTGTATACAGTAATATAACCCCGGCGCTGTATACAGTAATATAACCCCAGCACTGTATACACTAATATACCCCCCAGCGCTGTATACAGTAATAACCTCCAGCACTATGAACAGTAATAACCCCCAATGCTGTATACAGTAATATAACCCCCAGCGCTGTATACAGTAATATAACCCCAGCGCTGTATACAGTAATATAACCCCCAGCGATGTATACAGTAATATAACCCCCAGCGCTGTATTCAGTAATATAACTACCAGCGCTGTATACAGTAATATAACCCCCAGTGCTGTATACAGTAATATAACCCCCAGTGCTGTATACATTAATATAACCCCCCAGCGCTGTATACAGTAATATAACCCCCAGCGCTGTATACAGTAATAACCCCCCAGCACTGTATACAGTAATATAACCTCCAGCGCTGTATACAGTAATATAACCCCCAGCGCTGTATACAGTAATATAACCCCAGCACTGTATACAGTAATATAACCCCCAGCGCTGTATACAGTAATATAACCCCCAGTGCTGTATACAGTAATATAACCCCCAGTGCTGTATACAGTAATATAACCCCCAGTGCTGTATACAATAATATAACCCCCAGTGCTGTATACAGTAATATAACCCCCAGTGCTGTATACAGTAATATAACCCCCAGTGCTGTATACAGTAATAACTCCCCAGCACTGTATACAGTAATATAACCCCCAGCGCTGTATACAGTAATATAACCCCAGCACTGTATACAGTAATATAACCCCCAGCGCTGTATACGTAATATAACCCCCAGTGCTGTATACAGTAATATAACCCCCCAGCGCTGTATACAGTAATATAACCCCCAGTGCTGTATACAGTAATATAACCCCCAGTGCTGTATACAATAATATAACCCCCAGTGCTGTATACAGTAATATAACCCCCAGTGCTGTATACAGTAATATAACCCCCAGCGCTGTATACAGTAATAACCCCCCAGCACTGTATACAGTAATATAACCCCCAGCGCTGTATACAGTAATATAACCCCAGCACTGTATACAGTAATATAACCCCCAGCGCTGTATACAGTAATATAACCCCCCAGCGCTGTATACAGTAATATAACCCCCAGTGCTGTATACAGTAATATAACCCCCAGTGCTGTATACAATAATATAACCCCCAGTGCTGTATACAGTAATATAACCCCCAGTGCTGTATACAGTAATATAACCCCCCAGCGCTGTATACAGTAATATAACCCCCAGTGCTGTATACAGTAATATAACCCCCAGTGCTGTATACAATAATATAACCCCCAGTGCTGTATACAGTAATATAACCCCCAGTGCTGTATACAGTAATGCCGGTTGGCATTGACAATAAACTCCCTTTATCTGCAGACCTGGAGCCGCCGTTGCTGTCAGTCATGTGATATTTTGGGGGACTTTCCCTGATCAATCACCACACTGAGCTGATGCTTTATGGCAATGCTAATGAAGTCCATTCCTCCATAGACTTTCATTAGAATATCCGACTGGGTGATTAAGACCGAGGCATTCTGTTGTTTCCCACAGGCAGTATGATAAGTAGATTGGGGATCAGATAACAGAGCGAGAATCATACAAATGGCTACTATTCAGCTGCCTGAAAACATTATATTACGGGGCAAAGAAAAGCCCATTTTATTTTGAAAATTTCTTTTTAACCTGATAAAAATAAAATGGTGGGAGATGCCCTTTAAGGTATTGTGGCCACACGGAAAAGCCATAAAGCACCATCCAATTTTACCACATGGTTATCACATTTGTTTTATGCTAAGGTAACTAAATATTCCTAGAATCAAAAAATTACTTATAAAACAAAATGTATGCACTGTCTCCTTAAGAATCATTTTTTATGTAACAAACAGCAGTATCCAAAATAACATTTTAGAGTCAAGGCCCAGGGCTGAGGTACGCAGCCAATTCCCAGAATTCTTTAATGCCACAAAAGTAATCCTTAAAAGGAACGCAAGATCATTATAATGATGAAAGGAACTTCAAAATGCTTAACCTTTGACTTATTAACATAAAATATCACGTCTTAGAAACCTATTTCATGCTAAATAAAGAATTCTGAAGCGGGTGTATGTTCAGCGTCGTGCTGCACAGAAGGGGTTAAACACAAAGCAATGCATGCTGGGAAATGTTTAAGTTAAAACTACTTTGTAGGGGTAGGTTTAATGAAATGAGGCATTGCAGAGAAAGGGTTAAGTAACATGTTTCAAGTAAAGCGTGTAGTAAGCAAAAACACGAAAATTATACAAAAAGGGGTATTTTAACAAACGTATTGGATAAAATGTGTAATTTTGTTACTATACAACACAGACGGATCTTGATTTTTTGGGGGGATGAATGTTAATGATGTAAAATATTTAAGAAAGGTGTTTAAAAGGCAGAGATCAGACGCTATGATCAGGCGACAGGTGAAGGAGGTTATGTCAGCACAAGGGCTGCGGCCTCTCTCCTGAATGTCACACGGTGTATGCCGGCTGGCCTTATCAAAATAAGATTTTGGAATGAAAGAAATGGTAAATTCTGTTGTTTTTATTATTATTGCTTTTTTTTTATTTTGTGTATGTATGTATATATATAATTTTTTTTATTATGATTATTGCTTTTTTATTTTTTGTGTGTATACCTATATATATTTTTTATTATTATTGCTTTTTTAAATTTTATTTTGTGTGTGTATATGTATTTTGATTATTGCTATTGTATTGTGTGTGTGTGTATATATATTTATATATTTTTTTAATTTTATTTAAATATTTATTTTATGTGCTGACATAAGTCTGCGGCGCTGTACAATTAAATAGCTGTGAGATGTAACAATGGCGAGAAATGTGGTGTATTGGGTTGCCAAATTAGGCTTAAAAATCCTAATACCCGCAGGGGGTAATAAACTACCCACCCCTCCTCTAACGGAGATGTCGGCGTTAAAATATCTTTCTGGATACAGCCTTTACCAACCAAACAATTTTTATCACGTTAACAAACTACAGGCGAGAAGTTTATTTTATTTGTCAGAGCAAAGGAGAAAATGTCCTCTAAATGTAAGGAAGTTTTACTTTACTGAAAGGGTGGTAGCTAAGTGGCACAGCCTCCCAGCAGAAGTGGTAGAGGGTAATACAGTGAGGGTATTAAACACGCATGGGATAGACATACGGCTCCTGAATCTAAGACGAGACCAACGACTGATTAAGTTATTTATGGGTCTTATCTGCCACCGTATTATATGTTTATATCGCCTTAAGAAGAAGAAGAAGAAGAATTAGATCCCTTCTCTGATATATTTTATTATCTCTACAGCGATTTCCCTGTTCCTTTGTTTTAGTTACAGCTTGTTTGGCTGAATGTATCTCGGTTTAACAAGCATCTGGTCTTAGATATCAGCCAAACAGGTTGCCAACATGACAAAGCATGGCAATCGCCATGGCAACTGGAATATTTCTCAGAATTTTCACTAGTAATTATTATTATTTTATCAAATTATACTCGGGGACTGAAAACCATCGCCAGCATGAACCGCGCAGACCTGCGTCGATCAGAGGACTGTATGATCTGAACATGCTAAACACGTATGATGCCCGGTGACATCCGCTTTATAAAGTGATTGCGTGGAATGACTTCTCCTTCCACTGACTGACGTTGATTGATGGGTTTTGGTTTACTTTTAAAAACGTCAATTACGAAACGGCAAAGCAGGCGAAAAACAAGAAGATATTGCCTCCAAACCATTGTTGTATTTCACCTCTGACCTTTAACCCCGCGGAGCACATGAGGATTCAAAGTAAGTCTACAGGGGACAGGAGGACAGAAGCTGCCAAACCAGATCGGCCGAGTTAGACCTGAACTCATCATCCCGTGTCTATTGGGGTATTTTTCACACATGGCTGCCTGCATGTTCTAGGATTTAAAGCCCTGACCCTCACCCGGGAGTGTATTTACCTTTTAGAGTTTCCCCCTCTGAGGTCAGCTCCATAAAGACATGGCTGGATGAGTTTGGGGTGGAAAAACTTGACCGGCCGCACAGAGCCCTGACCTCAACCCCATCCAACACCTTTGGGATGAACAGAGATTGTGAGCCGGGCTTCTCGTCCAACATCAGTGTCTGACCTCACAAACGCTCTACTGGATGAACCGGCGAAAATTCCCCAAACTCCCCCAAATCTTTTGGAAAACCTTCCCAGAAAAGGGGGACCAACTTTATATGAATGTCTATGTATTTAGTGAATGTGATGTCATCAAAGTCCCTGTTGGTGTAATGGTCAGGTGTCCCAATACTACGGTATATCCATATAGTGTATATGATATCGGTGCCATATATTATGTAAATAAATCTTAAGGTCGTCGCAATACGTTTTTCCTTTTTTTTTTTTTTTTTGTAATGATCCCAATCCCAACTCCACCTGTAACCCTATCGCTAATAATTCCCCCAAAAGGATGGTCGTCTACTTTGGCCACCTGATATGTTGGGACATGAATGTATGACATCATCACTTTTAGCAAAGTTTGGCCTCGATAACCTAAGCTTCCGAATGGTCTACGGCCACCGGGTGTCCTAAAAAGAACATAAAGCTGACCAGCAGTGCGATTCACCAGTATACGGCATCTCACCTTCGAGGGACCTGTCCAACCATGAGAGGTCTCATGGGTCTCTAAAAGCCTCTTCTGGATGCAGACTGGCTCTGCTGAGATGTGGCTTGGCAAAGCTGGTTTAGACGGGTCTTTGAAAACCTATAATGTTGAGTTTTGAGCTGGGAAGCCCCAGGCAAAGGCTTTTCAGCTTAAGTCATCATTTTTTAATATATTTTTTTTTTAAAGATTATATGTGATAAAAGTAAGAATAACACATTTACCTTCAGGGATAGAATGTACTTCAGCTTGCTGTGAGAATTATTATTGTAATTTTTTTTTTTTTTTTTTTTTTTTTTTACTTATAAATGGCTGTTTTACCGAAAGAGTAGTTGTTGCGTTGCACAGCCTGCTGGTAAAAGTGGTACAGAAAAAATATTTTATTTCTTTTTTGAACATTTGATACAAATAATAACGAAAATAATTCCTTTTTTTCAATGATTGATTTAATTATAGTTAATGACAAATGTGGGATCTTTGAGCCGCTGGTACCAGGAGGTTGGTGAGATTAAGTAGCGTTTGTCCTTGAAATATACAAAGTAAAGTTTGCCAAATAATAGACATTTTGGCTGACTTTGGTTACGGACTTTCCACAGGCTTAGTTAGGAGATGTAAGGAAGTTTTGTGCTGCGACACGGCTGTTGTTGGAACTGGTGTCGAGAACCTAGCTCGGAATTGTAACAATTAAAGCGGACACGTGAAAGCTGCCGGTGTTATGTGGAACTGGTATTGGTTTTGTTTGTTTGTTTGTTAATTTTGTAATTAACATTGTTTGGCAGAGAAGGAGTTAATGCAGCCAATTTGCAGAATTTACTAGAAAGAAAGAAAAAAAAATAAAAAATAAAAAAAGTGACCGATAAGATCTTCGGTGACAACAGGGGGGCCAGGGGAAGCCTTTTGTTGAAGGTAAGCCCCATTGATGTGGATAGGAGTCCCGGTAATATTGTATTCGCTGAGTCTAACCTGTCCAGCAGGTTTAAAGACATTCTGCGGGCCGGAAAGCGAGCGAAAAGACAGGAGTTCAGACTTTTGGAAGAAACCAATAGCGAAAAAAGGAGTCAAGGACTCAAGACAAGGAGACACAGGGCAAGGAGGGCTTCAAGGGGCACGTGAAGACCACCTTGCGTTGGCTCAATGCCAGCGTGGACCAGAGGCTGAGCAGAGGATTCTGGGAATGCGGGAGAAACGTGAGGTTTGTATAAATAGCAATATTATCATTTCTTATAATCTGCAATTTATATGTTTATGACACACTCAACAAACAATACTATGTTTAGTTTAAGGCTTAATTGCCTAAAACTGGGATTTTTTTTTTTTTTTTAACGATTTTAAAAAATAAACGGAGAAAAAATTAGTTTGAAGCCAGAATTATTCATTCAAAAAATAATTTGTATTGGTAATATTTCATTATTTTCCTTTTAGCAACTCTAATTGCCTTTCTTTTCTTTTTTTTTTTTTGTATTACTTTTGGTTACCACTAGATATACCTTTTTGGATGGAGGCAGTCATTGTATTCTTATTTTTTATTTGTTTTTTATTTTTTTTTTTTACTGATCCGTCTCATTAATGTACAACAATGGAAAATCTTTATATACCGGTATTTTTTTTTTAATTTTATTACATTGACTAAATAGAAACTTATAGAGGTTATCCTGTGCTTTTTCACCTGTATCTGTAGAGTAGACTCTGATCACTGTTTGAAATGTAAAGAATGAACTGTGCATGAACTAAAAAAATAAATAAATAAATACAATTTCTATATAAAATAATAATGGAAGCTTGAAGCCACTAAGTACCTCCTTGTATTAACATAGCTACTTTAATTAATTATTTTTGGTAAAGGTGGCGACCACGTGGACAACTGATCTGCAGAGCTGACAATCCTTTGGAAATGCAAATTTCATGACTAAGGAGAGAACTTCCAACTTGAACATGTGAACAATTTTATCATGAATTCACCAGAAACTACAGCAGGTTGTGTTAGAAATTTCACCCCTGGTATTTGTGGACCTGAAAGCTTAGTTTCAGTAACTCCTGGCTACTTTGGTGTATTTTTTTCTCTCGCCTCTATGAGGATAACGCCGTTTTCCGGACACATTTTGGGCTACGCTTCGTTTGTAACAAACTCGGCATTCTAAGAGTGAAATCACCCAGAGCGAAGCCATCGGAGGTCAATATGGTCCTCTGGTTTGGGAGAAAGCAAGAGGACAATATCTGCGAAATCAATTTGTTGCAACAGAAACGGTGAGATTTTTCTTTTTCCTAAATAAAAAAATAAATAAATAAAAAAAAAAAAATAAAAAAAAAAAAAAAAGACTTCTACAAAGTCATCATTTCAGCTTTATCTAGGGAACCAAAGCTAGGGGTCTCCATAGCAATTCCCTGATAATCATAAAGAATTCTATGTTGGACCTAGAATTCTTTATGCAAAATAGATGACCTTAGAAAGGTCAGAATAATTCTACCTCCTTAAAGCCTTTAATTTTTTGGGGAAAAATTATTCTGGTTATGGTTCCAAACATTTTATGGATTACTATGTTGCTAAAACCACTTCTCAAGCTTTGCTGCTGAAACGTAACCCCCAGGGTGTTTCGATCCCTCGGAGCCATCATCCTGTAAAAATACGTTTGGGTAAAACCACTAACCTCTTTGAAAAACATGTTGTTCCTGTATGTGAAGCGGCGGCTCTGCCTGACAGCTTAATTTATGGCTTTTTTTGTGAATGCAGGTTACAAACATCTAAAGAAAAATGCCTTGTGGACCCAGCTAGTCCCTGCCACAGTGTTTATTTGTTATTGTTGTAATTACCCCCACTATTGCATACAGACCACTAAACATCTATTAGTTCTCCAACATCTGTAATTTAGAGGGCCAATGGGATGGAGAGGTTAGGATGGTGGGCAATGGATATGGAGATGTTGGTAGGATGGAGAACAACTGGCATGGAGTGGTTGGTATTATGGAGAACAACTGGCATGGAGTGGTTGGTAGGATGGGGGCCATTGGGATGAAGAGGTTGGTAGGATTGGGGCTATTGGGATGGAGAGGATAGTAGGGTGGAGGCCATTGGCATGGAGTGGTTGGTAGGGTGGAGGGCCATTGGCATGGAGTGGTTGATGGGATGGAGGGCCATTGACATGGAGTGGTTGATGGGATGGAGGGCCATTGGCATGGAGTGGTTGATGGGATGGAGGGCCATGGGCATGGAGTGGTTGATGGGATGGAGGGCCATGGGCATGGAGTGGTTGATGGGATGGAGGGCCATGGGCGTGGAGTGGTTGATAGAACGGACACTAGTAAATTACTTACGTAATATAATATTCTTTATGGAATTTTCGCCAGGCTTGTTGTCACATTAAAGACCTTAGTGGGTCATATATGGTTTTTTTTTTTGTGGTTTATTGGTTCTTGAAGCTTTTGTAAGGGTGGAGCACGAGAGAGAAGGAGAGCTGATATATAAGGGCAGGAATTGGATAATACGGATCCTTGGCTTATTTTAGAACCCAGCCTTGTCTTAATCTGTTGAGTGCAACTAAATTTAAAGAAATAAAATAAAAACATTGAGTTAATTGTTAAAATTCAATATATATAATTAATGATTTCCCACCTTTTTTACAATTTCCTTTAATAAGTGGCTCCAGTCGAGGCCCGTAATACAAATTGAAGGATGGGAACTCACTGATGCCTGTCAGTCATTTCAAGATCCATGTTTATAAAACACTTCAGGAGTTGTGTTGTCCCAAAAACACGAAACCGGTTTATTTCTCACTTGCTAAAATTGAACAAAAACAACCTCCTTGAATTGTTTGCCCCGTTTTATTCACCTCTCCTTCAAACACTTAAAAGGAACAGTTTTGATTTTAGCAACGTTTTTTTTTTTTTACTTCTTGGCCTATTATTAGCTAATTTTGAGATGGTTTTTCTTTACCGAGAGGGTGGTAGATAAGTGGAACATCCTCCCAGCAGAAGTGGTAGAGGGTAATACAGTGAGGGTATTAAACATGCATGGGATAGACATACGGCTCCTGAATTTAAGACGAGACCAACGACTGATTAAGGTTTGAGTCTTTACAGGAGGAGCAACAGGCGACTTGGACGGGGTTCGAATGGGGGCCCAATCTGCCATCAAATGCTACATGTCACATGACAGTTAAGCATGCCCTGAAAAAATATGAATGGCCTAAAATGCTATTTCTGGGAAGGGTTTTGGCATTTAGTGATCTTAGGAATGATGGGGTTTTTTGCTTTTTTTTTATTTTGCGTGTAGTTACAGAATTATTACATTTGAAAGAATAGGAAATCACAATAGTCCAATAAATCCTCGCATGCCCCGGTCTGTATGAGAGGTGACCCGAGAGTCTGACCTCGTTTAGTAGATAGTAACCTCCGGGGGTTTCGGCAAATATTTACGTCCATTGTCTTATTCCTTATCGGGGAGGAAGATCCGTTCTGGAATCTGACACTTTGATCTTTACAGTACCATTCACCCGAAAGGGTTCACAAAACAACTTTAAAGAGTCTAACATTCTTCGCCTAATTTTAGAAGACCTCTTCACTGGCCCAAAAAAAAAAGTAATATAAAAATGTGCGTTTTGGTTTTTTTCCATGCACTTCTCAAATTCTCAGCTAGCTCTATCATTTTATTTCATTTATTTTTACTAATCCATGGCACCGCCACCCGTCGGCCCCACCGGGCCTCTGCTCTTACGCTGGACATCAGGATATGATGTCATATCCCAGCACTCCAATTTAAGGCCATGCTGTAAAAGTTCGCCATCATGTTAATGGGCCGGCCCTATAAGCGGCCCGCTAAGCAGCGGCGCCACAGGGAGCTTCGAGACCCAATAGAGCGGGACTGGCTGCTCTCCACCGGACCTGCTGCCAGCATGTGCCCTTCCACTTGTATAATATATACCCCTCAGCATCTTAAAGGGTCAGAGCGACCATAAGAGGGGCTTTACCAGGACTTTTCATGCGGCATTTTGAGGTTTGATGTAACGGAGTAAGAAAATAAATGCCGTGTTTATGAATAATGCATTATTGTGGTTTTTGAAGCGTGTAGAACCCTCAAGCCCGGCTGGGCTCCTAGAAAAGAGGGGCAAGGGTTGTTTTTTTTTTTTTGTTTTGTTTTTTTGTCTTTTTAACCATTTTTGATATGATATAAACATTTTGGGCAGGTTGGGGGGCGGGGATCCCACCTGACAATGGGCTAAGTGTGACTTCTCATAAACCATCCTTGGAATCTTTTGCGCGGATGTAAGGTTGATGAATGATTCTGATGTTGTCCTCCTACATTCCGCGCTGTCTCGTCTGTTTTTAGAATCCAGGAGATCCCGCTGCTTTGTTCCGCACAGAAGAACCGCGTGAGGACGCTTAAAAAGTTATTGGCGTGTAAATCCACCGACCGCTTCCAGAGAGGTAAATAACTCACAATTTTTGAGGTTTTCTGGGGTTTATCTAAAAGCATCTCCAATTCTGTTCTACTCAAACAGATACATCTCTGCAATGGGTCTCCCACCATGTTTTTATTCCAAGTATCAGAAATATTTTAAAAATGGATTTTAAATCTGTTTTCTCTTTTTTTATAACGGTTCTAGTTTTCCATAATGTTTTCAGGCAGCTGAATATCAGCCGTTTGTATGAGGTTCTCCCTCTGTTATCTGAGCCCCGATCTACTAAACCCCCCGACTCCTTATCATACTGCCTTTGGGGAACAATAGAATGGCTCAGTCTTAATCACCCAGTTAGACTCTCTGACTAATGAAAGGCTATGGAGGAGCTGATTTCATTAGCATTGCCATAAAGCATCAGCTCAGTGTGGTGTTTAACAGCAATGGCTGCTCCAGGTCTGCAGATAAAGGGAGTTTATTGGAGCAAATCGGATAAAACCAGGTTTTCGTTAATGCCGACCAATGTTGCTGTATACAGCGCTGGGGGTTATTACTGTATACAGCGCTGCGGGTTATTACTGTATACAGCGCTGGGGGTTCTATTACTGTATACAGCGCTGGGGGTTCTATTACTGTATACAGCGGTGGGGGGTTATTACTGTATAAAGCGCTGGGGGTTATATTACTGTATACAGCGCTGGGGGTTATATTACTGTATACAGCGCTGGGGGTTATTACTGTATACAGCGCTGCGGGTTATTACTGTATACAGCGCTGGGGGTTATTACTGTATACAGCGCTGGGGGTTCTATTACTGTATACAGGGCTGGGGGTTCTATTACTGTATACAGCGGTGGGGGTTATTACTGTATAAAGCGCTGGGGGTTATATTACTGTATACAGCGCTGGGGGTTATATTACTGTATACAGCGCTGGGGGGGTTATATTACTGTATACAGTGCTGGGGGGTTATATTACTGTATACAGTGCTGGGGGGTTATATTACTGTATACAGCGCTGGGGGTTCTATTACTGTATACAGCGCTGGGGGGTTCTATTACTGTATACAGCGCTGGGGGGTTCTATTTCTGTATACAGCGCTGGGGGTTCTATTTCTGTATACAGCGTTGGGGGGTTCTATTTCTGTATACAGCGTTGGGGGGTTATATTACTGTATATAGCGCTGGGGGTTATATTACTGTATATAGCGCTGGGGGTTATATTACTGTATAAAGCGCTGGGGGGTTATATTACTGTATATAGCGCTGGGGGTTCTATTACTGTATACAGCGCTGGGGGTTCTATTACTGTATATAGCGCTGGGGGGGTTATATTACTGTATATAGCGCTGGGGGGTTATATTACTGTATATAGCGCTGGGGGGGTTATATTACTGTATATAGCGCTGGGGGGTTATATTTCTGTGCATTTTTACCAAATATTCTAGTTGTAACCTCCTTAATTCATTTTTATATATATATATTATATATATAAATAACTCCTGCAGTAACTTACTTGAAATGTGGAAGTTGTCCTGTTTCTGTTGGTTCCAGCCCAAGCGTTTCATTACCATAAAGGTCCATGAATGGGTTTAATTGTTTATTATCATCCAGACCATCAGGTTCAGGTCCTGAGCTTTCCGGATGAAGTAAAACCTGCTCTGTTGCTTCATGTCGTTCTAATGCCTCATTTTATATCAGGAGCCGTCGGGGAGACCGCGTTACACCTGGCCGTCCTGTATGACAATGTCGAAGCGGTGAAGGTCCTCTTAGAAGAAGCCCCTGATCTGGTTAACCAACCCATGGTTTCTGAGTTGTATGAAGGTAAGCGCATCTTCTCCAAGGGAAGTGGACATTGCGTCATTCCGTCATACATGCGTTCCTTCTTCATCATTCTTCTGTCGTCATTTTGACCTTAGTAACCTATTAAATGGTTATTTTTCCCTACTTGTGACTCCATGGAAACTTTTAATTTCGTAGTTTAGTGTTTTTTTTTTGTTTTTTGTTTTTTTTTTAAAGAAATGTGGCTTATAGTCCATGTGCATGTGTTGAATCTTTCTCTGGTCGTTCCGGTGTATGAAGTCCAATGTATTTGTCGTTATGTTGATTTCCGACGGACTCTCTTCTCCAGGCCAGACTGCTTTGCACATCGCCGTGATGCGTCAAAACGTAGCGATCGCCCGGGAGCTGATCGACAAAGGAGCAGACGTGTCTACTGCGCGGGCCATGGGGACGTTCTTCAAACTGAAGGCCACCAACTCTTTCTATTACGGTAAGAACATGATACGCCTAACTCCTTGTATACAACGCTCTACGGTTCTAATAGTTATGATATTGGGGTCATATATTAATCTCTTATTAGCATTATCCAGTGACCTACATGCAGTTTTTAAAATTTTTATTCCTTACTGCCCCCTTTTGAGGTCTCCCAGACCTCCCTTAGACTTCAACCAAGGAGGGAAGGAAGGGGTTGTATATAGCGGAGTTCAGCCCATGGAGAGCATGGCTTCAGCTTTCACTGTGGCCCTACCGCTTTGGCGCGCATGTCTCCGATCTTCACACGACCAGGTGGAAGCACAAAATACCTTTTTTAGGGAAACGGCTCTCAAACCGCACAAAAGTCACATGGCTACAGCCCACCACCAGCCGCACTAACCATGTGCCTTGAAACCTGCATCCCTCTAGTCATGTCAGATATCGGGTCATGCTCTCTCTTTGACTTGTGCATTCAAATTTGTATTAGTTGCAAATTTACAGAATTTTGGTAAATTCGGCGATTCGTATGAAGCCCCCAAAACGAGGCAACAAGCTCAGAATTTTCGGGCCAGGAAAAAAAAAAAAAAAAAAAAAAAGTGGTAGGAAAAATGATATATCCAGATTAACCTTAAAAATGGAGTCTGTAGTTGAAGCGGATACAGTTTACTGATTGGTTGTCCAGGCTCCGTATTTTACATTTTGTAAACGTTAAAGCTACCGCAGGGCTCAACGGAGAAGCCAAGTTCCGTTTGTCCCAAAAATCTAGTAGAATAAAGAGTGAAAAGCTGCAAGTATCCTATGTAGAAGCCATTATGTCTCCAAGTGGACAAGGTGGCCTATGACAAAGACCTTTCTCGTCACCATCTCGATGACTGGTCTTAGCGAGATGTTGGACTTGGCCTGTCGGAGATATTTGGGATTGGTCCCCAAAACTCTGTCACCTTATATAACATGATGGATTGTTCTGTGTGTGTACGTCTTTATTCTGTGTACTACGGACTGATCGAGGTGAGGAACCAGCGGAGAACAAACAGAGGAACGAGTTCACGAGGTGGAGTTGTTGATGTTCTGCTTATTGTTTTGGGTAAACTGGTAGATTTTTGGCGGCTTCTCTGATATTTCCTCTTTCGTTGCCTGTCATGTAGTTTTGAGTCTAGTCAGTGGCCGTATCTGATTTTGGTTTTATTTATGCCAGACCTGAATTTCCTCATTCTTTAGTGTATAATGTACAGTGTATGATACAAGATCCATAAGGCACGCAATGTACTCATCACTTGTTTTTGTCACAGTCTTGGGGATGTGTCGACTTTCCGCTGTCCCAGGCAGCCTTCCGAACCATACATTCATAAAATATGTCACTTGCCTTTAGGAGAAGCTGCAGCTCCAGAGCTGCAGTGGAACATCTCCTTCATAGTGTGATTTCATGCCACTTTCTGTGCATGCACACAGGTGGGGCCTTATTATAACCCCACTACAGAATTTTACGCTACGGGTGTAATTTGCATTAAAGTACATATGTACTTTCATTTGTGGTTTTGGTTGCATTAAATAAAATTATTATTTATTCAGATTGTAAAACAATATTTGCCAATTCTGTGAATAAATTACTCTAGCAATTTTAAATGCATTTCTCTCTTAATCTGTGAATTTACATCCCTGGGTAACAGGAATAGAACGTTAAGAGAACGATAACCATTGAAATCAGTAACTTTGTATCTACTCCACCTGCAGCATATCTTAAGGGTTAATGCGGTCAATTTCATTGGAAACACCCTAAAGATATATTTGCTATAGGATGTGAATAATGGAACGCCTCATCCCACCGCACTGGGGTAACCTATTTACTACAGTCCAAAGGTGAAATGCGTTTGTGTGCGACAGGAATGTGCGTTTGTATGCGATATGTAAGAAATATACATTCTTTATGTAATATATAACCATGTAATATTTTGTGTTTCAATTCAAATAAGATTTTTTTTTTTATTATTTTCCAGCTAACGACGTCTCTTGCTGTCTTTATTTTTTCCTCCCCTTCCAGGAGAACACGTTCTGTCGTTCGCTGCCTGCGTGGGGAATGCTGAGCTTGTTCGGTTATTACTTCTGCATGGAGCAGATCCGGAGGCCAAAGACTCGCTGGGTACAGAATGGTTCTGTTGAGTTACTGGGGCTATTACGGACCCAAAATACTGAACACAATTAGGTTTTCCTGATCGTTGGTGGTAGTTGGAACCGCTCACCCTGCCCCGTTGCTTCCTTTTTTTTTCTGCTGCTTGTTGGCCGGCCGGCCAGCCATTCATCGACCTTCATGAAGGCAAACTTGGCCTGGATCAAAAAAATGGAAGTTGGTGAAAAGCAAAGGGTTTTGTTTCGATCGTTCACATTTATAATACTTGACATCTGATGTGATGAGACTCCAAGTTTTGTTAATTTGGCATTTCTAAATATTTACAAATAGATGACAGAGAACACAATCCTGAGAAAATGGCCATTGTGTCATGAACTAGTCAAAGCAGAAATAAGAAAAGTTTCCTGAATTTGCACATTAAGGAAAAAAATGAGGATTATATATTTGTTTTGTTTTTGCGGAACCTTTTTCTCTTGTTTTGCATTCTTCTTCTTTTTTTTTTTTTTTTTTTTTTTAAATCTTGTATTTCTGTAAATGAAGTTCCGCTTGTAAGCTAGCGCGTTATGTCCTACCCCAAAGTCATACCGGACAAGGAAATTAAAATTGTATATATTTTTGTTTTTGGAGCAAAAGTTAATTCAAGGTTATGCATTTTCTTATCTGTCCACAGGTAACACCGTCCTTCACATTCTGGCATTTCAGCCGCACAAGATGGCCGCCTGTCAAATGTATGACCTCATCCTGGCCTATCACAAAGAGAAAGTAGGATCATTAGAGGACATCTGCAACAATGACGGTCTCACGCCTCTAAAGACGGCCGCAGGAGAGGGTAACACTGTGGTACGTCAACTACAACACATCCGGAGTGCTAGAGAACTTAAAGCCATCTTTAGGATGGAAGCCAATGGAAGAGTTGACCGTTCTCATCATGTAGGCTTAATGGAATATCTAAGTTTTTATATATTTATTCATATTCTAGATGTTTCAGCATCTGGTTCAGAAGAGAAGACAGATCCAATGGACCTTTGGCCCTATTAGCTGTTACCTTTATGACCTGACTGAGATTGACACGTGGGGGGACCCCAAGTCTGTCCTCAATCTTGTGGTTTCTGGAGAAAAGAAAGAGGTAACGGGATGACCCGATTAAAGATAGCTCTAGGGTTTGGTTTTATTATTGTGCATCAATTCATCCAAACGTGTCTGGTTAATTTCCAGGCGCGTCGGATTCTGGACCTCTCCCCGGTTAAGGAGCTGGTTAATAGGAAGTGGCAGAGGTTTGGCCGGCCCTATTTCTGGTCGTTGGCGGTCCTCTACATCCTATACATGGCCTGCGTCTCTTTCTGTTGTGTCAACCGGCCTCTAAAATCCAAAACCGAAAATTCCACGAACCCCAGGGACATCACAATATTTGTGCAAAAATCCCTAAAGGTGAATAAAGGGTGAACTATGTATTTTATATATCACAATAGTCATTTTCTTCAATTATGCTGAAAATATATGTGTAATGGGTTACAAAAATTTAAAAAAATTGTCACTTTATCTCAAAATGGAAATATTTCTTCAGTAACTTTGGGCTGTTTTTCTGCAGGAAGCCTATTCCACACCTGAAGACCTCGCCCGTCTTGGTGGGGAAATGATCAGTGTTATCGGGGCAATAATAATTCTGCTGCTGAAGGTAAATATCCTGATGTGTGTAAGTTTATATTTTCCAACAAGAAAAAAAAAACAACTTAAAAGCTCCCTTCTTTTGAGTAGATGTTGACGTAGCGATTGTAAAGTTTGGCGCGCTTACTCACACTAGCTCTCGTGTTCTCCAACAGTTTCCCTTCTCTGCCAACCCCTTCCACATCTTCTATCTTTTCTATATCTTCGTCCCCATCGCCACGGGCATAACCTGGTGCGAACGTCCAACAAAATGGCGGCTCTTCCATTGACCTGCCCCCTGATTCTCCATTCGGTGGAGAGAACGACCCAGAAAGGGTGAAATAAACTAGAAGATCTTCAGTTCTAGAATTTCAACAATCTTCCCGATTTTCCTTTCAGATCCCTGACTTGCTGCAGATAAAAAATCCTAGGTACCTCACGCAAGCTGTCCAGGGTGGGCCGTTCACCCTTATTATGTAAGTGTTGCGGAATTTTATATTTCTGTATAGAACACTAAATATTATATTTGCACAAAATATGATGGCACTATATAAAAGAAAGTATTTGTTATAAAAAAAAAAATTTATTTTTTTTAATCGTTTTGAATTTTCTGTGCCCGGACAGCATCTCCTTTCCTTGCCTGATCCTGGTGACCCTTATCTTGAGACTCACTAACACAGACGGAGAGGTGGTCCCCATGTCCATGGTGTTGGTTCTCGGATGGTGCTACGTCATGTACTTTGCCCGAGGTTTCCAGATGCTCGGACCTTTCACCATCATGATTCACAAAGTAAGGAGAATTAAAGGGATGATAGTCTACCAGTTAACGAACATCTCACAAAACCCAAGACCGTTACTAACCTCTATAATGTCAGTTGGCGCCAGAGTGAGGTCTAAATAAGCTATGTTCAACCTTCAGAGAGTATTTCACCACAAGTTCTTCAATTTGCTTCTTATGCTTTCTTAGCTCCTTCCATAGAAACGTCCTCCACTAATCCCTTAATTCTACTCTGTTCTCTCCAGATGATTTTCGGGGACCTGTTGCGGTTCTGCTGGTTAATGGCTGTCGTCATATTTGGCTTTGCTACCGGTAAGTAAATCATACGTGGGTTGATCTTATGGAAGAATCGCCATATATTAATAATAATTAATAATAACTTTACTAAACTTTGTGCGCTTGGTACCGTTGGAAGCCATCAAGTTGAGATTGATTTATATTTTGTGGACGTTTTTGGCATATCAATGATTCTCTTGCTTCTGATTGGCTGAGTACCTTTATGGAACAGTTCAAAACCAATGGACATGGCGAAACCCACAGATTAAATATTAAGCTATTTAATGTATTGTCAAGAAAATGTTGGTTGATCTTCATAGGAACCAATTCTCTCTGTCTCCCCAGCTTTTTATATCATATTCCAGACGGAGGATGCGTCCAAGCTGGGGCATTTCTACAGCTACCCCATGTCTCTCTTCAGCACCTTTGAGCTTTTCTTGAATGTCATCAACTCCCCGACAAATTATGATGTGGACCTCCCTTACATTTTCAGTATTATCTACTTCACCTTTACGGTCATTGCAAACCTGTTGATGCTGAACCTCCTGATTGCTATGATGGGGGACACGCACTGGCGGGTGGCGCAAGAGCGGGATGAGCTGTGGAGAGCACAGGTATTGAGCGACATCTGACCTCTCCATTCACGTTACTCTTTCAGTTGATCAGAGCTCCTTTTTATTTATTTTTTTATTTTATTTTTTTTATTTTTTTTTATGACTTATCTTCAGGAATATTTGTAGAATAAATTGAGAAAATGTTGTTTTCTGCATCTAAGAAACTAAGTCCGGAATTGCTGCCCTGTCAGAAATCTCTCTATTATGATGTTTTGCGTACATATGTGTAATAAATGGTTGTCTCCAGAAATAAAAAATAAAAAAAAAAAACGAATCGACCTTATGTACATGTGTCCAAGTTGGGACACCTTCCGTGGGAGAGTATAGGCGGATGGAGTTAAAGACTAGGCCCAGTCTCCTACCTTACTTACTCTCCCACAAAAAAATGCCACGCTTAGGGAGATATGCTGGACCAAAGTTAGAATTTATGCAGACGTTTTGCTAAATTAAATGCTGTCCATTATTATTTAGGATTTTTTTTTTGTTTTTTTGTTTGTATTAAATGCCGATTGAGGAACCACATATTGGCTACTCTTGACCCGTTTGTCAATTTAGTTAAATTTTATAATATCCCCTTCCTCGGCCTACCTTCCAGGTCGCAGCCACCACCGTGATGCTGGAGAGAAAACTTCCACGTTGCCTATGGCAACGATCGGGTGTCTGTGGCAGAGATTATGGACTGGGGGATCGCTGGTACCTCCGGTGAGTTCACCATCACTTGAACTATTTCAACAGTAAAAAAAAAATGTGTGTGTGTATGTGTATATATATATATATATATATATATATATATATATATATATATATATATATATATATTTCTTAAGCTTTCTGTTAATTCTCCCACACATTCTTATTTTTTATTGGTATCCACTTTGAAAATGTTCTACCACAGATCATTTGCAAATATGAGTTGTTGGCTTTTGTTAACTTTTGTGGATGTGCATCGAGAAAACTCTCTACACAAACCATCGGACGACCAGTGGTGGATAATATCACTTTTGAAGATAAAATAATGATGAGAATTTACATTTGGAAGGTTTATTATACATTTTTTGATCATTTGGAATAAATCTTGGTCTTATCTGGTTCTATTTGCAGAGTGGTGGCCAGGAGGGACCTCAGCCAGCAGAAGATTCGCCGTTACGTCGAGGCGTTCCAAGGTCCAGAAAACGAACACCAGAAACCTAAACCTGAGAAGCCTCGTACCAGGAATATCCATTTGACCAAGGGGATAATCTACAGCGTCCCAGGAAATCTCCCAACCTTCGAGTTCACTGAGGACAACGAACCTTCGAAAAGCATGCAAACGCTGGGTTACCTACGGAACCAAGGTCCATTTTCTGGGCAAGATAACCCATGTGCAACCAGACTTGAGTTGCCTCAAATATGTGTAGAAGACACAAGGACAGACCCCACAGCTTCAGGAAACAGGACGGTTCCAGTGAGAAAGGCCAGTGGCCGTGGCTGGCAGATCGTGAGGTCAATCACCATTGAGCAGCTACGTGGACATATACCACAGAGTAGCACAGAGGAGTTGGAGGAGATACACCACGTGTGACAAATGCATGACCTAAGGTGTAATCACGGCTAGATGTTGTGGGTCTTTTAGAATGCCAGAGCTATGCAGTAGCGGATGCTAAAACTGACTGTGGCCCCGGGGAAAGCCAAAACGGAAGAAGGTGCCGGCCAAAACTGACTGACTTTCTTGGTGTTACCCCAAAATGAACCAGGATTGTTTTAACGTAAATGATTAAGACATTAAAAGGGGCCTAAAACTGTTACACGCCATATTATAGTGTCGCTGCTGTTAACCGTTTGTCTGCCACACAAATGTACCCGCGCAGTAAGGGTTTAAATAAGGATGATACATTTGCATCGTGGATCTGTGGGATCACATGATATAAAAATAAGCCACTTTTGTAAAAAAAAAATAAAAATAAAAATTATAATAAAAAATGCAAAAAAAAAAAAAAAAAAAAAATTTTAGAAGCAAAAACATCACTATTTTTATCAATAAAAAGTGTTATGGGTGTAGCTCTTGGTTTTGACTGACCTCTCAATTATCACAAAGTATCTCAAACTAACATTCGCTCCCAAAACTACACTAAAAGAGGTAAAACTCCACGTAAAAGCTGCTTTATGGAAGGAGCTGATATAGGTAACCGAGTTACAGAATGCCCGTCGGGTACAAACGTATTAAGAATTGTCTATTTAAACTCTTGATGACTTCGATAGAAACGTTTAACATTTCATTTTTAGCAATTATTTATTAAATAAGCATGAATATCTTTAGAAAGGGAATTAAGACGGCTGCTCTTCATGGGTATGGGTTTCTAATGTATATTTCGTATTGCAATCTGGTAACATTGTTACGTAGTTGTTACATTTTTTTTTTTAATGATAGGGGGTAAATGTAAAGGGAGAGGGGTTACAGGAGAGATTTCTGATCTCCAGGACCGGCCCATTTACACTTTGAATGCTGTACCGAGCCAGCATAGCCACCATAGACTGCACTAAAAGGTGCTGCGTGCCTTTTAAAACACGGCGTGGCTTGATATGACTTAATGCCCCCCATCTGTGATCTGCCAACTTCTGAAAATTGGGACTATCCTATGGAAAATGCGATGGGTGGGAGGTACGTTAAATCATAATGTTTTCTTATGCATAACATTGAATAAAACTACATTCAGGCTCATAAATTAAAAAAAAAATGACCAAAAATGTATTTCTATTACATTTTTATTAACCTTTTTTTCATTGACGTCCCTCCCTAAAATTTGAAGGGTTTATAATTTCTTAATAATCTGAAATAATAATAAGGGTGGACGTCCTACAGAACCACTTGATGTGTTATGACATCATCTCCCCAACGTAATTCATAGTGATGCTAACCAAGTCCGTGTCATAAGTCAATGTAATAATAAATGAAGCGTTTCCTGGCAGTGATTATCCAACAATCCGTGTTCTGCGTGGTGCTTTTTCACGTTCTGTAGAAATGTCTAGATATGAAAGACTTCGTGTTCCGATTCTCCGGCCAACACGTCCATCCCTTGTAACTGGTCGATGGTTGCCCTCCGTACGATTTGCCAGCCTCGGCTTGACCTTCTTTCGGCCAACGGTTCTACCAGGTCTCTCTGCTCCTCATCCTCCAGAAGGGGGGAGATTTGTATTTTGGGGATGGTTTTCCCGGATGTGTTCTGCATGGTTTCAGTCTTGTTGGGCGGGACGGTTCCTGACTTCTGAGGATCCTGGGTGTCTTTCACGCTAAAACAATAAAAATCAGCAAAATAAAAAGCGGTAAAATCGAAAGTGAATTCGCTCAGGAAGATCGTGGGTTAAAGGGTATTATTACGCCAGGTATAAGTGCGACAATATGTATTTTTGGTTAGTTGTAATGAATGTGGATTCATTGTGAAAACTGATCGGTCGTTGGTCTTGTCTTAGATTCAGGAGCCGTATGTCTATCCCATGCATGTTTAATCCCCTCACTGTATTAGCCTCTAAAACTTCTGCTGGGAGGCTGTTCCACTCATCTACCACCCTCTCAGTAAAGTAAAACGTCCTTCAGTTCCATCTAAGCCATCATGCATTATTTACATGGGATGTCAATCAGATACATTGTAACACGCCATCTGCTATCGGATGCTGTAAGTTTGATGGCCCTCGGTTTGATGGACGGAGTTATTATTTATTCATCTTCCTGTTTTATCGCTAATTTCGCCGGAGCTTCACTTACCACAAATACCAGCGGTTCCCAAGCCCGTACTTGGACCCGCAGACACCGAGTCGGGGCCAGAAGTATCGGGGGAGTTTACTTTCCAACATCACCGTGATGGCTGCAAGCTGCGTGGGATGGCAAAGAAATTGTTATGAATAATGACGGTCATACAGGCAGGGCGGGTAGCGTGGCTTATATTCCTGGAAGAGGGCAAATATCAGTTGGTGAGATCATTTATGCAAGTTTGTACTGGTTAGAACCAAGCGGACCTTAAAGCTGACTCCTTCCTATTCTATACGACCGTGATCATATCTAAGGTGCTTTTGCTACCAAAATGGTGGTTGATATCCCTGCTTGAATTTAGGTGACTCCATGAAGTCAAGGTTTCCATGAGGACAGAATAAGAGCCAATTGGGTAACACATTTTGTGAGTCACTACATCAAATATTCATAATGGGTCATTAAAGGGTAAATATCTGAAGCTTCTCAGGGTATTTTAGTAATAATGGTCATGGTCAGTATTACGTTATAAAATTAGGGGTCAATTGGGGGAATTTATTTTCTGTTTTTCTGTTTAGTTTATACGTTCCTTCTTCTTATTTAGTAAGATTGTCATCAAGCTGGCCAGGATACAATGTAACAGAACGGCGATTATCCCCGCTGACCTGTGCCCTCCACAGCTTGTCTCTCTCCTGCGCCACCCTCCAGTAGGTATCGCCCATCATGGCAATTAGCAGGTTCAGCATCAACAGGGTGGAAATCAACGTGAAGGGAAAGTAGATGAAGCTGAAGACCAAAGGAAGGTCAACGTCGTAAATATCAGGGGCGTCCATGACATTGATGAAGAGTTGGTAGGTGCTGTAGAGTGACATGGGGTAACTGTAAAACATCCCCATGTATGCGGGGTCCTCGCTTTGGAAAATCACATAGAAGGCTGGAAAGAAAATGGAACACGTTGTATATATTTACGGCCAATGTCAGGTCAAGAGGAGAAGACGTGACGCGGTGGGGAGTGAGGACAATCAGGGAGAGAGAATGTCTGGAGAAAGGAGAAGGATAATAAGGAAGAGAGGAGCTGCGGAGAGGAGATAAATGGCAAAAAAGATGGAGAAAGAAAAAAGAGGGAGCAGAAAAATGGGAGAAAAGCAGAAAAAATAAGAAAAAATTGATGGCATATGAAAGAAAGAATGGAAAAAAACAAGAGAGGGGAGAAAAAAAAAGAGAAAAAGTAAGAGAGAGTTTCACGTTAAATAGAAGTGCAAGAGAAAGAGAGAAAGATGAAAGATTGGGGGAAAGGAAAGAAGAAAGTTGGGGTTAAATGTGCAAAAAGATTCTAATGCAAAGTTTAAAATGTGGCTTTATCACCATAGCAACTGAGTATATTGGTTTATTGAGACAGGGTTGTGATTTTGGCTTCGGGAAGGAGATTGTAAGATGAGTCTTTCTGATAAAATGTAACACCTGTTCCAAAACCAATAATGACGATCACCATGAGCCAGAAGAACCTCAGCAGGTCTCCAAACATTATCTGTGTAAAAAAAAAAAAAAAAAACCTCTGTGATATATTTAAACAAGCAAATAATTGATAAAAAGGGTCAAACATTCAAAAGACTGATACGATTACTAATTATTTTTATAGAAATCAATAAATGGTGCTGCTTGGTCTGGATTTTGTTATTTAAGATTAACTAGAAAATGGACTGGATTTCTTTTCTGTAAAAAAAAAGGACATTGGTCCATATTAATTTAAAAAAAATGCGATTAGATAATATTTAAATAATAAATAAAAATAATATTTTTTAATTTTTTTTTAAAGTTCCCTCGAAACATTGGCAAGTTGGTTGGAGAGTTTCAAGAGTGATCAAGAATATCGAGACCATGTCAAAAAATGTATTTTTTTAATTTTACTGCCAATGTAAGCATTCAAGTAATTAAGTAATGTTTTTTAATGAATGTTTCAGATAACAAAATTGCAACAATTATATTAACTAATTTTGTGATTATGCAACAAAATATAACAATCGGTGATGAATTTTGTACCAATACGTGATTATTAAATAACGAGATCTCCACGATTGTGTCGTTATGAACGCTTATCGTCTCCGTGTTCCAAAAGAACTTTCGGATAATGGGAAAGAGTTTTACTTACTTTGTGGATCATGACAGTAAATGGGCCGAGCATTTGAAACCCTCGGGCAAAGTACATGAGATAACACCAGCCGAGGACCAGGGCCAGAGACATGGGGACCACCTCCCCTCCGGAATCCGTGAGCCTCAGGACCAGGGTCAACAGGATGAGGCAGGAGAAAGACACGCTGAGGAGACAATGACGGAGCATGAGGTCTACGGGGTATGGGGAGGAGGAGAGGGATTGGGGTACAACAATATACTTAGTCCATTCGCCTCTAGAACATTCTACATACGTGATTGACGTGATGAGGACGGGATAGAATATGAGGCCAGATGTGAGGATTAGAGGGTCCATTCGAGCAGAGAAGGACTTTCTTCACATCTGGCCATCTGGCACACGGGGCAAATGCCCAACAGGCCGCTGGCCAACAGCCCCCACGGACTCAACCAGCATCAAGATATGCCCAGCCGCGCACTACGTGAACATAAAACCGCATATCCAGCTACCAGTCACACTCATGTCATCAGGCGGCCACCGGCCTTAAAGTGCCAGGCCCTCCCCACCATCGCCAGTCCAGCCCTGGAGGGCTCTGAATGCGCTAAGTCCTTGATTGAGGAATGGAATTTGTCCATGGAGTTTGGGGGGAATTTCTCCCTCGTCGTGGCGCGTGTTTTAATACATCATCTAGTTACTCACAGGATGAGATGAAAAACCCCTCCGGAGACCGTGTCGGTGAAAAAGGAAATATTCCGAACGCTCATCAGTACTGGGATCTGCACAAGGAATGGAGACGCGTGAGTATTTAGAGCTGGATGATGTCTACGTTCCTTTGTTGTACGGAAGAACTTTTAGAACATAATTGCCTTTCTGGCAACTCTAATGATAACTCTATCATTTTTACGTCACTGAAAGTATGGTAGATAGCTGAACAGCCTCCCAGCAGAAGTGGTAGAGGGTAATACAGTGAGGGTATTAAACATGCATGGGATAGACATATTTTATTTTTCTATGGTTTAGTTCTCACATAGACTGTAATAAAAGAATCACATATCAGGACGGTTAAGTCTCCAGTAATTAAATCTTGACCACCATACCCTATTTAAAGCTCATTTAAGGTACATGTGGGCTTCTTCTAATAAATTACGAGAGCGTTCCATATATTCGACGTTGGAAAAGCGAGTGACATTGAAGCGCCAAGCAAGCAGCGGGAATGTCTTGACAGTGAAGGTTTGTTACATAGAAGGAATGTATCTTTCATTCATCTACAAACACTCAATGTGTTTTACCTTGAGAAGAAGCATAGCCACCGCTCCAATGACTGTGATCAGCTCACCCACTAGTCTTAACTCAGCCATCGGAGTTTGGTAGGAATCCTAGAAAGAGATTAATGACAAAATTATCTATATATATCTATACATATGTACATATTTATTTATGTATATATGTGTATATATATATATAAATAATATATAAAAATATAATAAATAATTAATTAGAACAAGGTTTTGGGTGCATTTGAAGCAGAAATGTATAGTTGTCTGGTCAATTTAAACCAAGTTGGCTGAAATGTCATATATTGTCTAATCACAAAAGTTTACTCAACAACTATATAACTCTCGACTGACTGCTCGACTGTATCAGTGGAAATCTTGGCAGCTACAAGTTGAATCAAATTGCCTTTTTTTTTTAGTTTAAAATTCGCTTTAAGTGGACAAAATCAACTCGAATCCTCAGATGTGGGTAAATGACCCAAAAAAAACATCAGACCTTCGATAAATTAGAGAGGCTGACAAATGGGGCTATCAACGAGACGATCAAGGCAATTGAAGCCCCATCGGTCAACGTGTCATTGGTGATTGTCAGTAGCTCACTAGCTTTTGAGTGCCACTCAAATCACAACACGAGTGGGAGTTGAAGCTCTCAAACACGACAGCTTTTAATCTAACAGCATTTTTACTTTTAGTGAATAGATAACTTGCTGTTTGAATTCGATGACATCCATAAAATGTTCTCCTACCAGAAGGTTGGCTTGTACCAGCAGAGTGATGTCCCGGGGATCCGTCCCGTTTTTTTCGAGTGGCTTGAGCGGACGGTTGGCACAGCAAAGAGACACGCAAATCATATAGAGCACATAGACGGCAGCAAGGAAGCAGAAGTAAGAGCGACCGAAGCTTCGCCACTTCTCATTTACCAAATCTTTCACCGGAGAGAGATCCAAGATTCGACGGGCCTGACCACGAAGGATGAGAAGGAAAATAAAGTTATAAGGTGATAAGAAAAGGATGGAACTGCAGAGTAAGATAAAGAATTCGGAATTTTGGCATCTTGTCACCTCGGACTTGTTAGAAGAAACCAGCAGATGGAGCACGGAGCACGGAGAGCCCCAGGAATCGATTTCCGTGAGGTCGTACAACGTGTACGAAGCAGGACCCATCGACCAGACTTTTTTAACATCTTTTTGCATTAGGTGCTGGAACATCTGAAAGGTATTAGGGTAAAGGCTGTGGTTATTATTGGTGATAACATCAGGCACAGAGCGATCTTAATTCACCACGACGGACGGACGGACAAGCGTTGTTGCTACTAATCTTCTAATAAATGTAATGGTTACTATTGTCAGGGTCAACTTTGTAGCAAAGGCACATATTTTATTTTTGTAGGAAATCGCCCGTCATCTCTGTCCCTAGTTCATAGACTTTGTTATTTTTGGTATCCTTGTTGACTTTTGATTCAACGTTTGCCTCCATGGCCTTTGGGTTTGTATCCCTGATTACGTATAGGATGGAATCAAACAATTCATTCCGTGCATCTTCACAATTTGACGCGCCGGCCGACTTCTATGAGCGAAGTAAGACCGTACGTTTTCGGAATATTCACTCACCGTGACATTACCTTCTGCCGCCGCCATCTTTAGGGGCGTTAGGCCCTGATTATTTTCAATCTGGTTTAGACAGGGGTATCTACGGTCGCAATCAAGAGACGTGAGCAGATCAAACATTTGGCAGGCGATGGTTTTGTTGGGCTGCAGGACGAGGATGTGAAGGACTGTGTTTCCTGAAAGGAAAGAAAGCAGTAATGGTCTCAAGAGGGGACACGGGGGGTCTCATCTGAGATTTAGTTGGGGAGAATTCCCTTTGGTTCTTACCCAGACAATCCTGAGCTCTCAAGTTTGCCCCATTAGCTACAAGTAACTTCACAAGTTCACCGTTTCCCACACAAGCCGCAAATGTCAGGATGTGCTCCCCTGGGGATACAGAATAACTAGAAATTATTATTATTATTTATTGTTTTATATAGCGCCATCAAATTCCGTAGCGCTGTACAATGGGTAGACAGGACACAACAAGTAGTATGTATTGTAACAATTTGACTTAGAGAAATGGTTAATACGGTGGGAAAAAAATATTATATTTATTAGATATCATTCGTGGATATTCACATATAAAGCATAGTGAAATAGAATTATTATTAATTATTCATTCATTATTAACTGGTAATAATAATGCACTGGTCTATAGGGGTAGAATATATACAGATAATATCAGGGTCTGGATATCGATAAATCAGGTTAATACAGAATAATAAAACTACATTAATTCTCGGCGGTCTATCAACCATAAAACACATTTTGATGATAGTAAAAAAAGTAATAAATAAAATAAAAAAATATAAACTATATATCGATAAAATATAATACATTCTAATACATAAATATTTTAATAAAACTTTTTTGATTATTTGATGTTTAATTCCACTGTTTAATTTGTTGGCTCACCGAAATAAAAGAGATTTTGGGCTTTCTGGGTAAAGAAGTTCCCGGTTGCCCGAGGCAAGGAGACGTCGGCCCCTCTCTGGATCAGGATGCGGACGAGGTTCATGTTCTGATTGACGGCCGCGATGTGCAGAGCCGTCTGTCCTGGAAGAAGAGCCAGAATCATGAGTTTCCATTGAAGGTCGTATGAGACGTGATAATATATATGAATTCTGGTGGGAAGCCATGTCCAACGTGCATAAATACTTCTAGATAAGGAAAGTAAAAGCTTACAAATATACTTAATGGTAACAAAAATGTTTAAAATATACCAAATAAAAGCAAAAAAAATATAGATTTTTACTAATAATTTGCCCATTTTTATCGATTTGTGTAATGCTGACAGTTTTGCAAGAATAAGGTTGATGGTTGGATAAAGAAGAACGCGTAGAATCCAGAAATGTATTGTTGTCGACCTGTCTGACCTTGGTAGGTTTCAGATGTCATTGGAAGATTCACCAGGTAAGGAGCCTCCGTTAAGAGAAGTTCGGCTATTTCTAAGTTGTCGTACAGAGCCGCCATGTGAAGAGCTGTTTCTCCTATAGCTCCTGAAAAAGTAAATTCGGTTACATAGAAACATAGAAACAGCCGGCAGATCGGCCCCATTCGGCCCCCGTCTAGTCGCCCGTTTCTCCTGCTGTAAAGACTCAAACCTTAATCAGTCGTTGGTCTCGTCTTAGATTCAGGAGCCGTATGTCTATCCCATGCATCTTTCATACTCTCACTGTATTACCCTCTACCACTTCTCCTGGGAGGCTGTTCCATTTACCTACCAACATTATTGAGTGTGGCTGGGATGCCAACAGACCCAAGAAAAACAAACTATTGGGAAAGAAGCAAGACAGTGAGATGTTTCTTTCACTAACCTCTCTGAAAAGGGTCACATTTTTCCGACGCGAGGAGCTCCCTGAGAAGTTCGACGTTATTCTCTTTAGCAGCGAGAAGCAGAGGTAATTCCCAAATACTACAAAAAAAAGAGAAATTGTTCCTGGACGAGGCTTCCAATGATTCTAACGATCGCATGGAACGTTCTATGTAGCAAATCAAGAAAAAAATACGTCCTGATGTCATCAGACCTACCAACCAAACGGTTGGTTGTCTCTCGGAGAAACTTTTTTTTTCCTTTTTAAGGGAAAGTAGAAATGTAGATAATTTGTTTCTTTATTTTGGAGGGTAAAACCCAAAAAGAACTAATTTTAGGAACTCATTTCACCAAAACCTGCTTGTTTTTGCACATCTGACTTGACTGCGTAGTGCTTTACTTTGCCTGAAAAAATGCTAATTAAACATTTTACAAAAAATTCACACAAATTCACCCAAGATCCCCATAAAGGTTGACAATAGGATGTAACACTGGAATTTTAAACCCGTATTTACAATTGTGATTTACAATCATGGTACTTTTGTGCTTTAACACTTAACCGGGATTTAGAAAATTAATACAAATAATAGAAAGATCTTCTATAAATAACTTAAAAAAAACAAGAACAATTAGGGATATGGTCGCAGGATCAGTCCCTCATTTGTGACATCAGCATTCGGCACCGTATGTAAATTCATTATTCTCTATTGCAGTTGTTGAACAGCATTTTGTACAGCGCTGCGGAATATGATGGTGCTATATAAAGTAATAATAATGACAGTACTAATGATGATAATAAAAATAATAATGATGATAATAAAATAATAATAATAATAATAATAATATTTTAATAATAAAATAATAATAATAATACAAATAATAATAATAACAATAAATAATATTTAAATAATAATAATAATACAAATAATAATAATAAATAATTCTAAAACCCATTTCTTGTTGATCTATACCTTTGCCTGCAGTTCTGTTAGCTCAATGTATAGATCGCCTTATGTGCTTACTGCTTAATTAAGTGAGCACTGATCTAAATCAATTAATATATGTACCCCTAAACATTCTATCAGCATGGCCAGCGATCGTATTAATAATAATTCGAATGTGAATTAGGTACCTTTTTTGCTGTAGAAGGTCTGTGTTGACCTCCTTTTCCATACATCCCAAGCCGCCGATACAGAAGCAAAGATCATGGATGCTTTTCTGGATCATCTTGACTTTCAGGTTAGGAAAGTCATGCCTAAAATAGGTGAAATAGCAGAATGTAAATTATCTAACTATCTACAGGAGATTTGTGATGTAGAAAACTCTATAAATACCACACAAAAAAAAAAGAAAATTTAATTACGTAGAAATAAAAAATAAAGAAAGAAAAAATGAATAAAAATAAATAAACATAGAGGGTAATAAAGCGGCTGTTCTCTGGGCTGCAGTGATATCACACAATATATTTACATAAAATTTATCTTATTCAATACATCTGTATTGCCAAGTTGCCTTCGCGAATCGCGTACACGTCTACACTCTGCCCCGGCTACACAGCAGGAAGTCGAAAGCACCGGTAAGTGTGTGTGTGGGGGGCAGTGGAGTGTTAAATGGGGGGCATAAGGCATTTCTGTAGGCAGAGTGCTCTATGAAATGCCTTTTAACCCCCTCAATGCCACTCTGCCTCCAGAAATGCCTTTTAACCCTCTATACGCCACTCTGCCTCCTGAAATACCTTATACCTCCCTATATGCTACTCTGCCCCCTAATATGCCTTTTAACCCCCTAAATGCCAGAGTGGCATATAGGGGTATAAGGCATTTCTGGAGGCAGAGTGGCACATAGGGGGTCAAAAGGCATATCATGGGGCACAGTGGCATTTAGAGGGTTAAAAGGGGCCAAAGTGCCATATCATGGGCCACAGTGCCATATAGGAGTGGTAAGCCTGGAGGCAGATGTGCATAATTGGGGGACAGGTTGGAAAACAAAGGGAAATAAAAACAAAAAATATTTTTCTTAATCATAGCTTTTATTTAAAAAAATAGTTTACATGAATTAACATTTACTGGTAAAACTTGTTTCCTATAGGGTCGTCTTACATTCAGGATCTTACGATGGGCTATCAATGGATTAATGCTCAAATAGTCATATAGAGATACAGCCAGCCCAAGTGAAAGGTTACTCACCTTTATCCTGGTCAATAGTAAGTAGGTACAGGTGCCAAGCGGGTGTCTCCTCTCTATTATAGCGCCATAATATTGCACGAGGTGGTACTGGGGCAGCCCTTGTGAACAGGTTATTTGTCCGCAGGTGGTTTTGAAGATTAAAGTTCCATATTCGCCTGTCTGATCAGGAAAGGACTCGATAACCAGACAGGTCTGAAGTGTTTAGAGGAGGGAGGATAACAGGAAGCCCAATGTAAGCTCAAGAATGCGGAGAGACCTGATGAAGGACTTATGTGACATACTATACAGGGAGCGAGATAACCTCCCCTGGGGCTGGAAACAAAACTATGTCGTGGTGTGACTCCAAGGGCAGAAATACATACCGTAATACAGGCGCTTTATAAATAAATGTAATGTAATGTTATGGCATTTAACAGGTTAATTTGAACTAGTGCCTGTGGACGCTCAACCATAAAAAGTCCCCGTCTAATAATTTTCGTTATAACTAGTATTACTAATGAGTAAACCAGAGAGGCAGATGATAAATTGATATCTGCCTCCAAGGTGAAGTATGGAAGACGAAACAAAACGTCAAAGCGAACCAGTCAACAGAATAACAAATGGCGCTGGACGCAGAAGCAATGTTCTCGCTTATTGGACCATTTCATTGGTCGCAAGGATGATAAAATCCCTCTTGTTCTTATATGAATTTTTCTCCAACATAAAAAAATATCAAGTCATTTATATGTCGACAAAAGATGGCATAATATTCAAGTCACATGGTCCTTAATGGGGTAGTAATGGCTACATATCACTAACTGAAGATCACTAACTGATACATAGTTTACAATAAAACAAAAACACTGGACAAAAACAGAACCTGTTAACAGAACAGTAACAATGTATCCATAATATTATACAGTATCTATTCAGCCCTAATTCATAAAGACAATGGTTGTGCTGCCCCTGGTGGTCAGGTGTGGTCATTGACCATTGATCCATTCACATTACAATAGCGACATCTAGTGTTCAGCTGCTGTATTTACAGTCTATTTCATGAAAACAGAATTTGTCGGCAGATCGGCCCCCTCTTAGTCTGCCCGTCTTTCCTGAAAAGACTCAAACCTTAATCAGTCATTGGCCTCGTCTTAAGTTCAGGAGCCGTATGCCGATCCCATGCATGTTTAAATTCCCTCGCTGTATTAACCACTTCTGTTGGAAGGCTGTTCCACTTATCCACCACCTTTTTATCAAAGCAAGAGAACAGTAAAGCGGTAGCTATAGAAATAACTCCTCAAATAGAGACAATGGCGTATATTCTTGGTATGCAAAAAGGTCTCTTTTTACCATTATTTTGAAGCAAGTAAATGCCAGTCACTGATCGCCACGCACCGTGCATAAGTATATATACGTAATGTTTGCAAGTTCACTTTCGCTCACCACACTTATGAACATTTGGTTTCAACACCAGATAAACCAATAAAAATCCCAGTTGGGCCGGTTTCATGGAGTAAATAAAGCAACGTGGATTAAAAAGACCAGACTTAGTTTTAATAAGGAAAAAAAGTCTGGTGCTTTTTCTTGTGGATTAATTTAAACATGAATAGGACAGGCATATGGCTCCTGGATCTACCACCCTCAGTAAAGTAAACCTCCTTCCATTCCATCTCAGCCTCTGACCCTCTAGTTTTAGATGATGGTCTCTTGTTGTAACTTTTCTCCTTCTTTAAAACAAACTTCCCCCCTGTACTGAATCCCTTTAAGTATTTAAATGTCTTTCTCCCCTCTCTCACTTCTCTCCTCCAAGCCGGACAGATCGAGATCCTTTGTTCTTTCCTGGTTTTATCCTGTAAACCATTCATCTTTTTAGTTGCCCCCTCTGAATGCTCTCTGGAATCTCTAGAGGCTCTAAACCAGGGATGCTCAAACTGCGGCCCTCCAGCTGCTGCAGGACTACATCTCCCATAATGCTCCTTCAGCTAAGGGGCTGGCTGAGGAGTATGGGAGATGTAGTCCTGCAGCAGCTGGAGGGCCGCAGTTTGAGCACCCCTGCTCTAAACAGACACAAAATTCATATAAATTCCTCTAGGTTAAGGAAAGGTTAACAGTTTCAAGGAAAATGATTCATTTTGGCTCATAATTCTATTAATTAAATGAAACCAAAGTCCTTTAGTAATCTGTTCTCATTCAGTAAGTCCTTCTCTTAAGCGAATTACACCCACCAGGCTGCGTGACTCCAAATATACATCAGTCTTCAGAAGCCAGACAAGGTAGCCTTTTCACCTTTTTTACCCCGAATTAAGAACGTACAAAGACCACATATTATATCGTCCAACCATTCCATTGGCATTAAACAAGTTCCACAGGGCACCTGCCAGAATGTCCACGCGCTCAATGAGCGTGAAGTTGGCCAAGTGCTGGTCTACTGAGTGATGACCAACAGAACGTCCCATCTTTCCCCCACCATCGTCAGCATCACTAAAATTAGGCAATAAATCTCAGAACGAGGACAAGCATTTTACCAGGGAGACGTTCCGACTCACAAAGAGCTGCATCGCAGGTGAGTGAGATCCCGGGATATAACGAATGTATTATACAGTAACGTATAGGTGTTTGCAGACACATTCTTTTATTTGGAATTCTACTTATGGCTTCCAGGACCTCCTGTAAAGACTCAAACCTTTAATCAGGCGTTGGTCTCGTCTTAGATTCAGGAGCCGTATGTCTATCCCATCCATGTTTCAATTCCTTCATTGTATTTGCCTCTACCACTTCTGCTGGGAGGCTGTTCCACTTATCCACCACCCTCTCAGTACAGTAAAACATCCTTACATTCCATCTAAGCCTCTGGCCCTCTAGTTTTAGATAATGGCGTCTTGTTCTAACATTTCTCCTTCTTTAAAATAAACTTCCCTCCTGTACCTTATGTATTTTAATGTCTCTCTCCCATCCCCTCTCTCTTCTCTCCTCCAACCCATACATAATGAGATCCCTTAGTCTTTACCTGATCATTTACCTGCCGATCTGGTCAGGTAATCAATCAAACATCTATAGGGCGCTCTGCCCATCACCTCGAGTCACTGCGGTCTCCATTTGTCAGATCTCTCCTGCTATTGGAACTGCCCAAGTGGAAAAAAAGGTGACGTTGCTATGGGCAACAACCCTTTAGAATTCAGATCCAAAGATAAACTCACTGGAAACATTGAAAAGACAGAGAAAGCGAGGGAGACAATGTGACAGATGCCAGGAGCTAGAAGGCAAAGGAGAAGAACACATAAATCATGTGATTTAGAGACAGTCACAAAACACATAGCGTGTGACACACAAACAGGCGTGCGAGGAGAGAGACAGCCGCTGACACGGAGACTACAAACAACGGAGACTTTACCCGCCACTGATTCATTCATTTGTTACATCATGGCCACCGTTTTCTGGGTTTCAAAACATACTTTCTTTAAACAATTGCCTAGATAGATAGATAGAGATAGATAGATAGATAGATAGATAGACAGAGATAGATAGATAGATAGATAGATAGATAGATAGATAGATAGATAGAGATAGATAGATAGATAGATAGATAGATAGATAGATAGATAAATAGGTGATAGATAGATAGATAATCAATAGATGATAGATAAATAGATAGATAGATAGATGATAGATAGATAGATAGATAGATAGATAGATAGATAGAGATAGATAAATAGATAGAGATAGATAAATAGATAGAGATAGATAGATAGATAGATAGATAGATAGATAGATAGATAGATAGATAGATATTAGATGGATAGACAGATAGATAATAAATAGATAGATGAAACTAATTATTAGTATTTTGATTGTTTAAACAGGATATAATAAGTTGTGCATCTCATAACAATTCGCATTTTCAGAGATTTCCCCCCAAGTTTCTCAGTCGTTCTTTCTCTGTGCCGTCCCTAGGATTGATCGCCGGCGGCTCCGATGGGGTGGATTTTATCTCTGCTCCTCTGCCTGGGCCTGGGCCTGGCTAAGGATCATAGCGTCCCGTAAGTTGGAATGGGAGATAAATACCTTGTGTGAAATATTATCAAATATTATTAATGCTGGCCCATAAATAATCTACCATAAACCGAAACCCCAGCACTGTACACAGTAACAACCTCTACTGCTGTATACAGTAATATAACCCCCAACGCTGTATATAGTAATAATAATAACCCCCCAGCGCTGTATACAGTAATATAACCCCCAACGCTGTATACAGTAATAATAATAACCCCCAGTGCTGTATATAGTAATAATAATAACCCCCAGCGCTGTATACAATAATATAACCCCCAACGCTGTATACAGTAATAATAATAACCCCCAGTGCTGTATATAGTAATAATAATAACCCCCAGCGCTGTATACAGTAATAACCCCCAGTGCTGTATACAGTAATATACTCCTAGTGATGTATTCAGTAATAACCCCCACCTGAACAGAAACCTGTTCTACCTCATTTTGTTCCAATAAACTCCCTTTATCTGCATATCTGGAGCCGCCGTTGCTGTCAGTTATGTGATATTTTGGGTGACTTTCCCGGCTCAAACACCACACTGAGCTGATGCTTTATGGCGATGCTAATGAAGTCCGCTCCTCCATAGATTTTCAGATAGTCAGAATATCCAACTGGATCAGTCTATTGTTCCCCACAGGCAGTATGATAAGGAGTCGCGGTGTTTAGTAGATCGGGGGTCAGATAACAGAGCGAGAATCATACAAATTGCTGATATGCAGCTGCCTGAAAACAAAAAAATTTTTATAAAATTTTTATGTGGAATTTATATTATGGTCTTGAGGGTTGATTAAAATTGGATATATTCTACATGGACATTATTATATGAAGAAGAGCTCGTTCATATTTTATATTTACAGATATTTAGGTCTCTTTCTCCCGTCTGACCTCTATTTTCCGTCCGTGGCGACCTTTTGCTTTCACACCGGCGGAGATCTCGGTAAATTCTCATCTTTGTCGGTAAATCTGGAGACAGACTCCGGAGACACAAACATCTACCGGGTGAATGGAGGAAGCGAACCCTTTCACTGCCCTTTCTTCCAGGTGAATCAGTTATAGTTTTATTTTCTTATTTACTGGGATATTCCAGAATATGAAAATTGGCCGAATGGGCTCTTCAAGTCTGGCCATTATTCCTTCTGTAAAAAAGTTGTTGGTCTTGTCTTCGATTCTGGAGCCAGATGTCAATCCCGTGTATGTTTAAATTCCCTCGGTGTATTAACATCTACCGCTACTGCTAGGAGGCTCTTCCACTTATCTACTACCCTCTCTGTAAAGTAACACTTCCTTACATTATTTCTAAGCCTCCGTGACACTTGGCCAACTTGATCTCGCTAACGCCTCCACCTTGTGTCTTACAGGTCCCGGCACCATCTGGCACCAAACAAAAAGTCAATATCGAGATAAGAGGGGTCACGTCTGATAATATGTGTCACCAAATCATCACCAAGCAAGTGACGATTCGGGCAAAACGCAACGGGACCTTTATCCAAACCGACAAGTCTGTCTATAAACCAGGACAAAATGGTAAGAGACATCACCAAGACCTCGATCTCGTGATAAATTAGAGGACATTTTGGAGTAAAGAAGGGATTTTTCCTCCTTTTTTGGGGGGCCAAAGTTGAAAATTGTCTCAATGTGAGGATTTTGCCTCCTTCTGGATCATCAGCGAGGTTGAACTTGGACTCTTTTTTTTTTTGTTGATACTACTATTAATATAGAATGATAGGGGGAAAAAAATAGATTTATTACTTTTTAAATATTTAAAATAATGATTGATTTTTCAGATTATTTTGTTATGGGTTTTTTTCAGTTTGTTTAGGTTTTTTGGACAGGTTGATGGTAATATTTTTAAGTTCATTTATAGTTTGACGGGGGAAAAGGGAAAACTTTCCAAAAACAATTTCTGGATTGGGTGGGAATTATGAATAATAGTGGAATGTTTGTTTGGAACGTTGGCGGTGTCAAGAGGCAGGGAAAGAGTGAAACGTTGGCTTTCTTGTTGTCCACTTCATGTCTTGTGTCTGAAAGAGAAGTAGAAGAAAGTGTATACAGTTGTATTAGCTCAAGAGAAAATGTAGTCTTTTGTTGAAGAGAAGACCTTTCATTGGGGACATATAGACACAAGGTTCTGGGACCTTCCTTCTTCGTCCTTTAATTCCATCTGAAGAAGACACCTCTGAGGTTCTGAAAGCATTTGTAACTTTGTATCTTTGTCTGTGTTGGCCCAATAAAAGGTATCTGTCAGGACTCGGGTGATCAGGTCAGGTAGGAGCCCATGCGCAGGGGATACTTGGGGTTCAGTATGTAACCCACGGTGCATGATTATGCAAACAAAGACACCACAAACAGAAATCCAGGTAATGCAGTGTATTTCATGTATATAACAGGGCCAGCAAATAAGGGTAATATAGTCTAAGCAAGTAACCGGACGTATGGCAAAATAAAATACAGGTAATAAGTCTTTTGGCAGGGAGCCCGCTTGGAAGGGCGCAACAGACAGAGAGCCCGCTTGGAAGGGCGCAACAGACAGAGAGCCCGCTTGGAAGGGCACGAAAGGCACACAGCCCGCTTGGAAGGGCACGACAGACAGAGAGCCCGCTTGGAAGGGCACGACAGACAGAGAGCCCGCTTGGAAGGGCACGAAAGGCACACAGCCCGCTTGGAAGGGTACGAAAGGCACACAGCCCGCTTGGAAGGACACAATAGCAGGGAGTCCACTTGGAAGGACACAATAGCAGGGAGTCCACTTGGAAGGACACAATAGCAGGGAGTCCACTTGGAAGGACACAATAGCAGGGAGTCCACTTGGAAGGACACAATAGCAGGGAGTCCACTTGGAAGGACACAATAGCAGGGAGTCCACTTGGAAGGACACAATAGCAGGGAGTCCACTTGGAAGGACACAATAGCAGGGAGTCCACTTGGAAGGACACAATAGCAGGGACCCAGGAACAGTACAGGTGCAGAGCCACAGCAGGAAGGTCCATAGACTTCAATACAAAGGCCCTGACTCAAGGGCAGGGCAGGTTCATAAAGGCAGGGTAATCCAGGTAACAAGGCCCAGCTGGATGTATTGACTAGGGCTTAACCCAGGTAACAAGGCACACCTGAGTTCTGAGTGCTCCAGAGGGCGGAGGGTGGCCACTAGTGGTAGCAGATGTAAATGGCACAGGTATGAAAAAGCCATGGTTCAGGCAGCAAAAAAGTGGTTCCTGACAGTACCCCCTCCCCAAGGAGCGGTCACAGAACGCGAACAGTCTAAACAAAACCTGTACAACTTTAATAAACTGAGCAGAAGGGTGTACTTAATGTGATTTCTTTTTCTTCTTCTTTTTCTTTTTCGGTAAAGCTTGTTCACAGATCTCCAGGTCTTCCTTTCGGATTATATTGCCATTAGGGGTAATAACACAATCAAAGGAGAGGTTATCTGTGGTGCAATTGTAGGTCAAAGTAGGACTGGATGCTGAAGTTGAGGAGAAGGTATGGTTCAGTGCTTTCTCTGTCCATGTACCAGGGGTCACATAGCTGCCCTGTACCCAGGGCACCACTGAGGGCAGTTCAGTATGGGAAGCATTGATGGAAGGCCCCTTCTTACCCAGAGATGGAATAGGGTCATGCATCTTTGTTACCAGTCCAGAGGAGATATTAGGGGCTATGGTAGTCTCTGGTGTATCACACTTTGCTGAGGTAGCAGTGATAGGAGTTGCAATCACGGCTGAACAGAAAGCAATAGGAAGTTTATCCATATGGGAGCAACCCACACTGCTACAGACTATAGGATCACAGACACTGCATTCCATCACAGAACAATCATCATCAGGCTTCAGCTGGACATCCACTGGAGTTTGATAAGCATTAGGAATCACAGGGGTTGGTATATACTCCATAGGTTCACTGTCCTGGGGAATAAAGCTACTTCCCCTTTTAGGAGAGCTCTGTGCTTGTGACGTAGACTGTTCAACCGGTACAGAGGGTTTGGGAGGTTTCAGAGGACATTGGGTGATCCAGTGTCCCTTTTTGCCACAGTAAAAGCAAGATTCCTCATCACGCCTTTGTTGTAATTCGGTTGTGGTAAGGGGTTCACGTTTCCTAGATTTCCTAGGAGATTCCTTTTTAATACTGGTAACACGCTCGTTGGATTTCTCAGGTGCTTTAGCAGGTGTAGGTGAATGGTCTTCATGAGAGTGATTGGAGTTGGAGTCCCAGATTTGCATTAATGATTTGCACAGTTCAAGCAAGCATTCTCCTATCACTTTGATGACTGAAAGTAACCCCGCAGACTCCTTGTAATGGCCTTTGTATTCTGTCAGGACTCGGGTGATCAGGTCAGGTAGGAGCCCATGCGCAGGGGATACTTGGGGTTCAGTATGTAACCCACGGTGCATGATTATGCAAACAAAGACACCACAAACAGAAATCCAGGTAATGCAGTGTATTTCATGTATATAACAGGGCCAGCAAATAAGGGTAATATAGTCTAAGCAAGTAACCGGACGTATGGCAAAATAAAATACAGGTAATAAGTCTTTTGGCAGGGAGCCCGCTTGGAAGGGCGCAACAGACAGAGAGCCCGCTTGGAAGGGCGCAACAGACAGAGAGCCCGCTTGGAAGGGCACGAAAGGCACACAGCCCGCTTGGAAGGGCACGACAGACAGAGAGCCCGCTTGGAAGGGCACGACAGACAGAGAGCCCGCTTGGAAGGGCACGAAAGGCACACAGCCCGCTTGGAAGGGTACGAAAGGCACACAGCCCGCTTGGAAGGACACAAAGCAGGGAGTCCACTTGGAAGGACACAATAGCAGGGAGTCCACTTGGAAGGACACAATAGCAGGGAGTCCACTTGGAAGGACACAATAGCAGGGAGTCCACTTGGAAGGACACAATAGCAGGGAGTCCACTTGGAAGGACACAATAGCAGGGAGTCCACTTGGAAGGACACAATAGCAGGGAGTCCACTTGGAAGGACACAATAGCAGGGACCCAGGAACAGTACAGGTGCAGAGCCACAGCAGGAAGGTCCATAGACTTCAATACAAAGGCCCTGACTCAAGGGCAGGGCAGGTTCATAAAGGCAGGGTAATCCAGGTAACAAGGCCCAGCTGGATGTATTGACTAGGGCTTAACCCAGGTAACAAGGCACACCTGAGTTCTGAGTGCTCCAGAGGGCGGAGGGTGGCCACTAGTGGTAGCAGATGTAAATGGCACAGGTATGAAAAAGCCATGGTTCAGGCAGCAAAAAAGTGGTTCCTGACAGTATCAACTTCAACCAAAGAGTATCTAAATTATTGGACCCTAAGGATCTGTTTGGCTTGGCTAGGATCCCATTGATCTCAGCGGAGACTTGGCCGTTGAGATGATCTTCACAGCCATTGCCACCATGTTGAATTGTAAACGTTCTCATGGAACCAGCAGCAGACAGATTTCAAACATCTTCCTCGATACTCAAGAATTATCCTAAGAACATAAATTAATTAATTATTCAATTATTCAATAATATCGGTTGATTATGAACCAAATTTGTTTGGTTATTGACGGTTTAAGGATATCTCATCCCTCTCGTTTCATTTCAGTGAGGTTCCGAATGGTAACACTGAATCAGGACTTGGAATCCAGCAACGAGAAGGTAAGAAATCTGTCTATGTTTTATGCCGCAAAATTTGAACTCAATATATTTTTTTATAATATATGTATTTTTATTAGTTATCTTCATCGTCGGGATTATTTAATCTCATAGAACAGCATGTATAAAGTTCTTTATGATTATTTTTTGTATTTAATCTCATTGTCACTGTCATTGTGTCTCTGTTTGTCTTTTTCTGGCAGTATTCGCTGGTAGAGCTCCAAGTAAGTATTATATGATTTATTCTTTAACCTTCAACCACGTTTCACAACACCCTTCAAACACTGGAACATTAGCGCAGGAGCTTCCATAAATTTCCCCAAGGGGGTAAACTTTTACTTGGGGTAATTTGTAGCCTCTGCCTGTGTCTAAAACTGCATTTTTTACTTACTTTTGAACTTAATGTTCTATCCACAGGACCCCCAGAAGAACCGTCTTGCCCAGTGGAAAGATGTGGCTCCAAACAGTGGTATCGTGGACCTCTCGTTCCAGCTGTCTCCCGAGCCTTCATTGGGCATGTACACAATCAAAACTGGAGCAACAAGGCACTACTTTTCCGTGGAAGAATATGGTGAGGGCAAAAAATAATAGAAACGCAGAGCAATAAAGGAGTTAATGACGATTGAGTCGGATGTTACGCACAAGGCTCGTATTTGGAGCTTACTGGATATAAGAAAGTCGAGTTTAAGCAAACCGAAAGAACGTAAATTATTTTATTATATAATTTAATATAAAGGTACTAACAAAAAAAACCTACATAAATCAGAGCCAAGAGCACTAAACAAAAGACTCAACACCAGCCCTTTCTTTTAATTAGATAAAAAATGTATCATTTTCTTGAAGCGGATGAAATGATGACTTTTTATGTTTATGGTGATTTCTGATACATGCGTTATGTGGAAGTAATTGAAGAACGGTCCTGCTTTGGGAACTCTTTCTGGCTCCATTCCAATTTGGATCGCTCGATGCGCAGACAGAACGTTTCCATGTCTGATGTCTCTATCGGACATTAAGCTCTTTCCTGTCCTCTCTCTCTCTCTCTGCTCCTCAGTACTGCCAAAGTTTGAAGTAACGATTCATGCCCCATCGACCATCACAATCTTTGATACTAATGTTACTGTGACGGTCTGCGCCCGGTGAGTACACGCTTGGGGTAACTTTAAGGGAGCCTCCAAATCACTTAGAGATAAAGGCTGATTGTCACAAATACAAGACCACCGGGGCAAGCGATATCGGGACCGTGACACATTATTGCAATAACTCGTGGGGAAGACTTAACAGTCATGATAAATGTTAGAGAACTTGTAGTGGAACCTCTGAACGGGAAACACATTCTCAACCTTCTTATGGGGGAAAGTTTTTCCGCCTACCTCTAGACTTGAGTAAGAGAAGAACAGGAGTTAATCAAAGTAATTGACTGTCACTGAGGACACGGAGTCGCTAATCATGACAGCGATAGGAGGTTCTAGGATAGTGGAGGTCAGGATGAAACAAAGCTTTGGTGAGACCGGTGATGTGTGGCTTCGCTTGCGGCGGACAGGTATACATACGGACAACCAGTTCCAGGAACCGTGACGTTTGAGATTTGCCAGAAGAAAGGCTGGTCCTACTGGAGACAGCCAAGGGGTCAGAAACAGAATCCGTGTCACGTCCATACCGAAAAGGTAAGACGTAGGGAGGTTGGAGAGATCAAATAATGCACGAGAGGGAGGGTGACAAAGGTGGGATCAAAAAAGAAGGGGAGTGAGGCCAGAATATAATAGTAATGGGGTGATGTAGAAGTGAAAACGGGCGACAGATGCAATGGCGGCTTGTTAACTATTCAAATTTTAGGTAAGGAATTAGGGAGATGCGGTTACAGACCCTTAGAAAGGGGGTTGTGGAAGGGAGGAAGAGGGGAGAGCCGGGGATAGACGATTACTGCCACTAACGGGAGGAAGGAGACAGGAAAAGAATATTAAGAGGAGGTGTGGGGTCCAACGTAAAATGTATCAAATGGAGTGTTACAATGTGTCTGATTATCCAACGTTTCAAGTTATTCCACTCCACAGAATGATCCATCAGGCTGCCTTATTACCGTCGTGGACCTTTCCCACTTCAATATACGCGACAACGGATACAACAGAAGATTGGAAGTTGAGGCATCGCTGGAAGAAGAAGGGACTGGTGAGTCCTAGAGAATTATGAGGACAGTTAATGAGCGAGAAGGAGGACATACAAAAGGAGTTCGGGAGATGGAGACCGCAGAATTCTAAGAAATTAAGAAGGAAGAATCGCATGAAAGTACTAAGAAGTATAAGAGATACAAGGGGGAAGGTTATTTGGCTCTAACCGCTCTGAGTAAATATGGTTAGTGAGACGTGAGAGGTACAGGAGGTATAATTTAATAAATAAATAAGGATTCCAGCTGGGGATTAGTTCTGCTTCACTATCGACACACAATCCGGTTTACACACAAAAAAAGTAATTTGTCATCTCAAATTCAATGACCTGTAAATGATTACAGACTAATCCGACATCCGGCAGTCTGGCCAATTCTGTCATTAACGTTCTCATCGTTAAGGATTCTGGACAGGGGGCCGTCGTACGAGTTTGCACGGTCGGTTCTGAATGATTTAAATTGTAATATAGTCTTTGGGAAAGTCCGTCTCGGGATGACTTTTTCTCCGTTCTCGATGTTGTCCACAGGAGTGACGATAAACGCGACAAGAGGACAATGTGAAATCTCATCTCAAATCACCAAGCTTTCATTCAAAGACACCAAGTCCTATTATCAAGCTGGAGCCCCCTACAGGGGAAAGGTGGGCAACGATGAGAAACATGCGGCTTCATTGTGACACACAGAATTACAGGAGGTCTTTAATTACAAAGCCATGGGGAGGCAGGGAGACCACCGGTGCTTCCACCTTCACCCCCAAACCCATTCACAGTGGGATAGGGGGCTAAAAAAATCTCAAAGGGCATATGGTCAGCCTATGCCCTGCCACCCCACGCCATTCACAGTCGGATTAGGAGGATAAAAGAGTTTTACCCCTTTGGGGAGGGATGTGCCCACCATGCCTCCCTCAGCCTTCAATCCTCCATAACCCTCATAGTCAATGAAGAAAGCAAAGTATTTTCCAATTCATTGCTTTCCGTTGCCATGAGGATTATTTTTTCCTGTGTTTTTTATTTTTATTTTATTTTTTGTTGGATTGGTCCCTTTCCATGGGCCGCAGTTTTTCAGTTAGGTTCCTAATCAACCAAATATTTAGTTTTACCAAACTCTTCTTGTTCTCTTTCCACAGCTGGTGTTGCAATCTTTTGACGGGAAGCCCCTGAGTGGGCAGAAACTACATCTCTCTGTCTCCTTGAGTGAAAAATCCACCAAGGAGACATTTGTCACAGACTCCAACGGAGAAGCTTCCTTCCAACTGTCCACCTCGAACTGGAGTGAAGGCTCCATCTCATTACAGGTGAGTATGCTGTAATAGAATATGTTTATAGAAAAAATTTAACTCAAAGGAGATTAATTTTGGTGAAATTTGATCTAGAAATGAGCTTCTAGAAGACTACCTGGGGTCCTTTCCAATCCCCAAAACTGCCAACTGGCCACTCCTAGGTGTCCTTTGTAACTTTAAATACCCTGAGATGAAAGATGGTGCTTTAGGTGGGTTCTCAACAAACTTTGACTCTTCTGGAAGGACCACAGTCTTCAAAATAAAGAAACAGGACAATATTACTACGGTGGATAATTTAGGAGCAAAATACGAATGCCGTATTAAGCCCTTCCGTTGGAGTCTTTTCTTCAGCATAACTGTAATGTATATGAATGTAATTACATTGTTACCCCCTGTACGCAACAATAGATAACAATAACCCTCAAATAGAACGCAGACACCTCTGTAATTGCATGGTTTTTTTTTCAGGCATCCACAGATGACGAAGACGAGGAGTACAAGCGCTATCACATCAGCGCTCGATACGGCAGAGCCTACCTACATCTCAAAGACATCTATATGAGCAGCCGTGACTCGGTCTATATTCACCCAATGAAGAGCTCGGCTGCTTGCCACGAGAATGTGACCGTCCGAGTTGATTACAACTTCGGAGAGAGCCCAAAGAGAGATGTGGACTTCTTCTACCTCGTGAGTATGAGACGTAGGATCTTCAGAGTAGACAAAGCCCTGGAATGTTATCTTCAGGAGAAATATGTCCATCACATGTCTGGGACATGATTACCTCCAGTGCTGCCCTCACCCCGGGTTATCAGGGAAGCAGAGGGGTTGTTTGTTCCCCTCTTGGAGCTGCTTCTCTAAATGACTCAAATTTGTCTCTTTGTCTCTCAGGTCCTTGTAAATAATAAGATCTCACTCAGCGGCCAGAGGACAGTAAGGGCTGTTAATACGGATAGTAAGTCTTCCTCCATGTATTGGTATTATGAATTATTACTATTATTATCGTGAAACGTGCTTACGATCTCTTCTGTTAAATGGATATCTTTGCAGCTCTCTCTCTATAGCTCCTTGTACCCTTTTCTTCTCCCGCAGTTCCCGACTTATCCGGAACTCTGGAGCTCTCTCTTCCCGTCCGAGAAATGTCCCCCTCTGGAAAGATTCTGGTTTTCTCTGTGACGTGTTCAGGCGCCGTGGCTGCTGACACCGCAACATTACAAGTGTCTCCGTGCCTGAAACAACAAGTGAGTGTCGGGGGAAGATTATATCACTTGATCGAACACTGGTCTTTAAAAAAAAAACACCTCTCCATGAAACATTAGGGGGGTAACTAGGGACATGGGTAATGCCTAGGGGCCAGGGGCTCGTCTTTAATCCCCAATTCAAGACCAGTGCTGAACACATTTCGCATTCTGAAACCAATGCGGGGGTATCTGCAGGTATAAATGATAGTTATTTATTTATTTTGTGTCTCAGGTGAGTCTTGGATTCTCCGAGCGTGAGGTCATCCCAGGTTCTGAGGTCAAGTTGCATCTCAAAGCCATGGCAGGTTCCTTTTGTGCGTTGCGAGTGGTGGACAAGAGTGTTATACTTATGAAACCAGAGGATGAGCTGACGGAGGCCAAGGTAAGACACATCGGTACCGACAGTCATCCTAACACTAGTAACGATAAAGTAACAGTGTTACTTATCCGGTCAGTAGACGGGAAGGAGTTTTGGATACATAAGAATCCATCTGCCCATTAACCACTGAACTGAGCTTCTCGAGGTCTCTCTGCCTGTCCCAAGTGTAGTCCTTGACGTAGATCTTGTACTCAGAGTTCTTCATGTTCTAATGTAGCATTTTCTTATGGTTTTAGATACAGAATCTTGTAAAAGCCGAACCGTCTTATCGCCCGTATGAGAGCCTGGACTATAAATTTTGCGAAAATCAAGAGCCCTCAAACTCCATTTCTGGTACATGGCTACCTGACATTTTCCCAGGATGGCGTCACACTTATTCATATCCAGAGAAGAAGAAGGATGTCCAGAACTTGATCCAGGTTTGTATTTCATTAGGGGGACGGACAGGGGATTCAGATAACCGTCAGGAAGCAGATAAGATGTGATTTTGCATGTGAGGCAAGAAGATTTATTGTTAAAAGGAAAGGTGAGTCGGTGAAGGTGAGGGGTTGGCTGTTCTGGAAAGAGAACTGAGAACATACAGGTATGGAGGAATCCTGAACAAATATGGCTCCTAAGTGACGTCCATTGCTAAAGTAAAGATGGAGTCCCACCAAAGACTCAGGAATGAGGAAAGAGAGAGAAGGTGTGTGGATGTGGAGTATTCCCAGCATACGTATAGAAGAATGTTAGCAAACATGAGCCAAAAGGAGCGTGATACCCAACGTACGCCGTTGTGCTTGTAGATGGTAAGATGGTACCGGAAAGCACCGGTAAAATGGATGCTCTGCTGTTCCGCAGGACATGGGACTCACAGTACTTACCACCTGGGATATCGTGGCTCCAACAACTTGTAGATTTCAAACATATGGTATGTTCTGCCTCCAAACACTTCCTATTCTCTGTGATAGACAAACGTACAGAACAGACAATCCAAATGATAGCGCTTTATACGGGCTGCCTCGTCATGTATCTCTGGATATGGTGCACTGCTTTCTTCTAGATATATAGAATAGAATATTATTTTTTTTAGTATTTAAAAAGTCCAAATATAAAAAGGTTTAGGCTTCTCTTGCCGCTCCTTGTTCTGTCTTCTTTCTTCTGTCAGAAGAGGACAGAAGCAAGAAGGGGCAAGAGATAAAGGGGAGCTGCGGGAAAGGAGACGGGGACATAGAAGCGGTCAGCGGAGAAGGTAGGGAGACTCTGAGACGTTGAGAGATAGCGTGAGTAAGAGTGAGAGTGTGGGTGTTTTTACATTTTAAAGTGGGGGGGGGGTTGCCAAATCTAGAATCTACCCCGGGTGCCAATTACTCTGGGTATACAGCCCTGGTATTATGTGGGCACTATTGAAGGTAGGGACATTTTAAAAATATTAAAATTTGGGGAAAATTGTGCATCTTTTAATATTTGCCCTAAAACTGCTGAAATAAATGAAGTTCCTTGGGAAACGGGGTGAATCCAAAGTCAGGACAGGTACACGAAACTACTTGGGTGTTTTCTGTGTACAATTTATATTTATTATACAATTATACAATTTAAGTAAAACGGCAAAACATTTTTTTTCAACCTTCTGCTTTTTTTATTTTTTTCATACTAAACGACATATAAAAATATTATCAGAAGAAAGCCCTACTTTGTACTTTTGTTAGCATTTTACTCGTGTTTTATAATAACGCGTAATTAACATGCATTTATACTCTTCTTGTAACATGATGTATAACACGTGACCGGCACATACATGTAGAAGTAAAACTGCCTTTCTGTGCCGCAGACATGATGCCAGCACATTCAATGATGCGTTCTGCCCCCAGCGCCACGTATGGTAGGTGCTCTGAATACCGCCAAAACTTATCATGACTGCCCCGATATATATACCCCGTACAATGTATTCAGTAAAGACACCCAATGCCCTTATTATTATTATTATTATTATTATTATTATTATCGAGAAAAGCCGGACACTGTATATGCTGCTCATTCTGTTGATATGTTTTTCAGCAAGTGTTATGAAGGCGACGGCCTTTGAAGATGATTCTCCAAATGAAGCAGCCATTGAGTCAAGTCAAGAAAAAGAAATCCGGACATTTTTCCCCGAAACCTGGTTGTTTGATATACAGCCAATCCCGTGAGCATAGTTCATTCTCTGCTGATCGTTACGAGCTTTTGAATGGGATTCCATAATAACAAATTCATACGCAGGGGCCTTCTCGTTTGGAATATTATGGAACTTCCCAGGGATTCTCAGAATCGTCTCAGAACATGTATTTAATCGTCACTCCTTTATTCTTCCTTTCTAAATGACCCTGAGACTCCTGAAATATTAACCATTTAAAAGCCCAATTGTGAACATGCGTGTTAACCAAATGGCTCTAATCCCGGCCCTCGTGGAAAACCTGACTTGTCGTTAGATAAAGATACACTAAATTGAGTCACCTGCATTCAAGCAGGAATGTCAACCATAACATACTGGGAGCAAAGGCACAGGCTGGGAGTCTTCGATGTGATCACAGTGGGGGAGAATAGGAAGGAGTCTTCTCCAGACTGCGTGACCCCTGAGATTCTGCCCCTTCCCGTTGAGACCCTGAGACTTGGGCAAAAATTATGAGACTCAGGGTCAAGCCCTGAGAGTTCCCACCTATGCCCCTGGTATAGCAAAAAGGTTCACCTAACAGTGTCTTTCTCCTATGAAAGGCCAGTCCTATGCCCTGCCATGTTGGACAGTCTCATGCCCTTGCATTTCCTCACCAGGTCCTCTGGCAATGCAGAGATGGAGCTAATTGCCCCGGACTCTATTACGGAATGGAACGGGCAGATGTTCTGTACAGGCGCCGGAAGCTTCGCCCTCTCCCCTGCTACCACACTGAAGGTTTTCCAGCCCTTCTTTGTGGGCCTGACCCTGCCGTACTCCGTGAAACGAGGAGAAACATTCAACCTCAAAGCGACGGTCTTCAACTACTTGCTACAATGTATCAAGGTAAAGGCCACACTTTGTTACCATCCACGCATACGATGTAACCCTCCAAAGTCAGCAATATCTATAGAAGGATATAAAAAGATCATGAATAAAAATTACAAGATAGACATGAAGGAACCCACCAAGAAGAGCATGAAAACAATAAAGTTTAGGATTTCCATAAATTTTCCATAAAGTTGGAACAATTACCATTGATCATTCCCCGTTTTCACACCGATTTCCTTTCTCTATTAATTTCTCCACCTTTTCGTATCTCCTTCAACGCTTAGATTGTGGTCACCCTTCCTCCTTCTGAAGATTTCCATCTGAAAGACCCTTCCGTTAGCGACCACACTTTCTGCCTCTGCGCCGGGGAGAAGAGGACCGTCACTTGGCAGGTGACACCCACCAAACTAGGTAAAAACGATTAAAAATCATCAAATAAAACTCAGATTTGCGACATCTAAGATTCATTAAACACAAACAGACAGGGATGGATAACGAGGCTTCCTGGTCCATCTCATGAATAGGATCCATGGAATACTCGCCAACGTTTGGCACCAAGTCACAAATTTCACAAAGAATGGGGGTCCAAACAATGGATGAAATTAATATTACTTAATATAACATATTCATGTATTAACATGAGTAACAAACAGATTGCCCCTGCCATGTGTAACCGCTCGGATATGATGGCACGCCGAGCGTTCTAATAATGCGCCGTAACGCAGCTCTTTTGGGGGAACGGACGCCCACCCGTTGTGTATAATTTCAGGAGAGGTAAACGTTACGGTCGCCTCTCAGGCCGTCAGCAGTCCGGAGCTCTGCAAGGGCCAGGAAATTGTGCTGCCTGAGAAAGGACGGACGGACGCCCTGACCCAGGCGGTGCTGGTGGAGGTGAGTTCGGGGTGGTCTGAAACTTTTAGGATAAGGGGGCAGCTGGCGCTGGCTTATTTCTGTGGGTGAGAAGGATATATGTGTGGTTTTAGAATAAATGAGGAAGGGGGGGTCCGGAATAATTCAAGGCTTTAATTGGGTTTATAATGTGTTTTATCTCAGCCCGAGGGTACACTGGTGGAACAAACTCACAACACCCTGCTGATCTGCGAAGGTGAGTGTGATCTGTACCGGGGCGATGCATTACCGGGGACCCTTCTATAAGGGCTTTCTATAGTTTGGCAGAACGGGTAAATAAGTAAAATTATTAGGATTAATTGAAAGTCACCGGACTACGTCTTCTACCGGCCACCAGGGTTGTCTCACTGGGGTTGTAGAAACCACAACTCTCCTGGAAACTTCCCATAATGTCAACAAGATAAAGATTTCTGTGCTTTCACTCAACTTTTCAAGCGCCATTATTTTTTTCTTTTTTTTTAATGAAATTCCATAATGTGTTATGATATGTATCGTGTGCGTGCTGCACCTTAACACATTGTAAACGTCCTTCAGAATCCTCTGAGTCAGTAGAACGCGTGAATCTGGAACTTCATCAGAATAGCGTTGAAGGCTCAGCAAAGGCTACCATCAGCATTTTCGGTAAGTTGGTTTCAAGAGGATATCTAAAAATAGGAGGCAGAGTTACTCGGGAAAACAGATCATCACACAGAACATATATATATATATATAGCCTGTATACATTGCCATTCAAAAGTTTGGGGTCACTTAGAAATTTCCTTGTTTTTGAAAAAAGCAGATTTTCCCCATTAAAAAAACCTGAAATGGATCAGAAATCCAGCACAGACGGGGTTAATGTTGTAAATGACTATTGTAGCTGAAAATGGCTGATTTTAATGGAATCTCTTCATGACTCCCATCACTCCAGTGCTCCAATGGCCCTTTATCACTCCCATCACTCCTGTGTTCCAATGGCCCTTTATCACTCCCATCACTCCTGTGTTCCAATGGCCCTTTATCACTCCCATCAATCCTGTGTTCCAATGGCTCTTTATCACTCCCATCACTCCTGTGCTCCAATGGCCCTTTATCACTCCCATCACTCCTGTGTTCCAATGGCCCTTTATCACTCCCATCACTCCTGTGTTCCAATGGCCCTTTATCACTCCCATCACGCCTGTGTTCCAATGGCCCTTTATCACTCCCATCACTCCTGTATTCCAATGGCCCTTTATCACTCCCATCACTCCTGTGTTCCAATGGCCCTTTATCACTCCCATCAATCCTGTGTTCCAATGGCTCTTTATCACTCCCATCACTCCTGTGCTCCAATGGCCCTTTATCACTCCCATCACTCCTGTGCTCCAATGGCCCTTTATCACTCCCATCACTCCTGCGTTCCAATGGCACTTTATCACTCCCATCACTCCTGTGTTCCAATGGCCCTTTATCACTCCCATCACTCCTGTGTCCCAATGGCACATTGTGTTCGCTGATCCAAGTTTAAGTTTAAAAGGCTAATTGGAAGTGTATATAATATATAATTTAGATTATGTTCTATTTTTAAAATAATAACATAGTAAACATGTATTTATCACTGATGACATCATGCTGTGGCTAGTTTTTACCTAGTTATAAGGAAGGATTTGTGTTTAATATGTCTCTTTTTCCCTGGTGTGTTGTCTCATTTCAGGAGACATAATGGGATCTGCGCTCAATAACATAGACGATCTCCTGACCATGTCGTATGGCTGCGGGGAGCAGAACATGGTGCGTTTTGCCCCCAATATCTACATCCTGAATTATTTGGATAGCTCCCAGCAACTCAGCCCCGAGATCAACAAAAAGGCCAAGGACTTCTTAATAGGAGGCAAGTCGATCAGAATTACTAATTATAATTATAATTTTAATTCTTGTGCAAACTTATTAACAAATGGAATGGTGGGTACAGCCTCCCAGCAGAAGTGGTAGAGGGTAATTCAGTGAGGGTATTAAACATGCATGGGATAGACATACGGCTCCTGAATCTTTACAGCAGGAGAAACGGCAGACTAGACGGGGGCCGAATGGGGCCGGCAGGTTTTAAGTTTCTATATTGTATTTCTGTATTGTTGGCTATATGTTGTTTATTTTTTTCAGGTTACGAGAGGCAGCTCCAATACAAACACCGCGAAGGAAGCTACAGCGCCTTCGGAGAGAGCGATAAGGAGGGCAGCACGTGGCAAGTGTTGGCTAATATTATAATTAATAAGTGGGGTTTAGGTGCATCGCAATGTATAGAATAACCGCCAGGATGCCGGCCTATGGCCCTCTAATCGTTTGCTTTCTCTGCGCCCCTCAGGCTCACTGCGTTTGTCATTAAATGCTTTGGCCAGGCCAGACCGTATGTCTTCATAGATGAAGATGTTATCAAGCAGGGGATTCAATGGCTGAAGAAACAGCAAAGGTCTGATGGATGCTTCCAAGCTAAAGGTCGTCTTTTAAACAATGCGCTGAAGGTGAGCCTGCCAGGCAACATTTCGGGAAAAGAGTATCCACATTCAATAAAGTTTAACTGGAGCAGGAGCCAGCGTCAACGCGTCTTACAGAATGCCCAACGCGGAGACCCCTTTACCCAATGCAGCGCCCGGTATACCCCGGGAAACACTCTAACTCCATGCCATTAATTCAAGGTTATCTTATGTACAGGGGGATTCAGAGATAGATTATCCAGAAAAGTATCCAACTAGACCCCCATTATATAGCGCAGTATAGAAACTGTACATACGCTACACAGCGCAACATCAAGCCTGAACCATACTAGAATCTGGGGGCAGAAGGGCAACTATCTCCACCCCCAGGAAGACGTAGGCCCATCTAAAGTGCCTCACCAATTTTAACTCACTGGCAGGCCAACGGGTTGCCGGAAGAAGAATCAATGATGCCACCAAAAATATTGCCCCAGGGGGTCACATAATATCATAGAAGCACTTGGGGCTGTGGTACCCCTCCAGAGACTAGGCTCATGATAATCTCCATATCGGTTTAATTATGTCAGTGGTACGCACTGCACATTTGTTTAATGATGTCATTGGGGTGCATTTTGATCTGATGATGTCATTGCTGTTTCCTTCATGCCCTGTTTTGTTTTTTTCTGTAGGGGGGTGTGGATGACGAGGTTTCTCTGACTGGTTATATTCTGGCTGCTCTTATGGAAACTGGAATAACCCCTCAGGATGCCATGGTGGAAAAAGGAATAAAGTGTTTGAGGAACGCATCGATAGAGGACGCAAGCACCTACAAACTGGCCCTCATGGCGTACGCCTTCACTTTGGCCGACCTTACAGACGCCAGAGCCGATGTTCTTCAGAAACTGTATAACAGGGCAATCAAATCAGGTAGGTTATAAAGCCATGTTATTTTGATATGCAACTTCAATATTACAGGTAGAGTAATCCCAGTGTCAGGAGTGGTAAAAAAAAGAAAATATGGGGTTTGGGTGTAAAACGGTGCAAAATTGCATGTTTTCTCGGTTGTGAATGAGAAATATTTGTTGAAAATTAGGTTTGTTCCACAAAAACCCGGGATTGCCAGGTTGTCATGGTGAAGCATCTTTCTTTTGGGGGAAAAACTTAAATATTGAATAAAGTGAGCATTTTTTCCCATTTTCCTCGCAGATGGTTTAATGTACTGGACTCAAGAATCCAAACCCGATCCAGATATGTACTGGTCCAAACCTAAGTCAGTGGACGTAGAGCTGACGTCTTACGTTCTTCTGACTCTGGCTTCTAAAGTAGAAGCATCAAAGATGGATCTCGGAAACATGGTGTCCATCGTACGCTGGTTATCAAAGCAGCAGAATGGGAATGGCGGATTCTGTTCTACCCAGGTAACCCAACACTTAAGGTTAGATGTGCGAGGTTACTGGTAATGGGAATGTCTCCTTTGCACCTTTTCTAGTTCCATAATATCCTTTTTAAGGACCAGTACCTCCTCCTGTGAATCCATATCCTACTTTATACATGTCAATATCTTATTGGCCTTTGCAGCTGCTGCCTGGCATTGTGCACTTGTCTACAATTATTCCTAAATCCTTATCCTTAGCAGTTTTTCCTCATGGAGAAACTATTTAAAGAATATGTTGCATTGTTATTATTTTTCCCACAATGCACAACTTTACATTTGCCTGTATTTAACTTCATTTACCATTTGCCTGCCCAGGACACCGTGGTGGCCCTTCAATCCCTGTCCAAGTTCGCTTCTTTGACTCATACTAAAGGAGGGAATGTGACGGTCACAATAATCTCAAATGAAGGGTTTTGGCATGAGCGCCATGTGGATGACAGTAACCGGCTTATCCTACAGAAAGTGTTCTTACCGCACATCCCTGGGGAATACACGGTGTCCGCAAAAGGCACAGGTAGCGTCTACGTGCAGGTGAGATGAGTCCACTGCGACCCCCTCCCCCTCCCCTTTACATTTTTCATAGTCCTTGCCATACATTTATCTGTCTCCAAATGTCTGGCAGATCACTCAGAGATATCACACACCTCCTCCAGAGAAGAAAGCCGCATTCGATCTGTCAGTTCAGACATGGTGTAGGGAGAAAGATGTACTGGAAGTCGAGGTGCAGTTCAGGTAAGGACGATCGTGTCATTGGAAAAACATATCTGCAGTAATGAGGAATCCTTAAGGTATACTTCAGAATCTTCTAGACAAGGAGAGACTGAAGTTAAGGAAGAGAACAGTTTAAAAGTGAAAAAACAGGGGGGGTAAAGTGGGTAGAAGGGGGTAGAAAATGTGAGGTTGTTGGAGGATATTTGCAAAGGGTGGACCTGTTTCCATTCACTACAGGTACCATGGAGAACGTCAATCCACCAATATGGTTTTGCTTGAACTGAAGGTGATCTCAGGATATGTTCCACAAAAAGAATCCATAGAAAAGGTATGCTTGGGTCCTGTCAGTAGAGCGAGATTAGAGAGGACAACATCTGCTCCATCGTAAGTCATGTTGAAGTTCCACCTCTCCGGGTAACCCTACCATCAACTCATTCTGTTAAACCCTAGATCTAACAGGTCCTAAAAGTCTCCCATAGAGATACTGCTAATGATTTAGAATTACTGATTGTAGAATTGCTCAGGTTCTCCTAGTGATGCCATAGCTTCTGAATCTAGTGATAAGGGCTGGTGAAAATGTCCAAAAAGCTAAAACCCAGTAACAATCACCCATCAGGTCTTTTGTGCCAAATCTAAACCCCAGAGCCAAGTATACTGTAAGTCGGCCACCTTCTGACTTGTAGGACTTTCAGAAGCTTGTATGTAAAGCCCCTCTCCTGTATTTCAGCTGAAGAAAAAACCCCTGGTGAAGAGAGTAGAATCTAAAGAAGACACGGTAACAATCTACATAGAAGAGGTAAGAGCCGCCATTCCAATCCTGTTACAATGTAACATTAAAGCCTGTCTGGTTGTTGCTGAAGTTAGATATAAACTATTCACCTATGATTATTCCGTGGCCCAAGGTCTGGGGGCATTTAACATTAAACTTATTTTGGTCTCAGGCACCAAGGATCCCCACCCTGTAACTTAAGACCCACCATATTTTCAGGGTTTCTTAGATTAATATCAGATTTGTTTTAGCTGATAATTAGTAAATTCATTTAAATTTTTTTGTAAATGTTTTTTAATGGAAGAGAAGATTTTTAACCAGCCTGCAAGTGAGACGCTATGCGAGTCCTGCACCAGTTCTAAACCAAACTGCAATGGCTTGCATGCTGTTCAGAAATAGCTTTTGGGAAGAGCAGGACAGACGCTGGAGAGCACTAAACGGACACGTCACCCAAAATGTGATCCCTTTTTTTTACTAAATTGCTAATTACTTCAATTATCCCCAGGTGACCTCACAGCCACAGACCCTGATGATTGCGGCTGAGCGGACAGTCCAAGTGACTGATCTGAAACCCGCTGTTTTGAGAATTTATGATTATTACATACCAGGTAAAAAAAAAATATGACTCTGTCAGCTGGTTTAACCAAGGGTGGGGGTGGGGTCCCCTTTTCCTTTACCGTTTGTGGGGGGGGGGGCTCATTATTTGCCTTTGGTGGGATTGAGATGAGGAAACCCTATTGGGAGCCATAGAGCCCACCAATGCCCCTACATCCTGCGCTTAGTAGAATGACGGCGGTTAAAATAAAGATTAACCCTTTAAGGGGGCATGACTGCTCTCTCCATTACTTGAAGGGGCTGAAAATGCACATCACCCCTTTGAGGACGGCAGGTAGTTTCCCCCAATCCTTATGCTGTGGGATGAAGAGAGTTACATATAGAAGACAACAAATAAATAAAAAAACAGCTATTTATCTCCTATGTCTAATTACCCCAGAAAGAAAGAAAGAAAGAATGAGCTCCATCGCATGCACTATTTGGGGGTGGAACAGTGACAGGAACTATGTAAAGAAGGTCCATTGCTAATCAACATCCTAGAGTCGTCATCTTTGGCCCTCACCCTTCAGTCCTCATCTTTGGCCCATTGAAAATTGTCAGCTTGTAAAAACTCAACCGTAACTCACACGGTTTAAAGTTACAGACACCGGCATCACTTTTTATGTTTATTAATGGAATATACAACTGAGCATCTTGTTATCCCACATTAAGGATGAAACCCCTTCACTACGGACGTCAATAAATATAACTATAGGCAGGGTGATTGGTGATTTATAGATGTATACAAGTAACTTTGTCTCAGTAGACCCAAGAAGTTTTGAGATTACCATTCGCTCCGGGTCATGTGTATCAAGCGACTTGGTCTCAAAAGGATGGGAGAACATTTGGTTGGACGTTACATAGAGGCAGGAGATACTCAGTCCTATTGCGTTATGATATCTCACATTACACTCTTTAACTCTTGATGGCGTAATGTACAGCCCTGTACCAGTAAGAATATAATCCTATGTATCATTTCAGATGATGAGAAGACAATCACCTACCTGAGCAATTGTCCTTGAGGTAAGTGGTACTCCAGCCTGTGTCTGTTTAACCCCTTCTGAGACCTGCTTTAGAAAACTCTCTGGCACCCTTTGCAAACTCTAGAATGTATTAACCCTTTGATAACATCCTAAAATTTGTCTTTGTAGCAAGTTCCTTTAGAAAGTTGCTTTAAGGTCTAATTCCATGTGTATCTGTACCTCTGCAGGGAATTCTCCCAATAGCGTTAGAATTGTCAGGGTATACGTCGACAGTCATATGATTCACATCGTCTCCCACAGGCCTGAAACGTTCTCTAATGGACACACGGATCACCTGGACGTCCCGCTCCCAAGCAGGAAAAAGTTATGCAGTTATCAGTAAACCTATGTTTTCAGCATCAATGGATTAAAAATACATCCGAGAATGAGTCTGCGGCTGGGTGTTTTATTTGTAGCTTGCGGGTAAATAGATGATACATGAATGATAGATAGATAGATAGATAGATAGATAGATGATAGGTAAATTAATTATGGAATTCAATAATTACCACTAACAACCCAAGATTTCTAATAGAAAACTTATTAATATGCCATAAGAGGGATTTTTTCTTTTTGCTGAATTTAGTGGATAATGCACTATTTTAGCCCCACTCCTCTCTCTATGACCCTTTTCCATGGTCTCTTCTCTGCATTTAGTTCAGATCTCACTAGTAATGTTCAGGGTTGATATTATTTAACATCTCAGAAGTTAGAATGTTACCATCAGGCATGGAAGAGCAACAACCTCCCAGAACATTAAACTGAAAGCAAAATTTTAAACTTTTTTTGTTGCGATTCAGGCATTTACGCTGCTGTACTTAGAATAGTTACAAGTTAAAGCACTCTTAGGACATATTAATAAAAGGTAAGATTTGACTTTAGAAGTGTTGGGTTCTTGGTGTTTGTGCCTTTATAGGACTGCAATTCTTTTTTTTAAGAAAACCCATCATTTTGGCTTTTGTTTCTCTTGTACAATTGTAAGATTTACATTATCATTTGGAAAAGAGACAGAAAATGGAACGTCTTCCCGGGGGGCCACTTGCATGCCAGGTATCCTTCACCAACACTTTTGGAAGCAATAAGAAAGAATTTAAGAGTAGAGTCTAAAATTCGTAGCAGGATGCGATGTAGCTGGCCACTGTGTTTTCCTCTGAAATGAAATGTATGAAGTTTGAGTAAAGGACCTCAGTATACGATAAGCAGAGAAATACATACGGGAAACCTTCCAAATTGATCATCTTTAAGAAAAAATTTGAAGTCTGCTTAGAAACATAGAATTTGCTGGCCAAATTCAGCCCCCTCTCGTTGCCCATTTCTCCTGCTTGAAAGACTCAAACCTCAATCAGTCGACCACTCAGACAACTCTCAGCCACACCACATTGTATACTTGAATAGATTAGTTGTAGATGGTATTGGGCTGTCTCTGTATAACAGCATTCCTGAGAGACCCTGCAGTCTCGTGATTGCTCAGGTGTAACCTGACAGCATCTTAGAAGCTTCTGATACAAGGATATTGACTCTACAGTTAGATTCCACGGGAATCTGCAATTCCCTCTCATTCATATATGGGTCTATTTACTGGAATCTTGTCCAGTGGAGATATGTTCATTGTGTCCAGCCAGACCAGTAATGGACCCATGGACTCTAATTCACAGGAATGCTTCAACACTCATAAGGATCATGGCCGCCATAAATCCATATATATGGCTTAACAACCCCTTTGTGTCCTATGAAGGTCCCAGGCTCTGTCCTTACTCAGTTTCCTCCCAAACCAAAGAATGTGTTTACGGTGAACATTGATTGACTCTCTTCTCCTGGTGGGAAGAGGTCCTAAAATTTTACACAGGTGAACTCAAGAAGACATGTATGATGTCATTGATTAATGTATCGGTTTGTCTTAGTCTGTCAATTCTCGTCTGGTCAGACCCCTTGAATATATATGTGTTGTATTGAGCGCTGCATAAATTGTTGGCGCTATATAAATAAAAGATAATAATAATTTCTTTTGAAGAGCTGGATGCTAAAGAGAAGTTAGAGACCAGAATTAGTCTGCCTGAGACAGTGAGAATGAGACAAAGGGATAGGAATGATGAGACATCCAGAAACCTTGGCATATTTTAAAGCCATAAGAGATAAGTTTATTAACAAGTATGTTCCGAGCATTCTTCACCTTCTTACCTGGAGTGTAATAGTCGTAAACCTTGACAACCGCCGGCTTCAGATTTTGGACGACGTTCGTTTGTGAAATAACCAACAAATACATTTCCGTGCTGTGCTTGAGCTGAAGGGATGAACGCAACATTTTATATACATTGTGTTCCCTTCTGCTTCTATTAGGTTCAATGCAAAGCGCTTGGAGCCCCCCAAGTGAATGTCATTGATTTGACAATTTCCCACCAAATGTAATTCTTCACTCAGCAAATGTAGACATTACGAGAAGCCATAGCATGATCATGGGGGGGGGGTATATTATAGGATTGCGGGTACCCATATTTGCCAAGTGTCCCGGGACAGTCCTGATTTTCCTAAAAGTATGGATTCTGGATGGGCTGGGGAGATCCTCCGATATCTAATCAGCACAGTGCCTACATTCCGTGTGGTTATTATTTAATTTAATTTATTATTTATATAATGCACCAATATGTGTACGGCTAAATTAACCCACAAATGAATAATAATATAATGTATTATTCAAAATAATTATTATATTATATTAATAATATAAAAGATTGTGAATACAAAGCATAATTACTCACCTCATCAAGATATATGGTCACAGAATCCAGATCAATGCTGACTTTCTTAACAAGAGGGGAACTGAGAAGCTGCAGAATATGAAGAAAAAAAAAAGTGTAAGCTCTTGGGGTTGTTTTCCACTGTACCTATTAAAGGCGTCACTGAATTTATCACTACTAAAACTAAATGTAGCACTTGAAGTGTTATTCTATACTCAAAAATTTGCCCAAAACAATTATTTATTAGTGTAATTTTTTTTATTCATATTTTTTTTAGGGAATTCATAATTGTCATGCGACACAAAAGCCGCCAATGATTTGTTGTTGCTGAAAAAAAGAAATTGTAAAATTTTTTTAAAAAAATATATATATTTTTCTCTTCAGTGGTAACAATGAACTTACGAGAGATCTCAATTAATACCCCCACATCATATTATACTGTTGTGATCTACGACACATGCCGAGGAAGGTACAAGGAGGAGTGACAGCGATAAACGTTACCAGTTTAATTGTGTCCTCTTGTGCTCTGTACCCCGACAGCATTTCCACCCTTATGACAACCATATTGGTAAATTCTCGACTCCCGTTGTAACTGAAAAAAAATAACAATCGCCAGATTAGGTCAATAGCGCTAAATGCATATATTACATGTTTAGTTTGATAGAAAAATTGATTTTTTTGATAATTTGAAAAATGTAATCTGAAATTATTGGGTTTTTATTTGATGTGTTTTGTTTTAAATGAACAAGTAATATACAAATCAAACATAGGGTCAGCTGCACCCACCACGGCATGGAGGTGGTGTCTACTGCAGACTACCTACCCCTAAAAAGGGGATTCAACAAATAACCAAAATAGGAGGAAATATAATATCTGTTCTAGTATGGCCCCAGATAGGCTTTAGTGGGTGAGGGGTAGGAGGAGTGATGGGCAGGGAGGGAGTGGGATCAAATGGTGCTCTGTTGACCGAAGAAAGAGGAAACTGAACCGGAGACCCCAGGGAAGCAGAACTTCACCCTGAGACTCTGGGTGAAACCTGGAGATTTCCCAGGTATAGTCGGCGGGAATCTAAACGGAATGATTTACCAAGATCTGGATAATAAGATCGCCTTTCAAGTGGTCTCTTTTATATAAGCCCCAAACCACATTACTTATGAGATAATATGGATGCAGCCAGCACCACTACTTACGGAGACAATACGTGACGACATCGACATTTTTAGGAGAACGTTAGCGGCAGGGACGGGGAGATTAACGATGTAGAAGAAAACAAAACAAAGCAACATGTTCTTTGCAGCTATGATTATTTATTATACTAAATAATATTCTTTCACACAAGGCTCCTTGGGTTTTAGGACATTACCTGACCCAGATGGGAAGTAGGAATTCAATTAGGGTCCCATTGCTGCAAGTGAAAGGATGAGCTTCAACTCTTAGGTTGAATGCCAAGTTGTTCTGTTCTGGATACACGTTGTACTTTAGAACACTCTGTGGGGTAAGAAAGTAAAGCAAGGTTTGAGAGAAGATGTAGGGGGGTAGCAAGAAAAAGAACACATATAGAAGGAGCTTTCTTTTACTTACTTATTTCAACTTGATAGACAGGAGAATGGATATAACCATTAAAAAAACCAACACGTGAAGTCACATAGACTTTTGGAACCTCGGACATTTCGTGGTTCTCCCAGGACTTGAAAGCTTATGCAACTTTACATACGTTTTTCCATGTCGTCGGAATAAAAGTTATCAACAACGACTAAATGTCAAAGAGTCAAATGCAGGAAATTACACTTATATAAGTAAAGTGTTTTTTCTAAACAATTTTGAGAGACCACATTTTGTCAAGGAAACAATTACCGTATTTCACAAGAGAGATTATTTTTAAAGTATTAGTAGTATTTCAGAGCTTTGTAGACTTTCTTCGGAACTGTGAGGTTTATGAATTCAGGGAGGCAGAGTTTTAGTAGCTGGAGTTCAGCTGATGGCATCTTGGGCTACTAATGGAGAGGCACGAGGTTTCCCTGGGACCTCGACTTTGTTCTTAAGGCTTGTGATAACTTGGTTTGTGTTCTCTAATTCCTTGTGACACCGAGATCTTTTTGGATGACACTGAGAGCCATCTGGATGGTATTGAGCTCCTAAAATTTAATGTCAGCCCTTTCTGGGCCCTCTCATTAGACAGACTCCCTTTTTAAATTCTCAGTCATCTCCAAAGATGCTGTTTGTGCCTCCTTCAGGCTGTTGTACTTCTTTCTTAGTTTTATACTGTATGTTGCCAATTCCTCCATTTCTCTCGCCACCATCTCTGCTTCTTGGGTCTGAGACTCCAGCAGGTTCTCCATAGTTTTCATTATTTTTTTCTTAATGTCTCTGCTTCATCCATGGTCTCCAACTGCTGATGATGAAAGAGCTTCAGATGTTAATCCATGGCAGCTCTGGAGGCTTAGACAAAATGTCTCCATGTCCCCAACCTGCTTCTGTAGACCCTCTATGGTGTCTGGTGAATCACCAACATTCTTCCGTTTTGTCTGCTCCATCTCTGCTGAGTGAAGAAGGGCATTTGAGTTCTCCACTTCTCCTCTTCTTCTCCAACATCAAAGATTTTTAATTAGATGTCAGCTGCAGACCAACAGGGTTCAACATTGTGGACATGTTTGTCTTGACGCCAAGTCAAAACCCCTGCTGTTTGCAGCAATACCCCTGGAAAGCAGAATTGTACACAGTAACGGTGGGATGGTCTGGCGGCCAATTGCCCCCCTGGGTAGTTCCAAGTTCTTCAAACAAGGCTGGTACCGGACCAGTCCACATTACGTGACCCTTTTGTAATAAGTTGGTTGCTCAAACAGCTATAAAGGAAGCCGTGTGGTAGAATAAACATGTTTTAAGGTAAATGTGTAAGTGTGTGTTGAAGTGAGTAAATGTGTCTCTGTAAGAGCTGTGTGTGTGTTCTAATGCGTGTTCTAGTTACCTGGTAGGGGTCACTCATCTACCTGCCCCCTCTAGGGCCAGCAGGTGCCGGCCCATCCCCTGTAATAACTCTTGATATTTCCATTGCAAATCTGGTATTTATCGCTTGGTGACACAATAAATTCATGTTTCTAAAGACAGATAGGGAGGGGAAGACAATGAGGCAGAAACGTTGTTACCTGTATATAGATGCAGCCGCTGCCGTTAACAAGAAGGTAGTATTTCCCCGGCACCGCTGGCAGGGCGGCCGTTTGCTGCAGGAGCCGGTTACGTTTATCCACATGGAACCTCTTGGAAAAGCCCTTCGCTCCGGTCACCGTGGCACACAAGCTCCCTTGGTCATTAAACGTGGCTCTCGCGTATTTCGCTAGAGCTTGAATGGCCACCACTGTATCCTACGAAGAGGCAGCAGTGGATGGGTTAAAAAAAATGCTAATTGTGGGGGGGTGTACAGGTTCAAATATATACCCGAGGGGTACGGGTGCAAATATATACCTTGTGTAGCTACACACTCTGCCCCGCAAATCTTAGAGGTTTCTACCTTCCGGCCACTCTTTAGGGTTACAGAAAGCCTTTCCCTCGGGTCTGTCCTGTGTCGCTGTATAGTCAGTAGCGCATCTTGGCGGGGCGCGATCGTGGGCCTGGGCAGCTCTCCAGCCATTCTGACACCACTTGCCTCCACAAGCTATGGCCCTCCATAGTGTATATGGGCCAGTTACAAGGGCCCATATACCAGCCCATGGAGCGGTCCTGTGCCTGGAAGCCTGATCGACCAATAGGGAGGGTCTGATGCCACCCACCCTGGCACTGCCACCATATTCCAGAACACGTCACAGTGTGTATATAAATTAATTCTGTATTATGTCTTTTTTATACCCAAAGTGCATTATTTCGCAAACGTCAGCTGGCAAACTCTTGCTCATTCTTCTAATTTACCAAAATCATTTGCCATTTAATTTAAGACCTTTTGTAAAAAAATCACTGTTTTTATTATTTCTGGTATCAGTAAAAAGTTTTAAGAAAAAATATAGCTCTGTTTTCTTTGTTTTAAAGAGTTCTAGCTTTTGCCCCATAATATAATGTTTAAGGCACCATTTTTGTATGAGTTTTTGCTCTGTTATCTGAGCTCAATCTACTAGACAAACCCCCCCGACTCCTTATCATACCGCCTTTGGGAAACAATAGAATGAATCTCCCAGCCTGACCCCCGGACTAATGAAAGTCTATGGAGGAACGGACTTCATTAGCATTGCCATAAAGCATCAGCTCAGTGTGGTCTTTGAGCCGGGAAAGTCACCCAAAATATCACATGACTGACAGCGACGGCGGCTCCAGGAGCAAAATGAGATAAATTATGAATTACTATATACACTGGATTTTAATGCTTCTTAAATAACCCTTCAGAGCCTAACAGTGACACTGCCTTACAGAGTAACCCTTTACGTTCTGGCCATAATCCAGCTTGTTTTTCCGTTACCTGTGTGGACGAGAATCCACCATAGGGGTTTTGCTGCTTGGTCAACCATTTGACAATCTGGGATGCTTTCTGGATCTCTTCGGAACTCACTGTGGGTCTTGAGACCAAGGCCAGCAGAACATAAGAAGTTAACTCTACGTTGGCTGACACCGCACTCGAAGCGAGGAGCTTGTACTCCCAGAACATCTGCCCTCCTAACAAGAGAGGGGTAGAATCTGGAAAAATTATATTGATCCAGGGAAAACCCGATAAGTTCTAGATTCTAGAAGGTCTTTTCATGTGACCTCTTTTGGATAAACATATAAGAGCTTACATTGATGGCCCTATATCTCTTTAGCCCAATTATGTGGGAGATCTGCATGGGAATTACCCGATGTTGTGGCTTTTGAGTAGAGCTTATCCAGAAGGATCTGTCTCGTTGCAGTGTCGCTAGTCAGCGAAAAGGTGTAGGCAAGCAAAGCTTGGGTGTAAAGATTTGTTGACCCCAAGACTTTTCCCTTCACGCAGTTCAAAGCATTGACCAGGATGATGTCCTACAAAAAACAAGCTCGCTCTGAGTCTCCAAAAGCGAAAGCCGCACACTTTAATAAATATTAAATAAATACTCACGTTTTCCGAGGTGCCAACCTCTAGCAGGGCAGCAGTGATATATGCAGACAGCGATACATCATCCTCCACACCGCCCTGCCGATGGAAGAAGAAGAAGAACATGACGTTCCCACAATAGCATACTAAATGAAACACTAACCCTACAAATAAAGAATAAGGAACAGGAAGAGAGCTCCATGGCAGGTAGAACCAAATCAGTGACTGGCCCGGGATGAAAAGTTGAGAACAGGACCAAGAATAGGGTTCTCCTGCCTTGAACTTCAGCTATAACCCACAGGTCCTGCACTGACTACGAAAAAAATAAGTGTTTTACCTTCATGAGCGTGTGGAAAAGTTTCCCTTTTTTGGTGAAACATCCCCCAGGCTCCTGAAGGGATGAAAGCCAAGTGACCGCTCTGCTGATCACGTCCGAGTCAATAAATATGTAACTCCTTGCCTGGGAAAAACACTTCACCACAAATGCAGTGAGCCTGGAGAAAAAAAGGAGAGAAGGTCAAAAGGGAGAAAGATTGGGCTAAAGGATAGGAAGCATGGAGAATGACACCATCGTTAGATTGAAGGCAAGAGTCAGGGTCAAGAAAAGTGAGCTAGGAAGAGGACTTGCGGCCTAGAAGTAGTGGGTGAGGACCAGGTGAAGGTACAGAGGTAGTGGCGACGGCGTACATATATTTTGTAAACTTACCGAGTCAGATCAGGTGAGAATTCGTTTATGAGAGGTTTGGGGTAAATAGTCTGTGATTGTGAGTCTAGCGGCACTGGGGATTTTTGGTTATCTATAATCCTATCAGGATTGGATGGGTGATTTAATGATAGGTGAAAGCCGCTACCTACCAGCTGCTGCCATCACCGTCCGACTGTCCGAAGGCGCTGAATGATCCATCCATATGCTTAAAAGTGAGCTGCCGCTGATATCCTGAAAGCGGGGAGGTTTAGACAGGTTTAACACCGTTCGGTATCGGGGTCTAGGGTCTTGTGTGAATGTGTGCGGACATATCTCACCGCTCTGCAGGTAGCCCGTGGCTTGTGTTTTCAGCTCGTTCATTAGCTGACCCGTGGCCTCCAAGTATTGCAGGACATATATAATGGGAGCGAAGTTCAGCATGTTCTGCTCCCCGCAGCCGTACGGGGCCACAATCAGCCGGTCCAGATTCTGTAAAGCACTGCCCAGCACGTCCCCTGCAACAGAGAGACATACAGCTACCTGTCTTTGGGTGAAACACACAGCTGTCTGTCACTTAGAGGTCCATGGAGCTGTCACTAGGTGTCACGCACCATCTGTCGCTACAGTTATCTGTCACCAGAAGGTGCATGAAGCTACCTGATACTAGGAGATACAAGCAGCTATCTACTACTACTACATGGTACATATAGCTGTCGCTAGGAGACACATAGAGCTATCTGTCACTTATAGATACATACAACTGTCACGGGTAAACATATAGTAATCTCTCACCCATCACGGAGATTGCTGCGCTAACAGAATCCTCCACCGGCACCTCTGTGAGCGCCAAGGAGAAAGATTCCTGAACTGCAGTGGGACCTTAAAAAACAAGAGATTCCAACACAATATCTGGTGTTACTTACTAGATATTCTAGTGGATGTGAAATGACATACCGGATGGGCAAAGGGCAAGAGTTAGAGGCCATATGGAGAGTTGAATCATAAAGGGAGAAGACAATGAATTTGAATTCAGATGGAGGGGAGAGATGGAGGCTAGACACCTCTGAGAGGTGGTGGCACCTCTGAGGATGTCTGACCCTGTATATCCTGGCCACTAGAAGGTATCATAATTGATGAGAAAAAGGTGGAAACCACTGGAATTTTGGATGGAAGAGAGAAGGGCAGGAATTGGAATTCCCTGATGAAGGGATGAAGGAAGGAATTGTAGGTAGAATGGTGGAGAGAGAAGAGTGGAAAACATGGTGGCCAGTTGGTGGAGAAAGAAGGTCAGGAATGGGAGAGGGGTAAAAAGTGGAAGCTACAACAAGGAAAGGCAACATTAGGAAGCTACTGGATGGATATGTAAACAAAGTTAACATTGTGGATTTAACAGGGAATCTCCACTCATTCCACACATTTCTTAGGATTCTGTGATGTGAGAAGATTTTACCTTTCAGGCACAAGAAGAAAGTTTGGGTGATGTCTTTCCTGACACCTCCAGGCTAAAGGATAAAAGGAAAAAAAAAACATGAGTGGGAGAGCTGGAGAGAGGCTGGACACGTCCACATGTGGCCAGTTTTAATCCCGGGTTTGCCCAGGATTTACTCATGACAGGTATACCTATCGTCTTGCAAGGCATGTCAACAATGGCAGCGGTACAGTACAAAGGGGAAGGGGACAAAATGGAACAAACAGACTCACTTTAACCAGCAGTTGTCTTCTGATAATGTCCGTCTGTCCACTAGTGGGTTTAAAAAACGGTTTTCCATCGCAGGTCTCTATGTTGTTGTTTATGGCATCAGCTCTCACTGTAAGTGTCACGGAGCCTAAGCCCAAGCAGAGATAAAAGATGAAAACGATGAAGACGGAGAGATCTATTTCTAACAATGTGGTCACAGGCGGAAGCTCAGCCGCCGACGGGCAAACATTAGGTCTGGTTACCGACTCTTTGAGGAGTGATATCCCATTCAAAGGCAACAGCTCGATCTGGACATGCGCAGGAAGAGGTCTTGCAGCCCAGGCAGTTCGACACCTGTACGTCTTGGGAGGGCAATAACGATACCGCTATCTGATCGATAATTGTAAAATGAAAAAATTTTTTAAAAAAGGTAATACACATGCACAATATATATAAATATATTTTATATATATATATATGCACTAATATAATTCTACCTGTCTTGTTGAGGTCTAAAGAGAAAGACATTTGAAAAGAAAAGGGTACAATACGAGATACGTAAGCCTTGGGGCCAAAAGGACTGTTCCTCCTAAAGAGGGACACTAGGGAAGTATGGCAATAAAGTAATATCTCTGATAAGTCAATTAATTTTCTACTCAGACTTAAATTTTAATCATATTTAAATGCTATTCTCTTTATACGTCTTTACGCACTTAATTTTAAAAATAGGTAATAAGAATATATCCTTCATTTCAAAAAGATTTTTTTTTTTTCCATTGGATGGAATTTCCTTCCAAAATTCTAAAAAAAAATCCCACAAATGTAAATTTAAAACATTTCTGTTACTCAATCCCTGTATTCCAACCCAGAGATTACTGGCACATTACTGCCTCGTGAAAAATGATTATCTAGGGAACACAGGATTCTATCTGGAATCTGGATTTCAATCAAGTAGCCCTAACATTCCCAAAAAAGATCCAGTCCTTCACGTGTTTCACAATAGCATTTGCCCGCACCTATCACGTGTGTATCGAGAGGATTTTGCACTAGCCATTGTCAACTGTACTTTTTCTCTGTCCCTCCTGGTTCCAGGCTATCCCCTCCTGAGTGAGGACTTTTGGTGTTCTTCAGGGATCCTATGCGGGTGGGTACAGGGTCAGACACCCCATACTCACCCTAGAAGCAGATTGAGTGCCGTAGTATGTGGCCGCCAGCTACATATGCCCAGCCGAACACTACATGAGTATAAAAACATAACGCACAGCCTATCGCACTTACACCATTAGGCAGCCACCGGCCTTAAAGTGCCAGGGCCGCCTCGTTATCCCTAGTCTGGCCCTCTACAGGGTTGCGTGTAAGAGTCCTCCGAGTCGAAACCTACAATATTCCCAGTCCCTACATCTAGCCTCGGCCTAGTAACAACCGACCTAAGGTCTTACAGTAAATGCCCCCAGTCTTTTTGTTAATACGCCCAGTATGAAAGCTGGGACTCACCTTTATACACTGCTGCAGGTAGTTAAAAACCAAGGCTTTGAGAGCGAACCTCTCTCCTCGCACCACAGAGTACGGCAGAATGAGCTCCACGAAGAATGGCTGGAAACCCCGCAGAGAAACCGCAGGAGAGAGGCCGAAGCTGTCCGGTCCCGTGCAGAACGCCCCTGCGCTCCATTCGGTGATGGTATCCGGAACGGTGACCGTAAGGTCTGCTCGGCCCATCTTACTGAGAGGCATGGCAGGGGTTAATAAAGAAAGAAATACATGGTTTCAATTCCCACGATGACTAAACAGCATATATTATTACGTTAAGCATAGGAATGGAGGAGGTCTAGTTTCAGTTTACATAGTTAAGGTAAAATAAAGCATTAATAATACTAATAACAGGCGCAGCAATGGTAAAAGGCAGTATTAGAAGTACCGAGTCTACTTGAGGTGGTAAGAAGTGGTAGTTGTATTTGTTCTAGTTGGGGTACAAAGTAATGTTTGAAATACTAGTGACATTGGAGCTGTATCTAGATGTATCTATGTGCTGAATGGCCTCACCTTACTGGCACAAGTTTCCATATCCAGGTTTCGGGGAAATACTTGCGAATCTTCTCTTCCGAATCACCTCTGATTAATGGGGCCTCAGGGACTACAGGTTCTTTCAACATTAAGGCTGAATGGGGCAAAAAAAACAGTACTCAATAACCAAATAACTGCAGGAATGACCCAGACTATAAACAATAACACAAAAATAACCCTGCACCAGCATTACTCAATCCAGACACCAGAACTACCTTGAACTAACTCACGATCGCTATGAAATGATCCATTCCACCAGTAAAATCATACTCCAGGCACCATTATAAAATAATTCAACTACCAGAACCATCGTGGAATAACGCAGCCATCAGAACCATTGGAGAATAAACCAACCACCTGAACCACCATGGAATAATCCAGCCACTGGAACCACCACTAAATAACCAAACAACCAGGACCACCATAAAATCATCCAAACTTTAGAACTATCATGGAAGAAGACAGCCACCAGAACCACTATGAAATTTTCTAGACACCAGAACCAACATGGAATATCCCAGCCACTGGAACCACCACTAAATAACCCGACAACCAGAACGTCCATTAAATCCCCCAGACAATAAAACTACCACGGAATAAGCCAGCCACCAAAACTACCATGAAATCACCCAGACAGCAGAACCACCATGGAATAAGCCAGCCATTTGAACCACCACTAAATAACCTAAAACAAGAGCCACCCTGATATCACCTAGACACTAGAACTACCAATAAATAAGCCAGCCTCCAGAACCACCATGAAATCACCCAGCTACCAGAATCACCATGGAATACGCCAGCCACTGGATCCACCGCTAAATAACCAAACCACCATCAAATCACCTAGATTCCAGAACTACCATGTAATAGACCAGCCTCCAGAACCACCATGGGATAAGCCAGCCATCAAACTACAACAAAATAACCCAACAACAAAAACCACCACGAAATCACCCAACTACCAGAAACACCATGGAATACGCCAGCCACTGGATCCACCGCTAAATAACCAAACCACCATCAAATCACCTAGATTCCAGAACTACCATGGAATAAAACAGCCATCAAAACCACCACAACATAACCTACCATTCCCTACCCTACACCTGCACTCAGAAAGACGGACACCTAATTATTCCCATCTGTTTCTCGATGAACAGATAGCTAAGCGCATTGCCAGGACTCTCTATGACTTTTAAGGATAATCTCTATATCTTACGCTGAAACAGACTCTCAACCATTGGACCTCTACACGGCTCCGGCTCCTCTAGCGGCTTCTGAATATGAAGGTTTGTCAAAATCTTCACACTGATGTCCTGAAAAAATGAATCGTAGAGAATATAAAGACATATGAAATCAAGCAAATCGTGTTACGGAAGAAGTGAGGGTTTCTACATGAATGGATCACGTAAAAAGGTCTTAACGGGTGAGATTTTGTGGTGGTCAAAAACGACATTGTGTTTAAAAAAAAACAAAAAAAAACAAAAACTGAGAAGATGGGAAAACCAGAAAAAACGAACCCTGAAAAGACCTAGAATATCCACAAAGTTATTTTCATATGGAATTTTCCACCTCCGAGTAAGAAACTCCCAACATGGATTGGACTGAAGCTCATCCACCAGGTAATTGTATCCGGAGCGTTCCGAGAATGGAAACAGATTGTAAATCTGGGGATGAAGTGGATAAAGTTTCAGTTGCCAGTCTCATTTTTTTTTCCTCTCTTTTCCCATTTCTGTTTCCCCCACACGCTTTTTTTCTATACCTTTTGTGCAGTCAGCTCCTGATCCATGTAGGAGATCTGGACGCTCTTATCCACCGCTCGGAGGGCACACAGGGATCCTGCCGCGGCTTCCACGCGTAAATTCAGCTGAGATTTTGGGAGAGCCTCTTCCTGAGGGAATTTCAGATTCACCTGCACATAGAGAACGCGGGGAAAAAACATCTGAAATCTGATAAACGTCCTTAGAATGGAAAAACTAGCATGTGCAATACGAAACTATTCATTAATTGGTTCATCACCATGGCCGCCATTTTAACTAGACTAAAAGAAGGAGAATCTTGACAATTTTGTTCTTTTAAGCATTTCTTTCTTGTTTCCGTGGCAACCCGGACGCACGAATGGGATTTCTGAAAACGTGAAACATGATTGGAGTAAAATACAACATGGAGGGTTGGGGAGCCATAAGGAGGGTATAAGGGGCTCTTGTCTGCTGGGTTCTGTTTCGGCGATTGTGGGTAGTGAAATCATAAAACAAACTAATTATAAACCAAATTATCTCCCACCTTGTTCCAGAAGCAATATTCCACTTTGAATTTCAATCTGTCTGCGATAATCATCCCATCTCTTAACGTAATGTAGCCAATCATCTTAGGTCCTGGAGCGAAGTCGGAGGTGAAGACCAACGGAACCGTTAGAACCCCTTTGACAGCTGAACAAGGAGATGTATTGGATTAGAGGACTCCGACACACGTATCTTGCAGTTACAATGATACAATTACCAGTCTAAATCTTCATATGATAATAATGCCCCACATCTCCAATTGGCCCCAGCCTGGGGCCCACGGGGCTTTTAAACCATTGGTCCTATGTCTGTAATATGGATGTACCACATGCAGTGGCGGAACTACCGGGGTCGCAGGGGTCAGGACTGCAACCAGGCCCTGGAGTCCTGCCAGTCAGGGGTGCCCAAGGGGTGCTGAGCGGTCGTTTTCAGCAACCGCTCGGCTCCCTTCTGTCTCCTCTGCTTCCTGCCACTGCCGCCTGCCTCAGCGCTGCCCCGACTGCAGTGGTGGGAGCGTGAGGCGTCTGTCTCGGGTGCCGGCGCTTTAGCAGTGAAGCCGTGCGCACCGCGGCAGAGCAGCGAGACAGAGGCCTTGTGCCCCCACCACAGGACTGCACGGTAAGTGACCTACAAAGGGGGGTAGGGAGAGGGTAGAAAGTGAGAAGGGGGGTGGGGAGAGGGTAGAAAGTGAGAAGGGGGGGTGGGGAGAGGGTAGATAGTGAGAAGGGGGGTGGGGAGAGGGTAGATAGTAAGAAGGGGGGGGTAGGGAGAGGGTAGATAGTGAGAAGGGGGGTGGGGAGAGGGTAGATAGTGAGAAGGGGGTGGGGAGAGGGTAGATAGTGAGAAGGGGGGGTAGGGAGAGGGTAGAAAGTGAGAAGGGGGTAGGGAGAGGGTAGATAGTGAGAATGGGGGGGTAGGGAGACCACATGACATATGTCTTGATAATAGGCAATCACCCCCGCTTTATGAGGGGTTTTCACATAACCCTGAGGCGGGATATACACGATGAGTTAGAGGGGATAAGTAAACTTGAGTAAGGAGCAATATCAACTTGGGAGTTGGGGAAAAAGTAGTGTGAATTAATTGTGCATCAAAAAGAACGTTGTTGAGCCAGGGAACTACAGTATTGTTAGTCTGACACAAATCGTCAAGATAAAAGAAAAGTGTTCTGCGCTAAATATAAGTGAAATAATGATTGAAAAAAATAATTTATAAATGAATGAATGAATAAAATGTACTAATTCATCCATCTAAATAAGCAACATATAAGGGATATAAATAACTAAATCAATAAATGTATAAATAGATGAATAATAGAGAAATCAATAAACCAATCAATGCAAAAATTTCATCGAAATGTCATCAAAACACTCTGGGTATATGTCCAACCTTTATGTCTTTTTTTTGATTGATTAGTTTATTTCTCAATTTATATAATTTTATGTATAAATATTCATCTATTTATAAATGTATCAACATATTTATATATTTATTGAGTCAGGGAACTACAGTATTGTTAGTCAAGTGAAAAGAAAAGTGTCCTGCGCTAAATATAAGTGAAATAATAATTTAATAAATTAATGAATCAATAAAATACACTAATTCATTCATCTAAATAAGCAACATATACGTCATACAAATAACTAAATCCATAAATATATAAATAGATGAATAATACATCAATCAATCAATAAATCAACAAATAATAACCAAACAAAAAAATGTCAAAAAAAAAATCTGGCTTTATGTCCATTCTTTATGCATTTTTCTTTTATTTATTCATTTATTTCTTTATATATTATGAATTTATTTAGATATTTATTCACTTATTTATATATTTCTTGATATAGTTATTTATATCGCTTATATGTTGCTTATTTTATTTAGATGGATGAATTAGTATATTTTATTGATGAATTCATTAACTTATGAATTACTTATTCCATTCTTATTTCCCTTGCACAGGGCACTTTTCTTTTTTCTTGGCACATTTTAAGGTTTTTGGGGTCCTTTTTGCAGCTGCTACAGGAGCTCGTCGTAGTTCTTTTCTTTTCGTATACAAATATTAAAGCCAATGGTTGCCTGAACCAATCAGGGACAATCAGCAACTTAACAATATGTTACTGGGGAGGAATAATCGTACAGATCCCAATAACAGGGATCTGCTTCTATGGTATGTACATACAGTAAGATTATCTCAGATTCGATCATTGGATAGAACGTTAAATTGTAAGATTTAGGGGGACAGATTGAGTTCCCTTCTACTGCAGCCAATCAAAAGGGTTCCCGGGAGCAATGCTTTTTCATTCACTATCATTATTTGACTTACGGTTTGACTTGCCAATCGGAATAGGTGTTTGGCCAAATAGCAGAATCCCTGCTTTACCGATAACCTGCATCAAAGTATTTAAACATATTGGAGTCAACGAACTTTACATCTCATATAACCCCGCACTCTGCATTCTATATACTGACTGCCCTGATATAACCCCAAACGCTGCATTCTATATACTGACTGCGCTGATATAACCCCGCACACTGCATTCTATATACTGACTGCCCTGATATAACCCCGCACACTGCATTCTATATACTGACTGCCCTGATATAACCCCGCACACTGCATTCTATATACTGACTGCCCTGATATAACCCCAAACGCTGCATTCTATATACTGACTGCCCTGATATAACCCCGCACACTGCATTCTATATACTGACTGCCCTGATATAACCCCAAACGCTGCATTCTATATACTGACTGCCCTGATATAACCCCACACTCTGCATTCTATATACTAACTGCCCTGATATAACCCCAAACGCTGCATTCTATATACTGACTGCCCTGATATAACCCCAAACGCTGCATTCTATATACTGACTGCCCTGATATAACCCCAAACGCTGCATTCTATATATTGACTGCCCTGATATAACACCAAACGCTGCATTCTATATACTGACTGCCCTGATATAACCCCAAACGCTGCATTCTATATACTGACTGCCCTGATATAACCCCAAACGCTGCATTCTATATATTGACTGCCCTGATATAACACCAAACGCTGCATTCTATATACTGACTGCCCTGATATAACCCCAAACGCTGCATTCTATATACTGACTGCCCTGATATAACCCCAAACGCTGCATTCTATATACTGACTGCCCTGATATAACCCCAAACGCTGCATTCTATATACTGACTGCCCTGATATAACCCCAAACGCTGCATTCTATATACTGACTGCCCTGATATAACCCCAAACGCTGCATTCTATATACTGACTGCCCTGATATAACCCCAAACGCTGCATTCTATATACTGACTGCCCTGATATAACCCCACACTCTGCATTCTTTATACTGACTGCTCTGATATAACCCCGCGCGCCAATAAACACGTGACACGCAACATGCAATAAGCTCAGCACTTACCAGGTAGTAGAACGCCACACTGTTGCTGTTCGGTCTCAGGTCCTCTTTACTCAGCTCGTAGGTAACGTTTATGTTCACTTGGCGTCCACAAGAAATGACCCCATAGATGGGCTCTAACTTCACTGAACTACGAGCTTCACTGAAGTACGGAAGGACCGCGTGATAAGCCTCATTATAATAGGGAGTCAGCCCTGGCCATGCTTTGTTATAAGGGGTTTTCATCACATAAGCCTGGGGGGGGGAGCACAGGATGAGTGAGAGAGAGGTAAACCTGAGTGAGGGGCAAATAAATGAGAGAGTGAGATTACTGGGAACAAGATGCGTGAAATGAGCTTGAAAGAAACAATATACAAGCGAGATAAGGTTATTACAGACGTGGAGTCAGGGAACTACAGTATTGTTAGTCTGACACAAGCAGCAACCAAGTCAGTGGAACTTAATTTACAGAAATCCCACTGGTTGTAAGAACATCTCACTTTAAACACATATATTCTAATTAGGATAAGATTACTAACTACACGGGGAGGCATAATCAGTAATGTCCAAGGATAATGAATAAAAAAGGATTATCTAATCCTTGATTCGATCATTTTATTGTGAGAAATCTTTTATATGTAATCTTTACTGCCGTGAAATGGTATAAAGGACATGGGCCGAGGTGAAAGCCTGAACTCACTCTCAGATTGACGGTCCCGGTCCATTTAGAGGTGTCGAGACTGTAGTGAATTTGTCCCATGTTGTCGGTCAGCTTTTCCATCTCAATCACGGCGTCTGCTATCTGAATCTGGAGAGAAGCTTTCTGGAACTTGGACGGCGATCCATTCCGGTTCAGCACCACCAACTGCACGAAACGCGGAAAATGCACCCGGATTGAAATCCCAAAAGCTCAGAGACACAAAGGCCATGGCAACCCTCAACTCAATAAAACCCAACAATGTGAACGATACGAGTCTTCTGTATTTGGGACATAGGCTGGACCTGGGCAGACCATGGGTGGGATTTGGTCCAAATGCCAAGGTAGTGATCAAAGGCGCTGTTTTTATTCTGATCCTAAAATTGTAGCGTTCTATACAATGTACAGTTGTTTAGGGAATGTCTACCTCATAGAGAATCAGCCTTGAGAGCATTGCCTTCATGTTACCCCAATATCTCCGCACAAAATCAGCTTTGGGGTTCTCTCTTTCTTCAAACTTCCAACAAAAGACCGTATCGGCAATAACATCATTAAAAGACCATCTCTTACCATTGCATGGAAGGGGTATCCAACTTTGTAGTATGTGTCCACGTCCTCAAATCTCAGTGTTCCCAACACGTATGAAACAGGAACTTTTCTAGATGCCTCAAGCTTTACCCCTGGAATAAACAAGTTAAATATTGAACTAAATAAAGGATGTCTCATTTTGTCTTCTATGATTCCATAACCCGAAATGTCCATCCTTCCAGTATGAGATTGTGGGCTTTATAAACCTTAGTAAGGATTATTCCATGTTTTAAGACGACTGTGATCTTCATAACTCACTGGAACAATAGAAGGCCTCACTATGTCGAAAGATGACCGTGTCTTCTACCACCTTCTATGGTCAATGCAAGATCTCTTTGATTCCCCTTGAGACTAAGAACTCATCTTATTTATTAAAATACCAGAAACTGCTGTCTTTCTAGAGAAACATGAGCTCTTTGACCCATAGTTTTACCTTTCATCTCACTATAAAGGTCTCCGGTAGAAAGTGGACCTAGCACTCTACAGAGGCAACATGGAAGCACAAGCCGCTGTAAGGGGTGTGATGGATTACTAGGGACCCTTCACAATTGCTTAATGGGAAACTCTCATCGTCCCACCCAATGTTTTTTTTTATCTCCGTGTTCGTCTTCATTAGTATCTCCTAACTAATCTCCCTGGTCCCTTCTCCTTCTAGCCTACCTTGTCTACGCAGCATCGCAGGGGTTAACGGGAGCGGGAATCCGTAGGATCGCTCAAGGCGTTAAAGGTCCGTGCGAGCGACTCTATTGGTTGATGCTAGAGGAGGCCCCTGACGGCGACCAATAGAGTCATTCTTATGGATCTTTAACGCCTGTTCCCTCCCCAGGCCAAGTTTCGGCGTCAGGCGTTAAAGGCCGTATGAGCAACTCTATTGGTTGCAGGCAGGGGGCTCGTCTGACATCAACCAATGAAGAGCAGCTGCACTTCATTGGCAGAGGAGGCCCCTGCTGGTGACCAACAGAGTTGCTCGTACGGACCTTTAAAATCCTGGCGCCAAAGCTGCTGCACTCCACGTTAACCCCGTATTAACCCCTTATTATTAAAAAAAACAAAGAAAAAAAAAAACATGAATAATGTACACAAAGATTTTTTTCCCCACGAAGACGAACACGAGGAGTTGGCCGGCGCCCAAGTCTAGTAAATATGCTCCTTTGCTTTAAATTATAGAAACCAGTTGATGAAGATCAAAGAATTGCCAGAACTCTCACCTGTTCCTCTTTCCACCAAAGAAGCGACCATCACAATGTAAAAGTTAAAGTATCGTAACTCCGTCAGATTGAAGTCGGTAGTATCGACCGTAGCTGAAAAGCAGCCGTTAACATCTGTCTAAGAGAAGGGAGGAGAGACAGAGTGAGAAAGAGAGATACGGAGAGTAAGAAAAAAGAGAGAGGAGTACGAGAAACAGAATGAGAAACAGAGAGAGATACAGAGAAAACAAGGAATATATTACATATCAAGTAAATAATGTGAACTCACCTCTCCGTCAGCATTACTACAAATTGTATTTCCATTCATATAGTACCATACCATCTCCCTGCACATGCTAACACTGAACTGACCGTCTACTCCTTTCCCGTATGTGTATCTGAAAATAAGACAAAAACACACATTAGTAAGTAGGACAGCAATGGGGGCCGGACAGGAGGCTCTACCTATTTTTGTCGGAGCACGGCGCCGATCTCTAAGCCTCTCACCTGCCGCAGACTTTCAGCTGGAAGGTGGGGTCCGGTGCATATATGTCAGAAGGGCTTTCGATGGTGACTTCAAAACGGGGAAGAACTAGAAGACAGAAGAGAACTGAGGAAAATGGATCTAGCGTGGAATTAGATCTGTGAGTGGGCTCGTGTGGACGTGTCTGCAACAAGGGGTAGGTAGCAACATTGGTCATGGTGGACATTTACTGGGGTCTGTGGGAGACCATTTAACGATGTTCTATGGACCTTCACAAAACAGTGATCCCAAGAACTGCATTCTAGAACATCCGTACCTTGCTCTTCAACAATGAAGGTTTTCAAAGCCTTCCCGTTGTCCACGCTAATGGTGTAGATTCCCAAAAGAGGTTCGGAGGCTAAGTTAAAGCTCAGGTCAATAATTCCCATATTGGGTTGAACTTCCAGCCACTGAGCAATTCGGTTATTGTTAGAATCCTGTTTATCCCATAAAAACAGAGGAAATGTCATTAGTATCACGGTGGAGTACCCTACCGAGCAACCCGCACTGCACTGTGCCATCAATTGAGCCCTGCTCCCTACCCTTCACTCCGTGTACCCCATCTCTATTCCAAGTCTCCTTCTCCCCCAGTCACCCATAAGCCAGCCCCTCTTCTCTCCCTTCCAATATTGCATTGCCCTCCCCAGCATCTCAGGTCTTTTTCGTTCTCAGTTCCCTATGTCTCAGATCCAACCCGTTCCATATCCTCATCACTCCTATTTCCTCACTTTACGCCTTCCTATATTTCCACTACCTTTACCTCTACACCCTTTCTAATACTGTCTGCACCTCTCTCTTATCTGTCAACTCTTTCCCTCACCTACTCTATCAGTTCCATCCACACCTTGCTTCCCCCGGACCCTCAACCATTTGTAATCCACCTCCTCATCCTTATCTCATCAATTCGTAATCCACCTTCACCACCTGCCCCCCCTCACACTATCCTACACGCTAACATCCCCATGAGTCTGTTCATTTACCCTTATTCCCATCTATAAACCCGCTGAAAGCCATCACTGCCCATGCTGCCAACACCAGGAAAATCACTACTCACCCTTAATTGCACAATGGGATACTGCAAACAAGAAGGACATAGATTAGTGAGATGATCAGTAAGACTTTCATCCCATTATCTCCTCTCCCTTTACGTCTCCTGGGATCTCCCATCTCATCGGCACAATTCCTCTTTCCAATTCCCTCTCTATCCATCATTTTTCTTCTCCTCCTCTCTCTCAACCCACAGAGATGCAAACTTCGAGAGTTCAGAACCTCTCTTAGACACACAAACTATATCCTCGTCTCTTTTGCCACATTACTTATCGCTACTATCTACCCTCTGTGACAGGGCCAGGCTAGCTGGCTCATATGTCATATGAAGTTTAGCCGGGTCATGGAGCACTTTTGTGTCCGGTTCCGTATACCGTGACCCGGTAATATATTATATTGTGTATTATTGTGTAACCGGCCCAGAGACTGATGTGGCTTCAGCTCCAGCCTTCAAAGAGACGATCCTATAATCTGGCTGGGGCTCTTAATCAGCCAACACAGCCCTGTCTGCCCAGACGGCACCCGCACTACAGGGGGGATAACACAGGTGGGGGAACCCATTGTATTCTGTAATCCCCTCACCTGATACATCCCCCGTATACTGATGGGATTTGTGATGGGATGTGGCTGATGGGATTGGGGGTTGGGTTCGGTACTCATTGCATTGAGATTGTATAAAGTTCTGTGTGTTTGTAATAAAGAGAGTTCTTCTTGGTTTGCTACGAATGGTGGTCTGGATGATCCGTGGATAGCTGAGTGCGATCCGTATGAGGGACTGACTGGTGATTCCTCAGCCCTCAAACAGGGGTACCCAGCCTTGGGTACGGTGACCCTGTAACACCCTCGTTCATGGTCTACTATCTCACCGGTTTCGTAGAAGCCACAAATTTCTTGTCCAGAGTCACAATACGAAAGTTAACTAGAAAGAGAGAGAAACATTGTGATGAGATGAAGGTATCCTCCGCCCAAAACTCTCTAACCATTGGCCGTCTTTTCCCCGTCACTCACCAGTCTGGCTCGGTCTATACGTAGGTTTATCTGTTTGGATGACAACGCCATTGTTAATTCTCTGAATCAGAACAGATTTACTGTCTTTAAACTCTACGGCACCGCTCCCTGATATTTGGATCTCAGCCACCTCGTCTTGTCCCCCTGAGGGTGGTGGAACCTGTGTGGAAAATGCAGAAGAACGACGTTACCACCTAAATCCTCCAAATCTGTGCTTATTTACCCTGCTCATTCTAATAAAAGTGTAAAGTGTCCTAGATACATTCAACAAGATCAAAGGACTAACAAATGACGTTTCTATGAATCTGGTGATTATTCCACAGACCAATTTTTCTTTATTCGGCCAAAAAAGTCGAAAAAATAAAACAGCGGAGGAACACAGAAAAAAGAAAGGAAATCAAAAAGAACGCAATGTATCTGAGGCATCAGGACCCATCAGTAGGATTGTAAAGGAATAATCCAATGGTTTAAGAGACCATTTTAGGAGATAGACCAAGTGACTATGACCAAGAGGTCTTCCTGTCACTGGACCAGTAAAGGTGACCCCCAAGCCACCCATAGATGAGAGTTACCCCAGTTACCAGACGCACCAAGATCCATCTATCGGAGACATCTTCGTTTCCAAACTTCCATCATTTTCAGTCTTTACATACCTCAATAAAACTAATCGCTACATGAATGTGAGATTAGACATGACTTTCCTATGCTTTACTGCTTTACTATGGCAATCACACCCATACATTGCCATGTTCGCCTTGATTAGTTGTTGGGGTAATATTTTATATATATTTTATATATGTTATTTAATATTAATTGGGATGTTTCCTAACGCATCCTAATTACATTGTAGCAAACTCTATCCCCTAACCAATAATTCAAAGTACTGTATATTTCTTATGTGTCTTTAGGGAAAGATACTTTGTTTTCGATTAAAAGTTACTTTTAAAAAAATTCTGTGGACTTGTGCATACATGAGATGGCTTTACGTCACTCCAGCAGACGCTTGGCATTGGGCACACTGATCTGCGGCTTGTATGCAGCTGCTTGGCCATAGAGATCCATTTCGTGAAGCTCCCGACATACAGCGCTACGGCTGATGTTGCTTCCAGAGGCAGTTTAAATCTCAGTACTGAGTGATGCTTCAGAAGTCGGGCGTTTTTTACGTGTTACGCGCTTCAGCACTCGATACCCTCACTCTATGAGTTTGAGTGGTCTACTGCTTTGTGGCTGAGCTGTTGTTACTCCTAGACGCTTCCACTTCACAATGATAGCGCTTGCTAAATATTATTTTCTAACACAAGGTGGCACCAAAGTCATTATTTGAAGTCGTGTGCATGTCTATTATTGTAGAGAATGCCCCCATCCGGCCCCCGTCTAGTCGCCCGTTTCTCCTGCTGTAAAGACTCAAACCTTAATCAGTCGTTGGTCTCGTCTTAGATTCAGGAGCCGTATGTCTATCCCACGCATGTTTAATACCCTCACTGTATTACCCTCTAGCACTTCTGCTGGGAGTCCATTCCACATATCTACCACCCTTTATCTACCTTCCTTTCTGTAAAGTAAAACTTCCTTGCATTACATCTAAGCCTCTTTTATGTAATAATAATAATTCTGGACAAAAGATACCAGCTAAAGCTGAGCAAAATATTGCATAAAAAAATACGGAAAAAGTGCATCAAAAAAGCCTGCTTTTTTTTGCATTTTAGCCCCAAAACGCTTCCAAAATATAAACAATAAACAAAAATATAGTGATTTTGTTTATGCCTCTAGCGGTTAATTACATTTCGTGATTACATTTTTTACACGGGCAAATATTTTGAGATATAAAGGGGAATTTAAGAATTATCTCGGAGTTTACGAAATAATCGGGAGCTCAAAGCGTGACGGAATAGAAGCAATTAGAATGTAGATTTACCGGTTCGCCCGCATTGGATTGACATACGTAACAACCGTAATAAACTCAAACTCATAAAACTTCCCTATAAAAAATACTATTTCTTCAGAATACTCCATACTCGGCGAAGATGACGCTTTTGATGATGAAATATACAATAAAATGATGCGATGAGCTCATTGATTCCTACCTCCGGCTGATTTAAGAGGGTGATTCTGACATTTTCTGTACAGACCAGCCAGTTTATGTCACTGTCCCTTTTCATGCCCCCCAAGTGTCCCAATTTTTATAGGACAGTCCTGATTTTCAGGCACCGTCGTGTTATCCCACAATAGGTATCAAAGAGCCGGTTGGTGCGATCCTCTGATCCCCGTTGGTCATGGTCAGTCCAAATAAAACCCATGGATGTACAGTTCACGTACCCCGGCTTCGTTATTAACCCCTTAAGGACAATGGGCGGTCCCTAAACCCATTGAAAACAATGCATTTTGAGCCCATACATGTACAGGCTTTGTCATTAAGGGGTTAATATTATATACGATAAATGATAATGGCACCAACACGCAAAAGGATGGGAAATGTGGTCAAAATTAAAATCATCATTGGTGATGGTCGTATGTCCGTTGTACAGCGCCGCAGAATATGACGGTGTTATATAAATCAATAAATGATAATATTATATGGTGTCTGTCTGTTCCTTCCCCTGCTGAAGATCAGAAGATCCCCAAATGATCTCACCAAATACATTCATGGGCGGAAGGGACGGTCCAGCTGGTCGGACCGCTATAGGAATCTCATCCAGCTGGGGGCTATACAGCCGTTTATCTGGATTTACTACATATAAAGCAGACGTGCCCATAATGAACATGACAATTATTCCGGAGGCTCTGGTTTATGCGCCATCTGCAATTTCACGTGAATGTTGTTTATCCTGCCAGGCTTATAGAAAGAGAGGGGAAAAAACAGCAAATTAGGTAAAATTAGGGATGATGATGAAATCACTTTTTTTTTTTCTAAGATTCACTAAGGCAAACTATGTCTCTCTCCAAAGCAGTCATCATGTCTTACCAAGTCTCGGATAATTCCTCCTCGATGGCAATGGCGCCCCCTGTCCATAGGGGCGGACTGGCGATGGTGGGGTGGCCCTGGCACTTTTAAGTCCGCACACTGCTCTTTTTATGCATGTGTCCAGGCATATCGAGCCTGAAGTGACGCTGTTGGCCACCAGACCACTTGGGCATTTGCCCGGTGGCCAGTCAACAGGTGTAAACAAAGAGGAATGATTTAAAAACCTAGTTTCCCATAAAAAGAACTTTTTATAAATTATTTTTAAAAAAACAAAAACAAATGAGATTTTACGACCTCCTTAAGAGAGATTGAAGGTCTCCCGATGGACTGGAGGTACCTCACCTGAAAGCTGTAGCACTGGAGGAAGCCAGTAGGGGGCATCTTCCCATTGTACAGCGTAATAATCTGTCCTTTTACATTCAAGGTCACAGAAACACTGGCTACAACGCTGCGTTGTTCACTGTCCAACTGCAGACACATCTTCTCTGTGGAAGGGAAGTGGAGCTCGGATGGCACCAGTAGGACATAGTATCTGGAGAAGAATGAATTAGTAATTAACCCAGAGGAGATAGTGGCAGGGAGGGAAGGAGGTTAGGATTATCCATAGAGGGAAAAGAGGCCAACAATTGAACCTTATGAAGCAGAACCATAGAGGGGAGAGTCTGAGATGATGTAGAAGATGGCCCCATTAATCTGCTTGTTTTTCCTGCTGTAAAGACTCAAATCTTAATCAGTTGTTGGTCTCGTCTTAGATTCAGGAGCCATTTCCCTATCCCATGCATGTTTAAATTCCCTTAAAACCACCCCTACTGACTACTAACCATGTACAGTATACTTGCTCCTCTGTCTCATCTGATCTTCACTCCCCGTTGTCTATATAAGAAATACCAACAATAAACAATAAAGATTACACGGCCTGGACAAACCACCCAGTAGCCATAAAGAGTGCCAAGCTAGGACAACCTAGATGCATGATCATGACCTCTTCCATCACTTTCGTGGTCATTATGGTTAAAAGCCTGGTTATATTTTTGGTTGCTGTCCTCAGCAGAACCTCTCCTGGACCCTTATTCCACCCATTTTTCCTTTTCCCTTTCCAGTTAGAGAACTTACATTTGAGGAGCTTGAGCTTCTACTCTCCCGAACAGAACAATCAGGAAGACAAGGAACATCTTACACTCCAAATAGAATTGTCCTGGTTTCAGGAGAAACATCTCTACTGTCTGCATTACTCTACTTCATGCTCTCAGCCCTGTCCCTCTGATTGTCTGCAGCCAAGTGATTCTTTATATATAATGGTCTCGGGGTCCTGTACCCGTCCAGCCCAATAATTCATACGTAATTCGCTTCTCAGATCTTCAAACACTTTCTGCTCCTATTGTTTGAAGATTAATGGGCGCTCACTAACCTGATAAGAGACAAAAAAAAGTACACAACCACGAAGCACGTGGGGCATAAATCAGACATGAGTGGACTTGATCGCTCTACCACCATGTGCAGAGATACAAATATACAAAATAATATTATTTTATTGCTTTTCTCTTACAGATGGAGTATAAATAGGGGTGGTTTCCTACTCAAGGAGGACCTGTGAACCACCATGGTATTAGTGCTTGTTTTGTGTGTTGACTGCTGTCAAGGAGACCTCACAGTCATCTTCACCCATAGCAGACTACATACAATATATATATAAATATATGTACTGTTTATAGGGGGGTAAAAACATTTCCTCTGGGTCCTTAAATATTTTTCTGGATCCAGGGACAGTCCTAAGGTTTCTGCAACTTAGGCAAGTTGTGCCTTCTACCGCATCCTGAATGCTTACCAAGGTCACCGTCTCTTTTACAAAATGAGACCACCACAAAATAAAATAATGAATTAAATCCAGGCTCCCGCTGGGCGACCAGTCTAAATGTTCCACTGACTTCACTTCATCACCAAACCCATCAAATCTACAATCCAGATAACCTTACCCAACCTGCAAGGCCTGGTCCAGCCGGGGCGCACAAGGACTCTTCACCTGGCCACCGACAGCCGCCTTGGTTCTGTGGCTGCCGAGAGTTATTTCAACCAGGGTATAATAATGGATGAGGGTGGAATATCAGCCCCTCGTACAAACAGGCGCTCAGACTATTGTCCTTCTAACCTCCAACCAACGCTTTCTAAAAACAGAGAATAACTTAGATCTAAAAAGTGTAATATCAGGACCGGTGAAGGATTGTGTTTCTAGTCAGTGCCAAGAATTTCCGACCCATTGTTCTATACGTATCCGCATGTCCCTATATGTACATCTGAATCTAAGACGAGACCAACGACTGATTAAGGTTTGAGTCTTTACAGCAGGAGAAACGGGGAGACTAGACGGGGGCCGAATGGGGCCGATCTGCCGGTCCAGGTTTTTAACCCTTTAAGTAATTCCCGGCCGTCTTTGTCCATTTCTACCTCTCCATGTAACTGTTAAGGGTTCTTTAAGTGATGTGAGAAGCTGCCGGAGTGACCGTCGTGGCAAAGTTATGAGCAGAAAATGATTTGTTCACTATATCTTTTGTTCGGATGGATGGTGACACGAGAAGGTCACAGGAGACCTGTAACAGCGTGACTTTATTCAGTTGGTACCATTGTGTTAAACAATGAATTTGATATGTTTACAGGTCAAAAGGGGGGCAATCTATGGGTCTCGTGCCAACTCATCCTAAGCGAATAGGATGACCATCCTATTACCATCCATTGCACACGGGGCGAGTACCCTCCCATTCCCGCAGCGCATTGAGTGCTATCGGCCGGATACGCCTGACCTCAAGCTACGTGACCGTGGTGGGTCATCACCAGAGAACTCTGGGTTGCAGGAGTGCCCACTCCCCACCGATTTCCCAATAAAACAGCTGTGTGTTCCTTGACGTCAGCGGGACCCCTCACTGGCAGGGGCGGGCTGGGCAGGGGGGCAATTGCCCCCCAGGCCGCCCGAAATCTAATCTAAATGGCCGCTGGGTGCTGATGCAGCCGGCCGGTGCTACTTTAATACTTGTTTTTTAAGATGTAATATAGCAAGCCGGATCGGCAATTAAATAAATTAAAAAAAAAGTATTAAAGTAGCGCCGGCCGCCGGCATCAGTACCCAGCGGCCGTATGCAATGGCCGCCAAGTGATGGGAGCAGCGTGAGGGGTGAAAGGTGAGTGCGAGGGGGCGGAGCTTTCACCCCTCACGCTGCTCCCATCACTATGCGGCCATCAGACTGCTGGAAAACTGATCTAAACGGCCGCTGGGTGCTGATGCCGCCGGGCGGAGCTACTTTAATACTTTTTTTTTAATTTAATAGCCGATCCAGCTTGCCATATTAATTTTTTTTTTTAAAAGTATTAAAGTAGCTCCGGCCGACGGCGTCAGCACCCAGCGGCCGTTTAGATCAGTTTTCCAGCAGTCTGATGGCCGCATAGTGATGGGAGCAGCGTGAGGGGTGAAAGCTGCTTGAGCAGCGGATGTCGTGTCACTGACATCCTGTCTACATAGAAAACCGTCTGTTGCTACCAGGGTATGGAGGTCTAGACGAAACCCCCCAAAAGTGGAAGTAGAAGGTTAGTAAACCAATTTTATTTTTGTACAAGCTATATAATATTTTTTTTGTATTTGTTAAAAACAAAAAAAATAGGTATATGTGTGTGTATGTAAGTGTGTCCCCAGTGTCACTTCTGTCCCCAATCAGCCCCCCGTGTCATTACTGTCCCCATTCAGCTCCCCAGTGTCATCTCTGTCCCCGATCAGCCCCTCCCAGTGTCATCTCTGTCCCTTTTCGACCCCCCCTGTCATTGCTGTCCCCATTCAGCTCCCCAGTGTCATCTCTGTCCCCAATCAGCCCCCCGTGTCATTACTGTCCCCATTCAGCTCCCCAGTGTCATCTCTGTCCCTTTTCGACCCCCCCTGACATTGCTGTCCCCATTCAGCTCTTCAGTGTCAGCTCTGTGCCCAATCAGCCCACTTTAAGGTATGATCCTGGTAGGGTACTCATATTAGCCTTTACAATTTCCCTGCTGCTGTGTACTATACTTCCCATAATCCTCAGCCAGTATCATGGGGGACATTTAACTGGCTGAGCATCAGGGGAACATTAGGGTTTGATTTTTATTTTTTTTTACCATCCTTTGTTGCTATTACATTTACTTATGCCGAACCACATTTGAATCATATTTGTCTTTTTATAATGAACATGCGCTCAGGAAAAGATGGGCATGTATGGTGGGCTGATTCGTGGCACAACGGGCCACTTCACTTGACTTGCCCCCCAGGCCTTAGGCTGCCAGCCCTCCCCTGCTCACTGGCATCAGCGGGACCACCCTGCGACTCCTTGCCAGCATCCCGCAAGGGAGGGCTCCTGGTAGCCGGAGCCATAAAGTTCCCAGGTACGGGCATAACATAGATAAATACTTCACCGAGCCCCCTCGGTCGACCTGGTTTCAACTGTACAGAGTTTGTCTCTAGATATAATTACTTCCGCAAGATGTGGGTTTTGATATTACTTAGCGAAAAATTGGGTAAGAGTGTGCTTTGTAAATGACGCCTATAATTAGTTTCCCTGAATGTAATAATAAAAAAAAAATAATACTAGAAAATAACGACGAAAAAGTGTCCACAAGCGTGGGGGCTGAGGAGCTGGCAGCCATCTTTTTTTCAGGAACACTTGCCCTTCGTACATCTCATCTGCCTTTTCAGGAATAAAAAAGAATGACGGTGTTAGTGCAGAAATTCCTGAATACAGAAATCATGACAGACTGCTACTAATGGCCACTCCAAGACATTTGTTTTCCTGACTAAATAATAAATCTTGGGAAGCTCTAGAAAATTATTTAAAGGGGTGACGTCACCATGACAGCCAGGATCTTGAACACAGGGCGAAAGGGGCAGAGGTTTAGGCCCAGCCTCACCTAGGGGCCACAGCAGTTCTAACATTAGACCCCGTATAGTTGTACGTGAGGAGGGCGGCTCATTGTGGGTTCCCAGCATTGGTCTGGTGGTGTCAGGTACAACTTGGCCTGGGGGACCCGCTAGCTGAAGTTTGCCCCATTATCACAAGATACATCCCCATTGACAGATCTTAACATTACACTCATTAAAAGCGCTTTTTTTATTTTTTTTGTCAGAGGAACTACACTATATGGACAAAAGTATTGGGACGCCTGACCATTACACCAGCAGGGACTTTGATGACATCACATTCTAAATACATAGACATTAATATGAAGTCGCCCCCCCCCCCCGTCCGCTCTTCTGGGAAGTATTTGTACAAGATTTCGGGGAGTTTCTGTGGGGATTTTGCCCATTCATGCGTTTGTGAGGTCAGGCGCTGAAGTTGGATGAGACGTCCGGATCACAATCTCTGTTCCATTTCATCCCAAAGGTGTTGGATGGGGTTGAGGTCAGGGCTCTGTGCGGCCGGTCACGTTCTTCCACCCCAAACTCATCCAGCCATGTCTTTGTTGAGCTTGCTTTGTGGTCCGGGTCACAGCCACGCTGGAATAGAAAAGGGTCTTCCACAAAACTGTTCCCACAAGCTTGAAAGCGCTGAAGTATTACGATTTTCCTGCACAGGAAGGAAGGGCCCCAAACACTGAAAAACGGCCCCAGACCATTATCCCTCCTCCACCAAACTTCACAGTTGGCACAATGCAGTCAGGCAGGTAACGTTCTCCTGACATCCGGCAAACCCAGGTTCGCCCATCAGACTGCAGAGAACCCGTTTCGGCTGCTCCGGAGTCCAGTGGCGGCTGCTTTACACCCCATCGATCCAACGCTTGGCATTGTACTTGGCTCTGCACTCGGTGACCCCGTTACGGTGCAGAAATATTATCCAAACATGCTCCCCCCATTACTGTTACCATTTCTGCGGTGGGAATCACGTTCATTATATTTAATGTACCCTACATTGTTTTCGCCAGACGTTTCCAATCCAGGCCGGGCCAGGCCAGGCCAAGCCGTGAAGGAAACCAGCTGACTCTTCATGTTTGGCGCTGCTCAATAAGGCGTCTGTCTGCAAGAAGATTAACCGTGAGCCGATTAGACTGGAAGAGATTATAGTGGAGATAACGCACCAGCAGCTGGGACTCTATACCCATTCAGAACTTCATGGACGTTGGAAAAGTTCCCGTAATTCATTAGGGTGCCTCCTCTACCCCGCTGCAAGCTACCCTGTGTTGGGTCCAACATTGAACTAATGATGCATACGGTGATATTCCGTAGCTGGTGCTGATAACTATTTTATAGACTATTATAGACATTTGGCTTTTAAATTCTAAAAATCCCTAACGTCAGGAATCTCGAACATGCAGAAAATGGCCCAAATTGGGACATGTTTATTAGTAGCGCGGTCACAGACATGACCAGTACACGACCACCCGCTTACCTTACCCTTGCTGCACTTGCATCTTCCATGTGTCGCAGGCTGGCTGCGTGGGGGCTGATGGCGGAGCGTGCTCTGCGGGGGCATAGACCTCAATCGATGTCATTCCACGTCGGGCTGGTCCTGGGAGATCAGAGGTTCTACAGGACCTGTCCACGATTCCCACGGTCATCAAAAGCAGGACAGTTGGGACGTCCGTAGGAGACGGCTGTTGGAATCCTTAGGATTATCAGACCTCAGCAGCTCTAGAACGGGGTCATTCTAGCTAAAATGTCTCACATGGGTGTACTTGCCTTGAGCGCTGCCCTAGCCCCAGCCCCAGCCCAGGGCAACATCCATACCACATGCCAGCGTGCTGTGTCTTAAAGGCATCTCTGCACTGTGTCCATTGTATTTATTGTTCCCCACAAAAAATTCAGGTAGACAGATACGTCTATAAGCCCTGCCCCGGCCCACCTCCTTTAATCGTGTTAGTGTATGTGTAACACACACACACACACACACACACACACACACACACACACTCCCTGTCTCATCAACAGTACAGCTTGCTCAGACACCACACCGGGCTGATTCTTTACAGCAATTCCATACATTCATTAGTCAAAGTGTCCAGCTGGGGGATTAAGACCGAGCCGTTCTATTGTTCCCCACAGGCAGTATGATAAGGAGTGGGGGGTTTAGTAGATCGGGGCTCAGATAACAGAGCGAGAATCATACTAATGGCTGATATGCAGCTGCCTGAAACTTGAACAATTTAAATTTTTTTTTTTTTTTTAAATAAAAAGAACAGTTTTTTTTCAAGCGTGCTTTTTAACTCCAGATCAGACTGACAAACAAGAAAACTAAATTGTAGTTGGTTTAAATAAGGGAGTTTGGCAGCGACAGCTCCCCGTTAACTCTTTAACTCTCCTGCAATCCCCTGGGTTACTCAGTACAATCCCTTATCTCTTGGAAAGACAAATACAACAGATAAAGGTCAAAGGGCTACAAAAATGGCACAAGGTCTCCAGATAAAGCTGACCGAGACAGGCTGAAAGTCCCAAATATGCGTATGGCCTAGAACGGGGAGGAATTATGCTAAACGCTTACAGAGTACGTTAATATGCAGGGCCAGTAAACACCACAGGAAAATTAAATGCCAGTAATAGTTACCCAGAACATACACCCCCCCCCCCCATCCTGTGTGTCCATTGCACAACACCATGGTTTACGACGGCGATACTTAAAGCAATAATTACGACCGAATGACTTCTGTCCTACAAGGGTAGCCACCGATGGGAAGGGGGCTTGAATACAACAGCAGTTACTTAAGAGATTCATCGGAAATAGTGATTCAGAGATAAAAACAGAACAGATTGAATTAAGACATTTTTCCCTCTTTCTACCCAAATTCTCTTCGCATCTTTTACACGAAGGTGTAATTCCGGCATTTGCAAATATTTCACACCCGATGCCTCAAGTCTATAATCCTAAAAATAACCTTTTTTATTATTATTATTTCTAATATCAGTTTATTAGAATTTAAAAATTATAATACAGTTTAAAATTAAGCTTTAAAAAAAATATGTTTTCTTTTTCCTGCAGAATATTAATGAAGGCATCTCACGCGGCGTCGCGTACAAGCCTTAAGTCCGGGTTTTTGTTGCTTTTTGCCAATTCCTTAAGTACCGATATAAATTTTATTTTATTTTTTTTTCCTGCCAGGTAATTAGGGAACCATTTCTCAGTAGGAGATACTAATGGGGCAATAACGTTATTTTATTTTTTTTCTTCTTCCTTCTCAAATAAACGGCCAAGATCCTTGCTGTCGTCGTCCTCTGTGCTTTCAGATGAGACGGAAGTTTCGCTTTCAGAGCCGAGATAGAGCAAGCGATAAAGATTAAACGGGGCAAAAAGACTTTAAAGGGACATTCTGGGCATTATATGCACTTTAATGCATGATAGCCGGGTGGCCCTTTAAATAATGATTCCCCGTTGCTAATGCATGGAGCGATCCTGCTCAATCACACCCCCCCTCCGTGCATTTCCTGCGACCCCCAGCTACCGAGCTTCTAGAACCTACCGCTCACCAGGGATACATTTAGCTCCGAGCAGATCATCATGGGGCTGGTCCCTTTAAATAATCACCCCCGACCCTGCAGACACGCGGCGGCATCCTGCTCAGCCACCATTTTTCCTGCCACCCCCCGTAGCTGCTTAGTTTGTAGGAGCCGCTGCCGGCACCCAACCGCAGCAAGAAACCGGGGAGGGGGTCTCATGAGACCCCCAGTGCGCATGCAAAGAAAGAACTTCCATTGATTGATTGACTGCCTGCTACAATGAATCAGTGGAGTGAAAATAGGCAGGCACAGGTTGTCTCTGGAGCTGCCGCTTCTCCTGAAGGTAAGTGATTTATACAGACTGAAGAATGCGTATTAAAGTACTTCTACGTGCATCGTTAAACGCCGCCTCGCTATATATATATATATATATATATATATATATATATATATCATACATCATACAAGCACAAAAAAGGGTTAAACTGCAGCAAAATATACCAGGAACGTATTCAAAACTGAGCTATTTAATAAAAATAATTAAAAAAAAAGTGAAAAGACGTTAGCTGCACGAAGCATGAATTACCGTTTACTGCGCCTAGTATTGTCTCTGTAAATATGCTTTTAAATTTAATAAAACATTAAAAGCCAACGGTACTTGCCCGGTAGCCCAGCATGTGACCGGAACAGTCTTCATCCGATACGAAGGAAACGTATAGACAGCACACTCGGCCGGGCTCTCGCGCAGAGATGTACAGACTGACAGACGGGGCGCCGAGGACACGCCGGACCGGAGCACGAAGCTGCAGCCACATCTGCCAGCGGTAAACGGGATTCAGCAGCAGCCAGGCCGACAGCTTCAGAAGCCACTTGTTATACTGGCCCAATGATCACACAAAGAGTTAAAGAGCAGCATAAAGGCTCGTGGGGTTTGCCCTCCCCTGGGGTGCGTAATGATACATTCATTGTAAAGGTGTTACTTAAGTTGAAAACACGTTTTGTGACCTACGAGATTCCTGGTAAAGGCCAGAAGTCAAGAGAATGGCAACAACGTAGGCAATGAGGGATCAGAGCCATTCGGCCCCGTCCGGTCTGCCTGTTTTTCCCCGCTGTAAAGACTCAACCCTTAAATAAGTCCCTTGTCTTGACTACCCAATGCATTACCGCATTAGCATCTACTACTTCGGCTGGGAGGCAGTTCCACTTACCTACTGCCCACTGTTAAGTAAACCAGTCACATTGCAGGCTTATGCTACCCCATCTAGTATACATTACTCAGTGGGGACGTGCGAGTGTCATGATACATAATACCCCAGCGTTATTTTCAAGTTACACAGGTACTGGAGTTAGTTTCATAAGGACTCCAGTGCCATTTACGGCATTCAAATCCACGCAGGCATTCTTTAGTTATTGAAGTTAGAAAACGAAACAATGGACTCCTCCCCAGCTGCCTCTTCCAATAGCAGGGAGCATACCTCAGTATGCACATGCTCAGAACCGCTAGCCAATGGGATGCGGTCAATATAAGAAACAAATCCCTTAAGCAAGGTAAGCCAATGCATTTTAATTATTTTGGTCTTTGGGCATAGAATACCGACCTCCATCAATGTACAACGGTTAGAACGAAAGAACTAGCGGCTCAGACATAATGCAAGGAAGTTTTACTTTACTGAGGTAGTAGATACGTGGAACAGCATCCCAGCTGAAGTGGTAGAGGGGATTTAAACAAGACGAGACCAACGACTGATTACGGTTTGAGTCTTTACAGCAGGAGAAACGGGCGACTAGATGGGCGGTGGGTTGGATCTGCCGGCAGATTGTGTTCTTTCACCCCCAATAACGAATTATGTGGTACTTAGAGCCATTACCTGGCGCTATATGAAATCAATAACTATAACAAGACAAAGGCATGTTAGGTCAAATGACATTTTATTACATTCCAGCTTTTTTTTGTAATTTTTATTATTTTTTTGGCTGTTTGCTTAAATAAGACTTTAAAAAAAATAAAAAATAAAAAAAACAAACAAAAAAGTAAAGTCTGAGATGGAGGAGCGAGAGGAGGGGGGAGATCCCCCTGTTCCCTCTGTAGTGTGTGGGTGCAAGCAATTTACTGAACAGGTAGGGGCAGGGGAAGAGGTAGGAATGTAACAGACTGGGGACCCCCGAATGACTGGGGATCCCCCTTTATGAATCCGTGCAATAATACGCAAACTGGCTCAGACATGGAGGGCACTTTGATTTAGGAAAGGAGGTAGAAACGTAAGAACCCAACGGGACACTGCGCATGTTCCGTGATGGCAGAAACAAGGAACTCATTGGGCTTTATTTTTATTTATTTTTTCACACTCACCCGTAACCTAACATATGGTGCTGACTACGGGATGAGACCCCCATCATATCCTGAAAGAGAGGGAGGAAAGGCTAACAGGGGTGGGTAAAAAAACCAAGAGATTGTATGGGGCAGATTTTTCTTGCCCCTATTCGGCATGTGTCTGAGAACTATTAATATGTAATCAAAACAGCTAAACCCTGTGGCCCTACAGGGGGACCAGGATATAGGGGCAATGCGCAACCTAAAAATAATAATAACTCCCCCCTCTGCCAAAAGCCCCTCCACCCAGAACACAAACAAAAAAGGAAAGCAGCAATATGGGTTTAAAAAGGATGAAAAAAAAAAAAAATGTACACTTTCTTCAAAGGCAATAAAAACCGCATCATATGTAACACTGTTAACCCTCTCACTGCTAGAGTGGGGTCCTTCTTGGCTCCACACATAAGCAATGACAGGGTTAAGGAATGAAAGTGGGGAAGGAGGGCAGATAAGGAGCATAAACCCTTCACCGTCAGATGCGCTGTGATCAGACTGGTGCGAAGACCACCGTGGCTTTTCCGACAGAAAAGCGTCAGAACAAAGTAAACCGAGTACATTTTGCATGAATGTGTATATCTATACATATAACATGCATAAAGTTATGCTCTTGCTATATATATATATATGCGAGTGTGCGTGTCCATGTATACATATACACACATACCTATCACACTCACACAGGAATGCGCTGCAATGAACAGTGATGGAGGAGATTCTACGGAGGAGAAGGCTGCTTTGGATAAAGACGCAGTAGCAGGAGTACCAGGGTCAGGACATACAAGAGCGGCAGGTTTGAGGCACAAGACAAGAGGGGACAGGGAGTCTGAGTAGTAAATAGGCCCAGGGGGTGGCCATGCTCAACCAAACAGGGGACATTAGATGACCACTAATGAAGGCTGGTGGAGCTTCCTGCAGAAAGTAATATTCCTCGTCACAAAGTTCGTACGCCAATATTCCAAAGTAATCGCTGCAGGTTTTAGGGGAAAAGGACACAAGAATACAAATTTGTCCCTCCCATGGAGGACTTTAAAGAGATAATACTGTTAGTTTTAGGTGTCTAATCAATATTCTACACGTCCTAAGAGAATGTCTCAGGACATGATGATTGTACCGAGTCTCGGTCCACAGAAGTGACAGCACCGGTTGTGGGTCTCCAAAAACCAGCTGCATAAACTTTCGTGCACTCAGACGTAGCAGAGGAGGAACCCCCTGGGACGTTAGCTAACGTGACCAGGAATAGGACTTTACAGGTCGCAGACCATTTGCTGGTCTTTGCAGTAATACATGAAGGGATATTACATGCACATGCAGCGTATAGGAGGGGTACAAGACCGTCTATGTCGCACCCCAGCCTTTAAATGCGTTACTCCAAGGGACATGCGTCAGCAGCACTATATGCAGTTAGGACAGAACCCTCCCCACCAAATCACTTGCGTGGCGTATACCGGACATTCGCCTGAATAGGTAACCAGCTTCTTATCGCCAGATTACAAGGGACCATCAAGAAATTTAGGGAATTCACCAAGTTTTTTGTTTTTTTTTTATAGGATGTAATGGCAGAGCAACAAGGCAGCCGTATTGAAAGGACATCTCCAGAAACAACATGACTCCTCAAGACTTCCTCCATGCAGTTAGGATAAGGGCTGCATTTATCGAGGCTGTTAGCGGCTACGCTTCTGCCGTTTAAATATCTTATAACGTCAGGTCCCTTATAATATAGCAGAAGTGGTTTCCCGTCTCCTATCATAACCCTCTCCCCAATTCATAGCTCAGTGGTGCAGCCTCATCCACAACAGGGAGTTGCAAGTTAACCCTTCCCTTCCAACCCTATTCACCCCCCCCAGCAATAATGGCCCCTTCAATATTTACACGTGCTGTAAACCCAACAGGCGGCCACCTCCCACCCTCCCTCCCCCCCAATTCTGCCCCCTCCCCGTCTTCTACTCCACCAAAAGATTGATTTCATTGGCGAGAAGCTGGTTCATGTTAAAAATGGATCCCTTAGTGAGGAGCTCCCTCTCCGTGGCAGTGTCTGGGTCACTGTCCACAGAGCTGGAGCTGGCACTCATGCTGTCGCCAGCCTCGTGGTTGTGGTGGTGGTGAAGTGGAGCGGACACGTCAATCCCCGTGCCGGAAGCTACACCAGGAAGCTCGGGTTCACTGGTCTCGCTTGCGCTGGAAACGACCGAGAGGAGGGACATTCGTCGAGTCAGTCGGCTGGGTAGAAGCGACAAGGCATAGTCCGCAATCAGAGAGGCCACATCCAGGTTGCAGGCTTTGTCGAAGGCAATGAAGCCCACGTTCGCGTTTGCCTCGCACACACAGAAGGAGCCATCTTCCTTGGTCAGTAGATCGATGCCGCACACGTCCATGCCCAAGATATTGGAGACCTGTATTGCCAACTGCTTCCCTTGCTCACTCAACGTGCACATCATGCCAACACCTCCTGTTTTAAGAGGGATGAGGAATTGGGTCAAGAAAAGAGCAACGCAGAACATGCGTTAAAACTAGAACGTGGCAAGTTAAGGAGGCATGACAAGATCATGCTACTGGAGAAGGTGGAAAAGACTCGGAGGGGGATAGAAACACAGGACAGGGGGTACCAGATCTAGATTCCCAGAACAAAGATTTCATCGCGAGTATACCTAGCGAGCAGTTACTCTGCATCCTCCCATCGGTTGAGCAGCGCAGCATCGTGCCAATAACTCGACCTCCGACAACAATGACTCTCACGTCCCGGCCATGCGACTCCTGCACGTACTTCTGGAACAGGTAGGGAGCGTCGTGACGGATGAGGTGGCTCAGGTCTGACAGGTGGTGCTTATCCCGGGCTAGAAACACAGCCTTACCTACCAGACGCAAAAAATAAATGGTAAATAAGGCGTAAAGGGGGGGGGGGTTGAAATCAGAGGCGTCACTTGTGTGCTTTGTTCTAGCTGAGCACTGATGTCAGATCTAAAGACGTACAAGGTAAACATACGTAGAACGGAAAACTGCTTTGTACCCTATTCATCACCTTACGTAAAAGTCTGCATATTGAGTACACACCTCTGTGACCTCGAGTATTCTTCACCACCATGGGAAACTCTAGGACTTCCGCCTCGTCGATCATCTTTGAGAAGTTTTCATGGCCTCCTACAAGTAAATTAACCAAAAAATGTTCACAATGCACAAGTACATTTTTCCCCGATGCTGATCTACAAAGGCCAACAGCCTCAGGACACATCCGGCCGAGTATAAGCGTTCCGTAAATCTTCTGAAATTTGAATGAATATCGCTCTTATGCCCCATTAGCCTAGAATGTGGCAACCAACTCTTACCATAGGAGAAGGTGTCTGGAAGAGGTACGCCATGACCAGCCAGTTCCTGGAACGTCCAGAACTTATTGACACAGTTTAGGATGGCTTGGGGCCGGTTCATCAGACGGCAGCCCATCTTCTCCAGGTGCCTGAGGACAGTTATGTCACTGTCACTCTGCACCCATGGCGTAGGTACGCGGACAACCACCACCTGGGGGTAGGCGGAGATGAATTCTCCATTCACACGCAGCCCTAAACAGGAAAGAAAAAAAAAATATATATATCATTACACTTTATTTCGTGCCGTAAACGGCAACCAAAAACAAACTGAACGGGCGAGACTACAGACGGCACATTTTCTTAATAAAACAACATTTATAGTTTATTGAAACAGGGCAGGACAAACCGATGTAACGTTAGAAACCAGGAACCGCAATAGAGATTGATATAATGTAAATATATACATTAATATAAAATGTCAGAAACATTGAGGAGCAATGTATAAAAACCACGCCAAAAATAAAAGCAGAAATAGGGTTTGCTCGGTCAGCAAGGAAACAGGAAGGCCCTCAACAAAAACGCCAACTTCACACATCCATGAGCTCTGAAAGCAGCCGCATTATGTTTGCGTCCAACCAGGCCTGTGTTTACTGTGTGGCGCTCACTGACCTCTGACCTTCCGCAACCAGGATTAAAGATGATCTGCCCCTACGTCAGGGGGCACAGAGGGGGTTAGGGGGCAGGAAGGTGCGTTAGCATGAGAAGCATTCGATTCTCTATAAGGAGAGGCTGAATAAGAGAAATTACTAGGCACCGGCTACATAAACGGCTGGGCTCCACTGTGGGGAAGGCAAGGTGTTAAAGCTTCGCAAAGGACAGCCCTTGCAACTCCGCTTCCCCTGCTCCTCCCCACCGTATCGCTGCTACTTTCACGGCTGCCGCATTGCAGACGGCGGAGGGAAGCAGAGAGCGAGCGGCGGAGGGAAGCAGAGAGCGTTTCTTGTTGTACAGAGACAGGGAGGCGTCTCGCAGAATACATGATTGGGAACTGAAAGCGTAGGGAAGGGCGGGTGACTCCGCTTTACGGGCTTGCGAAGCAAACCTTTTCATTACTTGCCCTAAAATGAATTAAATGCCCCTCAATACTTTAAAACTACACAATGTGTGACGGCCCATACACAGTCATACAACCCTTAATACACAATTGCTGTTTAAAGTGGTATATCCACACACACTGTATATACATATCACACATACATACGTTTTCCATGCACTGCGGGGTCTTGGTTGGCATTAGATATGTTCGGTCAGATGCGTTTGTGCGCAAGGAAACTTGGTCGGCCAGCCCCAGCACTGGCTCACGTGGGGTTTCCAGGGGGGTCTAATGAGCCCCCCGCACAGACAGCAGCCCCGTTTATTCTTAGTAATTAGGCTGTGCTTCCGGCAGGTCCTTTTTGTTGGTAGGTGGAGGTAGCCGATGTGCACTTTAACGTGCCTTTATCATTGGTGAGGCTGTTTGGTACAATAGGCAGTCCCTTTAAATATATAGCTAAATTTAAATCTGCAGAAACCTCTGCATAGTTTTATTAACTGGAAAACCCTGGATACACAACCTGCGTTTACTAATATAATATGAATCTGTATTTACACTATGGTTCCTACTTCTTTATAAAACGCGTACCCATCGCCGCTGCCAGGGCGGCAAGGAGAAAGCTGCCCACCCAGACCGTTCCAATGCCAACAGTTATTGTAAAAGCTTATCCTGCCCACACGAAGGAGCGTTTGCCAGTTTTTCGGCACGCTGCCCCTCACTGGATCCTCCGCATTTTTTCCTGTGACAGGTCAGCTGGCAGGAAGTTTATCCGGAGGGGGGGGGGAGCTCTGAGAGGAGGGGGGGGCGCTCGGCACTGGTCTCGTGATCCCACCACCACCACCCTCCCCTCCTTTACATTCTTCACTCTGACAGACTGGTTACAATTTGGAATGCAACGCGTGTGTATAGAGAGAAGAGGATGGATGCGGAGAGGAAAGGCAGCAACGGGACGCCCACGCTTTCAGAGTCACAAAGCAACGAGAGGAGAGACAGCACAAGAGAACGCAGAAACAAAGACAGGGGGCGCTTACTCAACACTGGCGGGGTAAAAACACCATCTCTGCAGGAGCCTGGGGACTAAAGAGTCACAAGGAAAGAGACTAAGAAGATCAAACCCGGTAGGGATGGGCCCTGTCTGCTGAGCCGCCATCATATGATCAGCGTGGAGACTTCTAGGTAATCTCTGACCTCACTCACTAGACTCTGAATACAATGATGTAAAGCCCCAAATCACTGCAGAACGGAATTTAAATTGACGCATGGCTTCGACTCCAGCATGGTGAAGGAGCATGCATTGCAGATAAGCGTTAAATGTCTAATCAAGATAAAAAGTGGTTTAGTGATGTATTGGCTGCTTCTAGCCCCTTATGCAAATCTGTCATTTGCATAAAGTGTCATGTAGTTATGCCAGAGAGGCCAAATGTAAACCCTACCGCTGACCAACATTCAGACCGTCTACAAGCAGTCACTGAAATGGATCAGTCTACAGGGTCCGCCATAATCAGTGGAACGGATCCGCACAGGGATCAGTTAATGTCTTAGAGGAGATGTGAGTGTAAGGCGTGTATGAGCACTGACCACAATTACACAAGGCTCACTCACCTAAATTGCCTTGTTCAACAGTCAGCACCACTTCATCCATGAGCAACGCACGGAAGTCCAAGTCCTCGTCGCAGCACTTTGCTTTGAGAGCGCGCAGGATCTCCTGCTGGGGATAGTCATCTTTTATTCTACGGTCTGTCAGGAACCAAATACGGCCGTTGGAGCTGCACATCTTCAAAGGCTCCGAGACAAAGATATGGGATTTCTCCCTAATAGGATTTCTGCAAAAATATGAAATTAAAAATTACACCAAGAAATGCAAAAATAAAATAGCATATTAAGACCCCCACCAGTTCAAACCCCGCCCCCCCTTAGTCTACGATAAGCGCCCTGGCCATTCCCACCACTATGGCTTCCACGGGAAACAAAAGGGATAACATGGATGCGGACATGTTGGAAGATATGAGAAATGGATCTGCTGATCTGCTAAAAGAGAGTAACCCACGCATAACTGAAACGTACGCCGTGTGATTTTATTTGTATAATAACCAGCCAGAGATCACCGCACGACGTTCATTTAGCCCAGGGATGCTCAAACTGCGGCCCTCCAGCTGCTGCAGGACTACATCTCCCATAATGCTCCTTCAGCTAAGGGGCTGGCTGAGGAGTATGAGAGATGTAGTCCTGCAGCAGCTGGAGGGCCGCAGTTTGAGCACCCCTGATTTAGCCGATCGGGACGAGCTTTGGGGAGATGGGTCCCTTTGTAATGTGTTTTAATCACTTATGTCGTAAGCTTGGTGGAGCTAAACGAAATTGCCTAGTAATGCAATCGTCGCAGCCACGGGTCGCCTTGGTGGGAAACAAGGGAAATAGCTTTCCATTTTTATGCGCCGAGCATCATTGACGTTACAAAGAGCTCCCATGCTGCTCCTCCCTCGCCTCTCCATGCACGCTGGCGATGCTGTATAACCTCCGATGACGCTGCTCAACAACCCCCCCCCCCCCCCCAGCTGCAGAGATGCATCCAGCAGACAATAGGCTCCGTGTAATGTTACATGGGGAGCCACGGGCGTCCCTCCCCCATCCGCCCCACAGCCCGGGGAGCCTGCAGCCTGCACAAAAGGAGATGCAGGGACAGGCTGCATCCAGCCACCTCCCCCAGCCGAGAAAGAGCCCCTCCCCCCACTACTGCCCCCTTCCACAATAAGCAAATAGGCAAAACCCCTTTTCATTAATCACCTAGAAGGGTTTCTTTGAAACCAGCCCCCGCCCCCCTCCCCCTGCTCAGTTACAATGAAGGAAAGCCATTAGAATCAGGGAAAGGATGGAGGGCAGACAGACTCTTGTTGGGCGGACCACCTTACAGAAAGAATGCGGCATCAGCACAAAAATCCTGGCAGATTCCCCCCCCCCCCTCTTCTGGTCTTCCACCAGTAATAAAGGAACAACTCCAAGGACACGTTAGATTATCAGGAGCTGCTCAGGCGCATGGTCTGCACATACGTAAAGGTCATGGACCAATGCTGCACTGGCAGGCATGGGTTAATTTAGGAACAGTCGATGGGATGGGGCGATGGTGGGGAATGCAGAGGCAACAGGGAGGTTATATTGTGGGAAGCAGCCCCAGGCTTCATTCTGTGCACAAAGGGGTTAATGGAGGCACCAAGGCGCTCCGCCTCCTACCAGATGAAGAATACAGCGCATGCACCTTTTTAACCCTTTCCCTGCAACCTCAATACCAAATCTGCAACAAAAGGCTTCGATAGCGGGCCATCAGCCCAGCTGTAAGCCAATGCCAGACAAAGCCGCGGGGGGGGGGGGGGGTCTCCAGCCATTTACTTTAATGTAAACGTTTTAACCCATTCCTGGTCAACGTGCGTACTCGGGAGACGAGAGGCTGCAGACAGTACGCAGCAATCCCGATGACCGAGGAAAACATCATGTGACACTAAATATCCGAAGAATGTCTTTCAGAGGGAAGTCATACTACGTGCACATGCGCCACAACAGGATACGGGGAGAGGATTAAAACCAACGTACGAGAGCGGGGGGGAGCCCCAGTCTTGCGACGTCAAACATTCTTTATAGCAGGTTCCACGGGTACCCCCCACATCCCCCAGAGAGGGGCAGCGGACCCATAATGTGCTAATGCTGTGATTTTAAGCGATGGCAGGCTTAAGCCCCACACCCTGCATTTTTTTTTTTTTTAGAACACAAACCTGTCACGCAACACGCTTACTACTACATGCTAATCCCCTAATGTGAACACGCAAGAAAAAATAAAAGCAAATTCATACGTCTGCGGCTCACACCTCCTGCCTCGGGGGGGTACGAGAGGCTCTTGAAAGCTGGGTATTAACTCCATACGGCGTCCCACCCACTGCATAAACATACTAGAAAGAGCATACCGGGTATACTATAAATACATATCGAGCGAGGAGGCCTCCAAAAAGCTCTGTTCCTCCTCCATGTTTCCTCCATGTTTCCTAAGGAATGTTACTCTGCCTTCAAGGAATACTCATCCGCACATTCCAGATTCAGACCCCTTCCCGCTATCCAATAAGGCAGCGGAAAGTGAGACCAGAAAGCCAGATAGGGGCCGGATGATAGGGCCACAAGCGAAGCTACACATAATGAAGGGGCCACCTTAGACCATCCCGGTAGGAACTCGCCAGGGTCGGCCAGTTCTAACTCTCCTCCGAATTCTTACCTTGGTTAATAAACCCACAAGGTACGGTTAGTGCATATTTGTGGCTCTCCCGTGCCTCTTCCACATTGAACTCATTGGTCCCAACAAACCAAAAAAATCCTACAGTTACGAGCACGCCAACAGCCTTGAGATATGTTGACATGAAAACAGCTTCATCGGTTTGGTTATTGCGCTGTGACGGCTTGGAACGATCAAGGAACGAAAGTTACGGGAAGCGAATGCACTAAAAAGGGCAACATCCAAGCTGCTTCTGTGATGGAATCTTTGGTAACATCAACAAAAAAAAGAAAGGGGGCAATGAATTCCAGTAGGTGCCCAAACCCAATATCTCAATCGCCGTAGACCCTCTGTCATCAAGAGCAGCCACAGTCACGACATTCAGTAACCGGCTGATAGAAGCCCAGAACTCCCCGACCACACGTAGCACCATTCTTGACACTTTTGTGGCACAACAAAGTAGTAACACGTTGCTACATGTTGCTAGTTTACAGCCACTGGATTTATATTATCTGACCGAATTAGTAAGCGTTTGATGGAAAAAATACCTGCAGCCGTCACTTTAAGTTAGTTTCTCGTGGTCTAGAATGAAGACTTCACTGTAAATGTTTTCACGCAGCTGTGAGCTGCATTCTCTGGCTGATGAAATAGAGCCAAACAGAAGAAGCGCAACTATCGCACTGTAGAGCACTGATGTTAATATACTGCCCCAAGGAACTGCCTCTCTTCTATAGCCGACAAAGCCCCAGATGTGACCCCACACCTATTCTAAGAGGGTCAGGACCGACTATAATTTTAACTAAAGACCCGCACCCTTCCAACAGGTGTAGAGCCCAGAGCCAATCATATCAAGAGTTACAGGCAAACCAACGGCATAAAACTCATTTGGAACTGTTTCCCATAATACAGAGTGATGACTTTGCGTAGACTGATCGTGAAAACCCAGAGTCTTTATGAATTTAACTTCAACTCATCTGAATGGAAAAACATGACTCTAAAGTTTGAACCCGGGTCAATGCTTCGGAAATACTTTTCCAACCAACAAAACCCCAAACGTGACATCATAATTACTTTCCACCCCTGAACTCTCCTCTTCATGTTTAAAAGTTTAATGCTTCCAGACTAAGCCACCGAAAAGGGATGGATTAACATATCGGGGAGGAATTATTATGCTAATCCTTGTAACAGGGAGCCAAGATCGCTAATTTTATGGTACATACAAAAGGTGTGTAGTTTTTAATGCAGATGGTAATTATTTAATTTGTAACATCGTTGGGATTTGGCTCGCAATAAGAAGGATCTGGCTTAAGGTCAGTCATTTTAGGATGTGGACAGCCCTCAGGTCCAACACGACACAGCTGGAAAAGAGCCTCTTAAGGTTTCAGGGTTCAAAAACGCACCCTAGCAGTTAACGTAGAGATTTTAAGGGGAAATTAGCCAACCGTTTATCTAAAGTATAATAAGTTGCCCCTTTATAAAAGACAACAGCTTCCTGATTCTAGGAATAATTGGCACCGTCCGAGCGGTTGGCACCGCAAAATAAATCTATAAACATTTAAACAGTGAGCTCTTCCTTCGGTGCCCCCCCCCCCGGGGTTAAACCCGACGGACAATCCGACGAGCTTTTCCAGCTGACGTGCGATTTCGTGGACGCCGATATCTCCTACGGAACTATGCTTCAAGAATTGCATGTGGCTGAACTTGCAATTTTGAGCTCCTACCATGAATAATTCATTAGTTGTGGGGGGGGGGGGTCACTGTTTGAGGCAAAAAAAAAAAATCACTAGATGCAGGGGGAAAAAAAAAATAAAAAAAAATTAAAGGGTTCTGGGAACGGCACACTTATAGAATGTATTACAAAGTTTGACGCCCCATCGTATAATTAGCAGCAAAAGCAGATGAGGCAATCCAGACTGCCTGGTGCCATCAACTACTGACCTCCAAAGACTATTAACCCGCCGCTTATTGGAATAGTTTTCTAGAATAAGGGGTTTTTTTTTTACATTATTAAACATCATAGAAGTGTTTTGTGGGAATAAAGAAAAATTTAAAAAAATGTGTTTTAAAGGTGACATTAAAGGGCAGGCAGGACAAGACGTAATGAGGCAGAAGAGGTGTCCATCCATACCGTGTCCCGACAGATATGGCTACCGGAGGCGCAACAGAGGATGTTGCTTGATTCCTAAACAATGAAGGCTATTGATGCCGGAGGAAGGCTAGCATGCCCTGGGATGAACACGACTATTTACGCCTCGCGATTTGCCGAGCAGCCGTGGGTCCGATAAATGGATAGACCCGGTCCATCTTTGGGCACAACAGACGACGCAATCCATGTTGCCGAATGTCAGTTTTATCGCAGGGTGGATAAGAAGTTAACCAAAAACACCGGAATCCTGCTTTCAAATAAAATAAGCCGCAGACAAACACGAAGCGCTTTCTACAAGTCTCTGCAACAGCCTCGCAAGGTGGAACACTTCTTTGAAGTCTGTACTCACCCTCTGATGACAAGACAGTGTGCCTTCCTGCCCTACATGTCACTGCAGATCACACCGTGGCCTTAAATCACAGAACCCTGAGAAATGATCACACCCCCCAACAGCGATCCCATCAGACACCGGACCTCCTACTTTATTCATCACAAGTGAAACCCAAGAGCGTCGGATGACTAACGCCGAGGATCAGTGTAAAGTTTCACTACAAACCAGGTATTACCAGCCGTAAGACAGGTGTGGGGCCGGCGTTCACACAGGTGGAGACAAACATCTGTCTGCAGGTGTTACACAAGAACCAGACCGATGCCACCGGTCCGGCAGAAGACAATGTCCTGCTTCGAAGACAATGTGGACCGGAGTCACGGGACAGAATGGATAAGAACATATATAGGCCTCACACAGCTGCATAGATAGCACCATCTCACCAACGCAGTTTGCACCTTCTCCAGTTGGGGGTAGAGTGGGGCATTAGGGGGGTCATCTAGCTGGGTTAATAGTGGGGTAGCACAGGGTAGAAAAAGAGCCAATAACACAAGCCATCTCCTGCCCCCTGTAGACTCCGTGCCCTGAAGGATAAGGCATCTATATGGTGACCACAAGGCCAGTTCCTCCCAAACACCTTATCAAGCATCACGCTGAAGGCCCAGTCTCCTCGAGGACCTCATCCCAGTAAAGCTCCAGAACAGACTTATCCATTGTTGATCTTTACCCCCTATATAATTACCTGGAGATGCAGCAGCAGACTACATACCCCCTTGGATGAAGCATTGCCCTCAACCTGCAGTGTTACATAGTTACTTCACTGCAGTGCAGTGGGTGAAGATTTACCCCAGGGATAAAGCATTACCCTGACCTCCATGCAGCACTGTCATTCAAACAGCTCAACTGATTCACCCCGAAACGGACATTCATCTTAGCCTGGTGGCGCGATCCAGGGGCAGTATTCGTCCCACACAGCTGTAGATTTACCCCGGCACAATGGAGAGAAACACCAGATGTACTCTGTATATACCCCAAGAGAGCGCAACTCCACATGCTACAAGGAACTGCAAGGAGCTAAATGACACACCATATGGCTCACAGGAGTCCCCCCCCCATTATCACTGTAAGAACTTGTGAATCCTGCAACCCCAGAAGACAAAAGCCAAGGTCTCCGGCCAGATACCCCATAAAAGCAACAGAGACATTGGGGACCCACACACTGGGTAATGCCAGTAGTGGGGTACACTCCATCACTGCAGCTCAAACCATGTACTGTGCCAAAGCATACGGAGATTGCGTGCACCCCAATACCACGCACTACACTCCAAATCACAGATCCAGGTCGTTGGCACTTACTCCGTAAATCTCGGTATATCACGGTACTGGTTCCTCCAGAATGACCCCGGAATGCCGCTGCCACGTGACTCACAATCATTCCAACAAAAACCCACAAAAGATGCCATCACCGCAGGGGCCTTAACACCCAGACTCCCCCCACAAACGTGCTGTCTTCTCCCCCCCACCCCGGTTCGCGGCCTCCCCCGTCTCAGCTGGATCCCCTGAAACATGCATTTCCCAGCCCCAGCGTCACTCCGATCACCGACACCCCCCGTCTCCTATACCTACCCCGACGAGCAAACCTCCCCCGGCTACCCTCCATCTGTACGCCATCCGTAGCATCATCCCCCTCAAACACTACTCCCTCCTCGATACCCGCAGGTGAGCATCCCTCCGCATCTTCCCGCTCACACTCACGCTGCTCGGTTCTTTGTCCTTCTCTCTCCTGTAGCGGGGTGGGGTTGGCTGGGGGTCTGCACACCACTCCGAGGCAGGGAGCGGAAGCCCTAAGCGAGGGTAACTTGCTGAGCGGTCCGGACCCTCCTCACCCCCCGGGCGGTCACCCCGCCGCCGCTCGGACACAGAGACAGAACTCAGCAGCGACACGTCCGCACTGCGCTCAAGCTGCCAGCGACTGAAACCTCGCCAGCACGCGCTGCTACCACGCCACACCCACACGTACCGCAAGCCAAGCACTATTGGGCCAACACAGCCAACCGCGACACCTATTGGTCGCGCTCGGCTGGCGGGAATGGAGGAGAAAGGGGAGGGCGGAGTAAAGACGCGGAGGCGGGAGAAGTAGATTGACGGAGGGTGCGGCGGAAGGGCCTGCGATCATTGGGCCAGGCGTGTGAGGGAAGCGGGCCTTAAAACTTAAGTGGGCGGGATTGGACGAGCTCGTGCTAGGGGACAGTTGGCAACACTGAGCCCAAGGGGTTTCCGATGATGTCAGCAGGGGCTGCATATGCATATATAAAGTGCGAGGCAGGCGGTCTGACACGAATTATAGCGCGTGATGGCTGCTGCAAAGTTTGCTTTGGTGTGTGTGTGTGTGTGTGTGTGTGTGTGTGTGTGTGTGTGTGTGTGTGTGTGTGTGTGTGTGTGTGTGTGTGTGTGTGTGTGTGTGTGTGTGTGTGTGTGTGTGTGTGTGTGTGTGTGTGTGTGTGTGTGTGTGTGTGTGTGTGTGTGTGTGTGTGTGTGTGTACAGCTGTAATGTACATGCACACACCACACTCTTAGCTTGATTGTGTCTCTCTTTTCTCTCCCGTGCCCGTTTTCACTCCACTGTGGCCCCCCTCTACAGCCCCAGTGTCCCTTTTGATGGGTATGAGAATATAGCCCTAAAAGCCTCCATAATGCAATGGCTTTATACATTTGTATAAGTTGTGTAAATAAAATACATTCTTCTTCTGAATAAACGTTAATATTTTAGAGCTTCTTGATCTGAGGAGAAATGTGATAGCCTTTTGCAGCCAATAAGGAATTTTTATTCCCCAAAGTGGCAAAATTTTAAAAATAGCTTAATTGGAGGGGTTTTTTGATGCCTTTTGTCTCAAAAGCATGAAGGATCAGTAGAAGCGGGAACGTGATGTACCTTTTCAACCTAATTTACAGTTATGTTACTATTATGTTACTATGTTCTAAATGCTTCGCACAGTTACATAAATCTTGAAGTCACATGAAAGGGCTTGGTAAAGCTCATGTAACCCATTAAAAGAACGGTGTCCCTCTTGGGCCATTTGAAGCATTGGGGTTGTAATAACAATGATCCGGGGCCAAACATGTGGCTTGTGTAAACTCATATCCTTAAGCCCAATTTCAAAAGCCTGTGTGGCATTGGACGTACGCAACGGTCTCTGCATCGAACGAGTTCAAAGACTAATACTCAGGAAAGGCAACCAGACCATGTACGCGAGGCGACTCAATATAAATACCTTGACCATTTTTTCAGGGCCTCCCCTGCCGGGTACCCAAAGCTACCTCACTCAGGTCCGGATCCCACTCAATGTCCTTTCTGCTAATACTTATCTTGAGTATATGTGAAAGCCAGAGGGGTTATGTTGGTAAATGCATTGGAACATCCAAACCAATGGGTAATGTCTACCTACTTAACAATAGTTTTGATTTTTTATTAGATTTTTTTTCTAAAAGTCATCTAATATTCAGGTTTTTTTTCAGTTTATTGAGCACACTCCTAGATGTACCATGAAAACAGGAAACAATCTGCCACATTTACCAGGTCAGTGCCACAATGCTTGAAATTTCACAACCTACTGTTAATTTCTGTACGTAAACCGTTGGTGGCAACAGCCCAAGAATCCCTGGTGCTCGGCGCGCTCTTGTTAACATGTCATTATTTGCTGCCAAAATAACTTTCATTTAATGTCTTTGGTAAGTTTAACCAGGGAGGAGTGGGTGACATGGGAGCCAAAAGTCACAACAGAACTACCCCCAGAAGTCACGTTGGTACCTGACAGGGGTATATATATACAAGGATATGGGGAGCCAGAGAAGCAATCCGCACAGAGGAGCGGCAGATGAGGAACGGTGACAGAGAGAGATAAATCTGGCTGCAGTGTTGAGGCTGGATTGGAGCGGTGAAAGGTGGCAGATGGAGAGACCAGTTAGTAGGGAGTTGCAATAATCCAGGCGGGATGTCTCAAGGGAGTGGGTTAGTATTTTGGTCTTTTCTTGTGTGAAGAATGGACGGGTCCAGGAGATGTTTTTCAGGTTAAGGCGGCAGGATTTGGTGTGGGATGAAGGAGAGAACAGAGTCAAGTGTGACACCGAGGCAGCCAACTTGGTCTGTCGGTTGAAGCTGGGCTTCAGATAATGCAACGCCATCCATGATTTCCAGAAAGACATTAGTGAGGCATAGATTAGGGTGTCATCTTCCTACAGATGATATTGGAAACCAAAGGAAGATATGTGTTCTCTAAGTGAACTGGTGTAGATAGAGAAGAGTAGAGGCCCAAGGACTGGTCCCTATGTATATCAATTGCCAGAAATACTTATCTGCTGATGGGCATAACATAATGGATGAACAGAGATTGACCAAGTAGCAGCATGTAGTATTGTGAGACTAAAGAACAAGACAATCTTGATGCAACACAGAATGTTTGGACTTCATTTGGATGCAACAGTAAAAGGTCCAACGCTACTTGTGGATTCTCAGTTTGACCTCCCAAATTCTTTAGAACAATTGAGAGGATTAGCACCTTCATTCTGATTGATATGCTCAACAGGCCTCAGTGTCTCAATTTACAAAGACAAATTGGGAACAGAATCTGTATGTCATCATCAGTCTATTTCCACTTTTGCTGCAGTTTTTTTTTGCTATTAGCTACACATAGTCAAAAGAAATAGGCGTTGGGTATCACTGACCAGCAATTGCCACATATCAACATGTATACAGTAATAACCCCCAGTGTTCTATACAGTAATAACCCCCAGCACTGTATTTACAGTAATAACCCCCCAGCGCTGTATACAGTAATATAACCCCCAGCGTTGTATACAGTAATATAACCCCCAGCGCTGTATACAGTAATTTCAGTTGGTATTGATCAAAACCTGTTCCTATGAACTCCCTTTATCTGCAGACCTGGAGCCGCCATTGTTGTCAGTCATGTGATATTTTGGGTGACTTTCCCGGCTCAAACACCACACTGAGCTGATGCTTTAAGGCAATGCTAATGAAGTCCATTCCTCCATAGACTTTAATTAGTCAGAGTGTCCAGGTGGGTGACTAAGACCGAGCCATTCTATTGTTTCCCGCAGGCAGTATGATGAGGAGTTGGGGCGTTTAGTAGATTGGGCCTCAGATAACAGAGCGAGAACTCAAATGGCTAATATGCATCTGCCTGAAAACATTATATTATGGAAAAAAACTACAACTGCTTTAAAAATAAAATAGATTTGAATGTTATTTTTAATCTGATACTAATATTGAAAACAAACGGTAGAAGTTTTTCTTTGAGAAAAGATTCGAGTCCTTTTTTTGTTGCCTTCCATGATATAAAATAAAAACTGCACGTAAGGCCCATAGAATCCACCACCAGTCTTTGAGACATTTCTAAATTACATTTTTGTCGACGTTTTGAAATAACTTGTCATTGTTTATTGAGACAGCATCATAATCGTTTAAATACATTAAAGCATTTTTTTAATTAAGTTTTTATTGTTTATTTAGACTGCCTCGTTTACCAAAGAGCTTAGCAACACCGTCTTGGGTTTGTATATAAACAGTCAAGAGAAACAAAAAAAGAAAGTAAATCCGGAGTTAATGCTGAACATGAAAAATACCCATTTTGTTTTTATATAATCTCATCTAGTTTTATAATTGTATCGAGTCGAGATCCCCCACAATCACAGCCATTCATTTTACCCATAAACACACTTTAGCTACGTTTCTTGTGTCTCTAGGAGAGACATATGTCATACCTTTGACTGTTTTTAACGACTTTCACTTTTAATTGAGGGTGTAGGCTTCTATGCTCTGTAAAACAGGTGTGGACAGTTTACAGCCTCGCTGGGTTCACTTCCCATTCATTAAAATCATTTTACACCAGGTCAGGATTAGTGGGGTCTGATACAGTTCCTTTTTCACCTATTGAGTCTCCCTTGGGTTGGGAATTGTTGGTATGACCCAGGTGCTACAGGCGTTATCACTATGGCCCTTCTAATTCCTTGTTATGCCTGCCTTGATCACCTAAACGTGTCTTGAATAAGGTCGATGTTGTGCTTGAGGCACAAGACACCAGATAAAGTGTTTGTTCTTTTCAAAAGTTCAGCTAGGATTGTGGTTATGTGAACATTGCATACAACCTCTCTTGTTAATAAATACAGCTAGGTCTGTTATGTCGCTCTGTGTTGATGGTAATGCCGGCAAGACTTGCTATCATTCCAGTAAGATAAGCTGTTGTTTGAGGAACAGGAGACCTTCAAACCACAAGTGTGGTTTTATCAAGCCCCATGTCCCGGGGGGGGGGGGGAGTTATCCATGTACAGCATGTGTTATAAGACAGCAGGGAGAGTTTATACATCTAGCTGTCTCTGAGTTAAGATTGCCCTTTACCATACCATAAATTCCATGTAATATAAAAATAATGGAAAGATCAGTAATGTAACAAGTGTAACAAGAGATGTGATTGTGACCAAGTCCCAGGGAGCTCAGACACTTTGTTGCGAGAACATGACACATTTACCGAGTACAGGACAAGGTTGGTCTCTGCTAAAGCTCTCTGTTTCTGCTTCTCTTGTCCCCACCAGAACGCACATTGCAAAAAATTAAGATTACAGGGCCTCATGCCTAATTCCCTAAAAATCATCAATCCCTGAAAATGGATGGAAAGTAATATCTGTCTCCTTACACATTGAATTATACATTAAAGAGGACCAGCTCAGTCATTATAGTTGGAGAAACCTACTGATGTTGGGCCTTCATAATGCCAACTGTCTCTTATGCCAACTCTCTCTTTCTGTCTGGAGATCATTTAAAGTCACCCCAGAGACTACCTTAACCACAAAAGCAGAGGAGTCATTTTGGCCGGCTCGGCTCCACCTTTCATGAATTGCCCAAGATATACCGAGCCTAGATGTACACATTTTACATTTACCACCTTAAAGTGTCCGGGGGCTACTGAGGTCTTCTGCTCTAATATGCATATCTAGATTCAATGGAACAATACAAGAATTCCAAGCTTTTTAGCTTCTTACATTCTTTTCCTCTTTATACTTCCGTCTGATTTGGCAGCTGCACGTTTCTGCCTTTGGAAGTGTTAATCCTTTTAAAGTACCTAGTTTCATTTATTTAATGGTTCTGTGTGTTTTACGGATGCATTTATTTTGCACTTTATTGCTTGGGTGCAGCACGGAGAGCTCTGTAAAACAGACCGAGAGGCGCAGTACACAGTAAGTGCTCCAGACATACGGATACGGGTGAGGAAGCTTATCCCAGACGCACAGCAGTTGCACTGGGAACAGGAGGGACAAGTGACACACAAGACGCTCAGCTATAATTGGAAGGACGCTGAACCATACAAATCCAGGCAAATTAGCTGACGCACGGAGATTTCACCGGGGTTTGGGAAAGGAGGCCTATCTGCAAATCGTGACTGAACAGAGAGAGACAGGAGTGTGTTTCTGATAACCTGTGACTACAGACAGAATCCAAGAAAAGGGCAGCGGGATATTGGTCTTATTTTAATATTTGGAAGAGTAGGTCCCAGTGTAGCCACCAGTAGGGCAATCCTTCCCACACCCTTGGAACCCTTAGAATGCCAGAAGGTGCTATGAACTGTATAAAAGATACTGACGCCAGAGATTGGCATCTGAGGCTGATTCTTTCGCAAAATCATGGGAATGTGACCATGGAAGATGTTGGCAGAAGCAGAATTATGGCAGGGTTCATAATGACGGTTATGAAGGTGCATGACCCTTAGGGATTATGAATGACTCAAATTAAGCCTAGCCACCTATAAAGGGTAGGCAACAGCATCTGATTGGCTGCGAAAGGAAGTGAGTATGGCCATCTGGGTGAGAATGGATAACTTGGAGTTGACTGGTAGATAATAGCGTGTTGGAGTTACTACGAACAAGTTGGGTTACTTTTGGGTATAATGGGCGGCTGAGGGTACAAGCTGCTGCAGATACATTTTGGTAAACATTTGGTAAACACCAAACATTATTTAGCCAAAAACATCTTTTAGTTATTCACCCTGCCACTCACTTTCTTTAACACCTACTCCTCAACGGCTCCTTAAACAGCCTTCACTTTTTCCCATATCTAAACCCGATGATGTCAATTAGGTGGCTGGCGAGATCAAGTAATCCTTTCCATAACCTCTTGTTATCTTTATTCCACATGCATGGGTTGCGGCGCCAATATATGTGTAAATACACAATCCCTTGATAAAATATGGGGAGATCTAGGACCTAGATTTGCTTAAATCTTGATTCTCTTATAGATTATTGTAGTACATGAAGCTGCAAGATGTTACTGCAATGAGGCTGCACCTCCCTTGAACCATTGATGAGTCCGATCGATCTTAGCAGAGCATGGAATCAAATCGCCTTTAGAGAGAAGTGCAGGAAATGCATTGCTCTGCAGTTTCGCATATCTTCTGCAGCGTGTGCACATCGTTTTAATGACTGCCCACAAAGGTGACCAGGAAGCTCTTGTGTACCTCCCTAGTGTCCATCTTTACGAGCCAAATCCTTCTTTCCTCCCCTGATGCCCCTCTTTTCTAGGAGGTCAGAATGTTTGCTGGGTATGAGGGGATCGCAGGGTTCTACAGCCCTAAAAGCCCCGATAATGTGTATAGAAACAGCAGCAAAAAAATCGTTTATTTCAATGCCTTACTCAGTTGGCCAATTGGAATGCTGAGAGATAAGTGGCCGTATGAGTGAAGGTTGTAGGCTTCATTAATCTTACTTAGATTTGAAGTACATTATTAATAACAGATGTTATAATTTCAATGTGGTTGTATGAACGTATCGTGTGTAAATCCCGTGCTCTATTTCATGTAATCATGAGACCCATTTGTGTTTTGCTAGATCACTCCAGGAACATACACCACCTCTAACACCACGTCTAACACACGTACCCCCACCTGAACCACATGTAACACACGTGCCCCCAGGTACACAACCTCTAACACACATACCCCCAGATGCACCACCTCTAACACACGTACCCCCAGATACACCACCTCTAACACACGTACCCCCAGATACACCACCTCTAACACACGTACCCCCAGATACACCACCTCTAACACGCGTACCCCCAGATACACCACCTCTAACGCACATACCCCCACCTGAACCACATGTAACACACGTGCCCCCAGATACACAACCTCTAACACACGTACCCCCAGATACACCACCTCTAACGCACGTACCCCCACCTGAACCACATGTAACACACGTACCCCCAGATACACAACCTCTAACACACGTACCCCCAGATACACCACCTCTAACACACGTACCCCCAGATACACCACCTCTAACACACGTACCCCCAGATACACCACCTCTAACACACGTACCCCCAGATACACAACCTCTAACACACGTGCCCCCAGATACACCACCTCTAACGCACGTACCCCCAGATACACCACCTCTAACACGCGTACCCCCAGATACACCACCTCTAACGCGCGTACCCCCAGATACACCACCTCTAACACGCGTACCCCCAGATACACCACCTCTAACGCACGTACCCCCAGATACACCACCTCTAACACGCGTACCCCCAGATACACCACCTCTAACACGCGTACCCCCAGATACACCACCTCTAACACGCGTACCCCCAGATACACCACCTCTAACACACGTACCCCCAGATACACCACCTCTAACGCACGTACCCCCAGATACACCACCTCTAACGCACGTACCCCCAGATACACCACCTCTAACGCACGTACCCCCAGATACACAACCTCTAACGCACGTACCCCCAGATACACCACCTCTAACGCACGTACCCCCAGATACACAACCTCTAACACACGTACCCCCAGATACACAACCTCTAACACGCGTACCCCCAGATACACCACCTCTAACACGCGTACCCCCAGATACACACACACTAAAACATGAGGTAATTCCTGGCACAAGAAACCAGTAACGGAAACAACAAATAATCACAAAGCTTCCAAATGCTCAGCGCACGGAGAAGCGAGGAGGAAAAGTATTTCCCAGCATGGAAAGCAGAAAGGAGGTCAGACAGAGAGGGAAAGTCCCAGTCGGAGTTGTGGTTTATATTTTGGATACCAGATGTTTTGGAAAAAAGGTGTTTGGTTTTTTTTCTTTTTTCCATTCTTTAACATATTACTCAACTCATAGGTACTCAAAAGGTTAATTATAAACCTGGGATTAATGTGTTAACAGGCATGCAAAGGGTTAAACTCAGCCCAAGTATCCAGCTCTCTGGCATTCAAAAGGTTACTAGTGGTCTGTGAAAACTGCCCTTCCAGCTCTTAAAAGGTTAATCCTAGCCTGGGAAAGCAGAAGAACCTGACATAGACAACACAGGAAAGCAGGGCAGGAATGAGAGCCGGGAAGGGCCCAGGCGGGTGAGGGGGAACCCGGGGACAGGGAGCGCCCACCAGCTTTTAAACAATGGCTAGGGGGGCTTCCTGGAGAGAGAGGTCTCTGCATCCAATGTATTAATCCACACAAATAAAAGAAGAAATGATATCCAATTCCTACCCAAAATCCAGCCGAAGAGGTTAATAAATGAATTATTACGGTAATAGGGGTAGCTTCACAGCGATGCCATTTACCGGGACACTCCGACCATCATATGGACTTTAATAGATATGCTAGCTGAGGGGTCCTTCTAAGTTTACACGGTGTCCCCCCTTTAGCTTTGTGTTCGGCTGATACAATAACCACTCTTTAGCCCCAGCGCTGGCGCTGTGAATGTCATGGGGGGGGGTAGGACCCCCACCCCGTGTGCATGGGTGGAAAGCACTCCCATTGATTTCACAGGGGGTCATTCCTTGCCACTGCTTAGCTGCTTCGTTTAGCCAATGAGTGGTAAGAATTATCCAACCACAGAGGAGGATGGGAGCTGAAGCTCTGGAGCTGCAGCTTCCCCCTAAGATTATTATTATTATTGTTGTTGTTGTTGTTGTTGTTATTATTATTTAACATTTTAAAGAATGCATATTCTTCTTTGGTGAGGCTGCCAGGGGCATTACACTCCGGGTTTAAAATATCAGTAGCCCAGCAGCATTTTCTTTCTTTTTTTTTTATTAAGCAGCAAAACCAATTTTTCTCAAAATAACTTCCTGTCTACCTAAAATACATACCTCCCAAGTGCCCTGTACAGGAAGGACAGTCCCTCTTTTAGACCCATATCCCCTCTGCCCCAATTTCCTCCCCCTCTGCCCCTCTTTTCTAGGCGGTCAGAATGTTTGCTGGGTATGAGGGGATCGCAGGGTTCTACAGCCCTAAAAGCCCCGATAATGTGTATAGAAACAGCAGGAAATGTGTTGCATTTTAAAATATGTTTTTTTAAATGCTGTAAAGTGCCCCCCCATCTGCCCCTCATCTCGGGTTCCTCTTTCTCCATATGTTAGGGTGTACTAAAAATCATTAAATAAACAGCATTAATATTTCTATAATATAGGAATATATCTTGTAATAAATAAAAATAATCGTCGGGTAAGAATAGATATAAATAAAATAATATTATAGATCAAGAAGGGGTTTAAAAATAATTCTGTCTCATTTACGAGCACTATTGACACGAGTTAACATAATGATTTATTTTACGAGATCCAGAGACCAGGCATTGCAATGAACTCACTGTGTTTGCCCATTCCAGGTAATTGCGAACCCTCTCGGTCTGTAAATCTGGCTACTGGACATGAGAATGGGCAGCAAGCGATTGGTATGCACGTTTTCATGCATTATTTTCTAGGGTGTAAGTATTTATATATATATATATATATATACCGTATATATAGTATATACACTATACACAGTCGGCAGACCAGTAGCACATAAAATAAAACTAATGAAAGAAAAGATGGCCAAATCCATGTACTTAAAACGACCAACAACTAAACTCATGAGCACAGGGATAAAAACCGATGTTAAAGAGATAACAACCAAACATATGTATATTTAAAGAGCATCACCCAAACTGATGTACATGTAATAACAACCAAACTCATCTACATTTAAGGGATAACAACCAAATATACAAACAGAGAATTTGTCGGCAGAGTGGCTCCATTCGGCCCCCGTCTAGTCGCCCATTTCTCCTGCTGTAAAGACTCAAACCTTAATCAGTCGTTGGTCTCGTCTTAGATTCAGGAGCCGTATGTCTATCCCATGTATGTTTAAATCCCCTAACTGTATTACCCTCTACCACTTCTGCTGGAGGGCTGTTCCATTTATCTACCACCCTCTCAGTAAACTAATGTACATGTAAGGGATAACACCCAAACTCATGTAACTCAGTCTCCTGCCCCAAACAGCCTCAGTAACGATTAAAGCATATTAAAGTATTTAGTAAGTAACATGCAGGAAATGTCACATGAGCCGGCTGCGGGGCTGGTTGGCAGGGATTATCCGCGCATGCACGCTGCAGAGCAGGAGATGCGTTCAAAGGAATAAATCTCCTGCAAGGCAAATAACGAAGACTGGGGAGTAAATGTATAGAGAGGGTTCTAGTGAATATTAACGGGTAGGACCCTAAACTTAAGTATTCGTTGTAAAGTCAGTAGCTGGGTGCCGAAGCAAATGTAACAAAGTAACAAAGTAACAAAAGTAACACAGTCACATAGTAACAATAGTAACACAGTAACATAGTAAAATAGTAACACAGTAACATAGTAACAATAGTAACACAGTAAAATAGTAACACAGTAACAATAGTAACACAGTAACATAGTAAAATAGTAACATAGTAACAAAGTAACATTGTAACATAGGAATTTAGAATCGTAGTAACATAGTGACATTGTAACATTGAAATATAGTAAAATAGTGACATAGTAACAATAGTAACATTGTAATTTTGTAACATGGTAACATAATAACATTATAACCTAGTAACAATAGTAAAACAGTAACATTGTGACATAGTAACATAGTCATTTAGTAACATAGTCATTTAGTAACATAGTCATTTAGTAACATAGTCATTTAGTAACATAGTCATTTAGTAACATTGTGACATAGTAATTTAGGTTGAAATCTAAGTCCATCAACATCAACCCTCTTATTGGGTAGTTGAAATTTTGGGGAATATCAGGGAGAGGAATCCAGCGAGTTCGCTCTCCTTATCGGTTGTCCAGGAGTTTTATCCCCTAATCCTACTCTTCCATCCCGGGCTCTCCTCTGCACAGCGTGCTTGTAACGTGTGGCCACTTGCAGAATATTATCTCTTGGACTCTCCACTTGGAGGTGTCGCGTATCTCTTCTCTCCTTTCCGCGCCCTGTTTAGGTTGGCTCCTATCAGGGGATCGCTGCACATCTGGAACAGCTTGAAACTTTCTGCACACTCTTGACCTCCTCTTTCAATGGACAAGAAACCTCCCATAAGGTCCCGACACTGTCCGGCCTCACAAAAACAACTGGAATGTTCCGCTTCTCTGAGCCTTGTGACCGCGCGCTCGTACGCGATTTCCTCCAAGCCCAATGGAACAGGAATTCATCGATAATATAGAATCGTTAATAATATGAAAAACGATAAAAGGGAAACACGGGAGTCTCATTCTTATATGCTTATGCCTACCCCATACCTACCCCATACATGCCTACATTACCCCCCCCCCCCAAGAATTGAGGTGAAGGCAGGGAGTGGGCTTCTCCCCACCTTAACCAAAGGACAACCTCGCTGCACTCAGCTAAAGAGCTTCCATGGTGGCCACATAGAAGCTGCGATGGAGGTCTGTGCTGCAACAGCTGAGGCCTCCATGGCTTCCTGGGCCGACCAGAGGAGATCAGAGGATCCCGTGATCAGCCCGTGATCCCCGCTGCCCAAAACAAGCAGACCCGTGGGGCAGTAACGCAAAATAGCAGGACAATGCCCCAAACTCAGGACAATTGGGAAGTATGTGTTTAAATCCCCAACCCCCACGCTTTTGCTGGAAGGCTGTTCCTCTCATCCACCGCTGTCTTACTACAGAGATCATTTCTTGTGTTAGATCTAAACCTCCGACTCTCTAATTCTAGACTGTAGTTAACCCCTGTGTGCGTTTAAATGCTCAGGAAGATCAATATTGTGGATTTTCGCTTGTCCGAGTGTTGAGCCACGTCGAGGTAGTCAAAGGCAAGCGTTTTTTTTTACATCTCTTCTAGAAGTCTCTGACACCATATGGCGTCACAGCAAAGGCACACAGAGATCGTAAAAAATATTTATGAGATCTTTTCGCTTAAAGATCAATAATAAAGCTGAACTCTGTGTATTCCTCCTCCGTAGCGCGTCGGAGTTGCTTTATTTCTGTCCATCGTGTATTTAAAGGGACGCTCCAGCTATCATGAGCCCTTTAATGCATATGATAGCCGAGAGGTCCCTTCACAATGATCAAGGTGCCCCCCCCCTTGCAAATGCGTGGGGAGGGATTTTGCAGAAAGCCTCCGTATATAATTGCCCCTTTGCCCCCAGCATGCCCCA